>JANFAM010000016.1:7477500-8167500 GCA_024362665.1 Prunus padus
GAACAGGTATTTAAAGCCAGAAAGATGGCTGGGCGCATGGGTGGGAAACAGAGGACGGTAAAAAATGTGTGGGTCTACAAAATTGATCCTGCGAGGAATTTGATGTGGGTGAGAGGCCAAGTAAGTTTTCCTCACAAACTTTCCTTTTCTGAATTAAGTGCTCAAAATTGGATGGAAAAGGAAGAGGTTATCCATGGCCCTCTTCAACAGTGGCGGAGGTAGAGTTTGATATTTGGGGGGGCCACAAGCTTAAAATTATGGGTTTTTTGTTGTGCAATGTATGCTATACTCTCTATACAATCGAAGATGTGAGAAGATGGTAGGGGGGCCCAGGCCATCTCAGGCCTGTGAATAGCTCCGCCCCTGCTCTTCAATTAACTGCACACGGATGGTCTTAAGTTGATATGCATTTTGAATCTTATTCAACAGTAGTTTCGTGAGCTTAATAATCATCAGAAGTGTTTAAGAACGTTCTGGGGAAAAGAATGTATAATGAAGGGTTTTGTGCCGGGTAGAGGATTTTGGTTGGTTTAATGAAATTGCTGATACGCATTCACAACTGCACAGTTTAAAAGCCATACGATGATTGGTCTTAATCCTCTTCAGAAGTCAGTATGTTGTATTGTTAATCCTGGTTTTGTGTTACTCAATTGGATGTTGTCTATTCTCACAGGTCCCAGGTGCTGAAGGGAACTTTGTGTTCATAAGAGATGCTTTCTACAAGAAACCTAATATTTCATTGCTACCATTTCCGACTTACTTTGCTCCAGAGGACGAGGATGAAACCAAGTTAGAACCACTGGTTGCTGATCTTGGAGAGGTAGATCCATTCATGGTGGCAGATTAAGCAGGAGCGTAATCTGAAATCCCATGAGGAACTAGGATGTTGAGTTCAGTCAAATTGACTACATTGCGGTCACGTCGTTTTTTATGATGCAAAAATCATGCTGGCTTTACGGTTATGAAGACCTGTCGGAGGGAGTTGAATATGTTTGATTTTTGTTAGAGGAATGCAGGCGCAGAGGTTGTAATATTTATATAATTGAGTTCATTTCAACCTCAGAGGTGAATACTGACCAACGATGTGTTTTTTTGTTGGAACCATGTTTTGAAATAAATGTGGCTGACTTGAAATTGTTGACTCTTAGCATGGTTGTGCTTTGAACCAGTTGAAAAGCATTGATGCTTTTCCAATAGAAGAGGCTTCAAAACTCAAATGAATTGTTGCAAGATACAGAAGAAAAGGTGAAAAAAGAAGAAAAAAGAATTAATTTGTAATGCTGTGGAATTTTAGTTTTGTTTTTCTGGTATTTGTGCAGGATGGGCTTAAAAAGAAGAAGACGAAGAAAAAAAGAAGCAAAAGCCCTAAAAACGCATAAAAAGGGCTTTTGCTTTTAGAGTTTTGCCAAATTTGCATTCAAACGCAAACAGTCAAGTCTCAAACGCTCGTAGACTTAAAAACCAAAACCCAATCGATGATTTTATTGACCATCCTCCTCCTATTGAATTTGCTGCTATTAAGTTTTGGCTCTGAACCTCGTCTTCTTCCCGTTTCACCCCCCCAAAAAAACCCTAAATTCCACCTCCCTCTTCTTCTTCCTCCTCCTCCTAGGGTTACCGTTACCCAATAATCCCGACCCTCCAATCTCACTGTCAAATGCGAGTTTAATGGCGATGAAGCGAGACCAACCCGACCTCGAGAAGCGACTCTGCGGCATCTGCGGCTCCACAGAACGGTGGTTCCTCCACTACGTCCGCCACAGAGGACATTTTCGTAAGCTCTGCACCAACTGCGTCCTCAAGAACAACCCAGGCCTCTTCTGCCCTATCTGCCTCGACTTCTTCGAACAGCCCCTTCCGGCACGTGACCAGGTCATGTGCGTCCGGTGCCCTTCCATCTCTCACTCTGCCTGCGTCGCAGCTAATTCCTCCTTCCGCAGCTTCCAGTGCTCTCCCTGCTCCCAACCCGCCTTCTCCTTCTTCAACCTCACCCGCCAAAACGACGGCCAAGACGCCAAATCGACACTCGTCATCGACAAGGACGCCGCCAAGGCCCTCGTCGCCGCTGCCAGAATCGCAGCGGCTTTGATGACCAAAGCTGCCGTGGCCGCCAGGGTCGACGCCGAGCGCCGGGTCAAGGAAGCCGTCGTGGCGAAAAAGAAGGCCAGAGAGGCCTTGGAACGACTCACGTCTCTTGTCAACAAGGAAAAGGAGAAGGATTCGAAGAGTGGAGGCGTTGTTTCGGCGCCTGAGAGCCTCAACGCGAAGCCCAAATTGGAGGCTCCTGGGCCAATTCAAGTGGCGCCCAAGATTTCTGAGCCTGAGGGAAGCAATGGGTTGAAAACCAGTCATGCTGATCCTATGGAAGAAGACTGATTTGAGATCAGGGAAGGAGCTTGAGCTTCATGGGTTAATGGGTTCGTAGGTTAAGTTTCTTTTCATTATTTGATGATGCTCTGCTTCTGATATTTAGCTTCAGCTTGAGCTTCTACACAGCCTTCTGGCAATCTGTGAGTCTCTTTGTTAGTTGCAGTTGGTTTTTCTTTTTTTAAAATTTTACGCGACTGCCTGGGAGCTTTTGCAGAGACGATGTTTACTTTCCCATACAGTTTTGTGTCATTGTGCTGATGATTCTCTGGGCCCCTTTGTATCTACATTGTCCTCCTTTGCCATAATCAGAAATTGTATTTTCTAATTCTCTGTGTTCTCCCGTTGCTTACACTTGGTATCCGAATTAGCATGAGATATTTTGTGGTTACCTGGCCTTGCTTGCTTGTGTGCAAATGCATTTTGTCCTGATTTTGGTGCTATTTAAGGAGATGCTAGAAAGATGACATGTTTATCAGAACTTCAAAGTTGGTGTTTCATTAAACACACTGACCTAAAATGAGTCTATTTCTTGTTCCTTGCATGTTGCAAGTTTTGCTGTCTTGTTTTGAATGCAAAATGGTAACTCTCTAGTTACTAATGCTTTATTGAGTCGAAGTTCCCGAAAGACTTATCATATCAGGTAGTGATATGACTTTGGGTTTCCTGTTATGGTTCCAATCCAATTCATTCAGAATTTTCTCTTGTTACAGTGCTCTTCCAGAACTTTTTAGTTATACAAAACATTCTTCTTTCTAGTTCATTTTGTCTGGTTAAAGCTCAAAATTACATTGTGGTTCAATGTATCATTGTTGTATGGTTATCTTTTTTTCTTTTTTCGGTCTGAATTGCTATAGGTTCTTATTCATGAGGTTTCAATTAGAACCTATTATCGCAGAGTTCTGTGTGTGCTTGCGGACAACTTCACATGACTGTATTATGGAAGTCGTTTGATCTGCGGCCGATTGAATGATGAATTGACCTATGTTCCTGTTTACATCTCTGAGTGTTAAAAACTCAATTGAGTTGAACCTTCTCTTATATATTTTATGTTATAAGCTAATCCTCTTCCATGGTTTCTCTGTTTCCTTTATAAATTCTAATCTATGCTCTCTCTGCCATGATGCTCATCTTGTCATCAAATTTCAGTTTTGTGCAACCGCATTTCCGGCCACCCCTGCGTTTATTTTTATTTTGAGATGTCAAGTTTCCTAATAGGTTTTTAATATTTTAATTTGAATTTTTAAATTTTTAATAGTTAAATTTACCAAAATACCCATGAATTTAACGGTTTTTATCTAAAAACTAACAGAATGAGGCAACTTTAACGGAATGGAAGTTCAGGGGAGAAATTGAGCCATTATAAAAGTCATGGGGCAATTTAAGACAATTTGTAAACCACATGGGGCATTTGAACAAATAAGTCTATATAATATAATAAGTTTTCAATTAAAGAGAGGAAGGGCATTTCTTCATGGCAATATATTGAGAAGAAAAGGAGAAAAGATGCAAATGAAGTCACGAGTATTACCGGTTTCTGACCAAACAACTATTGGAATATAGCAGGGCTTCATATTGCCGTATTAGGGTTTTTCTTTTTGGTCGAACTATATGTCATATGGGTTTGCTGACAACCAAAATGGGTCAATCATTTTTTCACTGAAAGGGTTGTACTTGTACACCACATTTTTGCCCTAAAATCTAAAATCCCTGATCTGACAAAAAAAAATAATTAAACTCTCATTGTAGCCTCCTTTTTACAAGAAAGAAAAGAAAAAAGAAAAAAAGAAAAACAATGTGCTTTGCCGATACCAGTTCAGATGGATCAAGGATGTGTCTTCCATGGGGAAGAAGATGAGTAAGCAAAGCGTATGTATTTACTATGATGAAATGGATATGCAGAGAAAGGGCATTTGGGTACATAAAAATGCTATACAAAAAGGTACTGAAAAACTGTACAGATACATACATCAATGTGCAAACAATGCAGGGACAAAAGGGCTTCTTATCTGTTATCACTAGGGGGGTGACAATCAACAGCGCCATCCTCTCTCACCCAAACATCCATCCATCCATCCATCCATCTTCAGATTAAACTTGTTTATTTCAATTCAAATCTATGAGGCGGCTAAGCCTCCTCATTGTTAAAAAAATTAATGCACACTTGTGTAGAAAACTCTAGAAAAATTGAGAAAAGTTGACAAGTCGAAGATGGCTAGCTAAAAGTAAATGAAGTTTGAAGAAGTTTCTAGTGCAAGAAACGATGGCTTTGTGAAACATAGTAAGTCGGCAGCCAAATAGAATCTTGGAGAATTGTCTAGATCTTGACTACAACTTGTGGCTAATATTGAACAACCCAAGTCGGTGGACTAGGACAATGGCGCCAGCTTTAGTCTATAAATAGGTGTTGTCTCTTGTATAAGTGAACTAAGGGAGTGAAGAAATAAACTCCCAAACTAAAGGAGCCAATAAGCTCACCAATTTAAGTGTAGGGCCAAATAGCTCAAACTAATCTAAGTAAGTGTGATGGTCAATAAGTCAATATTCTAGTTGAAGAAGGCCAATTAGCACCCACCTATGTACCATTCTCCTCTAATTAATAAAATCACTTTGTTTCAACTATTGTCCTATTATCCTAAACCCCTTCATCACATAAACCAACAAATGGTATCAGAGCAACATACTTCACACCCCCTACAATTCCAACACTCATCTTCATGTGTCATGATGAGTAGTTAATTGGGTTGAAATGGGATCTCATGAGCTACTGTTTCAAACCAGTGAAGTAAGGCACGCCTGTGTTTTTCAACCACTGGTCTTCCAATAGAAAAGGACCTGCAGTGAATTGAAGAGCCTCATTTCTGTTCCGGATCACATGAAATCCCTTCCATCTTACCCTTCCGTTGGTCACAGCCCCCGGACCCCGGTTCCCATACTCTGCAAAATACAGAGTATCAAGTGCAAAGTTGCCACTCCATTCCAGCCACCCTGCTGGTTGTATGAAGTCTCCTAGTTCTGATTCCATGATCACAGCCCTTGAGTATGTCTTCCATGGCCTCCCTAAGTATGACCTAGTCTTGAACCTCGTTGGGAACAGAGCCTGTTCGGGGACTATCCTGCAGTTCTGGATGACAATGCCTGTGGTTTCCCTCTTGTCTTGTCTTCCCTGAGCAGTCACAGTGTTTTGCTGGCCGTCCATAGGCTTCCTCACTATGATCAAACAGTTCTGGATGAGTGTTGGTGAGTCACCGAAGATGAAGTCAACTGTGCCGAAAATGACACAGTTGCGATAGAACTAGCGATGTGTTTGGACGTACAATGTGTCTTGGTAGGCATCCATTCTGCAGTTGAAGAAGGCTGACATCTCCGACTGGACGCGGAGTGCCACTGCCTGATGCTTCTGGGGGCCGGCTTTGTTCTGAAATCCCATTGCCTTGGCTAGAAACCCACTTCCAATTGCGGCTGTGATTATAAAGAAGAAAATATGATTATAAGCTGTATCTATTACAAGGTTAATATAACAGCCAATCCATCCTTATCATGGAAATTGGTTTTCTGTAAACCATGAGGGTCATCAAATTTGTTCTTGAGCATATAATGCGTGTGTAAATACATGTCAGGTTCACAGTCAGTATAAGTAAAGCATTATTTAGTGAACAAATTTGGTGACCGTAGCATTATTGGTATGGTATTATTAACAGGAGAAGTAATATCTAATAGGTGACTCACCGAATGTGGCGGTGTTCTGGGTGGTGATGCCATCAGCCCAGCTTTTACTCCCAGTGACCATGGTCTTCCGGGGTCCATCTCCATACATGAACACGTTGACCTGATCCTTGGTAACAGTAACATACTCATTGTAAATCCCAGCCTTCACATATATGATATATCTTCCCTTAAGCCCTTTAGGATATGCAGCAAGAGCCGCACCAATTGTTTTGTATTGTCCACTTCCATCCTTCGCCACTATCGCATTTGGTCTAACCTGTCCGTTGTTGTGACCTGCCAATAGCCTCCTGTCTGCAGCCGGAAACCAACTAGGGTACTGGCCTTGCTCATCATTATCGTGCTCGAGAAGTCTTCGGGAGCTGCTTGGATTCCTAAGATCTTTGTTTAAAGTGATGTTGAAGCTTTGTAAGATTTCAGAAATTGAGGAAGCAATTGCTAAGGCATTGCTTGTCAGCTGCGTGGCATTGAGAAGCCCATCTTCCATCTTTTTTTGGAGCTCTTCTTGAGGAATCCCATCAAGACATGATTGTTGGAATGATATCACAGCACTCAACCAATTTTTCAGCTCATCCTCTCTATCATGCATTGTGTGCATATCACTGTCCCCCACGTATGAAAACGAAGCTTGAAGATCAGCAATCGCTGAATCCAACAAGTCCTTGCAATCATCCATTGCCATTTTTCCCGTGGAATTGAGATTGCTAAATGATTTGGCAATGTCGCCTGAATTGTCTATTGCAGACTTCACTGTTGAAATGGTGGAATCAATGGCTGCTTGGATGAGGTCTTTAGCCGTGGCGCTTTCATTTTACGCAACTGTTCGTCTGGAAATGCTTTTGAACACCTTGTGATGCCCCTAGCCGCTGAGCAGGCTGTACTTTGGCAACTTAGCGGCTTCGCCTGATTTGCTTGTGCCTCAAGGAACCTTGTATGGATTCGGAGACTATTCCTCGAGGAGGTGTGAAAGGCGTGCCACTCCTAGTGATACTCTTCTAGTAGAAAGAGGGAAGTTTGATGAATATGACTGCGCTCATGTATTTTTTCTTCTAACCAAGGCCACTGTGCTCTAAAGAGGGGAATCTGGCTTTAGATAGGTTCTTTTTCTGCCTCAACTAAGAGGACTTTCAATATCTTAAGTATGATCGAGGGATACGCAGGAAAAACAATGTCCTAGTCCGTTAATCGGACGAACACTTAATGATAGATCTCTTGTATTAAAATTAGTCTGACAGACAAGATATCTTCACTAATGATTGCATACAAGCTTGATTAAATGCGAAAACCTGATTTGAATACAATAACTCAATAACCAAGAAAAGCTGAAAATGATACAATCGTATTGAAGATCTATAGTATCGGACAGAAACAATAATCATGCTGCGACAAAGTCGTGTTGTCCGATACTAGCAAACTAGTAACACTCGCGACTGTAAGCTAGCCCATATCGCAGATGAACAGATTTGCTTCGACATAAGTGAGCTGGAAATCGAAACCAACTATCAAATCATACCAAGCATTGTCGTGAGCAAAATAGGTTACAAACAATGGCGATGTTATTCCAATCAGAGTTGTCAACTGGGAATTAGACAAAGCTATGTGTTTAGGAAAAGAAGAGAGTTCCAACAAGGAGTTGTCAACTGGGAACTCAAAGAAAGAGAAGGGAGTTGATTCAAGTCTTGGTTCTGCTGCAGAGAGACACTTCGCAAGAGATTGAGTCTAAGACGTTGAGTCCGCTTTTAGCCGAAGTTGTGTGTCTCTCGCCCTGTCATTGAAGGTCGGTATATATACATAGAGAGGTAAGTCCTTTAATTGGCGATGCCTCGGAGAGCCCTTTGGGAAATGCAACCTCGACCGCCACTTGTGTGAACCCTATTT
Source organism: Prunus padus (assembly GCA_024362665.1). Taxonomy (NCBI): domain Eukaryota; kingdom Viridiplantae; phylum Streptophyta; class Magnoliopsida; order Rosales; family Rosaceae; genus Prunus; species Prunus padus. The sequence goes on from JANFAM010000016.1 coordinate 7,485,472, forward strand.
CTGATGTGACCTGGACATAATTAAGAAATCTCCAAAGTGAAGATTTTCGTGCAGTGATGATCAAGTTGATTAAGACCGGAAAATCCTGAAGATGGTCTCCTAGTTTTTCGCTGAATTGATGGTCTAAAGCCTTTTCTGATGGGAATAGTGGCCATACCGCATTAAATGCGGTGGCAATCACATTAATGGTGGTGTGAAACGCATTTACTTACTACGTTCCTCCACTTCTTTCGTAGACCATGCTCTATCCGATTTGGTGGGTCATGCTTGGATTTTTCAGTGATTAACCCAAATTGCGCTTTGAATCCTCTGAAAACCAGATCCTTTGCGAAGGATTTCCGCGAAAAATACTTGCTTCTGAGGAGTTTCTGTCCGAAATGAGACGTGGCATTCGTATCTGGAAAGAGACGAAACAAAAGCATCGGACACTTGTGTCCGATGCGCCAGTGTCTTCGAAAAGCCTTGTTGACTATGGTCTTTTGGTCCACAATTGCGGCTGGAGCGTGGTTGGGCCTGGCTGATCCCTCCTTTTGGGCTTTCTGCGGTTGTAAGATGAGCCTTTTGATGCCTTGGGCCTTTCGCTTTACTTAATCTGTCCATCCAAACCGTGGATCAAGGCCTGTGCTATTTTTGGTACGAACATCAACTTTGCTAAGGCTGTTGATGCATGCTTCCTTGTAATCAGTTGGCGCACAAATTGCAGCAACGGCCTTAGAACTTTTAGAAAGTTGGTCCTTGTTACTTTTCCTAGTGGAAACCACAGCCACAAGACCAATCACGACGCCGAAGACAAGGACCATGGAAACTCCTCCTACTACCAGCTTGCCTTTTTTCTCCATAATTTAGTTTCTGATATCTGATTTTGGTGAAGAAATGGAAGTTCTAAATCATGGAGATCATGTAGTTTTATATATATATACATAGCTACAAAAAGGCATGCATTGCAATGGGGGCTATCCAAATTTAGGGGTGATTTTGAAGGCCTTGTCTAGAATAAGAGCAAGGTAGATGGTGTGAGGCTTAGGACAAAAATTCCCATAATGTGATGGTGGTTAAGGGACAGTTATATTAGTTATTGTGTATATATAAGATCATCATCTCCTACAATTGCTCCGGAATGAGTTCCTGCTCACCATTGCCTGTCCTTTTTTTGACTTGATGATCATACCAAAACCTACCAACAACAGAGTTCACTTCCCTACTCCCTCCTTCCCTTTTAGAGGGACGATATCCACATTTTACTTGACCTTCAAGCAATCTCGGTTGTGGCCCAAGATATCAATCAAAAGCTCTGTGCTTTCTGTACTTATCTGAGGCTTTTAGAAGATGCAACTTCCCCAAGATGATTTTTTTTTTCTTTTCACATAATTACATATCCTATTCGAATGTTTTAAATTAGAGTTTTAAAACCCAACTACTCTTGAAATTAAACATTACATATATTACACAAACAAGTTGACGTGGTAATAATATAACTGACATGACAACAATAATATCTCGTAACAAGTTGACGTGACATATCATTATAACACATATATAATCATTCATATTTAAATCCTTATAACTATATTGTCTATTAAAAAAAATCACCATATTATACTATATTCATTCATACACACACATGACACTCAACCTTTTGTATTTGCAAATACATAGTTTGGCAAATGTTAAAAAAAAACAAAAACATTGCTGGGGACCCACAATATCTTATCAATGATGAACAAAGTAGAAGGTGCTGAAAAATAGGGCGAGTTTGAAGGTTCTCTCGCTCCAAAGTCAAGACAAATGACTTCGCTCCAAGTCCTTCAAGCCACCCCACCCCACCTAAGCTTGCCCAAGACCCATATTTCACCATTACGTGGCATCGAATCATGCTCAACCATGGCCGAGCTCAAGCAGTTGCACTCCCAAGTCATCAGGCTCGGCCTCGCGGCCGACAACGATGCCATGGGCCGAGTCATCAAGTTCTGTGCTCTCTCCAAGAATGGCGATTTGGGTTATGCTCTCCAAGTGTTCGATACAATGCTCCACCCGGATGCATTCATTTACAACACCATAATGAGAGGCTACTTGCAATGCCAATTACCCAGAAATTGCATTGTTTTGTACTCACAGATGTTGCAAGACTCTGTCACTCCCAATAAGTACACGTTCCCTTCTGTTATACGAGCTTGTTGCAATGATGATGCTATTGGAGAAGGGAAACAAGTCCATGCCCATGTTGTGAAACTGGGGTATGGAGCTGATCGGTTTTGTCAGAACAATTTGATTCACATGTATGTGAAGTTTCAGTCTTTGGAAGAAGCTAGAAGGGTCTTTGACAAGATGCCCCTGACAGATGCTGTATCTTGGACCACTTTGATTACTGGGTACTCGCAGTGTGGTTTTGTTGATGAGGCTTTCGAAATTTTTGAGTTGATGCCTGAGAAGAACTCTGTTTCTTGGAATGCCATGATTTCCTCGTACGTCCAGAGTGATCGTTTTCATGAGGCATTTGCTTTGTTCCAAAAGATGCGAGTGGAAAAGGTGGAATTGGATAAATTCATGGCGGCTAGTATGTTATCGGCTTGTACAGGTTTAGGTGCTCTAGAACAAGGGAAGTGGATTCATGGATATATTGAGAAAAGTGGGATTGAATTGGACTCAAAACTTGCAACAACAATCATCGACATGTATTGCAAATGTGGTTGCCTGGAGAAGGCTTTTGAAGTTTTTAATGGTTTGTCCCATAAAGGGATTTCTTCATGGAATTGCATGATTGGAGGGCTAGCAATGCACGGGAAGGGAGAGGCTGCCATTGAGCTTTTTGGGAAGATGCAAAGGGACATGGTAGCTCCTGACAACATTACTTTTGTTAATGTCCTTAGTGCATGTGCTCATTCAGGGTTAGTTGAAGAGGGGCAACGGTACTTCCAGTCCATGGTTGAAGTCCATGGTATTGAGCCCAGAAAAGAGCATTTTGGCTGCATGGTTGATCTTCTTGGAAGAGCTGGGATGCTTGAGGAAGCAAGAAAGCTAATAAATGAGATGCCAATGAGCCCCGATGTAGGCGTATTGGGTGCTCTCCTCGGAGCTTGTAAGATCCATGGAAATGTTGAACTGGGAGAACACATAGGAAGGAGAGTAATTGAACTGGAGCCAGAAAATAGTGGACGCTATGTGTTATTAGCCAATCTATATGCCAATGCGGGCAGATGGGAAGATGTTGCTAATGTGAGGAGATTGATGAATGACAGGGGAGTGAAGAAGGTTCCTGGATTTTCCATGATTGAATTGGAAGGTGTTGTCAATGAATTTATTGCAGGGGGAGGGGCTCATCCTCAGACAAAAGAGATATATGCCAAGGTCGATGAGATGTTGAAATGTATAAGATCTGCTGGGTATGTTCCTGACACAGAGGGAGTGTTGCATGATCTTGATGAGGAGGAAAAGGAGAATCCTCTATACTACCACAGTGAGAAACTTGCAATTGCCTTTGGCTTACTGAAGACTAAACCTGGGGAAACTCTTCGTATATCGAAGAACTTGCGCGTCTGTAAAGACTGCCACCAAGCAAGCAAGCTCATCTCAAAGGTTTTCGATCGGGAAATAATCGTGAGGGATAGAAATCGTTTTCACCATTTTAAAAGGGGAGAGTGTTCTTGTCAAGATTACTGGTGATGCAATGCTGCCTGGTGGTCAGCTGTAGAGATTTTGTCTTAACATAAGAAATACATCTTACTTAAGAAAAGATTTGATGTAATAAGCTCATGAGTTTGTGATTGTCTTTGATTTGACGATGCTTTTATGCTTCAAATTTCTTCCCCCTGTTAAAAAACAGTTTGTATAAAATAGGGTGAAAGGCATTTTGTCAACGATTCACCACCAAACCAGTTATGCACTCACTGAGTCAAACTCACACAAATTTTTTTTTTGGGGACAAAACTCACACAATTATATTGTGCAATAAATATTTGTCTTGAATTATTTTTTTTATTAAAAAAAAACAGCTAAAAAGAAGAATAAAAGATTTGTGTTGTGGAGCCAAAGGCCAAAATCCGCCATATTTTAACCTTTAACCTTATTTCTTTATTTTATATATTTTTTCTCAATCAATCATTGGTGGTAAATAGTAAAAATAAAATAGAAAATTATTATGTTTACCATAAAGAGTCGAAACCCTAAAAAGCGGCGGGTCGAGCAATCGAGTCGAACCTATTCCACTCGCGACTCACGATTCCGAACGATCCCAGCTCGTTCTTCTTCCTTCACCCAATTTTTCAAGTTTTCCCACCAATCGGACCCTCAAAAACCCTAACTTTCCATCAATTTCTCCACTTTCGAGCGCATCAATTATCCCAAATCCAAATGCGTCTGACCCACATCCAAGAATTTTCAGATACGTCAATATTTCTTTATGCCATTCGTTTTTTCTAACCCAGGTAAGCAGAATTTAAGCAACCATTTAGTTTTCAGAGCGGTGTATTTTTACCTGGTTTTCAGTGGAATCAGATTATCCCCTTTCTATATATTATTGTGTTAGAAAGTTTTAGCCTTGAATTTGGGTGTTAGGAAATTTGAGCTGTGGTCTTTTTTTTTTAATGTGATTAATTGCAAAAAGTGAGTGCCAATTTGTCTGATTTTTATCTCATGCTTAGTCTTGTTTGGTCTCAGCTAGCTACCTATGTACAATGTTTGCTTTTTATTTGTGTGAATTATTTTGAGTTGGTTGTGTGCTAGGTCCAGAGTTCCATCAGTAACCAGTCCTTTTTCATATTTTTTTTTTGTCGAAATCCTTTTTCATATTGTGTCAATGTATCAAGCACGTTTAAGAATCTTGCCAGCTATATCTTTATTACTCCATGTTAAGCTTGACAACATTTCTTCTTACTGTCTTTCATACTGAATTCTTACGTATTTCTCATTTGTGCTCGCTATGCTTTGGCCTATATGGTGCCCTTAAGCTAATGAACGAATGTATTTTTTTCACACATCTCCTGCAGATTCCTATTTCCTGTTGCCTAACTCTCACTGTGGTAAACACCAACATCCTCTTTACTAGTGTCATTGTCGGACCATGCAACGTTGCAAGATTAAAGATTTTGACTTCTGTTAGTGTTGAGAATACAGCGAGTGAATCAGACAAGAGTAGTTTCTGATATAAATTCTTAAATGGTTTAAATTGACGGCCACAATGCGCTCCTCTGGACTTGTTGACCCAGGATGGGACCATGGCAGTGCTCAAGATGAGAGGAAGAAAAAGGTTAAATGCAATTACTGTGGAAAAATAGTTAGTGGAGGAATATATAGATTGAAGCAACATTTAGCCCGAGTTTCTGGAGAAGTTACTTATTGTGATAAGGCTCCAGAGGATGTATACATGAGTATGAAAGCAAATATGGAAGGAAGTCGTTCTAATAAGAAACCCAGGCATTCTGAAGATATTGGGCAAGCATATTTGAATTTCCAATCTAATGATGATGAAGAAGAGGTGCATGTTGGTTATAGAAGCAAAGGAAAGCAATTGATGGGTGACAGGAATTTAGCTATGAAGTTGACTCCTCTTCGGTCATTAGGATATGTTGACCCTGGGTGGGAACATGGTGTTGCTCAGGATGAGAAAAAGAAAAAGGTGAAATGCAATTATTGCGAGAAAATAGTTAGTGGTGGTATCAATCGGTTTAAACAACATTTAGCTAGAATTCCTGGAGAAGTAGCACCTTGTAAACATGCTCCCGAGGAAGTTTTTCTTAAAATAAAAGAGAATATGAAATGGCATCGTACTGGAAGGAGACAGAGACAACCCGATTCAAAGGACATGTCACCTTTTGATCTGCAGTCAGACAATGAAGATCAAGACGATGACCAAATGGAAGCTGCTCTGCATCAGATAAACAAGGAAAGATTGATTGATGGTGATAGGAGATTGGGCCAAAATTTGAGAAATACATTCAAGGCGTTGCCTCCCAGTACTGGTTCTGAACCATTATTTAAAAGATCAAGGCTAGATTCCCTTTTCTTGACTGCTCCCAAGAGTTTGACTCCACATTCTTACAGACAAGCAAGGGTCAGAACAATGTCAGATAAAATATCCCGCAAGGAAGTTATTTCTGGAATTTGCAAATTCTTTTACCATGCAGGAGTTCCTCTACAAGCAGCAAACTCCTTATACTTCCATAGGATGCTGGAATTGGTTGGCCAATATGGCCAGGGTCTGGTAGCACCTCCAAGACAATTAATATCTGGTCGGTTTCTACAAGAGGAAATTGCAACCATTAAAAACTACCTGGCTGAGTATAAGGCGTCCTGGTCAATCACTGGGTGTTCTATAATGGCAGACAGTTGGAGAGACACAGAGGGTAGGATATTAATAAATTTTTTGGCTTCTGGCCCAAATGGTGTATATTTTGTTTCTTCAGTTGATGCCACTGAAATAGTTGAAGATGCTTCGAATTTGTTTAAGCTGCTGGACAAAGTGGTTGAAGAGATGGGTGAGGAAAATGTAGTTCAGGTATTTGGTTTTATTTGTTTCTCATGTAGTTCCCCATCCCAAACTGTTATCCGCCAGCTACTAACTTTGCTTTGCTTCTAATCCCCTATTGTGCAGGTAATCACTCCAATTACTCCTAGTTATAAAGCTGCTGGAAATATGCTTGAAGAGAAAAGAAAGAAATTATTCTGGACCCCATGTGCCACCAGTTGTATTGATCAAATGCTTGAAGATTTTTTGAAGATAAGATGTGTAGCGGAGTGCATGGAGAAGGGGCAAAAAATTACGAAGCTCATTTACAGCCAAATTTGGTTGTTAAATTTTCTGAAGAGTGATTTTACACAGGGGAAGGAACTTTTGAGACCTTCTATTACCCGGTTCGCCTCTAGCTTTGCTACCTTACAAAGTTTGCTGGACCACAGGACTGGTCTTAGAAGAATGTTTCAATCAAACAAATGGATTTCATCTCAGTGCTCCAAATCATGTGAAGGAAAAGAGGTGGAAAATATTGTATTAAATGCTACATTTTGGAAGAAGCTACAGTTTGTTAGGAATTCAGTGGACCCAATTATGCAAGTTCTTCAAAAGGTTGAGAGTGGTGACTGCTTGTTAATGTCATCTATATATAATGACATGTACAGGGCAAAGCTTGCAATCAAAACTATTCAAGGCGACAATGTACGTAAATATGAACCATTTTGGAGTGTTATAGAAAGTCATTGGAACTCGTTGTTCTACCACCCGGTTTATGTAGCTGCTTACTACTTAAATCCATCATACAGATACCGACCTGATTTTACAGCGGTAGGACAAACAATGGCTGCTTGTGATTTTATCATCATGTTGAGTTCTTTCCTAACCTAGATGTTAATTGTCTGTAGCATACCGAGGGGATGCGTGGACTTAATGAGTGCATTGTTCGGCTGGAGCCAGACAATGCAAGAAGGATTTCTGCATCTATGCAGGTAATAATTTTCTTATTGGAATTCATTATTTGCTTCCTGAATGTTTTCATATGTTGAGATTATTTTCTTATATTTTCCCATTCTTTCAGATTTCTGATTACAACTCTGCTAAAGCTGATTTTGGAACCGAATTGGCAATCAGTACAAGAACCGAGCTTGATCCAGGTATAACATTACACTGTCATGCTACTCATTTGAGAGTTCCGGTATATATATGCATGCCCATGCATCGAGTCTCTGGACACAGTACACATCTTCTCAAGCATTATTCTACTTACAGATACATTTCTCCTTTTCTTGCCTCTTATTAGCTGCATGGTGGCAACAACATGGGATAAGTTGCTTAGAGCTGCAGCATATTGCTGTGCGTATTTTAAGTCAGACGTGCTCATCTTTTGGTTGTGAGCATAACTGGAGTATATACGATCAATTGTACAGTCTAAGAAATAATCGTTTAGCCCAAAAAAGATTGAATGACCTCATCTACGTTCACTACAATCTGCGTCTTAGAGAACAACAATTAAGGAGAAGGGCTGATAATTCAATCTCCCTCGACAATGTTCTGTTAGAGCGTTTGCTAGATGACTGGATTGTAGACGCTGCCGAAAATGACATGCTAGAAAATGAGGTATTTCAAGCTCAGATTCTATTTTTCCTGCAGAGTGGGTTAGTTACGTGCCAATGGCACTAAAAGCTTCAATTTGCTGAGTTGGCTAACTACGGGAAATCCTTTACATTGTCTGAATCAAATTCTTTATTTTCTGTTTGTAGGAAGTCCTTTACAACGAAATCGAACAGGTTGATGAATACGAGAATGATATGGTTGATTATGAAGGTGTAAATGGAAATGCAGAGACTAGGAACGGATCAGTTGAGCTGGTAACTTTGGCTGATGCAGATATCAATCCTGCCAATGCTGGTGTTGCCACTGATGATGATGATGAGGATGATGAGGATGGCAATATAAACTTTTTCGATGATGACATGAGTGATTAGTCAGTTTGTAGATCTTCAACTAACACAAGAAGTAATGGTGGTGAGGCAGCTCTGCCTTAGTTGTGTAATTATATCCCAGCCTTGCTAATTTTGGAAGTTACTACTTGACGTAAACAGGGCGTCCTTACATGTAATATTCTTCCACCTTTTTCCGAAATGTAACTTGGGCAGGTCATGGATGAATCACTGTTACTTAACCTCTTTTTATTCTCATTTTTCATAGCCTGGCGCTATTATCACCTTCAAACTGCTTATCAAACTGGTCGTCTCCCTATCATACTTTTCCCACGATATAAACTTACATGTAACAGGTGTATACTCCAGATTATTGTGAGATGATGTAGGCGAATTTCTCTTCTAGAATCATATTAGCCAAACTCACTGAGACTCATCCACCAATATTTTCCAAATACATTTTTTTTATGCCAAATACTTTTTTGTTTTTTGCCAAATATTTTCCAAATACTTTAAATAAATAAATTAATAACGACTATGAGTGCCATGGGATTGGGATGGGAGACAATGTGGCAAATGAATACGAGTTATGAAGGTGTTGGATTTATTTCGAAGGAAAGGAAAATAGCACACTTTGAAGAAGAAAAATGTAATTAAATAGAATAATTATTTTAAAGTGAAGAACTGGAAATTCAGAAAATCTCTTTTATGAGTTGGGTGTGATGATCAAATTTTTGGGTGGACAAGGAAAAACAATGACTCCAATCAGATAAGAATTTGATAAAATCCCACATTCCAAATTTATAATAATAAACCCTAGACGGTAAACCTTTGTTGTTGGTTTTCTCTACTGGGCTGCTACTTTAGTCTGGGCCGCCCCATTTGGCTGCTAACTTTTGTTTTTCGACCAAAAAAAAACGCCGAAAGAACAACTAACTCTCTTCGACGTCTCTTCCTACCAAAGCCTAGTTTTTTTCAGTCTCTCCTCTTTCGGCCGCAAAACTCTCCCACTCCGAGTCCATTGTCGTTGAAGCAACGCTGTTAGCTCCTGCCCTCTCTGACTCAGCCACCGCCAGCATGTTATCTTCTTCTTCTTCTCTCTGATTTTTCAATGAATTTGAATCGCTTTGTGCTTATCAGATTATGCATGTATTTTCCGTTGGTGCTGTTTTGATTTTGATTTTGATTTTGATTTCAAAAGTTGTGTTTTAGGATGCCGGAAAGCAAGGCAGTGATTGGTCTCTCATGGGAGCCAAAGTTGCCGACTTTTTCATCTGCAGCCAAAAATGGAGGTGGGTCTGGTACCAAATCTCACGAAACTCACCGCGAAACCAATCAACTTTGGAAACCCAACACACAGCTTGTTGATGGCCTCTTTGTTCCACCAAATAACCCAACAAAGCTAAACAAGTTGCTTAAGAAGCAACTCAAAGACACTGCTGGGACAAGTTGGTTTGTCATCATCTCAACTCATTCTGCTTCTTTTGAGTCTTGGGTTTTTATTAGAAACGCTTATGAAATTCACTTAGAATTGAACTTCTTATGTATGTCTGTGTCTCCTGATAATTTATGTGACTTAGGTTTGACATGCCTGCACCAACCATGACCCCAGAGTTGCAGAAAGATCTCCAATTACTCAAGGTATGGTAACTCCCGTTTTGTTTCTGTTCTTAGTTTCCCTGGCACTAAGTTGTAATCATCTACATGATCCCTTGTTTACTGGGTTTTGCGCTTGCATCAGTATGAATTGTACTGTCATTATTGAGCTGTATGTGCTTTAGAAGTATACAATCTTGTACGTTGGTTCCTGGCTTCCTGCATCAGCTGAATAAAATAAATTATAAGATCCTGTGTTTTTAGAATTTTTGGGACTTATAGTTAACCGTGAATCGTGATATTGGATCTATTTCTGCTACCTTGGAGGTAATTCACATCAGACAGTCTGTCAACACCAATCGCTAGTATAGAAAACCTAATGAAAGCTAATCGAACTTGGAAGTTTGCATTTTATGGTACACTTTACCTTAGTATCATTCCAAGTCCTTATCAAGTTTCGGCTGTGGTGAAAGTGAACTGTTCTCAAATGTTAACACAGTCTATAGTGTCCTTTTTCTTGTCCAGCTGCAAACCTTGTATGTGGGAAAATTAAACAAGCTGGTAATTCCTTGGAATCTAGAATGAAATCCGACATTCAGTTCTTTTGCATTTTCCATGATTCCACTATTGTTCAAATTGTTTGTATTGTTAAACTATATCAATTGGTATATCTTTGAACTTAGTGTGAGTTATGCATACTCATGCACCAATTTATAGGCTTATTAAGGGTTCATTCATTGACTTGAAGGGGTCATCCATTTGCAATCATTGTTATAATTATTAACTTCTGAATTTTATGGTTTCATTTATGCTAAAAGGTAAGTTTAGTCGACTGATTTGTTTTGCTAATGGTTACAGTTAAGGAATGTTATGGATCCAAAGAGACACTACAAGAAGGGTGATTCACAACCTAACAAGTATTTCCAGGTGAGAATATAGTATCTCAATTACATTACAAGAAGTCATTCATAGGAATGTGTTAGTATAGTCGTCGCATTTATCTTCCTTTGGTTCTTCATCAGGTAGGGACGGTGATAGAGTCCCCGTTAGATTTCTTCTCAGGCAGACTTACAAAGAAGGAGAGGAAGACAACCCTTGCAGAAGAGCTTCTTTCTGATCGTACCCTTGGGAACTACAGGTAAGATAGCCAGAGACATTCACTGTGTCCAAATTCTGAAGCAATACATTTAAGGATGATTCTATTTGGATCCAAAAAATTTTAACTTTATTATATTTATTGAAAAAATGTAAAATTTACCGATCATGGGGACTACCAGCTGGCAGCAGGAAAAAGGAAGGGGTTGGTGTGGGGGTAGGAGGATGTGGGATGAGGGATGAGAGATTTTCTCTTCAACTCAAAAATAAAAAATTTGAAAGGGTAAACTTGGGTTTATAAAAGACAAATATTTGGAGGGGGCGGGGGCAGGGGCTATGAGAACAAGTTTTGGAGTGACTTGCATTTAAATATATATATAAATATTTGAAGAAGTCACGAGAAATCATATGATATGCAGCGTATTATGCCATATCTATTTTTATGCTGGAGTTATGAACGTTCAGTATTCTTGAAGAGCTAGAGTATCTCTATGAAATACAAACAAACCTTGTAACTATCCTGTTGTTTGTTTTATGAATCCACCGTGCAGAAAGCGGAGGGTGCGTGAGATAGAAGACAAAAACCGGCCGGCTGGAAATGAAAAATGGAAGATAAAAGGGAAGAAGTCGTATCAGCGTGCAAAGCAAAGAAGGCTCTGATATATCTTCACTTTGACCAGATTTTTTGGAAATCCATGGATACTGATAGGTTTCTGTCAAATCAGAGAGATATTGTTAATGTGTAACTGTACCAATAGAAGAAACATGTAGTTTCAAATTTTGATGATATGTTACCGTCTAGCTCAGACAGTACGCTACTGAATAACATTTATTTTTGTAATTGTTACATGGTTTGCAAATTTCAAAGGATCAAGCCTTCTTGTTAGTGGAAATTTTAGTGATGATGATATACTCTGTTAGCAAGATGTCGAGGTCGTAAGAGATTATACGATCACCCAGCAAGATTCTTCTTTTTAGTTAATTTATTCCCATTCATTTTGCCCCCGGATTCATTCCTCGCATCATATTCGTATTGGCTCAATACACATTCAAAGATGCAAGAGATGTTTGATAATTAAAAAACTTAATTTTACTCTTTAAGAAGCAGCTATTATTTAAAGCAGTTCAGATATCTTTGACCGTTATTATTATAGGGTTAATGACATAAATGGTCCCCCAACTATTGCTCCAATATCATTTTGGTCCACCAACTAAAATTTTCATTTGAAACGTCTTTAAACTTTTTATTTTGTACCAACATGATTCATCCGTCAAAGTCTGTGTATTATTCCGTCGAGGGACAAAACGGTATTTTTAGGTGAGTATCCTCCTCTAAAAGGGTTATTGATTCTAATTGGTCCCCAACTATCGCTTCCAAAGATTCATTTTGGTCCACCAACTAAATTTTTCATTTGAACCGTCCTTCAACTCTTTTTTTTTTTTTGGTATCAAGATGGTCCTACCATCAAAGTCCATCAATTTTATTGTTATTTATTTTGTATTTATCTCATTTTAAAATTTTTAATTAATCTAAACAATAGAGAAAAAAAATTATCACTTTTTAAGTCCATGTCAGCAAAAAAAAGCCATGTTGGTGGTGAGATTCAATTTTTTTCAATTTTAAAATTAGGTACAAGTTCCTATAATATTTTCCTTTAATTTTTAATTATTGTTTACTCTTTTAAAAAATTTGTTATTTTATTTTTATATTTATGTGATTTTAATTAATTTAAACAATAGAGAATTTATTATTATTAATTGTTAGGTCGGTCTCACGAAAAAAAAGGCATGTAGCTGGTGAGATTCAATTTTTAAAAATTTTCTAAGTTTTCTAATAGTTTCATTTAATTTTTAATTATATATTACTATTTTAATTCATAGGGACATTTTTACCCCTCAATTTAACAATAAAATTGACAGACTTTAACAACAGGACCATCTTGATACAAAAAAAAGAGTTGAAGGATGGTTCAAATGAAAATTTTAGTTGGTGGACCAAAATGATAGTGGAGCAATAGTTGGGGGACCATTAGGATCAATAACCCTTATTAATTTTTTGTTGGGTAAAAAGTCCAATTTACCCCTTAAAATTCGAGCATGTGCCGTCCATGTGATTCAATTTAATAGAAAATATTACGGATGGACCATCTTGGTACAAAATAAAAAGTTTAAGGACGTTTCAAATGAAATTTTTAGTTGGTGGACCAAAATGATACTGGAGCAATAGTTTGGGGACCATTTAGGTCTTTAAGCATAAGACCACCACACGACTTGATTTCCCGATTCAGAAAATTTCAATCTATATCTCTCATCACGTGTCAATTACACATGCAAGTGTTTCTCCGACCCGAGGTGGCCGTAAAGAATATCACAGGGTGGGTGATTAGAAATGCTTATGGGCCAATGCGTTAGATTAATATGGAAAAGAATCGTGTTGCCGACTGTTCGGCAAATTGAAGTCACCATTGGCAAATTGAAGTTACAATGGTGACTTGGGAGTCAAGTTCTTTGATAGTGCCCCGGAGTGGGTGGACTCAACTCTCGCAGATGATATTGCTGGGGTTCACAGAACCCGCCTAGTTTGTATTTAGCTTGTTTTAGTGTTGTTTCTGAGGCTTGGCCCCCCCAGCTCATCAAAAAATAAAAATGGAAAAGAGATTACGTTGAAGAGCCGGTGGAACAGTCTTTAAGCATAAGACCGCCACACGACTTGAATGTATTATAATTTATATCCTATACCTGGTGAGGTAGATCACACAGACAAGGACAGAAGAAAACTGCCAATTTTTATTACAATAAAAAAATTGACAGCAAATTTATCTCCTTTAAAATAAAATATACAACACTTTAACTTATAATATTCCCCTGAATTAATTTGAAAATTCAACTGTATCAGATTCATTCACATAGAAACACCACAGATTCATCATGGCAAAGGCTCCTGTGAATCTCCCAAGCGAGACAAATGGAGATATGCGTCAGTCCCTGTACGTACATGACACAAATATATCCGCATGTCAGAAAATTTCGGCGGCTGAAGCAAAAGAAAATGACATGTGATTTTGAAGAGAGATAAAAAGGCAAGTCAAATATTAAATGACAATTTTTTTAGTCCGATTTCAGAGGAGAAAGCTATAAACAAATTGGGAGACTTTGACGTTTGACTCTGGTAAACATGTATGACATTCCGAATGCAACGAGCTTGAAAATGAGGATAAAGCAATGTGCAGAATTTTCAGTGCATGAGGCAAAAGAAAATGACAGGTGAAACCATGTAAAACATAAGATGGTTAACCAATGACGTTGACAAGTAAAATCTAGTATCTTAATTGCATTAGCTTATGGCTACCTTAAGAACTTTGACTGTGAAGCCTTGCTAATTATGTATAATATTCTGAACGCAACAGGCTTGAAAGTGTGGTTGAAGTAAAGCAAAAGAAAATGACAGGTGATTTAAAGAAGAAATCAAGAGCCAAGTGAAACATACAGATGACCAGCCAATGACATAGACAAGTATTTTCTCTAATTACGACAGCTTATGGCCATTGCCAGAAAATTACCCTTTAGAACTCAGAAGGAGAAAGTTAAGGTGAAAACAAATGGTAAGACTTTGACTGTGAAGTTCTGCTGGAATAATCTAAATGGAACAGGTTTTGGAATTAGTCAACTCACCATATCCTTCCATTGAGATAATTTGCAAATCTCCTCCAAAATACCTAGCATACAAGCGACTTATAGGAAGCCCATATCCATACCCAGCCATTGTAACTGCATCAGCTTCCGAGATTTCTGAATGCTCATCCAAAGGGTTCCTTGCAGTGCTGTAAAGATATGTAAAAATTTTGGAGAGACCACTTCTTGGTATGCCGCCCCCTCATCTGAGACCTATGAAGTCAGCCAGACCAACTTGATAAGCATTTCATTGGTTTAGTAGTATACAAATGAAAATATCATGAAACTCTCTAAATTACACTAAAACAATACCTTGATAGTAACATCCTCAATTCCATCGGCAACTATTATTCTAACAGGAGGTGCAACCTTGTCTGAGTCCATGTAACGCTCTTGGACAGCACGCAAGGAGTTTTTAACTAACTCAAAGACCATAGTATGCAAGTGTGTTGGAACATACCTGTTACAGAAACTAACAGAACTTCATTTGTCGGACAATATCATATCACCAGCCACCACTAATGGGTTGAGAGAGAGAGAGAATAAAGAAGGAAGGAGAAAATATCGATATGGATTAGAAACAGACCCAACCAAGTGAGAACAAAATATACTTACGGGAATGTAAAATCAGGATCCCCATAGATATTAACATTAGGGGCGCTGCCATACTCCCGTTGGCAGATTGAGCGGGCATCCTCACTGGCATTTCGTGCTACCGCCACGGGAGACATTTTTGTATGTATATAACCCACAACATGAGGAGGGGGGTTGGGATTGTGCAACTCAACATGCTGGCCTGAGTTCCACATAGATTTTAGAACCCGGTGAAAGAAAAGTGAAATATCTAGCAAAACCAGCCAACTAAAATATCACAGTAAGAAGGCAATCTGACCAATGAGCATGCGAATTCCAATTCTTGACATGTAGAAGCGATCCAAAAATTGGTGAATCTCATCAAGATCCTCGTAGACAATCCTCGGATTTATGCCTTTCTTCAACTGTTGAACGCCCAAAGCCATCATTGGGACCACGTTATTGTGTCTTACCTTAATCGCCTTAATCATGTGTGTAAATTCCTTTTCATCATTAGCATCCTTAATATCAGGAAAGGATCTAAGGTCACGGAAGGAGTCCAAATACCAGTCTCGTACCTGAAAATAAAAGAAAGAAAAAAATTACACGGAAGTGTATATATATATATATGCCTCAAATCCTTGTAACTTGATGCTGGATGTGCTATCTAGTTAATCACCTTGTAACTCCAAACCACCAGCGTGCCCAACAAACTAAATTATTCTTAAACAAGTGCACTTAACAGATAGCTTCCTCATAGTTTACTGTCTAAAATATAAAAGGCTTGAGAACAAGACCTCAGATAGTAGTTTGCAGAAAGAACAATCTCAGCCACAAGCAATTCGCATGCAGTTACTCTGAAGAATCATTTGCAGAACAATTCCAATGCATTCTTGCTTTTGAAAGCTAAAGATTGACCCTTTAAAAGCACATAGACCAACTAGCATAGTTTTTCACATTGTCCCCACCAGAAGTCATATGAAGTTGCGATAAGTTATTGTATTGCAGCCAAAAGGAAAAATAAAAATAAAAAATAAAAAATCAATTTACATATTCAGTGAACAAAACTCCACATATCCATGAAACAAAGTAGCCAAATGGATTTCGACCAAAAAAAAAAGTAGCCAATGAATATCCCACGTATCAGGGATCTCCCTGGTTCACTTCCATATCTGTATTATATGCAATAAGCTAAAATCTTAACCCAGTTCCCAGAATCACATTCTGAGGAAGAAAAAAATTAACTAAAAGTGGATATGTAGCATAAACTTTTCATACACCCTTTTTGGTATAATCAAATAAAATAATAAGAAAATAAAATTTTACTCAGTTGGACAAAGGAATTAAATTCAAGGGTCACGAGGAGAAAGAAGAAGGTCCAAAGAGAAGGTTAGAGAGAAGGTTGCTAGCATTCCTCTAAATTCAAAGCCACATCATTCATTCCCACCAAATCCCATTGGATTCCAAAAAGAAAACAAATAAGAAAACGCATAATTCACGACAACAAAAACGAAAAGTACCTTCAAAACGGCAGGTTTCTCAGACAAGCCATAAGGGAGGGCCTCGAGCTCAATTGCTCGCCTAGCAATCCTAATGGGGAGCTCCTTGTGAAGAAACTGAGCGGAGATTATAAAATTCCTCTGGGTGGGTCTGGACCCAAACTCCATCATGTACCTGAGGCTCACGCCCGTCTGCTTCATACAGCCCCATCTCTGCACCTCGTCGATCAAGCTCTTGGAGAAGGACTCGCAGGCCTTCTTAACCGCCATGGCTCCACCAGCGAGCCCAGAAGCAAGTATCACTTTGGAAATGCACAATCACCCGCATGCAAGCCTGGCTCCCGCTCTCACAACAATGCCACACTGACATAGAATATATCACAGCCAAAGCCCCCCAGCCCAAAAAAAGAAAAGCTAATCTCTGAGTTTTTCTGTAAATTACAAGATACAAAATGCGCGATATATAAAGAGGACAAATGGGTATCTTTTGCTTTCAATTTCAACCCTAGGGTTAGATTTTAACCACAGGAGGACCATGATAACAAACAATCACCCAATTGAGATTTTGAGGCTTCGTTTTTGTTTGGTCCTGGTTTTATTTTTTATTTTTTTTGGGGCAAAGGTTTGGTCCTGGTTTTGGATTCTCGGTTTCTTGGTATCTATGGGTGGTGTGGTTGAGAGCCGTCACGTGCCACGTTTTGAACTGACGTGCTGCGTTTTCGACACGTGGACATGAACCCTTATCTCCACCTGTTGGGGGTCTTTTACTGGGCCTGGATGGATCAGGTGAAAAACGTAGACTGGGGTGGTGGGCCCATTAGCCCATGGGTCCCATTTTTGTAGCAAAAAGTAGAGTGGATAGGATCATAATATATGGACTTTTTGAAATTTTGAATTAGGATGTTCTGAATCTGCTCTTTTTTTTTTTGGGTGTTTATATCTAAGACCAGGTCATATCTAAGATCAGCTTGAAGATCATATCCTAGTATGAGTAATGTCAATCGTACGATGCATCAACTAGTCAGCTTGTCCTGTTATTGGGTCATCAACAATTCCATCCCTTCTCAATCATATCCTCCTCATCCTTGTTAAGATTCAAGGTAAAAAACAAATTAACTTTGAATCAGCCTACTAAAATAAAATAGCAAGAATCAAACGTCAGAATTGCTTAACAAATTAACTTAATTAATATTAGGCGTACAATTAATTGATTTAAGCAATCATCCACTTGTTGCATGCATGCATCTTAGTTGGATTAAATTAATAGATGAGAACAAAAACAACAGATCATAATTAAGCCATCAAATTAGTCTTTAATGAGATGATTAGGCGTAAGCCAATATGGTCGGATCATCGATGTATATCCTAGGAAAATCTTGAGCTCACATTTTCCTACTATATCAGATCTTGGCATCTACAATAGAGGTGGGCGCCGTTGTATTGGTGAAAGCACCTCTATTAGAGATGTGGTACACAATATGGCAGGAAAATGTGGTAAGTCTAGCATTACCCATATCCTAAACACTTGCGTATACGTTTGATTCATCATGTGTTAAGTTATTTGTCAACTTCTATAAATAATGCAAATATCATATATTCTTAGGCCATCTCCAATGAGAGAGGTCTAAACCCGAAATTTGAGTTTTTAGCTTGAAAATCTTATCCAACCATGTATACAAACGGACCATAAAACCAATCAAGTCAAAAAGTCAGGCCGAATAGCACCCCTTCTATTGACAGAATCTAAAATTGATGGAGCCCACATGAAAAAACTGGAGCCCCAAAAGCAACCCTCATAACAACCCACGTGCTGGTGCAAAATGAGTGGGGCCCGCTTGCAGGAGAAGTATGCCTCTTCCTTTAAATGTTGGGCGCATGTTGTGTTTAATTCATGTAGCCGTTGATGGTCAAAATAATATTATTTATTAATCTACAAGAGATTCAACTTCAAAACTCATTCAAAATTATATAAATACCCACCTATTTATTAAATAATCCATTAAAAATAAATTACGAAGGTATAAAAAAAAAATCAACATAAGAAAAATTAACCAAAAAAGAAAAAATAGAGGTAAACTATTCTTAAACAATTAATAAAGCATTGGATTCAAAATTTGAGTCCTGCAAGGTTGGAGAAAAAAATTGTTTGAGTTACATGAATAGTTGTATTTTAGAGGGTGAAAAGTTAGGTTTAGCCATTTTATGGTTGGAGATGGTCTTAGGAACCCATGAAAAGCTAATAATAATACAACATCTAGTAATGTTTCAAATATGTAATAAGTTAAACTCATACCTAAATTAATATTTATACTTTCTTTTCTTTTTAGTATAAGCGATAGTCTAAATTATAGGGAAGGAGAATTTCTAACACACACACAATTATGATGACGTGGGAATTCGAACCAGAGACCTCTGATATGCAAGTTAAGACATTTTTCTAATGGGCTAGACCCCGTTGACAAATTAATATTTATACATTTTGAAAAGAAAACTATTTGCTTTCAATTGTCATAAAAATGGGCATTACATAGGTTGTGTGGTCAAGGCTGATACCTTGATTTTGATTAGAAAAGGAAAAGGAACACAAATGTCAAAAGACTACGATGCTAATGTTTAATTTTATTTAACCTAGTCTTGTTCTCTTAATAACTATTTCAGTGATTATTCATTTTATCTTAAGTGATTAGTCACGCGAGGAGAGAGAAAAAAACAAAAGTTTTATATAAGTGGAGTGGAATAAATGGAATATATTGGCCATGACAACTTATTTTTCTTTTCGGTTTTATGATGCAATTTGATTCAAAATGCTTATGAGTTTCTTATTTAAAATAAAATGTTGGATGAAATGCTCCTAAGCTAAACAAGACTGAGATACATGATACATGCTCGTGTTCGATTGCATAAATTTCTTTGTCATACTAACAAATTCACATGTATGTTTCCAACCAGTGGAGGTGATTACTACAAATTATTGTTATTTGCTCTTGCAAACATGTTTGACCAAATGCCAATGGTCTTGAAGAAAATGAAGCATAATTCATTTTTTTTCCTTTTCCAAGGTGAGAAAGGAAGCCAGAAAAGCCCAACAACAAATGTCATTTTTTTTCTTCTCTTTTTTCTGTTGACATTTTTGGGTGTTAAAAGACGGGCTTTCACATATAGGCTAATGATAACAATATATTTTAGAGAAAAATAAGTATAATACTTTAGAAAAATATTATAATGCACTTTGAAGTGAAAAAATAGCAACACACTATTTGAGTATTGGAATGATTTCAATTCTTGCTTCTTATGTGTTTACAATATATGAGTATTTCAATGATTCCAATTCCTGACTTTCCGTACTTTTACTAACATATAAAAAATAAAAAATTATATAGATTCCATATTAAAATCCGTAATTGAATACTTTCAAAATCAAAAATATAATTAGTAGGTGAATAGTTGATCCGATTCCCATTTCTTAATTACTTTATTTAAGTTCCCCATTCATGGCTTCTTCAATTTCTATATACGAAAAAAGTTGTTGCCAGATGTCAGGTCATAAAGATGAGGGTGCAAGAAACGGTGGGTCATTTTATCCTTGCTCTTTAAGTCAGACAGGCGTGGAATTTTATTTGAGCGCACTAGCTGTTCGAAATCCACCAAAGCACCCAGACAGTGACAGCGCATTTCCAATCCAATTTCCTCCTTCTCAATCTCAACTCAACTCAACTGCCTCTTTTTTATTTATTTATCTATTATTTTTCCAATTATTATAATTCATAACTGTTCTATTCCCCACAGTACGTTTTTTGCTGTCTGCTAACGTAAGCTGCATAGAAAGGGTGTGTTCATAATCTCACGATAAATTCTACTGCTATCTCGTTTTGTCCATCACAGTTAATTTGTTGAATAACTCCACAATACACAAGTATAATTCACAAATAACAGAAAATAGGGGATATGAAAGTTAGATTTCATACTCTCAAATGATGAATGTTAAACTTGCAATGTTTCAATTAGTGAAAGTTTAATATCCCAGTTCTCCACGAGATCGTATTCTATTTGAGTCTTGATTTTATTATATTCTACTATTAGTTGAAGAATATTTCAGTTTTAGTTCTTGAAATGAGTTATTTGGGATTGCAACTCCCGTATTAATTCACAAGGAATGGAAATAAAACCTTTTATGAAAAACATAATGCGACATATCTAGTATGTTGATAAAAAATTATCCGAAAAAAGAAAACCAAGTCTCAAATTGAAGGAGTTAGCAAGGAAAGGTTATCTTCCATTGCATTATAAGATCTTATAAAAAAACAAAAACAACCAAACAGAACATTCTTAACAACTTTTTTTTTGTTGATGAAGAGGGGCAATTCTTAACAATTTTTTAGATGTTTCTTAAGTTCTTGTAACTAATTTGTCGCGAAACTTCATTAACTCACGATCCAACGGCGCCAATTAGAGGCTCATGTTAGACATGATAGCCTGTTTGCACTTTGAGAAATAATTAATTTTTGCTTAATAAAAAAGAAACAAAGAAACATAAAAAAAATAAAAAAAACATATTTTTTGGACAACAATCAATTACCAGACAGCGATTCTCTCTCACCCTCTCTCTCTTCCTTCCACGCTTAGTTTTTATTTTTCAATTTTCTCACTATCTATTTCCCCTCCTGAATTTTTCTGTAATCCTTTTCAATTCGTGTTATTTTTGAGAAAAATAGAGTTTCGATTTTTATCCCAAGGAAGAACACCATGGAAGATTGCAGTTAGGGTTTCGCTGTTAAACCTCCAGCAAATCTGAATCCGGAGCAGCAGATGCTGTGGAGTTTCTCAAAATCGTAGAAAGGGGAAAGGTTAGGGTTTTCTTGCGGATTCGATTTCGGAGGGGTTAGTCTCTGGCAACCATGGCCAGCAACTTGCCGATGAGTCCTCAGTTGGAGCAGATCCATGGTGAAATCCACGATAATTTTCGAGCCCTTGCGTATGTCTCTGTGTTTCAGTTGCATTTTCATTTTTATCCTTACTGAATAAAGATCATAACTTTTCGTTTTCTTAAATGCCTGAACTTTTCTACGCATTGATTGTTGAATTGTGAATTCGGTGATAGGATGTTGTCTCAGAATCCTAGCATGTTTAGCAATTGAAGATAGACAATTCAGTTAGAGGGATGTCAGGATATGTAGGCTGTTGTATTGCTTAATAATCAATTTGTTTGTTATGTAATTTGTGTTCCTATTCGTTTACATTTAACTTAGATTGATGCTCGTAGACTGTAGTTAAGCATTATTAACTTGCCGTAGATAGAGTTACTGAGGCGATTTAAAGAGCATGCGTGCTTGCTCAGCTGTTCCTTTAATAGTTTACATCTGTGCAATGTTTTCATGTAGTGTTGAGTAACATTGGCTGGTCTTTAGAAAATAGGCAAACAGATTTTCTAGTTTTCAAGGCTCAACTTGCTCTATTGATTGTTTGCGTAAAGCATTGATGTTGGTTATTTGGGGAGATCCAATACTGAAATGAATAAAATTCTTTTGGTTATGTTCTTGACGGATCACTACTTACATCCATACTACCTAACGGGCAACAATATATGCCAGAAGTGCATCATTGTTTCCACATCTACTTAAAAATTATTTTGACATCCCTACTTGAAACGCCATGGAAGCAGCAACCATGATATACTTTCCACAAACTGATGGATAATGAGGGAGATGTTAGTCAATAGTAGCCATTGTGAGCATTTGTTCTTTGTTTACAGTCTCATTTAACTTCCACTTATTAGGTGGTTACTGAATTCAGCTGTCATGGTTGTATCACTGTTCTCTGCCTCCGTCTGACACAGTGCACTCTTTTCTTTTTTACCATGAACCAGAGTTATGTAGCCTGTGTTAATCTCTCATATGTTTATGTGTTGCCAACTCCACACGGTCCTTGTTTACACAATCTTATATGTTAACTGTCTGCCTATTATTCTTCTACAAGGTGTAGTTACTGAAAGAAAGAATAATTTATGTATCTGCAGACTATTTTTCAGTTTCGTTTGCTGGGGGGAAGTGGTTGTTACAGTAAATACTTGTACTTCCCCGCTTTTCATAATAGAGTGATATTATTATAATTACGGTGACTTCCTCTTTGTTTTCAGAAATGGCTTCCAGAAGCTGGATAAGATCAAAGACTCCAATAGACAAAGTAAACAGCTGGAGGAACTTACAGGAAAGATGAGGGAATGTAAAAGGTATGCCACATATAGGCTTTTACTCTCCTAATTTTATCCGACTACTTTCAGAAACTGAGAATTTTGGACATTCTTAATTTTCACATTTTATGAAGAGAAAGAAAGGACAGAAAGACAAATGTTGCCACATCTAATGCAATTTTTACACTGTAACGAGTCTTGCACCACCACGTGATTAGGCAATTTTGGCATCCTTAAAAATTAGCAACTTATTGGAAAAGAGAAATTAGGAGTAGAACCGTGAGAGCATCCTCAGGCTAACTGGGATCAAGATGTGAGCGACTTTAAGTCATGCCTAATGTACAAGTCTTGCATCCTGTTTCTGGACTCCCATACATCTCTCCATTTGTGATCGTTTTTGGGGATGTTGGAAGAATTCAGGTATGGGATGATTGTCATGATGGCATATGAAAGAAATAAAAGAAATAGGAATTATTTTGATCCCAGTTCTTGAGATTTTCCCTTTACTTAAATCAGAGTATGATTTTGTAAATTCATTGTTTCAGATTAATCAAAGAGTTTGACCGTGAAATCAAGGATGAGGAGAGCCGAAATCCTCCTGATGTGAATAAACAACTCAATGATGAGAAGCAATCTATGGTCAGTTCTTATGAGCTTTTGTTTTTCGCATCACATAATGTGTACATGTACACTGTAACGAATGCATGCTTGCAAACTTGCTTACAACTTTTGAATTGAAAATGTTGTGAGAGCAATATTTGTTTCAGATTATTCTCATATGCCATTTTTATGTAATTAAATGATATTATGCAATTTTTTCTCTATTACAAAGGTTCATAACAGTGTCCTTCAATTCGTATTTAATAGCTTTTGTGTGAGGAGTGCACAAGATCTTTCTAGGCACACATTTGATTCCTTCTACTTTTTGCTATTGAAACAACTGCATCTAATTATAATACTTCATTTTGCAGATCAAAGAGCTGAATTCATATGTTCAATTGAGAAAAACGTAAGTTCAGCTATGCATTTTGTATCCTTGACCATTACTTACTTACTCACTCATGTACTTGAGAATCTGATTGTTTTAGTTTGTTGCCTTCAGTCCTTATATTCATGGGACAAACAAGTTAATCCCCAAAGATAGAAAACTTTTGCACAATACAGTTTTTGAAGTCTATAAACCCCGTTCACTCTTCATGTTCTGGGTTCCCTTGATTTTGGAAAATGATATTCATACTCTGGATGAACTGCAGGTTTATGAATAGCCTTGGTAACAAGAGAGTCGAACTCTTTGATATGGGAGCAGGAGTTAATGAACCAACTGCTGATGACAATGTTCAAATGGCTTCAGGTAATTTGTTATCTTTCTGCATATCTTTCAGCTTAGTTTGATTATGTAAAGATGCGCTTTCTCCTACTTCAGTTTGTTTCATTATTTTAGCTGTTGATTATCTGATGCTAGTCAGCCTTGCGCTCCTTTGATCAGTACAATGTAAATGTGAATCAAACTTTGAAAAAATCAAACAGCTTGGACCTTTGTGTCTGTATCTGTGCTTGTTTCATGCCTGATTTGCAAATAATACATTTGTCTGACCTCCTTTTCAATTTACATGCATGTCTGATAGCTATGTCAAATCAAGAACTAATCAATTCTGGGACAAAAACAATGGATGAGACTGATCAGGTCATCGAACGCTCTAAAAAGGTGAATAGCTATCCGAAATAACACAAATTTTAAATTTTCCCTTCTTTTTTCCTCTTTCCAGCGATCTTAACTCTTTAGTTGGCTGATAGGTTGTTGAGCAAACAATTGAAGTGGGAACTCAAACTGCTGTTACCTTGAAGGGCCAAGTAAGTATTTTCACCTGTCATTTCTATTATCTTTCATTTCAAGAAATTAGCCTAACATGGTTTCATTCAAAATCTTGCAGACTGATCAAATGGGCCGCATTGTGAATGAGCTGGACACAATTCAGTTTTCAATTAAAAAGGCCTCCCAGCTTGTGAAAGAGATTGGTAGACAGGTTAGTTGAGATCCTTCCTCCTAAGTGCTCTATCTGTATATTTTTCTATTAAAAACTAATTTTCTTTCAATATTTTCAGGTGGCAACAGACAAGTGTATCATGCTTTTTCTTTTGCTTATTGTAATCGGTGTAATAGCAATTATTGTTGTGAAGGTATGCTCTTTGGTTCATTTATATATTGCCCTAGGTTTTTGTAGCCTGCTACCTGCTTTGGAAGTTTCATATGAAATTACAAAGGTATTTGCAAAGTTGTATTTTAGGAACTTTTCGTAAAGGATATCTGTTGATGCAAGAGTTTGGAAAGTTCTTTCTGATTGAAAGAGATGCAATACAAGGGGAATGTGAATAGTGATCCTTATCTCTTTTCGTCTCCCTCTAGGTAGTTAAGGATGTCATGCATGGAATATTTATGCTTTCATTCTCAGAAGTGAGTGTTGAAAATCTTCATAGCGAAAAAAGTGAAATAACAAAGAGAGATGAGTATTGAAAAATGACCATCTTGTGAATCTTTGGAATGCAGTCACTTGTACGAGTTTGATTTATTGGGAACCTTGATGCTGCTCTATGATCACGTATTATTGAACATGAAAAGTGGATTAGTGTGTATCGAATAGTAGTAATACTAATAAAAGATCCAGCATCCTGCTTGTGAACATAGGTTTTTTTTGCGTTGTATCATGTCATGTACATTAATACCAGCACTATTGCCACACCCATCTCTGTTCTTAACTTGAGTGTGTGTTACTCTTTCAGATTGTGAACCCTGGCAACAAAAACATCCGGGATATCCCTGGATTGGCACCGCCTGCTGCAAGGAGGCTTTTGTCACTGAGTACTCTGCAATAGTTGGAATAGTTTCCTCCTCTTTAACCAGATTCAATTTTTCCGATATAGTTACTATGATTTGTGTTCTGGGGGATGCAGAGGAAGCTCAGAGGAATACATTGCATTGATCGGCCTTTTCTTTTTATTTATACTTTCATTCTTGGCTGAGTTGTGCATATTGTTTGTGAGTCTATGTAAATCACATGCGAGTCGTTTTTTGCTTTGGTTTGGGTGGCCACGGTTCTTCCTGTAATCTTTCCAAGATTGTTTTAGGTATAGAGAGATGTACTTTTTTCAATATCTACTCACATAGAGATGTATGCCCTTTCAATCCGTATGCAGACTTTTTTAATTTCTAGTGAATATGAGAGCGGCTTTTTGCAAAAAAAATTCTGTACCTCTTTCCGAAATTTTCTCATTCAATAGAGAAGAGAGAGGAAGTGTTCAATATGTAGAGTGAAGAAAAGAAGACAGTGGGATGAGGGAGGGCGGCACTGGCAGGTCCAAACACAAAGCTGTCTGATGAGGAATTTTGTCTACAAATATGTAATCTTTGATTCTTGTCGTTGCAGCAGTCTCACAAAATGTACACGCAAAAGGAAAACCAGAATGGAATTTGCATGCTCTTGTTACAAAATTGAACCAAACGAATATTATACCCTATTTCTAGGAAACAAGTTTTGAACTCAGATTACCAAACTGCTCTGTATGGACGTGGTCACCCCCATTATCCTCATCATTAATTATACTGCTTGCCTTTTATAACGATTCCCAACTAAACATTCGTAAATTTTTCCATCAACACACCCCCTTCTCCTCACTTGTACTCTATTATATTAGCACAGTGAGATTGAGAAACAAGCACACTAACCTCTTTGCTATCAGAAAGCTCCAAAGGTAGACAATTAACAAATTAAGAGTAAATTTACTAGACAAATAGAATAATCAGTTCATTGATAACTCAAAAAGGTAGACAATTAAAGAAACTAAAGCCGATCAAAATCGTGGTACAAATATATTCATCAGTACTCAGCTCTCTGCACACATTGAAAATTAGAGAGCTACAACCATCACTTGTAGAATTAATGCCTTAAACGCCAGCCAGGAGATGATCTAATATCGATTGGGACCAGTTGGACAATTGGCTAATTTGGGTTTCACCAATGTCGAAGGTAGTCGGATCAACGTCATAAGAGACCACACTCTCAAAGTTACTTGGGCTGCAAGCTTCATCAAGTGGTTGTTATAATCACTTTGAGAGTGAGGTGGTGAGCTAAGAAATCACAATCACTTTGTACTTGTTATAATTTAATTATTAAATAAATAAATAAATAAATAAATAAATGCAAGAGACATGAAGGTTGTTGGGACGAGGAGTTGTAGATGAAGTTATGCTTTCTTGTGGAGGTTTAGAACTGTTGGTAACTTGCCTGCCTACTCCTTACTCATTCCTTGTACTTGGCGGTGGACGGTGGATACTGGGTGAGGAGGAGTGTGTTGTTTGCCTCGTTGTATAATTTATTTATAGTATACTGAAGTGGGTGAATATTTATTTATTTATTTATGACAAGTGATAGCATATTGGCTTTTTAGTAGCTAAACTTAGACTCGACTTGCATTTTAGTCTGAGCAACTCACAAAATGAAGTAATAAGTGTGGTCTTGTTAATGTTTCAACAAAAATAAAAACAGAACGCCTGGGCCACAATAAGGAAAAATGCATCATTTGTCAAGACAAAAACTTGTTTTTCTTATCAAGAGCCTTGACAAGTTAATGGTGAGCTTGTTCACCCGACCTATGGGTCCTAAGCTACCATCTGCAAATTTCAACAGGCAAATCATGCATTCACTTCCTAAAACTAAAAGTAATACAATATTGCCCCTGGGTTCCGGCGTTAAAATCTCTTCCCTGGAAAGAATAAAGGGTCTAGAGTGCAAAAAGAATCAGCATACTCCATCTCCAGATTTTCCTTTTCCAAACACCAATCTACACGTGAGTTTATGAATCATGCACCATGGTTGCCGACCTGCGATCGTCCAATATGAGACAGCCTTGTTGATTGAGTTAGGGGTGTCTCTTCATCGACATCGATATCAGAGGCTGATCCACTGTTATTAGGGATAAAAATATCAGATGACTTTTTCTCCAACTTCCAATCCTGTATTGGCCAGCATGGAAAACAAGTGTTAGAACAAATATAAGGGGGTTCAATGACTCCAAACATTTTAATAACACTAGACATCACAGGAACGTAATCTGATTCTTGAGAAAATAAACCTTCGAAATTCTCTCCGGAATACTTTCAGAAGGTAGTTGAGATGCACGAACATCCTTAACCTTTATATAGTTGTACATGACAACACCACACAATGCTGCAGGACAAATCGACTTATGGGTTAACTAAAGTTCTAAATTCAAAATTGTACACACTGCAGTCGTAAACTGATACTCCCAGTTAATATGGAAGGAAAGCTACCTATGGCATAACCAATTATGTTCAGCCTGGTAATCATAGACTCTGGAAATATAACAGTTGAAAGGGCAATCAATATCCAGTCTTTTAGAACACCAGCAACCCGGAAGGTAACTGCTCCAGTTCTACCAATTACTAAGAATATGGAGAAGTTCAACGCCAAAGCACAAAGAGCATTGGAGAAAAAGATCCAGAAGTTGAACTGAATCTGTGAAACTTCCATGGCAGACTTCTCAAGTAATAACCAGGGCACAGACAGGAAGACAAAGCTGCAAAAACAAAAAGAATTAATGGTGAGATGCTGACGGGATGGCATGTGTTAAATCATGCATCAATGGAAACATTACTTGAGTAATAGAACTGTGTTAAATCACATGCATCATCAATACGGAGATGCAGAACTTCATCATCATAAGGGTGAAAAAAAGAAAGGAAAGGTGAATTCCCATCCCATGGTATAGATGGATCGTGCATACACTGATTGTAAAATCACTATGTTTCATCCACTAAATTATGAACCTCAGCATACAGATTCAGAAAATCAACATTTAAAAGAAGCAATAAATGTCATCCACCACCAAAATTAAATTCTAGAAATGAGTCAATATCCTCTATTAAGATTGGTAAGGATGCCAAATGATTAAAGAGTTACTAATTCACATTTTGTGCTCGACATATATAGTATACAGGCAGTCGCCTAAATTGCAATTCATATAACACTCCTAAGTCAAGCATCACAATATAATACCTGCATGGAGCAATATAGTATAAGCTGGTGATCGGATTTAGAGTCAAGCCCTTCTTCTGGAGAAGGACTTGTGTTAAGACCAGCCTAAGAGCTTCTGCAAAGATACCCGTAACCTGGTAAACTGTACCAACTACATTAAAATGAATCTCCCCATATGAGGAAATGACAACTCCAACACTGACCAGCACCATGTTTGAGAACACGTCGCACCTTGGTTTGTCAGTGCCACACAAAACAGCTATGATAAAAGTAGCCACTGGCACTGCAGTATGGAATGTAGGTTTAAGCAGCCATTTATTTTAAAAGCATCATTATTGTAGTCAAATAGAATTCACAAGTCTCTGTGCATACTTAAAGCTTTGAGCATTTGGATGAACGCCACAGAAATATGCAAGTAAGCAGTGTTTCCAAACCTGTAATGACAGAAAAACAAAAGTTCAAAACAAAAAAAGTTTGAACTCTCCTGTCTAGACTCTTGATACAATTACAAAAAGAAAAACTCAACAACCCTGCAATTCCTAAATGTGGGTATTGCATTTGTCCCAAAGTCTGAGGAAATTTGACATTCTACAACGGGGAATCTAAACCGAAGTCCATGTGATGCAGGGACGCGTAGGACCTAAATTTATTAGTTTCCTAGATTCTCTAGTTTTCCAAATTCTAGCAGGATTTCTACTTTTCCAGATTTCTAGTTTTAAGTTTCCTATTTTATTTGGGGGCATTTATAGCAAACTAAAACCTAGACATAATAGGATAAAAATCCCTTGCTTAAACAGAAATCCTAACCCAAATAAAATAGGAAACTTAAAACTAGAAATCTGGAAAAGTAGAAATCCTACTAGAATTTGGAAAACTAGAGAATCTAGGAAACTAACAAATACATTAGGAAACTAATAAATTTAGGTCCTACACGTCCTGCATCACCATGTATGACCACTTAATCAGAGATTGCTTAGAAAAATTTGTCTGCAAACAGATTGACAAAAGGAAACATGCAATCTCTAAGCATTGGACTATCTTTATATCTTCAGTGTTGAGAGGCATGAGCCTGGTTATAGTCAAATCTACAAATGTTGACCACAAGCTTACAAAAATATGTCAAGAACCGTCTAAGCTTTCTTCCCTGAGTTTGAACAGTAACAGAAGACCAGACACATGATACCTATTCATGCCCATTGGTGATCACATTGTTAGCAAAACCACAGCCCAATTATGTTACATTTCAGTGCTTACCAAAGACTTGATGCAAAGAAGGCACTGATTGGTATTACACAAGTTGCATATCTGCCACATGAAGAAAAGCTATTAGAAAGACAAAATGGATAAATAGAGGAATAATAACAAGTTGGAACAAAAAAATAGCCTACATCACTTACATTTCAAATGTCATTTTGACAGGAGCTACAACCTGCACAGGATACAGAGAAATAAATAAAGATAAAAAATCACTTAAGCATAAAAGATGAACAAAACAATAAAAAATTTAACGAAAAAAAATAAGGAGCTATTGATGCAATTTGCCACACATGCATAACAGAAACTACAAATTTGGCACATAGTGTGGAAAAATGAACCAAGAAACTAAAGTTGCACAGCATGCGTACCTCCCCACACCTTCCGACAAACTAAATTTGCAAGTTCAAATTTGGGTTATAAAGCTCTCCAGTCAGAAAGTGTAAATATAAAGGAGACCTCCAAAATAAATCTTGTCTCACTCTCTGGCCATACAGGGCATCAGTTGCATGCTGTGTCCCACTACAGACTAATCTAACCCATTATCTTTTTGGCACTCCCCTTCTCATTCAGATGTGGAAAATGCAAATTCAAGCATTGAACTGAATGAAGATGCATCAGTTTTGAGATCATTCGTGTATTAACTACTTGTAAGAGCAAAATAAGGAAATAACCAACAGTGGAGAGAAGAATCCTAACAAAAATAACAACATTGGCTCAGACAAGAGCTTAATCATAAAAAATTCAAAACCAAAATGGTTGGTGTGTGTGCATGTGTTTTTGTGTGGTAACCGCATAGAAGTGAATAGTGGCAAACAATTTTCAGGGAAATGACATTCTATCATTTTGACTATTGAGTAAAAGAAAATTCAAGACAGTGGTTACCTGTCTCCATGTTAAACTGGCTTGACAGAGATTTCAACACCGATGTCAAAAACAATAAACAGAAATAAAAGCATATCCAAAAGTAAAGATGTCAGTCATACCTTGAAAACACGAACAAGAAAAAAGGCTACGAGTCCAGAAAATCCCATATGAATCATCGTAAGTGTAATGGGTAATGGAAAATTGAAGTATTTTGGAGACAGAACCCACTGCAAAGAAATTCATACAGAAGAACTTCAATAAAACAAATAGGGAGATTATAGTTCCAGTTTCAGTTTAACCATACAGAGCATCATTAGCTATGTAACACATGGATGACTATTACATTCAAACCGGTAATGAGTAATGGCATGATATTCAAATGAAATACTGAGGAGGAAGGAATTACCTTGTTGTACAATATAACGCCTGACGAAAGCAGAATGTAGATGAATAGGTAGACATAAGTCAGTACCAGCGGTTTGCTGATCATCTTGGACATTTCCTTTTATCAAATGACCTAACGTATCAATTCTGGGTTTTTGACCATCTTATGCAAAATTTCTCACACACCAAACTGCAAATTAACCGCAGGTGTTATGCGGCCCTAAACCCAGAAGAAGACCTCATGCCCTCAATTATAAATTTGTGTCAGGATCAAATCTTGCAATGGCTGCTCCGATTCAGATATCTAGAATGCTTTAAAACCTGAAAGTGAAGGCTCAGTGGGGCAGAACATACTACAACAGCATAACCTTAACCAAACATGAAGGAAAGCATAAGACATTTCTTTATTAAAATAAATAATAGGCAACAGTACAAAATCAGCATTGAAATTTGGAAGTGAAGCTGCAACCAAATTGGTCAAATGGGCAAATACAAAATCTGATCCGAAACAATTATTAGTAACAAACAAGCACTGAACAAGGAACCACGCAATAGTTTCTTCAATAACTATCAAGACCAACATTTCCAAATTAAACAACAAAAAGGTAGATCTATAGGAACCAAACAACCAAGTGAGAAAACCCCGCTCTGATCTAACACACAAAACCCATGTCTATTTCAAAAGGAACCAGCTTACCCAAGAGTCAAAATCAACCAAATCTGCACAAGCTCGCTTAATTTCAGAGATTGACCCATTTGTAAAACAGGCAGAAACAGATACACAGAGAGAGAGAGAGAGATATGGGATCAGGAGAATAATCACTGTGGAAATAGTAGAGGACAGTGGTTGTGTAAATGACAACAATAAATAAGCCTGGGAAAGCTAAGAAGATTGTGGGGTTATCGATGAATCAGAGAAACTGAGAACGTGGGGTTGCCTGAATAAGAAGAAAGAAAATTACTAGCAACCAAGTAAAGAAGCAAGCAAGCAACAGAGGGCCCTTCCCTTTTCGTTCCTCTCTCTATATAAGCGAAAGAGAATCCAACAGTATCTTCGGCCGAAGGACCAAAGCGTTATCTGGGCCTCAAGCTTTGTGGCACTGTGTCTGTTTGTGACATACTGGCTTTGTTTGCTCTCCTAGGATGGGGCGTTTACTGATATGTAAGAAAGCATCTCCAAGTAGTAGCAAATAAAACTCTTCAAATCGTCATTGTTGGCGCATTTGGTGTTCTTATTCGCTACTTGAATAATTTTTGCTCTAATGCACTCTTTAATTCAATTAATGCAATATCACGTAAAAGAATGAAAAATACGAAACACGAAAATGCCTACGTATTTATTATATGAAAAGAAAAAATGCATGTTTTTAACATTTTCAAGATAGGTTTTGTTTTTCCAAAGTAAAATTAAATATTTGAAGAGCCAAAGTCAACTTACCAACTCAAGAGAGAGAAAGAGGTTGCACTTTGACGAATTTGAGGTTGAAGAGGTTTGGAGAGAGTTTTTATGATGTGGCTACCCTATTTTAGAATTCCAAACATTGAAGAGGCTGAGATGCTCTAATCAAATTGAGAGGAATTGAATTAATGAGGAATTGAAATGAGGCGGAATCGCAATTAGATTCTGTTGAAGTTGTTTACCAAAACTGTTTGGAATCTAATAGAATTGCATAAAAATGTTTACTAATTCAAGATAATCTAATATAAATCAATATGATTACTAAAATGTCATTGTCCCAAATCAAATATTTTATATACTTTTTAAATAAAATTTGATATAGTAAGAAAAATTAAATTGCTTTTTTATTTCAAACACACTAAAATGATTTTATTTTTTGTTTTTAAAAATAATAAATTTAAGTATTTCTATTAAGTATATATATATATATATATATATATATATATATATATTTATAAATGTAAGTATTTCTATTAGTTAATCCTTAACACTTAAAATGATTTTGTTTTTATTTTTGGGTTAAGAATAATCTTGGAAATAATGAAAGTAAGTGAGGGCATAAAGGGAAAAAAATTATCGTTCGATTACTCCTTAAACCCGGAATTCAAATACATTCTCTATGTTGGGAATCCAAATCACCCAAATCTTGAAATTGAATTTCATTTTTTGTGTGGGCCTCAAGCACTTTTGATTCCTCCCAATTTTAATAAACACAAGTATAATCCGTAATCGGAATCAGATTCTTTATTCTCATTCTAATTACGAATTAATAAACATACTATGAATGAATCTATGTTTTTATTAGCCTCCTGCGCCTTTTTTTCTTTCTTTTTATTTCTACAAAGAAACCCCGCAGTTCTGTTTTCTCCACTATTTTACCGGACGTCTTAATTTTATTCGTCTAGTTATCACCTAATTAATTTGATGTGAATTTATGAGGCCTCCACCACCAGAAATTATAACACCGTCATGCGACCGTACTCTATACCATATTATAGTTACTACTTACTCTCCATTGTTTATCACCCATTGGCCCATTTGCACTTGTACATATATATGTGTCCTAAACTTTTAAACTCGAATTCTATTTTGGTGAAATATGTTCCAAGTTCAAATCTCATGGACCGACTCTGAAAAAACCCCTTGAGGTTTGCATTACTTGCACTTGTACATATATATATATATATATATATATATATATATATATATATATATATACAATCCCCTTCTATTGAGGGATCCCTTAAATAATTTTATTTAAGGGATGCCTTTAGGTACTCTACAATTTTTTTCCAATGATCCAAACCATCTATTTTTAAGGTCTTCGTTCATAGATCATCCTTACAAAAATTTGACAAATCGGACATTGTTTCGACATCCAATTGTGTCATACAAAATCAATGAACACGGTGCTTCAAGAAAGTACTAAAATTTCAATAACTCAATTGAGTGGTCAAATGATATCGAATTCAAGTGATTTTTTTGTAGAGATGATCTTTGAATGAGTATCTACAAAATGGATGGTTTAGATTAGTGAAATACAATCCTGAGTGGACTCTACAAGGGGTGTCCCTCAAATAAGCTTATTTGAGGGATCCCTCAATGGAAGCTCTATGTATATATATATATATATACTTTAGCTTAAAGTAAAGTTTGTAATAATTTTCCTTTTGTAAAAGTTATTTTGTTATCTTATGCCGACACCCCTAGTCGCCTTCCTTCTTAAGGACACTGCGAGTCTGTTAGTTCCAAGTTTTTCTTCTTCTCGGTTTTAAAACATTCTCTCGAAACCATACTGGAGAATCCTGTAAGACATGAGTGCAAACAAGAAATAAACTTCACAATTTCAAGTAAGCTTTAATGTTAATTATTTTTATCTTCATACTGCATTATTTTCCAAATCAATTTATTAAATTCTATAATTACCCTTGTGGTATCGAGCCATAAGCGTTGCGATATGATAGAGTTATTCATAATCCATATTGTTTGTTGCTTATTCATTTGTTTCCCAAGAGTCTGTCTTCTTTCTTGGTGTCTCCAAACAATAAGTCCTGTGTCCAAACAATAAGTCCCTGTGAGGCATTAGCTGATACGGCATGAGCGGAGAGGGAGAGATCTCTAGATTCTAGGATACTTGTGAGTCACCCAAACAACAGGAATTATGAGTCGCTTATTTAGATCAAACTCTTACAGAGTGCAGTTCTAGAGCAGTCTTAGTAAAGTTCCGGATATAGTAAATGAAGAACAATTAGAATATGATACAAATAGTGAAGTAAGTTGGAAAGATTGGAATATCCCCAAAGTCTCTACGTCCGAAATTTACAAAGGTAAAAAATGGTCCATAGCCTCTTTTAAGTCAACAACCCATGTTAAAACGGTTGAACAAGTTTATGCTTTAAATAAAGAACACGAAACATGTCAATTACTAAACCTTGAGTCAATAAAGAAACATAGAAAAGACGGAAATAATTTCCTACACATAGGCCTAGTACAAGTAGCAGTCAAACCCTTAACCAGAATTGGTCTTAATGCTTCAATTTTACTTTGCTTAAGAGATGCCCGATTTCTCAATTTTAATGACAGTACTTTAGGTATAATTGAATCCAGCTTATGTAATGGCCCAGTTCATTTTAATTGTTTCCCAGATTTTACAGTAAGTCTTAGTGATCCTCACATATTAAAAATATTAACTTTAAATGTTAAAACTTCAGGATACGAGATTTTGCACGGATCTCAACCTTTAGCTTTAATTTATAGAATTTATTACAAAGTTACAGGAACTAATATGAATTTCCAAGCCCTTAGCAAAAGTCCAAAAGACCAAACTTTGTTAATCCAAAGTAATCAAACAAATGCTAATATTAGAGTTCCTAGAGCCATTAAGTGGTCAGAAGTCACCCTTCCTTCAGATTGGACTTTAGTAGCGGAAAACCAGCCAACACCAATTCAAAATACTTTACCCAACTTAGATTATGTCCAGCAGTATTTAGATGGAACAGTTAAAATTAATTTTAGTAACCAACCTTTAAAGTCTTCAGTCCAATTAAAACAATTACCAACTCCTAGTCAATCCCAAAGACATAATCCAGCCAGACATTCCTTTGCAGGATCTTCCTCCACTACGGAAAGAGATCTTGAAATAGAAAAAGCCTTAATAGATTTAAAATTGGAATCACTTAGGAAAAGCTCTCAAATAGATCAACCTTGTTATTCTAAGTCAAAAAAGCCAGTAGAAGAAAAAGAACCCACTTCGCCAACCCAAACAGATTTCGAAGTTGACGAACCCTATCCTGCTCAACCAGTAAATAACCAACTATGTACTCTCAATAGACAACCAAGTAGAGAGGAAATAGATCTGCAGTTAAATCATTATAGACAACAAATGAGGAAGACTAGAATAAACCAAGAAGTAAAAACTTTGACTTTAGAAAAATGAAAAAAGGAAGACAATACCGAAGTAACCTCTAGCCACCCCCCAGTAGAAACCATAATCATAAATCATCAGAAAGCCAAAATAGTAGCCAGTCCTTTCAAGTTGGCTGAGCCCAGTGATAAAAAGATAGTAGAACAAAATAACTACACAAATCAAAGTCTAATAATCTTAGGAAAACAGCTAGACAAAATTGAAACAAAAGTTGACAAAGTCCTTGGTCAAGAAATACAAGTCAAAACAACAAAAGGAGAACCTTTAGTAAAATTCCCAGAAATAAAACCTAACTCTTCCCTAAAAATAAACCCTACAATGCAAAAAATTGAACAGATGCTTGTGCAAATTAGTAAAAGAAAAGCTATTAAAACCGAAGAAAGCCCAGTTATTAGTGTCTTAATGTAAGACGTAGTTTATTCCTCTGATAGTAGCTCAAGTCACAACTCTGAAAGTAGTAACATGACCAAAATAGAAAATGCTTTTGATAATTTAAAAATCAATAGGATGAAAAACAAAGTTAATCCTACCAGTCTAACCAAAAATTGGTATCCCAAGCCTACACCACCAGATATTCAATTTGAAGAACAAAACTCCCAGAATCAATTTTCAGTTTCTTCAGACAAATTGTACGAATGGAATATTGATGGTCTATCCGAACAACAGATATTAAATAAATTACAACATATGTCTATGGTAGCCAACAGTTATGTCACTAATCATGGTTTAAGACAATCCGAAGTAGTCACCCTTTTAGAAACAGGGTTCACAGGAACCCTAAGAGCTTGGTGGGATAAACATCTCACTGAAGAAATTAGAACTAGTATAGTTCATGCAGTCAAAATAGATGAAGAAGGTTTACCAATATTTGATGCTGAAATTCCTAACATGGGAACCGAAGATGGAGTTAATACCCTGTTATACACGATAATTAAACATTTTATTGGAACTCCTAGTAATACCACAACTAGAATTCATGATCAACTTAGTAACCTTAGATGTCCAAAATTAAGTGATTTTAGATGGTATAAAGATGTTTTCATATCCGTAGTCATGCTCGAGAGATGACAAGAACCAACCCTTTTGGAAAGAAAAATTCATTAATGGTTTGCCTAATTTATTCGCCCATAAAATAAGAAACAGTCTTAAGTAATGACAAAGGTCACATAGATTTTGATCATCTCACATACGGTAGTATAATTAGTACGATTAATCAAGTAGGAATGAAAA
Organism: Prunus padus; assembly: GCA_024362665.1. Lineage (NCBI taxonomy): Eukaryota > Viridiplantae > Streptophyta > Magnoliopsida > Rosales > Rosaceae > Prunus > Prunus padus. The sequence goes on from JANFAM010000016.1 coordinate 7,523,147, forward strand.
TGTGCGTAGACTTAAAAATAGGAAAACAAGTCCAGTCATAAAGAAATTCAGCTAAATACGAATTAGGAGATTTTTGTGAACAATACGGTTTAAATTCAATCCCTCCATCTAGAAAACATGATGGTCAAACCAGTAAAAAGAGACAATACAAAAGAAGAAAACAGTCTTTCAAAGATAATGATGAATTCTACAAACCACGTTACCACAGTAAAAAAAAATCTTGGAATAAACCACCCAGGAAAAACTATAAGAAACAGAATTACAAAAGTAAAGGAAAAGGTAAAGCCACCGACAAAAGTAAAGTAGAATGCTTTAAGTGTAAGAAATTTGGTCACTACGCTAATGAGTGTAAAGTAAAAGACACAATTAAACAGTTAAAAATTACTGACGCAGAAAAAGATCAATTAATCAAAGTCCTTGAATTAAGGAACACTGAGTCAAGTGAAAGTGATATTTCAGTAACCAGTTCAGATTACTCTAGTTCTTCCGATTACCAGTCTAGTTCACCCAACATTCAATTTGGCTGTAAAGACAATTGCTGTAGCACCAAGTCAATAAAAGTCCTTACTAAGCAAGAGGAACAAGAAGAGTTATTAATTGACTTAATTAGTAAAATAGACAATCCTGATTTAAAATCAGAATACCTTAAAAAGCTTAGAAAGTTGTTAAACCAAAGTGAAACCAGCCAATTTAACCAAACTCCAATCCCACGTATAAGTTTAGCCACAACTTTAGAAAAATTCAACAAAAGAAAAGAAATCACTTTACAAGATTTACAAATAGAAGTCAAAAGTATAAAAAATGAAATCATTACTTTAAAACAAACAAGTCAAGCTTTACAAAATGAAAATTATGAAATAAAGCAAGACTTACTTAATCTAATAGCCGAGAACAAAACATCTTCTAGTAAAACTGATCAAGAAGCAGAACCCTCAGACAATGAAAATACCATTGGATTAATTAAACAAATCAGTTTTAGAAAATGGTATTCAAAAGTAAACATTTTCATTAATTATTTCGGATTAAAAACGATAGCCCTTTTTGATTCAGCGGATCTTAAGCGCATCCGTGAAGGCCTAATACCCACTAAATATTACAAGAAATCCAGAGAATCTTTAGGAACCGCTTCGGTAAAAAATTACATTTAAAATATGAAATTCCTAAAGCCCATGTCTCTGTAAAAATAAAATCTGTTTTAAAACATCATTTGTCCTAATAAAAGATATTACAGACGAGTCATCCTAGGTTTACCTTTCATAGCACTTCTCTATCCTTTTAATGTGGAACATGACGGAGTCACCTCAAACCATTTAGGAGAGAAAGTTAAGTTTGAATTTTTAACTAAACCAGATTTAAGAGCTTTAAAAGCACTTCAAAGTAATCTTTGTGTCCGAATCACTTGAACAATTCAAAATAAAAGCAAACAGTCAATTTTCTTAAAGAAGAAATTAAGTTCAAAAGAATTGACCAACAACTTGAAGACAAATCTCTCCAAGAAAAAATTAAGAATTTCAAGAAAAACTTAAGAAAGAAATATGTTACGAATTGCCTAATGCTTTTTGGCACAAAAACAAGACATAGTCGACCTTCCTTATGTTAAAAACTTTAGTGAGAAAAATATCCCTACTAAAGCCAGACCAATCCAAATGAGTCAAGAAGTTATGGAATTTTGTAAAAATGAAATTGCATAATTACTCCAAAAGAAAATCATACGCAATAGCAAATCCCCCTGGTCTTGTCCAGCCTTTTACGTCCAGAAAAATGCTGAATTAGAACGAGGAGTCCCTAGGTTAGTCATCAATTACAAACCTTTAAATAGCGTTTTAGAATGGATTAGGTATCCGATCCCTAATAAAAGAGACCTAATCAAAAGATTAAGTAACTCAGTCATCTTTTCAAAATTTGATATGAAAAGCGGATTCTGGCAGATTCAAATTCAAGAGAGCGATAGGTATAAAACCGCCTTTGTTACCCCCTTTGGTCATTATGAATGGAATGTTATGCCTTTTGGTTTAAAAAATGCCCCTAGCGAATTCCAAAGTATAATGAATGAAATTTTCAACCCATTTAGTGAATTTTCCATAGTTTACATTGATGATGTTCTTATATTTTCTCAATCAATAGAACAACATTGGAAACACTTGTATAAGTTTCTCCAGATAGTCAAGAGTAATGGTTTAGTTGTCTCTGCTAAGAAAATTAAGCTATTCCAAACCAATATTAGATTTCTCGGGTATAATATCCATCAGTCCCAAATTAATCCAATTGATCGTGTCATCCAATTTGCCGATAAATTTCCTGATGAAATCCTTGATAAAAGTCAACTTCAAAGATTCTTAGGTTCCCTCAATTATGTTTCTGATTTCTATAAAAATCTCAGAAAACAATGTAAACTCCTGTTTGATAGGCTTCAGAGTAATCCTCCTTCTTGGTCATCTAGCCATACAGAAATAGTCAAACAGATCAAAATTCATGTCAAGACATTGCCCTGCCTTGGCATTCCTTCAGTCAATTCTTTCAAAATTATTGAAACTGATGCCTCTGAAATTGGTTATGGTGGCATCCTCAAACAGAAAATTCCTCCGAGTCAAACAGAGCAAATTGTTCGTTTTCATTCTGGTATTTGGAATTATGCACAACAAAATTATAGTACTATTAAAAAAGAAATATTATCTATAGTATTATGCATCTCAAAATTTCAAGATGATTTATTAAATCAAAATTTTTTAATAAGAGTTGATTGCAAAAGTGCAAAACATGTTTTAGAAAAAGATGTTCAAAATATTGCATCAAAACAGATTTTTGCACACTGGCAAGCTATTTTAAGTATTTTTGATTTTGATATTGAATATTTGAGAGGAAGTGAGAATTCCATTCCTAATTTCCTTACGAGAGAATTTCTACAGGGAAAGAAATGGCAGGAAAAGAGTCAAAAGACAAAGGCAAAGAAGTATCCAGTCAATACAGAAAACTCCCTCCATCAATGAGTCAAAAACCTTCCCAAATTGTCCCTTTTCCGGGATACTCCCCCATTCAAATTACCAATAGATTTACCTCTCTTGGGTCTACTACCCAGAGTATTCGTCCCAATTATCAGTCAGCCATTGTGTCCAGTTATGACCCTTTCCAGGTCCCAGTCACCCAATTCTCCCAATTCTCACCAAGTAATCAAAAGTCTTCACCCTATCAATTTAAAAGTCAACAGAACTTATTTGTTATTGAGCCTCAAATTACCAATCTAAGTAATCCAGCCTTAATTGCTAAGTCATATTTTCCTCCAAACTACCATTTCCTACCTCTCCATCCCCAAAAATCCCTCCAATTTTATAAAGACATTCTGTTTGAACCCAGTCAGTTGAAATTAAGCCTATTAAAGACAAGAATGACCCTAAACTCATTCTTTTCCATTCTCTTTATATTCGTCAAATCCTGAGTCAGCATGAATGGGGAGAACATCCCTATACTCTCCATGTCCTAAAATCAACCCTTCATTACGCTTATTATGATTATATCGAGGCCTGGTATAAAATATTTTTACACCAGCATATTGATTTCAGTCACTCTTGGTTCATCAATTTCGACAGTAAATCCCATAGGGAAATTCCTTATTGGTTTCGTTCTTGGTGGGAAACTCATGGTCCCAATCTTGACCTACTTCCCCTTGAACTCAGTCAAATTTTTAGTTATTTCTCCAGCAAATATAAGCCAACACCTGAAGAGAAATTCTTCCCCACCTTTTTAATTTTTATAGCCAAATATAAAATTCCTTGGATCCTTAAATGGTCCTATGAAGTCAATCCAGATTTACGAGTCCTTCGCAGGATTTTTACAGTCAAATGGTGGGATAAATTCAAAGTCTCCAGAATCATGGGCCAAGTTTATGAAGAATTCCCTCAAGTCCAGAAATTCCAACAGTCAACTGTGTCTGAAGCTTCCCAAAGCTCCCTACAGATTGAAGGAAAGTCAAGTTCAGAATTAAAAGCCTTAGCCAAAGAAATCCTAGCACATGCCGCCCACTTGGATGATTATGAAGATGCCACTCCAAAGTCACCCTCATCCCAAGGGTCGTCCTCTAATCAAGCAAAAGCCAGTCAAAAGAAAAAAGAGCCAAAAATGGCGTGGGCTAATTACCCGGCAGACAACCAAGACCCCTATGATGCCTACGACTTAGATAAAGATGATGAGTAAAAGCAAAGTTACCCGCAAGCACATTCTTCCACTGCAAAATGCAGAAAAGTAAAAGCCTGAAGTTACGGAAAGCGGATTCCCAATCACCCTTTCGGTGCTTTCAACTGAAGTAAAAGCAATTTCCCAAAGCTAAAGATATTTTACTTTAGCTTAAAGTAAAGTTTGTAATAATTTTCCTTTTGTAAAAGTTATTTTGTTATCTTATGCCGACACCCCTAGTCAGCTTCCCTTCTTAAGCAGACCTGCGAGTCTGTTAGTTCCAAGTTTTTTCTTCTTCTCAGTTTTAAAACATTCTCTCAGAAACCATACTCTGGAGAATCCCTGTAAGACATGAGTGCAAACAAGAAATAAACTTCACAATTTCAAGTAAGCTTTAATGTTAATTATTTTTATCTTCCTAAACTTTTAAACTCGAATTCTATTTTGGTGAAATATGTTCCAAGTTCAAATCTCATGGACCGACTCTAAAAAAAACCCCTTGAGGTTTGCATTACTTGCACTTTTTTCATATATTGGTCCCATAGGCTCTCCTCTTTGGGAACCCATGTAATTCATATTTTCTTTATCCAAATTGAGTTACCAGCTGGCTGCTATGCTCAAAATAATACCACATGTTTTATCACAAGAAGTGGTGAAATATGTATATGAATGGATGAGATTTCCCTCCTACTCTTGCCTTACTAGGAAGTGGGGACTTTGGGACCTTGTAACTTTGCTGCCATTCAATGCCTAGTGTTGAAAGCATATATATAACCCTATAGTGAAGGATACATATGTTGTAACCCCAGCACCAAACTGATCCATCATCTGCCATCACACAAGTAAAGTTAGAACAGAGTAGAATCATGTACGCCATTCAACTATTTTTGTGTGGTGTTAGTTCAAAAATGATTCAAGCTAAACCTATTGCCAGATGTATATTGGTTCTGACGTCTATTATCCTCTACGATTAGTTTATATATCATAAAGTGCGTCGAGTAACCAAATCCAATCACAGAAACATACTACCAGTTTACATACGCACAAAAACATTTTCATTTCCACACTAAGCTCACCAAGAGCTTGCAACACTATTGATAACTTGATCCTAACCTCATCAATAAGCTTTTGTTGCCTGTCATAAATTTCTAATGTCATCAAAGACTGAATAAACTCACAGCAATCATCTGAACAGTTCTAACAGGCCATTTCATAATGGAATTTCTACTTTTTTGAGAACCCAATTACTAGTAAAAACATCAAAATCTGACTACAAGCTAAAACTCACTAGCAAGAGCAAGACTGTGACCGCCATTGACGATGGCTTTGAGAATTCCAAAGCTAGGGTTTTATTTGTACTTGGGTAGAGAGAGAAGAAGAAAGGGAAGTAAGACAGAAATGGGGTTTTATTTGTACAAGGTCTGCATAAAAATGAAAGATATACCAAAAGAGAAACTGAGAGAGCAAGACAGAGATGGAGATGGAGATAAGGGAAACTGAGAGGGCAGAGAAAGGGAGAGGTAGTTCGAGAGAAAGGTATCGATTCTTACCAAGGAAAATAGGAATGGTGACTTTTGGCTAATCTCTCCATCTCCATCGCCATCTCCTTCCCTAATTATCTCATTCTTATCTAACTGTAAAATTCATAACCTTTGATAATTGTGGGAGCGATTTTCCTCCCTAGGAATATTCGTATGCGATTCCCTTTCTTCCTCCTTGCCTCTCAACCCTGCAAAACAATTATGGAGTGAAAAGACCACACCCGGGGGGTGTTGGCCAAAGGCCTGCCGATGCCTAAGTTAGTTCCATTGATTCGTATAGAAACAAAAGCTAAATAGGGTACGGAGTTTGTGTAGTGGCCGAAGCCTTGTGAGAGAGAGAGAGAGTGGGAGAGGTAAGGAGGAAGAAAGGGAATCGCAGACGAATATTCTAGGGAGGAAAATCGCTCCCACAATTCGGTGCTTGCACCAAATTGTGGGAGCGATTTTCCTCCCTAGAATATTCGTCTGTGGATATTCCCCTTCTCCTCCTTCGATTCTCTCAAGCCCTACCAAAATAACATGGAGTGAAAAGACCACACCCTGGGGTGTTGGCCAAAGGCCCTTCGATGCCTAAGTTAGTTCGATTGATTTGTAAAGAATCAATAGCTACAAATGGTACGGAGTTTGTTTCTCTCACGGGGAGAGCACCGGGTGGCCGGAGCCGTGTGAGAGGGAGAGTGAGAGAGGAGGTGGCGGCAGGCTAGGGCAAGGGGGAATTTTGGGAGAGTTTCGGACTTACCTCAAGCCTTGGTGTAGCCTCAAATATATAGTGGTCTCGGGAGCTAGGGTTTCAAGATGAGTAATTCCCCACATGGAAATGAATTATTTCTCCCCTTATTTGGCAAGATGAAATCAAATTAGGGATTTAATTTGGCAATCCCTAATTGATGGTATAAATTCCCAATTGAATCAAATAATCCCCAATTGATGGGATTAATTATTTGACTTTAGGGATTTGAATTATTTGGTTTCCACAATAATGCCATACTACCTTTCCCATGTCCATTTTTTTATAACTAATATACATCCACCGTGTTAGGGCCAGTTTGACATTGCTGTGCTGTAAAAATAATAGCTGTCAAATTTGCTGTGAGAGAAATCAACTGTAAGAGAAAACTGTTTGGCGTTTGGTAAACTTTTTGTTAAAAGTGATGTTTGTATAATAATCAGTTTCTCAGTGTTTGGTAAATTTTTTGTAAAAGTGCTGTGAGTTGTGTATAATGACTAAAAAGACATTATGTTGAAATGACTTTTCTGTTCAATTATTTGGTAAAAGGAAAAGCACTTTCACTTTCACTTATATATATATGTTTTTTTGTATTAAATATATTTCCATCACACCTTAAAAGACTATAAATATTATCTAACAAGCAAGAAGAAATTTTGTAACCATGCCTTTTCTGCTCTGAGAATGTGCTTGCCTTTTTCTTTTTTCATTTATATTTTCAATATATTTCCATACAACTCAGAAAAGACTATAAAAGTCGTAATAATTGAAGAAGTTACATCAAGAAAAAAAAAAGGAAAGCAAGAAAAAGCAGAGGATCAAGAAGCCTTTCACAACAGAGAATGACATATTTATTCACCATCAAGGTCAGAAGAGACACAACCATGTCAAAAGGAAATGAGTTTTTTTTTTCTGTCAAACATTTGAGAACATTACACCCCATAATTTCATACTACAGGGCATTAGAAATTCCATGGACAGTGACCTCTGCCTCCACGGTACAAGTATCCTTCGACAAAAACCCCATGCCTGCCTGGTTGAGAAATCCCAGCGTTATGAATCTCCACCAACCCCGCTCCGGATTTGAGGCACTGAACCAGAAGTTGACTACAAGCGCCAAGAAGGATTTCCAGTGGATAAGTATATTGAAAACAAAGTTGAAAAGGTTAAAAATAAAATGAAAAGAAAGAAACTACATTATAACTACATAGAAGGACACAGAAGAAGGCTCATGACTATGTAGCAGTAGCACTAGGCCAATTACCTTTACCAAACTGATGCCTTGCATGCACTTGGTCTAGGATCCGTAGCGTAAAATCTGCATAGATTTTAGAGCCAGGAGGAAGAGATTTCGGATCAGCCAATGCCAAATTAAGAGAAAGATGAGTATCAATTCCATTGCCTTTTCCCTTGGGATAGAGTTGAATCTTCCTGCAAATCAGCTCATAAAGTATATAAGAACACTTTTAGATTACCTACGATTTAAAGTTTGATCCTCGAGCAAATTTTTTTTTTGTTGGAAACAAACTTTAATATAATGATTGATAATAAAGATTTATGTAGGGATACCATTTCTGGTCTCCAGAAATGAATGTTTTTGAGTCGTAGAATTCCTCGTCTAACTTCGAGAAGTTGTCAATTTTCCAAACATGCTTGTACATCACGGCATCTTTTACCATTGATAGACACTCTCCTTTGCCTGTACTTCTCTCTTTACAAACAAAGATCTCTGCTCCAAACACACAGGTGTCATCTATGAGAAATCCATGGGAAGCTTCAGTAAAAGCTTTCTGAGAGAGGAACTGATCAAATCCCCAAGAATGCTTCATCCCGTGGAAGCGCCTTTCATTTTTTTCTAAGCAATGTCATATAGAAAACAAAGTCTGAAAATGAGACAATGCATTGAAGATATGATAAACATACGTTTATCTGTTCTATGAATTAATGGAAGTAAATGGTACCTTGAAGAACCAAGTAATTGCCCTTATTCTGATCAAGTAAAAACAACCTGAAAACAGCATACACTTCCCAATAAATCTGGGGAGCATTTGCACCAGACATTACCAAGTAGAGAGAGATGTGCTCTTTCACATTCCTGCTCTTGTTTCCATTTGGATAGAAAACCAGTTTCCTGCAGCAAACCCACAACTGATTTAGTACTCTAAAGTAGCTTGAGAATAAGAAGAAAGTACTGGCAACTAATCCAAATTAAGATTATGAGAAAAGACAGAGATGTTGGAAACTAATCCAAATTAAGATTATGAGAAAAGACAGAGATGTTGGAACTTTGTCTAGGAATTGAGATAATGAATTCTAACCATTTGTACCCTCCAGCTTCAAAGTCCCCTGATTCATATTTCTCCAATGAATTTTTGGCCAGCAATGAAAGGGACTGTACTTTTACTTTGTAATGAGTTGGTGGTGCATCCGAAAAGCTTCTCAAAATCCCTGCAATTAAATATTAATTGGCAACTCAACAACAAAAAGAACGAAATAAGCTCGCACTTAGCTAGTACTTTCAACACACAGAGCATCTTTACCATCTTGGTCGTCGAAGTTAAGACTAGTCATCAAAAAACAAGCTTCACCACGGAACTTAATTCAATGATAATTTGATACAAGTTACAGAAATTAGAAAAGGGTTTATCTGTTTTAGAACCAAAATGGGTTTTCTGTTTTTAAAGGAAAAAATTTAAAGGTGTTATTCTAAACTTGAAACTTTTTAAGGATAGAACGGTTATGCTTTGCTTCCATAGGATTGTCTTTATTGCAAGGGAAAGGTATCCATGACCTGCTTTTTGGTGCTCTGAAACATTACTCAAAATGGTACATGCAAATGGATTGACAACATTACACCCCACAGCTTGTATACCACAAGCTTAATTACTATTCCATGCTTTAACAATTCCATTGGTACATGCAAATGGATTGACAACATTACACCCCCACAGCTTGTATACCAAAAGCTTAATTACTATTCCATGCTTTAACAATTCCATGGAAGGTAACTTCTGCCTCCAGTATCCTTCACTAAAAGCGCTAACCCGGCTGACTTGCTGAGAAAGTCCTCCACTGTAATGAATGTTTGCCAACCATTGCACGGACTTGAGGCACTGAACCAGCAATAGCCTACAAGCGCTTGTAGTGCACGTGAGGGTGTTTCGCTTGTGCATGACAAAGATACAGAAGATCCCTCAGCAGAGACTCACCATGCGATCAATGGCCTGTGGTCATACATGATGTTCAGGATGTCTCACAATTGAAAATCCTAGACGCACACATATGTGCTGTGTTGATGAGTAGTCCAACATTAATTTTCATAGAAACAACAACTATAGATACACACACACTGCACCAGAGCATCCACGTCTTTTCTTATCTTATCTTTCATTTGCTCAATGACTGCCACTCCCAACCCTGTGCTACGCAATTCAGTTCTCCAACTTTCTCTTACAGATTTACCACCAGACTGTAACTTATCCACAACCTACTTGTTCAACAACAACATCTAGAAATTCAACAAATATATTTTACCACCACGAGATACCAAAGCAAAAAAATGGGGCAAGATTAATCCCCCTTTTGGTTTTTTTTTAAAATGGTCCAAGGAACTAAAGGTCATAATAATGGACTGTGCACATGTATGCAATTAAGAACTAATGGCACGTTTACTAACCCGTAATCGGAATGAGAATAAGGAATCCGATTCCGATTACGGATTATACATGTGTTTACTAAAATTGGGAGGAATCAATAGTGCGCGGGGCCCACACAAAAAATGGAATTCAATTCCAAGATTTGGGTGATTTGGATTCCCAACATTGGAGAAATTATAGAATACTACCGTAGTATGGCCACGTGGTACATCTTGTGCACGTGTTATAATATTAGTGGATATTTATAGATATTATTCCCTAAAAGGGGGGAAAATAAACCCTAAAAAGGGGAAAATAAACCATGTCGTCCACTCATATTATAACACATGTACAAGATGTACCACGTGGCCATACTACGGTAGTATTCTATAATTTTTCCCAACATTGGGGTGGTATTTGGATTCCGGATTTCATCCGTAATCGGAATGATAATTTTTTCCCTTTATGCCCTCACTTACTTTCATTATTTCCAAGATTATCCTTAACCCTAGAAATAAAAACAAAATCATTTTAGTATTAAGAATTAACTAATAGAAATACTTACATTTATAATTAAAAAAATACTTAATAGAAATACTTACATTTAAAAATAAAAAAATACTTATTATAAATACTTAAATTTATAAATAAATAAAAAAACAAAATCATTTTAGTGTGTCTATGAAATAAAAAAGCAATTTAATTTTTCTTACTATTATATACTATATCAAATTTTATTAAAAAAAAGTACATAAAATATTTGATTTGGGACAAGGGCATTATAATAATCATACTGGTTTATATTCCGATTCTGCTGAATTAGTAAACAGCTTTATGGAATTCTATTCCGATTCCAGACAGTTTTAGTAAACAACTTTAACAGGAATCTGATTCTAATTTCGCCTAATTTCAATTCCTCCTCAATTCAATTCCTCTCAATTTGATTACGGATTAGTAAACGTGCCTAAAAGGAAGGACTGGAAAAGGCCAAAATTGTCGGGACTGGTCACAATTTCTCTACAAAGACAACATTTCGTCAAGAAAGGCCATAAATTGACGCATACGAAAAAAGTCGTCAGGGAAGGTTAGAACTTAGAATTTGTCGATAAAGAAAAGGGAAATTTGCATAAATACCACCTTATCTTTTAGGCACGTGCACCATTACCTCATGAACTTTTAATTTTTAATTTTAACCTCCTAGACTTTGTAAAGTGTTCTAATTCACCACCTACATCTAACTCTGTTAAGTCAAAAGGTATTTATGTCAATTCATTATAACTAAAAATTACAAATTCTAAACCAAACATAATTAAAAAAAGAAAAGAAAAAAAAAAGTCGACCTAGTTAGAGCACGACTTCCCCCCATCCCTTTCCAACACCAATTCTCTGTCCAGAATTTAAGCATTCTTTGAAATTCTTTGCCAATTGCACAGATGTTTTGAGACTTGAATTATGTTTTGGGATATGTAGCAAGGCTAGTATGTAATAGAAGGAAGGCAACTGATTCCTTCCCAAACCCTTAGATGAAGTTACAAGATTCAAATTCTAGTTTTTTATGTGAAATTATTTAATTCGCTGGTTGGAGAGAGAGAGAGAGAGAGAGAGAGAGTATTTAAAAATGTTACTCATTCAATTTTACCGTGCAAAAACGAAAAAATAAATTTCTTATTTTCGTTTGGGTGTCTTAATTAAATTTCCCCAGAGCCCAATTCCCATCTTTTTCTAATTAAATTTATGTATTATCTATATAACCCAACATTTAGAGGGAAACCTAAATCGTAAAGCCCAAAGTCGAGTTACGTGATTATCCAAGCCTAATCGAGTCCTAAGTGTCCTACAGTAGGTTTACGATTTAGGTTTTTGGTTCGAGATTTGGATTTAGGGTTTGGAGACTAAAATTCAATTTTTAGAATGCTAAAATAATTTTCCAGAATTTTTAAAATAATTTTAAATTCCACAAAATTATTTAAGATGATTAAATATAATTAATTAGTATTTATTACGAAATTTTTATGAAATTCATTAAAATATTTAAATACTAATTATTCATTAAATAAATAAAAGTAATTAAAACATAATATATTCTAAAATATATTATTTGAACAGTATAGCCGCACGGCTATACTTCAAAATACAATATTTAATATATTTTAAAAGTATAGCTACACGATAACACTCTAAAAATATAATATGTTAACAGTATAGCCGGACACTTTACCCGAAAATAGAATATTTCAAAGTATAGCCGCCTGCTATACCCTGTAAATAGGAACCACCTCTTCCGATTTAAGTTTCGTTTACACCAGATAATCACAAAAATTTGGGGGTTTTTTTTTTTTTTTTTCTGATTTTTAAATTTTAATATTATAAAATTAGTTTCTTTACTTCTGTTTTTTGGCCAACTTCTTTAATTTAATATATGTGATTAAGTAATATCTTAGCCTTTTTGGATTACTTTAATTAGTTATTATGTATTAATTATAATTTCTTTAGTGAATATTTAAATATGTTACTCATTCAATTTTGCCGTGCAAAAAAGAAAAAATAAATTTCTTATTTTCGTTTGGGTGTCTTAATTAAATTTCCCCAGAGCCCAATTCCCATCTTTTTTCTAATTAAATATTATGTATTATCAATATAACCCAACATTTAGAGCGAAACCTAAATCGTAAAGCCCTAAGTCGAGTACCGTGATTATCCAAGCCTAATCGAGTCCTAAATGCCCTACAGTAGGTTTACGATTTAGGCTTTTGGTTCGAGACTTGGATTTAGGGTTTGGAGACTAAAATTCAATTTTTAGAATGCTAAAATAGTTTTCTAGAATTTTTAAAATAATTTTAAATTCCAAAAATTATTTAAGATGATTAAATACAATTAATTAGTTTTTATTAATTAATTTTTATGAAATTGATTAAAATATTTAAATACTAATTCTTCATTAAATAAATAAAAGTAATTAAAACATAATATATTCTAAAATATAATATTTTAACAGTATAGCCGAACGGCTATACTCCAAAATACAAGATTTAATATATTTTATAGGTATAGCCGCTCGGCTATACTCGAAAAATATAATATCTTAACAGTATAGCCGCAATGCTTTACCCAAAAATAGAATATTTCAAAGTATAGCCGACCGGCTATACCCTGTAAATAGGAACCACCTCTCCCGACGAAGTTTCGTAGGCACAGATGTATACCGACAACAATTTGGTTTTTTTTTTTTTTTTTTCTGATTTTGAAATTTTAATATTATAAAATTAGTTTCTTTACTTTTGTTTTTTGGCCAACTTCTTTAATTTAATATATGTGATTAAGTAATATCTTAGCCTTTTTGGATTACTTTAATTAGTTATTATGTATTAATTATTATTTCTTTAGTGAATATTTAAATATGTTACTCATTCAATTTTGCCGTGCAAAAATGAAAAACATATTTATAATATTTTAACAGTATAGCCGAACGGCTATACTCCAAAATACATGATTTAATATATTTTATACGTATAGCCGCTCGGCTATACTCAAAAAATATAATATCTTAACAGTATAGCCGCAAGGCTTTACCCGAAAATAGAATATTTCAAAGTATAGCCGACCGGCTATACCTCGTAAATAGGAACCACCTCTCCCGACGAAGTTTCGTACACAGATGTATGCCGACAAAATTTTGGTGTTTTTTTCTTTCTGATTTTTAAATTTTAATATTATAAAATTAGTTTCTTTACTTTTGTTTTTTGGCCAACTTCTTTAATTTAATATATGTGATTAAGTAATATCTTAGCCTTTTTGGATTACTTTAATTAGTTATTATGTATTAATTATTATTTCTTTAGTGAATATTTAAATATGTTACTCATTCAATTTTGCCGTGCAAAAACGAAAAATATATTTATAATATTTTAACAGTATAGCCGAGCGGCTATACTCCAAAATACAAGATTTAATATATTTTACAAGTATAGCCGCTCGGCTATACTCGAAAAATATAATATCTTAACGGTATAGCCGCAAGGCTTTACCCGAAAATAGAATATTTCAAAGTATAGCCGACCGGCTATACCTGTAAATAGGAACCACTTCCCGCGATGAAGTTTCGTCGGCACATGTATGCCGACAAAAATTTGGTGTTTTTTTCTGATTTTTAAATTTTAATATTATAAAATTAGTTTCTTTACTTTTGTTTTTTGGCCAACTTCTTTAATTTAATATATGTGATTAAGTAATATCTTAGCCTTTTTGGATTACTTTAATTAGTTATTATGTATTAATTATTATTTCTTTAGTGAATATTTAAATATGTTACTCATTCAATTTTTGCGGTGCAAAAACGAAAATATATATTTATAATATTTTAACAGTATAGTCGAACGGCTATACTCCAAAATACAAGATTTAATATATTTTATAAGTATAGCCGCCCGGCTATACTCGAAAAATATAATATCTTAACAGTATAGCCGCACGGCTTTACCGCAAAATAGAATATTTCAAAGCATAGCCGCCCGGCTATACCCTGTAAATAGGAACCACCTCTCCCGACGAAGTTTCACGCACGATGTATGCCGACAAAAATTTGGTGTTTTTTTTTTTTCTGATTTTGAAATTTTAATATTATAAAATTAGTTTCTTTACTTTTGTTTTTTGGCCAACTTCTTTAATTTAATATATGTGATTAAGTAATATCTTAGCCTTTTTGGATTATTTTAATTAGTTATTATGTATTAATTATTATTTCTTTAGTGAATATTTAAATATGTTACTCATTCAATTTTGCCGTGCAAAAACGAAAAAATATATTTATAATATTTTAACAGTATAGCCGACCGGCTATACTCCAAAATACAAGATTTAATATATTTTATAAGTATAGCCGCTCGGCTATACTCGAAAAATATAATATCTTAACAAGTATAGCCGCAAGGCTTTACCCGAAAATAGAATATTTCAAAGTATAGCCGACCGGCTATACCCTGTAAATA
Source organism: Prunus padus (assembly GCA_024362665.1). Lineage (NCBI taxonomy): Eukaryota > Viridiplantae > Streptophyta > Magnoliopsida > Rosales > Rosaceae > Prunus > Prunus padus. The sequence continues at coordinate 7,538,202 of JANFAM010000016.1, forward strand.
GGAACCACTTCCCTCGATGAAGTTTCGTCGGCACAAATGTATGCCGACAAAAATTTGGTGTTTTTTTTTTCTGATTTTGAAATTTTAATATTATAAAATTAGTTTCTTTACTTTTGTTTTTTGGCCAACTTCTTTAATTTAATATATGTGATTAAGTAATATCTTAGCCTTTTTGGATTATTTTAATTAGTTATTATGTATTAATTATTATTTCTTTAGTGAATATTTAAATATGTTACTCATTCAATTTTGCCGTGCAAAAACGAAAAATATATTTATAATATTTTAACAGTATAGCCGAGCGGCTATACTCCAAAATACAAGATTTAATATATTTTACAAGTATAGCCGCTCGGCTATACTCGAAAAATATAATATCTTAACGGTATAGCCGCAAGGCTTTACCCGAAAATAGAATATTTCAAAGTATAGCCGACCGGCTATACCCTGTAAATAGGAACCACTTCCCGCGATGAAGTTTCGTCGGCACAGATGTATGCCGACAAAAATTTGGTGTTTTTTTTTTCTGATTTTTAAATTTTAATATTATAAAATTAGTTTCTTTACTTTTGTTTTTTGGCCAACTTCTTTAATTTAATATATGTGATTAAGTAATATCTTAGCCTTTTTGGATTACTTTAATTAGTTATTATGTATTAATTATTATTTCTTTAGTGAATATTTAAATATGTTACTCATTCAATTTTGCGGTGCAAAAACGAAAATATATATTTATAATATTTTAACAGTATAGTCGAACGGCTATACTCCAAAATACAAGATTTAATATATTTTATAGGTATAGCCGCTCGGCTATACTCGAAAAATATAATATCTTAACAGTATAGCCGCAATGCTTTACCCAAAAATAGAATATTTCAAAGTATAGCCGACCGGCTATACCCTGTAAATAGGAACCACCTCTCCCGATGAAGTTTCGTAGGCACGGATGTATACCGACAACAATTTGGTTTTTTTTTTTTTTTTTTTTTTTTTCTGATTTTGAAATTTTAATATTATAAAATTAGTTTCTTTACTTTTGTTTTTTGGCCAACTTCTTTAATTTAATATATGTGATTAAGTAATATCTTAGCCTTTTTGGATTACTTTAATTAGTTATTATGTATTAATTATTATTTCTTTAGTGAATATTTAAATATGTTACTCATTCAATTTTGCCGTGCAAAAATGAAAAAACATATTTATAATATTTTAACAGTATAGGCGAACGGCTATACTCCAAAATACATGATTTAATATATTTTATACGTATAGCCGCTCGGCTATACTCAAAAAATATAATATCTTAACAGTATAGCCGCAAGGCTTTACCCGAAAATAGAATATTTCAAAGTATAGCCGACCGGCTATACCCTGTAAATAGGAACCACCTCTCCCGACGAAGTTTCGTCGGCACAGATGTATGCCGACAAAATTTTGGTGTTTTTTTTCTTTCTGATTTTGAAATTTTAATATTATAAAATTAGTTTATTTACTTTTGTTTTTTGGCCAACTTCTTTAATTTAATATATGTGATTAAGTAATATCTTAGCCTTTTTGGATTACTTTAATTAGTTATTATGTATTAATTATTATTTCTTTACTGAATATTTAAATATGTTACTCATTCAATTTTGCCGTGCAAAATCGAAAAAATAAATTTCTTATTTTCATTTGGGTGTCTTAATTAAATTTCCCCAGAGCCCAATTCCCATCTTTTTTCTAATTAAATATTATGTATTATCTATATAACCCAACAATTAGATCGAAACCTAAATCGTAAAGCCCTAAGTCGAGTTACGTGATTATCCAAGCATAATCTTCGAGTCCTAAGTGCCCTACAGTAGGTTTACGATTTAGGTTTTTGGTTCGAGACTTGGATTTAGGGTTTGGAGACTAAAATTCAATTTTTGGAATGCTAAAATAATTTTCTAGAATTTTTAAAATAATTTTAAATTCCACAAAATTATTTAAGATGATTAAATATAATTAATTAGTTTTATTAATTGATTTTTATAAAATTCATTAAAATATTTAAATACTAATTATTCATTAAATAAATAAAAGTAATTAAAACATAATATATTCTAAAATATAATATTTTAACAGTATAGCCGAACGACTATACTCCTAAATACAATATTTAATATATTTTATCGGCTATACTCGAAAAATATAATATCTTAACAGTATAGCCGCAAGGCTTTACCCGAAAATAGAATATTTCAAAGCATAGCCGCCCGGATATACCTTGTAAATAGGAACCACCTCTCCGGACGAAGTTTCGTCGGCACAGGTGTAAGCCGACAAAATTTTGGTTTTTGTTTTGTTTTGTTTTGTTTTTCTGATTTTTAAATTTTAATATTATAAAATTAGTTTCTTTACTTTTGTGTTTTGCCCAACTTCTTTAATTTAATATATGTGATTAAGTAATATCTTAGCCTTTGTGGATTACTTTAATTAGTAATTATGTATTAATTATTATTTCTGTTGTGAATATTTAAATATGTTACTCATTCAATTTTGCCTTGCAAAAACGAAAAAATAAATTTCTTATTTTCTTTTGGGTGTCTTAATTAAATTGCCCCAGAGCCCCAAGGCCTATGTCTTTGATTAATGTATTTATTTTTAATGAAAGCCAAATTCCGAAGCCAAGCCTATAGTCAAGTCCATTAGCCCAACTCTCTAATGTTAATTCCACACTTATGTAATCCTCATAGTGCTTTGTTTATAAACACCTTTATAGGAGTGTGGATTGTCGATGTGGGATTTTCACAAGGGGCACTTCAAAAGATAACATATTGGTCAAAGTAGGGTGTACTCAAAAGATCATAATTAACTTAATTAAATTAGTTTGATTGTGTGAACGTCTGCCAATAATATGAAAGGGTCGATATATTAAAATGAACGTGAATTTGGACTCAAAAGACAACGTGGTCTTTTTTTTTTTGAAGTGCCGTAACAGTCTAACAGAGACAACAAAAATCCTACATGGTATCAAAAAAATGCTAATAAGCATTGGGGAAAAATAGATACATTTTAGAGTTAAAAACCGATGTATTATAAAAGGGTGGTGCTAAAAGAACCCTAAAATTAACTGAGTACACCCTATGATCTAAGTACACCCTAATATTTTAATCAAAATATAAAATTAACTAAGTGCACCATATTTAACTACCAAAAATACCCATAATGCACCCTAATACACTCTATCACAAAACATCCTAATTAACTGAGTACACCATATGCTAATAAAATTCAGTATTTCCCATACAAAAATTCAACCTTCATTGTTTTGGCCCTTTATCTACCTCCAAGTTTTGTATACTAGTCAAACACTTACCTCATCATTCCTATGATATTGGTGTATATAACAGAAAGAACGATTACTGATAACTCACAGGGAAAAAAATTATATTGAGTTTGGAGGTTTATCAACTTCTCAGACTTTTCCATCACTTAATTCAAAAGGGTAGGCCTGCCTGACTGGTGAAATTGATGGAGGGTTCAATCAGATGTTCCGCCAACTACATCCCCTTCTCTCTAATCAGCTTCCTGGAGCGCTTGGCCATAGTTTACAGAGACAGGCCTTCTGTTGTGTATGGAAGCATCCTCTACAATTGGAGAGAGACACTTGAACGATGCACCAGACTTGCTTCTGCTCTTTCCCAGCTTGGAATTTCTAGTGGAGATGCGGATTGCAACAAACTACTTCTTTGATAATATATTCTCATTTTCTCCGAGTTATTGTAGAAGTTTTGCTACGTTTGTACCCGTTATTGACTGCTTTGCAATTTGGACCTCTCTTTAATGGGTGTAGTTATTAAAATTATATTGATTTTCCAATTTCATATATCATTTTGTCATTTTATATCAGGGTAAATTAGTAATTCATTAAATACTTTTGTAGTAGGGTGTACTCAGTTAATTTTAGGGTTCATTTAGCAGCACTCATTATAAAGTGATGCTAATATTAGTATTGTTAATCATCTTTAGCAATGGATTAGTACTCTAATTCTTAACTATGCTGTAATGGTGATATTTATGTTACTAGCTGCAAACATGAGCTTCCAAAAACTCCTGCAAAGAACAAAGTTTTGGGTCTATTCATAAAACTGGCTTAAAGGGTCGCTTTGTATTTTATTAGCGTAACAAAATTGAGTTTGTTTGCTACTTAAAGTATAAGTTATTCACCCACGTAGAGGATAACACTCAGCTGAAGTTAGATACGGTTTGACGGAGTTTAGATAACTAGTTTGAGATGTGCATGGAATCCCTCCTCATCACATGACCACTATCAAATGGGGGAGGTGGGTATTGGAATTACTTCCAAGCCTGCAATTTTCGTGCTCCTCTCTCACACCATTAATTCATGAACACATATAGTTTTGTGAGGAATTTGATTATTGATTTTAAGGCGGGACTCGCTTATTAAATGGTTCATTATGTGTAAAAAAAAGTCGGTAATGAAAATAATTGCATTTCTTCTTATTTCCATTACGTATAAATAAACGTAAGTATTAGGAGATACATTAGGACTTGGATAGTTCTTCCTCTAAACACTTCTCTAGGCTCTTCATAAACCCGAAAGACTCTGAAAATGTGCACCAAATACTCTTTGGTGCTGATGTGTTTGTGTGGTTGGATTGCATCAATATGGCTAATAATCGTAAGCGTAAGGTAAATAGGTGCTTCCTAGAGGTGTCAAATGGGTCAGGCCGACCCAGCACGCACTACAAGAAAATGGGCTTTAGTTGACACTTCATAGTTGACGCTTTTTGCAAAACCATCACCTCTTCTATGAAGCTTTGACGCTTTTTAAAAAGCGTCAACTATATAGGAGGTTTTCATGATGTTTTACCATAAACGTCAAGTATGGATCATGTTCCTTGACATTTTATAAAGAGCGTCAACTCTATATCACTTTTCCCTGACATTTGATAAACAACGTCAATTAAAACCCTTATATACTTGACACTTAAAAAAAACAAAACAAGAAAAGTCAAGAAAACAAGCTAGTATATCAGACACAAAGAAAAAAAAAATATATATATATATAAAAAAAGAAAGAAAGCTGGTAGGTTTCTCTTTCAGATCCAAAATTCACTAAATGCGTTAGGGTATTCTCTTTCAGATTTCACCCTCGCGCTCGCCTCACTATCTCCATCTTCTCTCTTCTCCACAACTCGGGTTCTCTCTCTTCTCCATAGCTCGCGCTCTCTCTCTTCTCCATAGCTCTCCCTTTGTCTCATCTCTGTAGTTCCCTGTTCTCTCAATATCCTATCCAGACTTCTTTTCAAAACCAAACTTAAATTCCCAAAATCTCAGCCACAATCGCGCCCCTTTGATTTGCCAAACTCTTATTGTCTCCATCCACAAATCGCCACTTTGCTCGCCCTAACTCTCACTGTCTCCTCCTCTTTCCTTATCTCAATTCCAAAACTAAACCCTAAAAAACTTCCATCCCCAATTTACAAAAAACCCAAATTCACCTTACTGTCTCACACTTTTATTATCACCTAGGACAAGGCGACAAGTGATTGATGGTGAGAACCCCCAATTTCTTCGGTTCAGTTCGCACCGAATGACAAATACATTCTTGTTCGCACTTTGGATGATACTTTGGTAAGCCCAATTCGCCATTCTTCTTCCTTGTTCTTTTTAATTATGTATCTTGGGTTGTATTTGAGTGGCTTTCACTGCGTTATGAATGCTCACTTCAACATACAAAATTGCTAAAAGGAATAAATTTACGTTTTAGGATTTTAGGTTTAGGAGGAAAGTAAAAGCTGAGTAATTGTGTATTTTATCAGCTATTTTGATTAGCTTCATATAAAGTCTTGTCCAGACTCTGGGTATTTGTAACTCTTGAACTTTGTAAGTGGGGACTGAAAAACTGATGTTGGAAAGGGATCTTAACAATTAAATTATATTGAATGTTAAAGCAAGCACTATAAAAATTTGATTATTTGCATCAGATTTGTTGTTTCACGCAAGCACTATAGAAATTTGATTATTATTATTTTGTTTTTGTTGTTAGTGTAATGAAAATGATCCAGATTCATACGCCGGGTACAGCTCTAATTTGGCCAAATCCCTACACTATCAATTTCATATTTTTAGTTTCTTCATATTTTCAATTATTATAATGTTTAGATAATCCAACACTTCAGCATGAGTATGAATTTATCTTACAAGCCACATGGCTAGAACTTGTTTCAGAATTTACATTTTGATGATGGCAGCAACAGCAGTTACTTGATCTTCTGGTCCTATTCATACAATCAAGGGTTTATTTCTTGATGGATTAATTCAATTAATTTAGTTCTGGTTTTTTTTTTTCAGAATTTAGAGGCATTGGTATGAAGCTCTTCTCAAAGGTGGTGACCAAGTCACTTCTGTTCTTGAAGAGATGATCACCCTTGTAAGTTTTTGCTCCTCTCTCTCTCTCTCTCTCTCTCTCTCTCTCTCTCTTATTCATTCTCTATAGATTGGTTGCTGAGAAATTGGTAGAGAAGGAAATGATGGATAATTTGGTATAAGGCTTAGTTGAGTCAAATTTTGTATTAATTTCAGTTCATTTAAATACCAATTGTAAATGTGGAATTTATATGGGTTTCATCATTAATATATGGTCTTCTTTTATATATATATATATATATATAAAGTGCTAGAAACAATGATCAGGCTATTTAAGGTTAAAGAAAAGCAAAAGGAAATCTAAGAAAATGCAAAGGAGCAGGGTCTAGTCAAGAAGCAAAGTGCAGGGGAATTACGTCTTCATAGAGGTTTTTATCTTTCATTTTCCATACATGTTCACAAGTTCACAACAATCTTCATAACCCATGCAATCCCTGCCTACTCATCAGTAAGTTAGAATGTAGATTTGTGATATAATTGATATCTTTCGGTTCTGTCTGCGTGGAATAATCTGGATAGCAGCAAGTTATATCATTGTCGTGTCCAATGATGACTTGGTGCATCCTCATAAACAGCTTACTTACATGTTGTAATTATTCGTATTTGTAGATAGCCTAGGAGCATGTACAAAATTTCCATCAGTCTCCCCTGTAACATTCATTTTACAGAAATCAGATTTTTATATGACTCTGTTATGTTTATCTCGTTGCTGCCATTATATCATCGAACGCATTCCTTGCCCCGTTTTACGATCAAACTATCAAATTCTTGCAATGTGGTATTCAATTTATGTAGTGTTAGTTCTGCCAATACCATCCTGTCAGCTTCCTAAATATGTTTTTAACTGCAACTTTGAATAAGCAAGAATTTGGTATATATTTAATTCCTTCAAGTAGTCCTTGAATTGTATTATTCTGTCCTCATATCTATCTTGACACCAGATTATGATTTTTACCTTTTTGTTTCTTGTAGACATAAGTGAGTTGAACCTACCAAAAGCATGTGAAATATCTTTCCCTAATGGAAAGAACGATCTGATGAACTTTGAAGTCACCATTGAACCTGACGAGGGATATTATAGGTAAGTTGTCTTTGATCAGGACACTTAAACCTACTGCTTAAAGTTAATTTGGTTTCTTGAATTTGTTTCGAATTGCAACTTTGATGTCATTTAGCTAAGTGCCCTTCCTTTTCTACCTCTTGTGACAGTGGTGGCAGGTTTGTCTTCTCATTTCATGTTCCCATTATCTACCCTCATGAAGCTCCACAGGTCAAGTGTGAAACAAAGGTAAAGAAATCTAATCTAAGTGGCCCATTTTGGGAAATTGATTTTCCAGTCTATTGTTATTAATGCTGCAAACCATTTTATTCACCACTACCATTTTTGACGTTGTATACCATCTGCAGATCTATCATCCCAACATTGACTTGGAAGGGAATGTCTGCCTTAACATTCTTCGAGAAGATTGGAAACCTGTCCTCAACATAAACACTGTTATTTATGGATTGGAAACCAGGGCAGCTGCATGAGCCTTTGGGATTGAGGCCAGGTAGGGGAGTTATCTGCTTTGTGAGTATCACTCATCTTGCAGCCCATTTCTTCTTAATGCTTTTTAAGGTCATCTTGATTTGCATATATATTTCCATTGTTTTGGGTTTCTTTTTATATATATTTCTACTGTATTGTCTAACAGTTCTTAGCTCAAAGAATATGCTACCTCGTCAATTTCATCCCATTGGGTCTTGTTTGGTAATATTTAATTTTCTTTTAAACCCAGAGACGTTTAATGAATTCTTGCTTATTTTTCTGAGACCTGAACTTCCTCTACTCAACTGTTACTCTTCATTGCTTTTCCTATTATTTAGGCTCTGAGTTTTTCAATTTCTACTTTTAGTTTAGTTCTCTAACTTAGGTTGTGATGTGTACAGGTTGTCTGTTTTATAAAATGTAGATAGACCAACCATTTGCAAACAAGGTGAGGATGTGATATTAGTTTTCTACTAGCTGCTGATTTCATTTAAATTGTTTTTCTTACTTCATTTAACTTTTAAGCATGCAGATGCTAGCATTGACTTGTTTTTTTTTCAATAGACTGATTCTCTTCCCACATATATAATGCTCTCTAGGTAGTTCAACCCACTTGGTGACACTTACTTTGCTTGAGAAATTTCGTACTTCATAATTTACTAAAAAATTATTAGCAACATGATAGTACTAACGTGTGAAATGGCTATATAGACATATTAGAATATATTTGTGTATTAATTAACTCTTTAATTCATGTGTTTACATCTTAGCAGATTGATATGATTGGTGCGGCTCATACCACAAAGGCAATTTTAGGCTCATCAAGTGCTAAGGAATGTGAAGCTTCCAAGTGACAAGTTCTTAGATCTACATAGTTTGAGACGTACATACTGGATATTAGATCATTTGGTTCATTTCCATATGTTTATATGTTTTTAATATCATTTGCCTATGTAGTTGACATGTTATAACATTTTTGTAGTGCTAAATATTTATATATATATATAATAATTTTATTTTAGTGGATGTGAGATCTCAATTTGTTGCTTTATATAATTATTTAGCAATTTAAATTTTTTTTTGTGTCGGTCATACTATTGTTGACGGCTAAAAACCATCAAGAAACAGCTCTTCAGTTTTTTTTTTAAAAAATTGTTGATACTTAAAAAGCGTCAAGAGAAGATAGTTTGTGACGATTCTTAACCGTCAGGAAACATTACATTTTGACGGATGATAAGCGTCAAGAATGGGGGTATACCTTTCCTGACAGTGGCATCCGTGACGCTTTTCGAGCCGTCAATTAATGGATACCGTGACGCTTTTTAGCCGTCAGCAAATGGTGTTTTTCTTGTAGTGACGGTACGAACCCAGTCCATTTAAATGGGGCACGGTACGAGCCCAGTCTATTTAAATGGGGCACGGCACGGCACGGCCCAAGCACAATTATTGGTGGATCGGGTTAGGTACGACACGCAAGTTTGGGCCGTGCTAGGATCAAAAAATTAAGCCCAATGGGCTGTGCTAGCCCACATCCCGATATGGGCCGTGCTTGGCCCATAGCCTGCTATAAGCCGAGCACGAGCACGAGCCCGGCACGAGTCCGACACGAACCCACTTAATTAATTAATTTTGTTTTTGTTTTTGTTTTTGTAATTCTAATTGGTTAGTTGGTTCCAATTTTTTGGTTATATTTTATGTAATTCTAAATATGTATGTAATTATGATGCCAGTTTCATACTCCCATCATTTGTTAATTAAAGATTAACATTAATCATGCTAATTGATTTTAGGCAGGAGTTCTTGGAAACATGCAAAATCTATATGAGACTGAAGAAGGCACAAATGGTTGTCCAAGTTGAAGCAGTGCGGGTGCAAAAAGAACTTGCTGCGTACGACTAATTATGAAATACACTGTCAACTTTAGTTTTTCCATGTGTATGAAATCCTCATTTTTTTCCCCCAATTATGTTGTGCTGTAATGCAGAGCAGAGTTTGATGGTTACTGTGAAGGGGAGTTAATAAAGGTCTCTCTCTCTTATCTTCCTTTTGGGTATTTAATGGTGAAGATTCTTTTAAGCGAGCTCAAGTATTTGTCTATGTAGATGACATGGTTGTAATTGGAAACGATGAAGGAGAGAAACAGAAGCTGTAAAAGTATTTGTCTCATAAATTTGAGATGAAGGATTTAGGTCCTCTATAATACTTCCTCATAATGCATTAATTGTTGTATTTTATATATTTTTTATTGGCATGTAGGTCTCATGGTTAGCCTGTTGCAAATTTGCAATTGCAATAGAGGGTTCATCACATAGCACCCTCTGTTGCAATTAACTAAATCACACCATTGCAAGTGAGATTTTACTGTTTTACTTCAAATTCATGTAATAAAATTGCATGAATCACGTTGATCGTGAATTCCTACCGGTGATGCAAGTGTGCCCACACTGCTCCTCGGAACTGACCTACACAATGTAAACAGTATGAGGATAGGGACGAATCGGGATGATCCCGGTTGAACCCACTCCGATGGTTAAGCTAGTGGTGTTTCTTGGTGGAGAGAATGATTATATCTCGAGAGGTTATTCAGATATATGAGACTTTTATTACCTTTGTCCTGGTGTAGGTGAGGGTATTTATAGAGGAGAGGGAGATATTTCGAAAGGGATATTTATCTTCCCTTGGTGGGACATGACTTCATTCAATGCCCTCATTTAATTGTTATAGTACTTGACAGGTCAGTGGGCGATGGGAAGGGCATTGAATGCTCTCTTCCCATCGCCGATCTATCCACCTGAGGGTAGGGAGAAAAGGTGACATCTGGCTTTTAAGTGTGAGTCACCTCTAAATGACCTTCTCAACATACTCGAGGCTATAGTCTACAGGATGGTCGACATCGAGTTCGGTCGGTATGATAGGTTTCGATCTTCATACCACTTGAGCGACTTGGTCGCTCTGTAGGCGTTTTGAATCCCGATAGCTGCACAGTACCGGTTTGATAGGCTCGGCTCGGTGGTGTTTATATGGACCATCAACGGTAGCCCCAACTCCCGACTCGAGGAGCCGACCTTGTGTGGGGAGTTGATAGAATCATGAGCCGAGCCAAGGAATGTTGTAATTAGTGTAGCCCCCAAGTTCCCAACTAAGTCGGGTCCGAAGGAGGGAATTCGCGCCACGGTTTAAAAATGCATGCTGGGGTACTTGAGTGGATGGGGACGTGTCCGTAGATGATTTGATGAGAAGGTAAGGCATTAAATTGTGCTGTCATAAGGACTGCCGGAGGTCGCATCGGTGTGCGCTCCGTCGCTTCAACTGATGGGCAGGTGCCGTTCTGCCACGTGTGGGTATCTGAGGCAAGGGAGTTTGGAGCGTGGACGGTGAAGATCTAGGGTCGTCGTGATATAAATACGTTGGATCAGCCGTACTCACCATTTTTCCTCCATTTCTTCCGTTGTTTGAGAGCTTTGTGCAGAGGTTTGGTGTGGAGCTTACCTCTGTGTGGAAGGAGGAGCGCTTGGTGTGGTGACGTTTAGACCCTAATTCCCCTCCTGCGTTTCGATTTATTTGGTGAGTTTCTTCTCTTCCTTGCTCTCTTTGGTTTTTCCTCAGAATTTCGAACTGTCAAAGCCGTGTGTTTGTTTTTTGGTTCGTGTTTTACGGGTTTTGGTTGTTTGTTAAATCTGCTTTGGTGAGTATGGTCGGTACTTTAATTGTTAGCTTACGCCTTCCGCCTCTTCAATTTTGTTGTTTGAAGAATTGAAAGTGCATAATTATGTCGAGCCGATCCGACATGTCTCGATTCGCAAGATACGGCGAGCAAGGCTCGGTATTTGGAGATGATCCTGACGAGGTGGATGTGGTGGAGCAAATGTATGATCTTTGCGGAACAAATGGGCGAGGACATGCCCGTCGGTCTCGGTGGAAATTTTGAATACCTAGGATCCGGGGTAGGAGTGCGGGGTGAGGAGGTTAGCGAGTGCCGATCGGGGTGAAGGAGGGAGTGAGGTGGGCAAGGGGATTCATTGGCGTTGGTCATATCGAGCTCGGGTGAGGCGATAGAGACGACCGGTGGTACGGTCATAGCGAGAGGGGATGGTCGGTGATGAGTACCCGAGTACAATGACTCAAAGCAGGTCGGATTGGTTGAGGGAGAGGTATGGTATACCTAAAAATGTAAGGCTCAGAGCGCCGACCGGGAGTGAGAAACCGAGCGCGCCGCCTTTAGGGTGGGTGACGCTATGTGCAGATATGTTGAAGCAGGGGGTTCAGCTGCCCCTATCCCCTTTTATCCAGGAATGGATTAGTCGGCTCGGTGTGGCTCCCCACCAAATGAACCCAAATGTGTACCGGACCATGATGAGTGTCCAAGCGCTGTGGAGACGAGTGCATAACTCCGAACCGACCATTAACCAGATGTTGCACTGCTTTCTTTTGAAGAGGAGTCCCTATCAGGTCGGCTTCTGCTATCTTCAGAGTGCGGTGGGGAAGATGATTGGGAGTAATCCATCTTCCCAGAAGACATGGAAACCGCACTGGTTCTATGCCTCGGGCGCATGGGAGTTTCCTGAAGGGGCACAGCCGAGGCTGCCTAGAATACAGAGGCACTTTAGAATGCCAGGTCGGGGTAACTTGCAGGGTTCCCTGTACTGAGCTTATACATGCTCTCTTTCTTGCCTGTTTTTGATAATGACTGACGAAGTTCTGTAATGGAAAATGATCTCAACGTGTGTGGTGACCACTGCAGTTGAATTGGAGCGAGCCGATCTATCCGTGGTGGAGCAGGAACAAGTTGACCAAGTGCTCGCCTTACCTAGTACCGAGAGAGCAGCAGATCTACTCCTTGCGGGTGAAGGCGTGACCAGCTCAGTAGGTGAGTCACCGTGGTTTGATGATGGTTTGTGGTGACGCTGGTGGTCCTGAATTTGTATTTGATTTTTCCTTTTTCTTTCTCTCCCCACCCCTCTTCTTTCTTTTTTTTTTTTTTTAGCAATGAAGCCAAGTAGGAATGATCCCGCCATGCAAGCTCGGCTTATGAAAATGGCCAAAAGGGAGCCTACGGTGGGTCGCAGCCTGCTCGGGCAAGTGGCTCTCCCATATGTCCGTGGCTCGGAGCCAGTGGCGAGCGCCGTCTCCGACGCCTACTCGTGGGGCGCAGAAAGACGGGCTGATGATCGCTGACTCGTGAGACGGGCAAAAGGCGACTTGAGGAAGAGCCGAGGAGGGATACGGGAAAAAACAAATGGGCCTGCCTCGCCTCGTAGGCGGAAAAAAGGAGAAGCGTGGACCCGATCAGGCCCGCTAGAACCGTGGGTGGACGCCGAGCTGGCCCCGAGTTCCTACCACGAGGCCATCAAGCGTACCCTAAAACCAGAGGTGGTTGGGGTCTATTCAACGAGGAGATGGGGTATAGCGGCATGACTATGTCGGCTCTGGAGGACCAATTGAAGGTGACGTGCTCGGTGGGTCATTCACGCTTGGTCTTTGGTTTGTGAAATCGATTGATTTTCTTTACTGCAGGCCACGATGAAACTGTTCATTGCTGCTCAGAACGTGGCGGCTCATCGCGAGTTTGATCGAGGCAAGAGGGAGGAGCAAGTAGTGACGGCGGCGGAGCTGAGCCGGACCATTGATGAGAAAGTTAAAGTGGAGGAAGAGCTAGGGCTCACTCAAGGTCGGCTGGAGGCGGAGATGAAGAAAAGCGCCGATCTGGCCGTCGGTGAACAAGCTGGGTGAAGAGAAGCGTAACCTGAGCGCCGAAATGGTTAAGCTGCGAAAGAACCTCGGTGAGGCGAATCGGAAAATTGACGCCTTTGCTTCGAGATGCGGTCATGCCATGATGATGCCGTGAAGGAGTTCATCGACTTACCGAGTATCAAGACAAGTTTGGCTAGCCAAAGGGTCGAGGATACTTCGATCGATTGAGAAGGTTGGAGAGAAGTATCCTCGCTTGACCGGAGCTTCTGGGTGATGAACCGGAGGAGGCTCGCGGTGGCGAGACGGGGAGGCAATCGGGCGAGCCGGTGGATGGTGATACCGAGCGAGATAATTCCAGGTGGCATGGGTTCCACCCATGCCGAGCCTTCCACACATGCCGAGCCGACAAATGCTCAGATCCTCCAGTCTGAAGGTCCTACTGTACAGGTTGTGGAGCCGACACTGGGTGGGGGTAATGAGGCTGCTCAGGGTGTAGACGTCCCGACCTGTGACGATGCTGAAATAAAAGATGCATAATTTTATTTGTAATTTGTTTATTTTGTAACTTCGTAGTTTTATTTTGAACAAGGGACCCTTGGTCGGCTCGGTGTAAGTGTAAAAGTGCAGACTGTTTGATATTATTTGGTTTCCGTTTTTATATTTGCTGGTGTATGCTTTGAAGTTTATCTTTCTTTCTTAATATAGTTTATCTTGGGTTTTAATGTTTTGAATGTGTGATGTGTTATGTTCCTTGACTGCGAATTTATAGTGTGTTTTTTAGTGTGCCATGCCTTGTGTAAGCGGAGCCGACCAAGGTTTATCGCAGTATGTTTAGTTAAATGCACCGACCAGATAAAGTAAAGGGAAAGTAGAGTACGATTAACGAAGGTTTGTAACAAAGTACAACGATTTCGAGCCGAGCACAGCACTAGATAACTGGCTGCCTTGTGCGCGTGCTCGGAGGGAAAACATAGTAGGTGGTAACAAAAACAAAAATAGTAAGGTGCCGATCCGTGACCGATCCGTGAGTCCCGAGCCTGTCGCTACCTAAGGGTAATACTTCCTTAGGTGCTCGGCATTCCATGGGTGCGGCAATTTTTTCCCGTCCAGATGTGCGAGCCGGTACGTCCCTGGTCGGGCTATTTCAAGCACTCGGTAAGGGCCTTCCCAGTTGGCTCCTAGGGTACCAGCTGTTCGGTCTCTGGTTCCAAGTAGGACTTTTCGGAGTACCAGATCCCCTGGTCGGAAGCGGCGTTCGCGAACGTGCCGATTGTAGTACCGAGCAATGCGTTCTTTGGTATGTGGCGAGGTGGAGGGCAGCTCGAGCCGATGTTCTTCCAATAGGTCCATGCCGAGGGTGAGCCGTCCGCATTCTGCCTCGGGCGTATAATGTGTAATTCGATGGGTGGGTATGCCGACCTCTACCGGGATAACCGCCTCGGCTCCAAAAGAGAGGGAGTATGGCGTTTCCCCAGTTGACGTGCGCTCGGTGCAGCGGTATGCCCACAATACCTCTGGTAAAAGGTCCGACCAATCCCCCTTCTTGGCTCCAAGTTTCTTCTTAAGTGTACGCTTAAGGATTTTATTTACAGCCTCTACCTGGCCATTCACTTGCGGGTGAGCCGGGGAGGAAAAACGGAGATTAATCTTTAGGCCAGAGCAGAAATCCCGGAACTTCTTGCAGTCGAACTGCCTCCCGTTGTCTGTGATAATGGTGTGAGGAATGCCAAATCGGCATACAATATTCTTCCAAACAAAACCTTGGATTTTGGCTGCTGTGATGGTTGCTAGTGGTTCCGCCTCAGCCCATTTTGTAAAATAATCCACTGCAACAATAGCAAAACTGGTCTGACCCTTTCCTTTGGGCATGGGCCCGATCAGGTCCAGCCCCATTGTGCGAACGGCCACGGGCTGGTCATGGTCGTAAGCCGCTCGGGTGGTTGATGGGGTATGTTGGAAAATAGCTGACATGGGTGGCAAGATGTGGCCAGACGCCTGGCGTCGCGATCTATGGTCGGCCAAAAATACCCCCGGCGCATCACTTTGGTCATCATTGACTGAGCTGCTGCATGGTCTCCACATATCCCTTCGTGGATTTCTTGGAGGGCCTCCCACCCTTTCTCTGGAGTGACACAAAGCAACAGGGGTAACGAGTGGCCCCGCTTATACATCCTGTCGTCGATGATGGTATAACGGGTAGCTCTTGTCTTGATCTGTCGGGCCTGAACCCTTTCCTTTGGGAGGGTACCGTTGATTAAGAAATCCCTGATTGGGGTCATCCAGTTGGGGGGTTCATCGATGATAAAAACCTGTGGTGCTTCGGTATCAATGCTTCTCTCAGCCAGGTATTCAATCGGGATCGTACGAGTGAGTTCGGAATCCAGTGCTGATGCGAGCCGAGCCAAGGAATCAGCGCGGGTGTTCTGCGATCTCGGGATCTGGGTGACCTGGTGTGACTGGAAGGAAGAGAGGAGATCTTTAACCTTTTTCACATAAGAGGTCATGTGTTGTACCCGAGCCTGGTATTCGTTTGTGACCTGGTTAACCACAAGTTGCGAATCACTGTTTATGCTTATATGCCGAGCCCCTAATTCTTTTGCCAAACGGAGCCCGGCTAGGAGGGCCTCGTACTCTGCCTCGTTATTGGTTGCCTGGAACTTGAACCGAAGAGCGTATTCTATTGTGATTCCTCCAGGTGAGAGTAGGACCAACCCTGCGCCGCATCCTTGTAGGTTGGATGCTCCATCTACGTAGAGTGTCCATTGTGGCGTGGGTGGATTTGGGCTGGTTCCGGTTGAGTCTCCCATGTGCCTCTGAGGAGGATGTGAAATGGTGGCAGAAGCTGGTGGTGTAAACTCTGAGATGAAGTCGGCAATGACCTGCGCTTTCATAGTCGTGCGTGGTTGATAGGTGATGTCAAATTCGCCTAATTCTACCGACCATTTGATGAGGCGACCCGAGGTTTCTGGTTTCTGCATAACCCGGCTAAGCGGCTGATCGGTTAAAACCGTTATGGAGTGTGCCTGAAAGTACGGGCGTAGTCTCCGAGCCGAGGTTATGAGAGCCAATGCTAGCTTCTCAATTTCTGGGTATCGAGTTTCCGTGTCGACCAGGGCCTTGCTTACATAGTAGACCGGGTGCTGAGTCCGATCGTGGTCCTTGGTTAGTACCGAGCTGACTGCCGAGGGAGATACAGACAGGTATAGTGATAGCACATCGCCAGTCTCCGGTTTAGATAATATGGGGGCCGTCCCCAAGTGGGCCTTCAGGCTCTCGAAAGCCGAGGCACATTCTGGTGTCCACTCTATTACCTTCTTGTTCCCCTTGAGTGCTTTAAAAAATGGGAGACAGCGGTCGGTAGCCTTAGATATGAACCTGTTCAGTGCTGCTACCCGGCCAGTCAGGCTCTGCACCTCCTTCCGCATTTTGGGTTGAGTCATGCCTATAAGGGCCTGGATCTTTTCCGGATTGGCCTCGATGCCCTTATGACTGACCAAGAACCCCAAGAATTTCCCGGAGCCAACCCCGAACACACATTTTGCCGGGTTCAGCTTCATGCCGTACTCCCTCAATATGGAAAAGGTAGTGGCCAAATTAGTTACATGCTGGTCGGCTCGGATACTCTTCACCAGCATGTCGTCGACATAGACTTCCATGCTCTTGCCAATCTGGTCTGCGAACATCTGGTTGACCAGTCGTTGATAGGTAGCCCCCGCATTTTTGAGCCCAAAAGGCATGACCTGATAACAATACGTGCCACGGTCGGTGATGAAAGAGGTGCTCTCCTGGTCGGCTGGGTGCATACGAATCTGATTGTAACCCGAATAGGCGTCCATAAAGCTAAGTAGCTCATGCCCTGCCGTGGCGTCGACGAGCTGGTCGATTCGTGGTAAGGGGAAGCTATCCTTAGGACACGCCTTGTTAAGATTGGTAAAGTCGACGCACATTCGCCACGCGTCCTCCGTCTTCCGGACCATGACTGCGTTTGATAGCCATCTGGGGTAGTCCACTGGCCGGATGAAGTTGTTCTTCTGTAGTTTATCCACCTCCGTTTTCATTGCAGCGTACCTAACGGCATCGTATGCTCGGCGCTTCTGACGGACCGGGCGATGCTGCGGATCGATGCTCAAACGATGACTGATGATTTCAGGGCTAATCCCTGGCATGTCGTCGTGGGACCATGCAAATGTGTCCCCATTTTTGCCTAAAAATTTCACGAGCTGCTCGCGAACAGCTGGTAGGATCTGAGAGCCAATTTTAAGGAGCCGATCCGGGTGATCGGGGAAGGGGGCTATCTGTTCTAACTCTTCCATCGCCTGGGGGTTGACAGGGCTCATTTCCCCTCTTGGATCCGTGACTGCTGCGCCCCCCTTGGTTTCTACACAGAATGCTTCATAGGCCACCTTGGTCTTGACCTTGACCGAGGAGGCGTAGCATGTTCGAGCCGACTCTTGATCTCCCCTTACACTGCCGACGCCTCGGGTCGTAGGGAACTTGATTAGCAATGTTCTCATGTTGATGGATAAATTCAGATCGTCTATCGCGGGGCGACCGAGGATGACGTTGTATGATGAGGGGCACTCTACGATTATGAAATCTGTTGTTATGCTTGCCTGCCTCGGGTATATCCCCACCGAAAGGGTAAGGGGCATATGCCCCAGGGGCTGTACATGTCCTCCGCCGAAGGCTACCAGAACCGGGCAGCGTCGGTCGAGGAGATTCTCACTGACGCCTAGCTGCCTGAAAGCGCTAAGAAAGATGATATTGACCGAGCTGCCACAGTCGACGAACACTCGAGCCACCTCGCAATGGGCAATCTCAGCCGTGATGACCAAGGGGTCGTGGTGGGGGAAGTTGATACCTACTACATCATCCTGGGAGAACGTGATCGGCTCTGGGGTAGCCACAGGTTGAGCGGTTTTTTGCCCGACCGATGCTATCGCCATAGCTTCGGTGGTTCCGTGTCGGTATGATCCGGCATAGCTTTTATAGCCCTATTTGAGTGTCCCGCTATGGTCGGTCCCCCTGATATGGTAGATATATGTACCCGGGACACCCCAGGTTTGTCGGTGGCCCTATTTGCTGCCTGCTCCTCCATGGGGGTGGCATTTCCCGTTACGTACTCTTTCAGCTTCCCGCGCCGGATTAATGCTTCAATCTCCTCCTTGAGCTGGTAATACTATCCGTATGGTGACCATAATCGCGGTGATATTAGCAGTATTTACCGTCGTCTTTCCTCCCGCGATATGGGAACCTTATTTTCCTCGGGCTCGGGAGCTCGTTGGCGATCACCGCGAATATCTCCCCCTTAGGTTTACTCAGGGGGGTATAGTTTGTGTACTGGTTATGTTTCTCGGGTCTGGATTCACTTCGCCGAGATGAGGATCCCTGCTCCCCCTTCTTCCTTTTCGCCGAGCGGTCGTAGGCGTATTCGTTCGGCCTCTTCTCTTTAGGCTGGTATGGGATATCGGTGTCAGGGATCGGCCCGGCCGCGGCTTTTCTTGCCAAATTCAACTGCTCAGCTCGTGAATAACTAGTGGCTTCGCGAAGGAGATCCTTGTATGTCTCGGGTGGGTTCCGAGTGAGGGAAAAGTAGAAATCCCCTCCTTGGAGCCCTCCCATCAGTGCATTGTGTGCCGTGGCCTCATCGCATCCTTCACACCGCGCGTACTCGTTGTTGAACCGCGTGACATAGTCTCTGAGTTTCTCGCCAGGTCGCTGTCGGACCGTTGACAGGTCATTCGCAGTATATAGCCGATTAGAAATGATCATGTATCTTTCTAAGAAAACCTTTCTTAGCTCGGCGAAGGAGCTGATAGATTCTGGAGCAAGTCGTTTAAACCAACTCGTAGCGGGGCCCTTGAGCGTTGTAGGAAACAAGCGACACTTGGTTGCCTCGTTTGCACCACGCCCCTCCATGGCGTAACGGAAGTTGTCTAAGTGGTCGTACGGGTCAGTCATCCCATCGTATAGGGGGATTTTTGGGGCCTTCGAATCCCCCACCACTCGGGCATCCAGTAGGTCCTGGGTGTATGGCAGCGGGATTTCTTCTTCAGTGAATTCTGGTCCTCGGGGCATTTTTGATTTTTCCACCTGACCCAGCCGATCCCAGACACTCCTTAATTCGCCAGTGACCAAGTTTTTGAGTCTGGTGGTGAGACCGTCGACTTCCTCGCCTGCACTTCCTGCCTCAGTTTGGGCCTTCGTTTTCTGTAGTTCTTTTGCTAGATGCTTGTTGCGCTCCCGCCAAGCTCTCTTTTCCTTCAATAGGGCTCTGGCATCGGTTGCCTCTGGTCCCAGCGTTTCGGTCCCCGCTGAGTCGGATGAAGTGTTGTTGACGTCCCGGGTACCGGTCGGTCTCTGGTCGTCCTGCGCTGCCACCCTTTCGACCAGCTCGGCGTGGCTTTCTTGTAGTATCTCATTCTGCGCCCGGAGGCTGTTACTAAGATTCTGGACGTCATCCACGCCCTTCAGGATTCGATCCATCTTGTCTTCTAGGTCCTTCAAGCGATCTGTGCGCTGGCGTTCTTTCCTACGCTTCTGGGTATTCCTCTCAGCTGTGCCCATGTGTGCTTTCCTTCTAAGATGCTGGTTCCTCAGCATGATTTGCTTGCCTCTTTCGTCGAAGTTCAGTTGGGGGAGGGAATGTTGCTTCTGTCAGCGAAGTTCCCACAGACGGCGCCAAATGTTGATCGTGAATTCCTACTGGTGATGCAAGTGTGCCCACACTGCTCCCTGGAACTGACCTACACAATGTAAACAGGTATGAGGATAGGGACGAACTGGGATGATCCCAGTTGAACCCACTCCGATGGTTAAGCTAGTGGTGTTTCTTGGTGGAGAGAATGATTATATCTCAGAGGTTATTCAGATATATGAGACTTTTATTACCTTTGTCCTGGTGTAGGTGAGGGGTATTTATAGAGGAGAGGGAGATATTTCTGAAAGGGATATTTATCTTCCCTTGGTGGGACATGACTTCATTCAATGCCCTCATTTAATTGTTATAGTACTTGACAGGGGTCAGGTGGCTGATGGGAAGGGCATTGAATGCTCTCTTCCCATCGCCAGATCTATCCACCGGAGGGTAGGGAGAAAAGGTGACATCTGGCTTTTAAGTGTGAGTCACCTCTAAATGACCTTCTCAACATACTCAGGCTATAGTCTACAGGATGGTCGACATCGAGTTCGGGTCGGTATGATAGGTTTCTGATCTTCATACCACTTCGAGCAGCTTGGTCGCTCTGTAGGCGTTTTGAATCCTGATAGCTGCCTGGTACCGGTTTGATAGGCTCGGCTCAGTGGTGTTTATATGGACCATCAACAAATCCTAACCATTGCATATGCTCTCACATTCCTGTTCTTGTTTCCATTTGGATAGAAAATCAGTTTTGAATTCTAACCAATTGTACCCTCTAGCTTCAAAGTCTCCATATTCAAATTTCTCCAATGAATTTTTGGTCAGCAATGAAAAGGACTGTATTTTTACTGATTAATGAGTTGGGGGTGCATCCGAAATGCTTCTCAAAACCCCTCCCACAGGCTTCACCATGCTCAATTTAGTCTCTATATCCTTGAGCTTTCCACCAATGGCCTCCGCTAAGCCATCCATGTCTCCCAAGACATCGGTGAGTTTCTTTTCCAACGAAGTTTTTAATTCTCCGAAGGTTCCTTCGATCTCCGCTACCCTAGCATTGTGATCTTCCATTGTGCGACCACACATGGTGACTGATCGCCACTCTTAGTGCCAAGAAAATTATCCATCCTTGTCACTCTCTCCTTCAAGGAATCACTACCTCCAGCCATTCATTCTCTCTGCAATTCCAAGAATGTTCCTTGCTTGAAAATGCTACTCTTCTTACAGATCCCAGGGGACAATCCGCACTCACAACTCCACCAGCAACGTGCCTCCTACACGCTCTGATACCAGCTGTAACAGGGGTGAAAAACTCCCTTAATTTTTCGACCTTTGTCCGGCACTTAGGCTCCACCTAAGTCAGCCTTCCCTATTGCCTTCATCTCGTGAGGTTTTAGAGTTTACGTGGCGGAACAAGTGAATGCCAACACCCTCAAGTAAGACTTGTCTAAACAAGGAAAACACGCACACTCCATGTACGGGCAATTCCCAACCTTTCTATTTCTCTCTCAAATAGCAATGAATATAAGCTCTTACTTTTAGTTGGACTACCACATCACTTGGTATCTCAACTCGACCTTCACAAGGTCTATTTATAGCCTAAACATGTAGATGACATCCCCATCTACTATGATTTTTGTTGGCAGCACCATAGCTTGCCAAATTGCACTACAGTTTACTCCACAAACCGCCCATGTGCTTGCTGGCACATTCCCAGCATTCCACAGCACCTTTAAGGCCTAATTTCGCACTTAGAAATTAGCCCACCACTCTTGGAGCAAGCAACCACCCTATACTAACTGCCCTCAACCGCCCCATGTCTTATCTTGCATTTGAAATTGGAATCCCAGCCCTTTAGCCACGTCCCAACTCCTTTAGAACTGCCAAAAAAGGCTTGGAATCGTTTCTGCAATTATCGAGAGCGTTGCCTATGAGCTACCTGCGCATCCTGTTGCACAGCCCTGTTGACATTTGTCTACCCGTTTAAGCGCTGCCGAGCTAAACTGCCTACCCATGTTAACAGTTGATGCCGACATCTTGCGTGCATTATCGAGCCATCTACCACACCACCATGTGTACGCTGTTAAGGCATCCTGCCGCGCTGCCAAGACTACCTATGTGCGCACTGCTAAGGAAATCTGCCGCACCAACCCATGCATCATGTCAACCTTCCCTTGCCACACAATCAATGGCTATTGACAGATTCTGTCGACAGCTGCCTTGTCATGTTGTGCATCCTGGCTTTATCTGCCCGTGCCATGCCAACGTCTTGGCTACCTACTCTTAGCCCAAGACACCCTTTCTCCAACCTTGTCTTGCTTCCAAAGTGCACAACCTTGCTGCACTCCTTGCTTTCCTTGGCATGGTGCAAAACACAAAATCATGTCATGACTTATGCCACTTGCTAAGGGTCTTGCAGTAAGCCACCTTCTCCGTGTCTCTATATTTTGTGCTTTTACTGTAAACGCTACGTAATATAAATTTTACGACTTTTTTTTCCAGGACTTTCAAGATCACTTTCAAATTCACCACCAACTCATTACACTCTAACAATAGAGTCATTTTCGATGCTAACTGAAAATTTAGTGGATATATATGAGTCAGGGGAATTTGATGCTGGAGGATACAAATGGTCAGTGGCGTATCCAAGAATTTCCTCTTCGGGGGTCAATGTATAAAAGCTCACAATTTTTTTTAGACAAATCTAAAATGCACCATATTATTATTAAGGATTAACTACAGTAAACCCCCCAAACTATAGGGGTCATTACAAACTCATACCCAACCTTTGTTAACTCATTTGACCAGTACATGAACTTTTCGAATCCTTTCATAAGACACCCTCCGTCACTTAATCAGTCAGGAACCTCGTTAAGTGATGAGTGGCGCTGTCAACGTGAGTTTTTTTTGATGACGTGGACCATTTTAAAAGGTCATCATGGTGGCTCAAAGTTTGAGGTTGCCAGTCGGATTCGCGCCCAAATGCATCTACACGCGTTGCCATCCCCCAAGACAATGAAGCCTTAATCCCCAAATTAAACCCAAATCTTCAATTCCTCTACAGACCATGGAAAAAAGAACTCGTCTTCCCACTGCCAAAATCCTTTGATTCCTGTGGATTGCATAGGTGAAGGGAATCGAATCTTGAAAGTTTGAGTTGTTGTTGGTGATGGCTTGGTGTACTAGACCTCGAGGAGAAGTGAGACCAGAGTACGGTAAGTTTCGAACGGTGATACTGGATTTGTGGGTTGTATTTGTAAGTTTCGAATGGTGGGACCTAGTTTTGGGGTTGTGTTTGTCAGTGTTGTGCTCTATTGCTTTTGGTTTTTTCCGTTTATGATTTTACCTTTTTAGGTTTTGGTTTGACTATTTCTGGTTTTGCCATTTGGTTATGTTGTTCCCATTAGTTTATGTTTTTCCCTTTGACGGTTTGGGTTCCATTTGATACTGAAATAAGGGTTTTTGCCAATGTGTATAGTCAATGCAATGACTTCTATGGTCCCAATGAATACTATTGTATATCTGTTGTCTGATTGCATGTGCATTTTGGTATTTTCAGGTGATCCTGATACGTTTACAGTTACCATGTATCACAGGGGCAGATTTAGTGACAATTTATATGTTGGAGGTGATATTACCTATTTTGATTATGTTGATAAGGACATATTGTCTATGCTTGAAATAGGTTATATGATTAAGGAATTGGGTTATCTGGAAGGGATTATACTATATCATTATAAGTTACCTGGGCATTCAAACTCTCTCATCTTGCTTCAGTATGATGAAAATGTAGTAGATATGTGTGCATTAGTTCCAGAATTTAAGGAGATTGAGATATATCTAGAGCATATAGACTGTGACATTGAAGACTTCCTTACAAGTAAAGAATCTCAATCCAGTTCTGCAGTTGAGACACTTAAAAAGTGTAAAGTGCTTATTGAGAAAACTCATGAGGAACATCCCCTGGCAATTATACCAAGTGGAAGCAAAGCTGGAGTTGACACTAGGGTTGAGAGTGGCTATGAGACTGGGGTTGGGACTGGAAATGTGATTGGAAATGAGGACACATTGGTAAGGGAGAGGAGAAGAGTTAGGAAAGGAAATGCAGTTGTAACTGAACCATCTGATTCCTCTTATGGTTATCCTTCTGACGACTCTGGATTTGTTGATACTGGCTATGTAATGCATGAAAATAATGATATTGACCTAAATACCTTAGTTGGAGATGATTGGCTGGGTTGTATTTCATTTACAAACAAACAAGGGCAAGTTGCACATGAATTTGCAAGTGAGGCCTAAACTGAAGCTACAAATGGGCATAAGGAAGCTACAAATGGGCCTGAACTACCTACGAATGGGCCTCAAGAAGATACAAATGGGCCTGAACAAGATGGGCCTGATCAAGGTGCAAATGGTCATCCTGAAGGTGTAACTAG
The DNA here is from genome assembly GCA_024362665.1 of Prunus padus. Lineage (NCBI taxonomy): Eukaryota > Viridiplantae > Streptophyta > Magnoliopsida > Rosales > Rosaceae > Prunus > Prunus padus. The sequence goes on from JANFAM010000016.1 coordinate 7,562,914, forward strand.
GCCTGAGGAATGTGCAAATAGGCCTGAGAACGGTGCAACTGGGTCTGATCAAGGTGCAACTGGACATGAGGGGTTTTTTTGCAGTGATTTTAAGCCACTGGAAGACATTGAAGGAAGTGACCATATTAATGTTGAGCTGTGGGCTGCATCAGATGAGGAAGAATGTGGTTCGACTAAGAGGTTCTCATAATACAATCCCGAGATAGACAAGCATGATCCACAGTTTGAGTTAGGCATGATGTTTTCTGATTGTCATGTGTTTAGAGAGGCAATTAAAGCACACTGCTTGAAGCATAGGAAGGATGTCACCCATAAGAGGAATGAGATATACAAAATGAAGGTTTACTGTAAGGAAAACCCATGCCAATGACATATATATGTATCTGCTAAGAGTAATGTGGATAAGACCTTGGTTGTGAAGATTTACAACCCCAACCATATTTGTAGTAGGGTGTGGAAGAATAAACAAGCCACCACCAAATGGATAACTGACACTTTCATTGATAGGGTCCAATCCAATCCTCAAATTCCACCAAAATCACTTTTGGATGCTATTGCTAAGGAATGGGTTGTTGGTGTTTCACACATGAAGTGTTATAGAGCCAAAAGAGTTGTTCTTAAGTTGATAGAGGGGAATGTGGCTTCACAATATAGCAGGTTGTGGGACTATTGTGAAGAAGTGAAGAGAACTAATCCAGGAACCACTATGTAAATGAAGTGTGATTTCAATGGCAAGGATGCAATATTTCAAAGACTTCATGTCTGTTTAGGAGGGTGTAAGAAGGGTTTCAAGGAAGGTTGTAGGCCTCTAATTGGGTTATATGGTTGTCACTTGAAGGGAGTCTATGAGGGACAACTGTTGACATCCATTGGGATAGATGCAAACAATATAAGACTTGGGTCATTGCTTATGCAGTGGTGGAGATGGAGACAAGGGACTCTTGGACTTGGTTCCTTGAATTGCTAGCTGCTGATGTTGGAATTGTTAACTCACATGGGTGGTCGTTTATTTCTGACAGACAAAAAGGATTGCCTGGAGCATTTGAAGATGTAGTACCTAATGCTGAGCATCGTTTTTGTGCTAGGCATCTATCCTGCAACTACATAAAACTGTCATTTCTGTAAGCCTCTAAACCTTAGTATGTTGTTTGATGTACACAATTGTACGGTAAGCATGGTAACTGTCGCTTATGCATTTGTTTGATGTATACATGTATCAAACCCCTCAACTAAACCAATTGCAGCGAGGACAAGAAGCTCCAAATCAAAGAATTCAATGGAGGCACCCACCTAGGTTAGTAACAATAAATGTGGTATTCATTTAACTGCACATGTGATGGTTCTAAGTATGAACTAGCATTAACTGCACCTTTTTGTTTTGAAGACCAGCCAAGTAACAAGTACTCATGGAGAAGGACCAAGTCAGCCCATAACTAAGGAAAGAAAAAGGAAACAATTGTGCAAGGACAAGTGAAAACCATGCCACACCTTTACTTTTTGTTTGCTTATGTTGAACTGTGCTTTACTTGCATTTTGAGATGGGAAGAGTTATGTTCAACTATGAATTGGTATATTTTTAGATGGGAAGAGTTATGTTCAGCTCTGATTTGGTATATTTTGAGATGGGAAGGGTTATATTCAACTCTGATTTGGTATATTTTGAGATGTGAAGTGCTGTATTTTGAGATGCCAACTTTTGTATTTTGACACTTAAGTTTGGTTGTATTTACAGATGGGAATTTATGCATTTTCGGATTGGAACTTATGTATTTTGACACTTGCATTTTCATACCTCCATTTTTTTAGAACAGTTTACTATCCTCTACTTCTCTCATTTCAAAATGTAAAGCCTTACAACTTCATTACAATGTTATCATACAAACACCCTTTGCAAAACAATGACTAAGACATAGTCTAAAATTCTAGTTCTAGCCTAACATTTTTGTTAGGTACATGCTTTCTCGAGCCCCCACCAAACAACACCAACAAAAGAACCAAAATGGTGACCCATGAACCTAGCATCACTACCCGCATAACCCTCCCTCTTGTCACCGCTTTTCTTTGCAACTCCTCATGCTTTTTCACCTTTCTCAGCAACCTAGGAATAACAGTCCACGACCTTTCATACATTCGGGGATCAATCCATTGAAAGAAGTTGCACCCTTGTCCTCTCTGTAAATTACATCAAACCCAGATCACTTTCTAACCAAGATCCACACAAAAAAGAGACGAGAAATTCAAAAAGAGAAAACTCAGATCTCTTACCCCGTGTTTCGCACATCCAAAGAAACGTCTCCCATGGTTCGCATCAGTCCAGGAAGTGAACTCCTGAGCTCACTTACTACAACAACACTTCGGCACCTCCATCTTTGTATCAATTGGAAAAAAATGGAGGTGATGAAATTAGGGATTCAACAATTTTGGGGCTTAGAGACCTTTTATTTTGTCGAAATGGCTCAAGTCAAAACTTACCGTACTCTAGTCTCACTTCTCCTCGAGGTCTGGTACACCAAGCCATCACCGACAACAACTCAAACTTTCAAGATTCGATTCCCTTTACATATGCAATCCACAGGAATCGAAGGATTTTCACCACGAAACTTAATTCGATGATAATTTGTTAATTGCCAACACAAAAAATACCTTATAACTTTTCCCACCTAATCCCCCCAAAATGCAAAATCATTCACCTCTACCTTCATTTTCTCCTTCAACATACCTTAGATTTAGTCAATTTTCAAATCCAATTCAATCCTATATACCAAACGAGTTAAAATGCTTTGCGTCTATAGGATTATCTTTATTTCGAGGAAAAGGTATCCATGAGCGCTTTTAACACCGATGTAAGACTTTGTTTAGCATAAAGAATATATATTAACAATAGAATCTTCTATTCTTCAATTTTATCTTCTATTCTTCAATTTTATCTTCTATTGTCCCCTTCTGGGACAAGATAAGTATCAAGGGGCTTACTTTTATGAAAGGGAAAGTATTTCAAGAGCTAACTTGGATGCCATGACATTCTCCAAGTTGAGATGCTGATGGCATAGCTAGGTCAAGACACTTATAAATATGGAGTTTAAACGCATAATTAAGACACACAACCTCTACACATTTCAAACATATATGTTCACAGATTACGCAGATTTCAAGCACCCTTCAAACAAGGGGTAAGATTAACTTGAAAATATCGCGCAAACATCCCTTTTGGCACTATTTCTGCAATCTACACACATATGAAGATATATATATATATATATATATATATATATATATATATATTGAATAGTTAATACGTGCATATACATAGGTCTTGGGTTTGGAGTAATTGCTCCTCCAGGTAAGGTCATGGGTTCGAGTCCTAGCATCTGTGTAGTGTGTGTGAGTTTAATATATTATCACCTATCTCAAGAGGAAAGGTCTTCAAAACAAAACAAAAATATGTGCTTATACATATGTTTCAATTAGTTGTATATCCCCACTCACTCCATTTCTTGTTGTGTTGTGGTTTTTCCTCCTCTGTTACAATTAGTCAATAGTCTTCTTCAAGTAAAGGGTCGCTGTTTATCCTCAGAAAAATAAATTCGTTGGTCAATTTTATTGCCATGGGCAGCCTTAACTTTGACCAAAATGGTAAGCCACTTTCTCTCCCTTATATTTTGTGTTTTACTCTAAACGCTATGCAATTGAAAGTGTTTATGATTTTTTTTTTCCTCAGGACTTTTGAGTTCACTTTCAAATTCACTACCAACTCATTACACTCTAAGAATAGAGTCATTTTCGATGCTAACTGAATATTCAGTAGATACATATGAGTCTGGGGAGTTTGGGGCTGGAGGATACAAATGGTAAATGTTTTCTTAATTATTTTCTTCCTTTTCACGCTTTGTGTGGTATATATATAACAAAAGGTAGAGAATGATGAAACATTTAAAATACCAAAAAATATCATGTTGGTTAATGACAATATTAAGAATTGAAAATATTAAATAAATGAGGATAATATAGTAAATTTTTATTTTTTGGATTAAAAAATGAAAAATAAAAAACAAAATCAAAACATTGGTCCAATTTGTATGGAACATCCCATTTATTTTTTCAGATTAAAAAAATGTAAAAAAATCATAACATGAGTCCTCTTTTTATGGAAAACCCCATTTTAGCTTTCTAATTTTATAACCCCAAAAAAAATTTAATTGGCACAAGGGGCTAATAGCAGATAATATACCTTGGATATACATAAAGTCTCAACACCCTTGTAGGGTCTATTCGCATTGTATTTCAATGATCACATTGTAGTTTGGATTTGGACGTTGCTGCCCTCTTTTTTCTTCAGTTTTTCTGTTATACGAGAGTGCCAGTGCAGTTTGGACTGGTCGCCAATGGGGGAGGGTGAAAAGGGGGAGGGAGGAGATTGGAGAACGTTGTTATTATTTTTATTTTATTTTAAGGAAACGTGTTCTATAATTTAAAACTCGTAACTTAAATTCAATGACATGACTTGTCCAACTCAACTGCCACTTAAGATTTTTAAAGGAAACGTGTTCTAATTTAAAACTTGTAATTTAAATTCAATGACGTGGCGTTTCCAACTCAGTTGTCACATAAGATAGTACATAATTGTGGTAAGAGCATCTTCAAGGGAAATATCAAATTTTAAATTTGAATTTAATGGCTTATGTGGTAATTTGACATATAATAGAGTTTCGCATTCCACCCAATATGTCAAATTAAAATATTATTTTATTACATGGTGTTGATTGGTTTATTGCTTTTACATTAATTAAAAAGAAATAATTAAATAATAAATAACATCACAAAGTCAAAAAGCCAAAAATAACAACATGAGAGAGAAATATTACTCCACCTAGGATTTAACATTTCAATTGGAGAGAGTCTCGACTTTTTTTTCTACATGCTAAAAGTGCCACGTTGGATTTAACATCTCATTGGAGATGCTCTAAGAGGCATTATTGTATATATATTTTTTAAATGTTTGCTCATTGCAGGAAACTGGTGGTGTACCCAAATGGAAACACGAAGAAGAATGTGGAAGACCACATCTCTTTCTACTTAAAAATGGCTGAAGCAAATTCACTTCCGACTGGTTGGGAAGTATCTGTTGATTTTAGATTGTTTTTGCTTGATCAGAATTGTTAAAAGTTACTGAGTTATGTTTAATTAGTTTTTAATTAAATAAAGCCGACATGGCAACTAGGGACCAAGTCAAGCTGAAGTCCTAGAGTGTAGGAGTTGTGGTTGAGTCTGTTCACCACGTTCAAGTTTGTTTCCCGCTTGTTTAGAGTTGATCTCCACAAAATCTGCACTAGTTGTGTTAGTGGAGTTTGTTTCCTTGGCTTCTATTTAAAGTTGTAAACTGCTCATTCGATTAAAATGAAAAGAGCTTCAGCCTCAACATAGAGTATCCTTTACGTTTGTTTCCAACATCTGGTATCGTGAGCCCTTTCCTGGGCCTGAACTAACTTGAAAAAAGAGAGTGAAAGATTGTGTCTTGCGTAGCAGCAAGAAACAATGGCAACTGACAAAGCCATTGAGAGTTTTGTTCAACCAGCGATTCCACGGTTTGATGGTCACTATGACCATTGAGTATGCTGATGGAGAATTTTCTCAGGTCAAAGGAGTACTGGAATCTTGTGGAATCAGGACTTGACGCCCCAGCAGAGGGAGTTGTGTTGGATCGAACAACAACAAAAGAGGGTTGCTGAACAGAAATCAAGGACTTGAAGGTGAAAAACTACCTTTTCAGGCGCTTGATCGATCTATCTTGGAGACTATACTGGAAAGAGACCTCCAAACAAATATGGGATTCTTTGAAAAAGAAATATGAAGGGTCGAGAGGGTGAAGCGTGCAGTGCTTCAAACTCTAACAAGGACTTTGAAACTCTACAAATGAAATCAAAGCGAGTCCATCACTGATTTCTTTGCTAGAACCCTGGAATAGCAAGCAAAATGAGATCCAATGGTGGCACCATGGAAGAAGTCAAAGTTGTGGAGAAAATTATGAGATCATTGACTCCAAAATTTGACTACATTGTCTGCTCAATTGAGGAGGCAAAGAATGTTGCTGAGTTACGAGTTGATGAACTACAAAGCTCTTTGTTAGTGCATGAACAAAGACTTAACCGCACTACTGCCAGTGAAGAACAAACAGCTCTAAAAGCTTCCACTTTTTCTGAGCCCTCAAGTTCTCGAGGAGGAAGAGGTCGTGGAAGAGGTGGACGTAGTAGAGGAAGAGGTGGTCGAGGCCATCGAGGTGGTGGACGGTCTGGACATCAAGATGACAGCAAGTCATCTCATGTTTCCAAAAGAGATAATGACTCTGAAGAAAAAGGAGCATATCACTTTGATAAGTCAAAAGTGGAGTGCTATAGGTGTGGAAATTTTGGGCACTACAAGAATGAGTGCTACACGAAGTTACCAAAAGAAAAAGGAGAAAAGTCAAACTTTGTGGAAAAAAAAGAGGAAGAGACACTTTTGATGGCTTTTCATGCACTGACAGAGACTGATCAGGAGACATGGTATGTAGACACGGGTTGCAGCAATCACATGAGTGGATGTAAGTCTTCCTTTATTAATTTGGATGAAAGCTTTTACACGGTAGTAAGTTTTGGTGACAAATCAGTGAAAGTGATGGGTAAGGGAGATATTCAAATCAAAACTAAAAATGACTTTATTGAAACTATCTCAAATGTTTTTTATATTCCCTGATTTGAAAACAAATTTGCTGAGTGCTGGTCAATTACAAGATAAAGGTTACAGGATTACTATCTATAAAGGAGAGTGTGAAGTGTAACGATCCAAAAAGAGGCTCCATTGCTGTTGTAAAAATGTCTTCAACATGATTGTTTCCTTTGAAAATCAAGACTGTGCAGGCTTGTCTACTTGCCAAAGAAGATGACCCGTGGAGATGGCACTGGCAGATATGGCCATTTGAACTTTAATGGCTTAAGGACACTTCACCAGAAAGGAATGGTCACTGGCTTACCGTAGATAACTCCTCCATCAAAGGTGTGTGAAGAATGCATCATTGGGAAGCATCAGAGAGGCTCTTTTCCAAGTGGCAAGGCAGCAAGGGCTCAATCAATCTTGAGATGGTTCACTCTGATTTATGTGGACCGATAAATCCCATCTCAAATGGTAACAAGAAATATTTCATCTCCTTTACTGATGATTTTAGTAGGAAGACATGGGTATATTTCTTGCAGGAAAAATCAGAAGCATTTGAAGCATTCAAAAGCTTCAAGGCTCTAGTTGAAAATGAATCAGAAAGAAGATTAAAACTCTCAACTGACCGTGGAGGAGAGTACTGTTTCGAAGGACTTTGATGCATTTTGCAAAGAGAAAGGCATCAAGAGACAATTGACAGCTGCCTATACACCACAACAAAATGGTGTAAGTGAGAGGAAAATCGTACCATTCTCAACATGGTTCAAGTCTGCTAGTCAAAGGAAGAATTCCCAAGAAGTTTTGGCCTGAAGCTGTAAGCTATGGTCAGTTCATATCTTAAACAGAAGTCCCACATTTTCTGTTAAGAATATGACTCCTCAAGAAGCTTGGAGTGGATTGAAGCCTGCGGTTGATCACTTTAGGGTGTTTGGGTGCATAGCATATGCACACATCCTCGATGAGAAAAGGAAGAAGCTGGATGATAAGAGTGAAAAATGTGTTTTCCTTGGTGTAAGTGAAGTCTCAAAGCTTACAAATTGTATAATCCAGTGACAAAGAAGATAGTGGTAAGTAGAGATGTGATATTTGCTGAAGACACCATGTGGAATTGGTCTGAGAACAGATCGGTTCAACAACAAATTCCAGTCGATGATGATTCAGACAAGGAAGATGCAGCAGCTCCTAAAACTCAAGTCCAGCAGCCACCTCAACCTGAAGTTCAGTCATCTCAACAGTCTGAAGAAGAGGGATACAATCTGAGGGATGAGAACTCAAGGAAGAGGCCAGCATGGATGATGGATTACGATGTAAGTTATTCAAGTTCTGATGATGAAAATGCTCACTTTGCATTATTTGTAGACAGTGATCCAATCACATATACTGAGGCTGTTAAAGAGGAGAAATGGAGGAAGCAATGGACAATGAAATCAAGTCCATTGAGAAGAATCAAACCTGGGAGTTAACTGATCTTCCAAAGGGGAAGAAAACTATTGGTGTTAAATGGGTGTTTAGAACAAAGTTGAACTAAAAAGGTGAAGTTGACAAGCATAAAGCCTCGTTTGGTAGCTAAGGGCTACAAGCAGAAGCAGGGCATTGATTACAAAGAGGTGTTTGCCCCAGTTGCAAGACACGACACGATCAGATTAGTGATCTCTCTTGCAGCCCAAAATTCCTGGTCAATTTTTCAGTTAGACGTGAAGTCTGCATTCTTGCATGGCAACTTGCAAGAGGAGGTGTACATTGATCAACCACCTGGTTATGAAAGAAAAGGAGAAGAAGAGAAGGTGTTGAAACTGAAGAAAGCACTCTATGGACTGAAACAAGCACCTCGAGCTTGGTACAATCGCATAGATGCTCACTTTGCTAAGCTTGGATTTCACAAATGTCCTTTCGAGCACACGCTTTATGTCAAGACTGAGGAAGGAGGTAAAATACTCATGGTATGCTTGTATGTTGATGACTTGATATTCACTGGAAATGATTCTAAAATGCTTGATGAATTTAAAAAGTCTATGATGATGGAGTTTGAAATGACTGATATGGGATTATTGCATTATTATCTTGGAGTGGAAGTCATTCAATCTACTGCTGGAAATTTCATCCACCAGAAAAAGTATGCACAGGACATTCTTAAAAGGTTTCAGATGGATGATTGCAAGCCATTTGGAACTCCAGCTGAACTCGGCTTAAAGCTATGCAAAGATAAAGGTGGAAATGAGGTTGACAGTACTTTCTATAAACAAATCATTGGGAGTCTCATGTACTTAACATTCACAAGGCCTGACATCATGCATGCAGTCAGTCTAGTAAGCCGATATATGGAAAAACCAACTGAAATGCATCTCAATGCAGCAAAGAGAATTCTAAGGTATGTAAAGGGGACAATTGACTATGGTGTATTTTATAAAAGTGAAGATGGTTCTGTTTTTGTTGGATACACAGACAGTGATTATGCAGGTGATATAGATGATCGTAAGAGCACTTCCGGTCACACATTTCTGCTCAACTCTGGTGCAATATCGTGGTCTTCAAAGAAGCAACAGATTGTGACACTTTCGTCAACAGAAGCTGAATTTGTAGCAGCAGCTGCGAGCTCCTGTCAAGCTATGTGGCTCAGAAAAATGTTTGAAGTGCTTGGTGATGTTCAAAAGGGACCAACAACCATCTACTGTGACAACATCTCAACTATCAAGCTATCAAGGAATCCTGTCATGCATGGGAGAAGTAAACACATTGATGTTCGTTTTCATTTTCTGCGTGATCTGTGCAGAGATGGGAAGATTGTACTGGAATATTGCAAGAGTGGGGAGCAGGTTGCTGACATCTTAACTAAGCCTTTGAAGCAGCCTGCATTTGAGAAGCTGAGAAGCATGTTGGGAGTTTGTTCACTTCAAAGCATTGAAAAGGAAGATGATTATGTAATGGTGGAGAAATCCTAAACTGTTTTTCGTAAAATCAGTTTAAGGGAGGGTGTTAAAAGTTACTGAGTTATGTTTAATTAGTTTTTAATTAAATAAAGCTGACATGGCAACTAGGGACCAAGTCAAGCTGAAGTCCTAGAGTGTAGGAGTTGTGGTTGAGTCTGTTCACCACGTTCAAGTTTGTTTCCGTTTGTTTAGAGTTGATCTCCACAAAATCTGCACTAGTTGTGTTAGTGGAGTTTGTTTCCTTGGCTTCTATTTAAAGTTGTAAACTGTTCTGATTCGATTAAAATGAAAAGAGCTTCAGCCTCAACATAGAGTATCCTTTACGTTTGTTTCCAACAAGAATAAGGGAATCTACTTGGTTTTTCAGGGTATATATTCATTATACATCTTTTATCTGTTTGCATAGTTAATTATCGTGCATCCATCCAGCAGATATAGACAAACAGTTCTTCTTGTGTTGCATTCTTTTGATTTTTCTTGCTTATCAGATGCTAATATGAACAAGATGTGCTTGCACGGGGCGATGCTCCAAGTGGGTTTCGATAGAGTTATCCCTCTGAAAGCATTTTCTGTTGCTTCCAATGGCTATCTCATTGATGATACTTGTGTTTTTGGAGCCGAGGTCGTCGTTTGTAAAGAAAGGAGACCGGGCAAGGCAGATGTAGAGTGCCTGTCAAGGATCAATAGTAGTTTTATTGAGAAGCATTGTTGGAAGATTGAGAGTTTTTCAATGTTAAAATCCGAACGCTTGGAATCAGAACGATTCACTGCAGGAGGGCAGACATGGTAGGTATCTCTGATCATATTAATTAAGCCTTCTTAATTATTAATCTATTTAAACTTCTTGTTTGATTAGTTCCTCCGTTTAAATTAATGGGAGAATTTCACTCACACCTCCTGAGGTTAGGAATAATTACAGTCAGACCCCACAGATTTCATTTATTGCAGTCACCCCTAAATCTAACAGCAGTTAAATCATTTTAACGGTTCAGGGGTATGGCAATCTTTTTACCTGATTTGTATAAAATATTACTAAACAATACTAAAAATCAATTCAAAAATAAAATCTTAAAAAATCATTTCTCCCTCTACTCTTTCTCCCCCGCCCCGTTCTCTACTTCTCTCTCTCTCTCTCCTGACCCACTATCTCCCTCTCTGCTCTTTCTCCCCCGTCCCCTTCTCTTTCACAGAACCCCAGAAATTCAAGCAGCCTCACCCCCTTGACAAAAAAAAAATGCAGTCTCACCCCCAAAAAAAATCCGAACAACAAGGTGATATTCATTCTGAAGCTTACGCATCCGACCACTAACTGCCAAAAGAGCTTTAGATGGAACGCATCCTCAGTTAACACATGTTCCAGCCTACACATCTCCTACGATGGTAGTTTTCAGACCCTTCTCCACGGCGTGGAAAGCAGCACCTTGACCACCAACGCCACCTCCGATGATGAGTCGAACGATTTGGGAGGGCTTCCATTAGCGGATGAAGAGGCCGAGATCAAGACGGTTGCAGAGCACAAAGGAGCAGAGACTCGGACTCGGTGCGAATTAGAGTGGTTGAGAGACGAGAATGTTGGAAATTTAGAAAAGTCAAATAACAAGAGATAGAAAGCTACGTTGAACTGAAGTACAAGTTCATTGACTGAAATGCAAACATAAATACACGTACAGAATACCAAACCAACTAGAAAGATGGAACAACTAATCCCATAATGAACATACTCCTAAACAGGGCCGGTCCTGACTTTTGGGTGGCCTTAGGCGATAAATTAAATGAGGTCCATTCTCTTAGTATACAATTGTGAAAAAACAACAAATAAATGTATTTTACGTAACGCGTAGAGCCCGTGAATAAAAAAGGTAATATGCATTATAGTAGGAAAGAGTCGGGGGTAGGTGGCATGGAAAAGTGACCTTATTAAAACCTTCCTGAGGAAAACCACGTGAGATAAAACCCCGGGGTAGGAAAGAGTACCACACACGGCAACCATACAACAGAAGATTTATAAAAAAAGGAAATTAAAAAGAGTTTGCAACTAAATATGATTACCACTCCGTATCTCTCTGTGTTTTGCTCCTATTGGAAATTGAAAAAATAGTTTGTTGGATAGGAACAAATGTAAAGAAAAAATTATAAATCTGATTACCCTTTTAATTTCTCATGCTCTTGATCACCATCAATCTCAAAGACAATTTATGAACTTTTTAGTGTGAGATTGATTCTTAGGGTTACAATATGATATGGGAAAAGAGGGATGAGAGAAACTGAAAATAATGGAGTGATGGAAGAGAGATGGGGAAAATAGAGAAAAATATAGTGGTGGATTATTAAGAGATGAGTGCATTAAATAAAGTTCTTTCATGGAGAAACTAACTAGGAGAGGAGTCGCTTTTTGGGAAGAGGAAAGCATGTTGTTTATGTTTCTACTTGGGTAAAGAAGAAATCATATGGGAAGAGGAAACTAAAAAATTTAATCGCTTTGTTTCTATTTTGTTAAATAAGTTGGACAATATCATATATATAATATAAACAAATTTTGGGGCCCCCTTAATTGGAGGCCCATGGCCCAAGCCCTTCTTGCCTACCCCCAGGGCCGGCACTGCTCCTAAACAGATGGGATACTCCCAAAGACTGGTAAAACAAACTGACTTCCTATAAGATAGGAGTCCACAACTTATTATACAGAAAACATAAATAATAATAATAATAATAATAATAATAATAATAATAATAATAATAATAAAACTTAACAGAGAAGCCCAAGGCCTCTCTTCTGAGGCCGCAGAAGTGGAGATCGATAGGCTTGGGTAAAGAAAATAAGGATGGAGTGGCGGAGGGTAAAGGAGAGAGAAGAGAGAGAGATTATTATTTTTGTCAGGAGAGAGAGCTAGCTAGAAAATGGGTTGATTTATTTTGTATTAGATTTTTTTTTTAAGAAATGGAGGGTAGAACTGACATTTTGTCAGTTAATGTTAAAAATAATTAACAAGGGGTGTGATGCGTGTTTACTAACCCGTAATCGGAATGAGAATAAGGAATCTGATTCTGATTATGGATTATACATGTGTTTACTAAAATTAGGAGGAATCAAAAGTGCGTGGGCCCACACAAAAAATGGAATTCAATTCCAAGAATTGGCTGATTTGGATTCCCAACATAGAGAAGGTATTTGGATTCCAGATTTAGAGAGCAATCAGAATGATAATTTTTTTCCCTTTATGCCCTCATTTACATTCATATTTCCAAGATTATCCTTAATCCTAGAAATAAAAACAAAATCATTTTAAGTGTTAAGGATTAACTAATAGAAATACTTACATTTATAACAAAATACTAAACAGAAATACTTAAATTTATAAAATAAAAAATAAACAAAATCATTTTTGGGTGTCTATGAAATAAAAAAACAATTTAATTTTTTCTTACTATTATATACTATATCAAATTTTATTTCAAAATGTATATAAAATATTTGATTTGGGACAAGGGCATTTTAGTAATCATACTTGGTTTATATTCCGATTCTCATGAATTAGTAATGCCTTTATGGAATTATATTCCGATTCCGCATGCTTTAGTAAAAACTTCAACAGAATCTGATTCTCGATTCCGCCTTAATTCAATTCCTCTCAATTTGATTACGGATTAGTAAACGCGCCATAACTGAAACATGTGGGGGTCTGACTATAATTATGCCTAACCTCAGGGGTGTGAATGAAATTCTCCCTTAATAAATTTGTTGGTGGTTTGCAGGAAGATACGTCTGTATCCCGAGGGAAATGGCATTGGAAAGGATACTCATGTTTCTCTTTTCTTAACATTAGCTAATCCAGAAAAGCTATCTCCTGACTCCCAATTACCTACAGAGTATACTCTGCGCATCGTAGATCAATTGAACGGCGAGCATATGAGTAGGAAATGTAAAACATGTGGCCCAATATATATTTCTCCTTTTACTTTTTGTTTTTTTTCCTTTTTTTTATTTTTATGTTCTTCTCAATCCTGATTGGTCTCTTTTTTTTGTTTCTTTTTTCTTTTTGTGTGCTTGCAGCGGAAATTCACTGGTTCAGTTCCTCGAGTACGAGTCGGGGTTGGTCTTGTTTCATTGAATTGGGCAGTTTCAAAATGTTAGACAAGGGTTATTTGGTGAAGGATACGTGCTTGGTCGAGGCAGAGGTCACTGTCCATGGAATTCCTAAAGCATTAGAGCCAGCCGACGATTAAACTACTTGTAACACACCTGGTACCTGGTATGCCACATCTGGGGGAATTGGAGGAAGAAGCGCAGATCTCAAGATTGGAAGATGGTATTGTCACGAGGGACTTTGTTGTAAATTACGTAAGTTGTACTTCAAATCAGTAATATACGTAGATACTCAAGACTTGTAACAAAAATTATATATTTATTTATTTATTAAAAGAAGTTTGCATTACAGTACTTGAGAAATTTGTATTTAAAAAAGGTTTAATTAGTGATTTGCCTCTTGAAACTTGTTGGTGACTTTCAATTTATCCTTTATTTTTTTAGAAAATTAAGGACTCTAATTAACTTTTATTGTCAAAGTCCCCTGACCGTCAATTTTTCAAATGTGCATGCAAATTTCGGTCAATATTAATTGCAAATTCAAAATTTTAAAGAAAAAAAGTACACTAAATTAAATAGCATTGAATAAGTCAAAAACAAAAATAAAAATAAAATACAATAAACCCATTGTTTTCACTGTTTTCATTGTCGCTTGTCGATTCAACAACTTATACAGGGATTGGTCTTTCCAGTTTATAAGTCAAAATTAAAATTAAAAATAAAAAAAATCCAGCGCATCAAGTACTAAAGTTGGTTAACAATTCCAAATGAGGATTATTAAATCATGTGGTCTTGTCAATATTGAATTGCAATGATATTTTTTGAGTGCTGTTATTTTCACCCATCTATTCTATTTTCCCATCCATTTTATAAAATTACTTTTAAAGATTTAGAAAAAAAAACCTAAATTGACATAACCCACTTATTCTACCATATGACAAAAAGAAAAAAAGAAGAAGAAAGTGTAAGACCCATCGTCTTCTTCTCCTCCCTCCAGCGACACCATCGATGCCGTCCTTTCTCCTCCATGCCATTCTTGGTGCTCCTCGCTGCTCACAAGAGTCGACGACTCCAGGATGAATATGTCAAGACTTCTTCTTGGTATAAAGTTCTGAAGGAAGAAGCTATTAATGATTTCTACTTATCAAATAAAATTATTTTAGGAAATAGGAAATGCTTGAATTAATAATTAAAGGGTTAAAAAAATAATAATGCTATAGATGACGATAGCATTATTATTACGACTGGCTTTAGCTGACTATAGTGCTTTAGCAATTCCAAGGACAGTGACCTCTGCCTCGACTAAGCAAGTATCCTTCACCAAATAACCCAAGTCTAACTGTTTGAAATTGCCCAATGTAATGAAATCATACCAACCCCTAGACAGATTCGAGGCTCTGAACCAATTACTAGCTGCAAGCACACAAAAAGAGAAAAGGAAAAAGAAAAAGAAAAAAGACTAATCAGGATTGAGAAGAAAATTGAAAAGAAAGAGGAAAAAACAAGTAAAAGAAGAAATATAAATTAGGCCACATGTTATTACCTTTACCACAAAAATGCTGGCCATTCAATTGATTTATGATGCGCAGAGTATAATCTGCAAGTAATTTGGAGCCAGGAGATAGCGTTTCTGGATTAGCCAATGTTAAGAAAATAGAAACATGAGTATCCTTTGCATTGAGATATCCCTTGGGACAGAAGTATATCTTCCTGCAAACCACCACCAATTAATTAAAACAAGAACTAATTAAACAACAAGTTTAGATTAATAAGAAGGCTTAATCATCATCAGAGGGTATTACCATGTATGTCCTCCAGCATTGAACGGTTGGGATTGCAAGCTTTCGGTTTTTGACTTTGAAACTTTCTCAATCTTCCAAACATACTTGTTCATAAAAGCACTGTTGATCCTTGATAGGCACTCTGCCTTGCCTGCTCTTCTTTCTTTACAAACAAAGACCTCGGCTCCAAACACACAAGAATCATCAATGAGATAGCCATTGGAAGCATCAGCAAATGCTTTCAGAGGGATAACTCTATCGAAACCCACTTCGTGCATCACCCGGTGCAAGCACATCTTGTTTAGATTAGCATCTGATAAGCAAGAAAAATCAAAAGATCATGAGCAATGCATGAGAATTAATTTCAAACCGATAGTGATAGATAGATATATAATGTATGCATACCTTGAAGAACAAAGTAGTTTCCCGTATTCTGATCAAGCAAAAACAATCTAAAATCAGCAGACACTTCCCAACCAGTCTCAAGTGAATTTGCGCCAGCCATTTTTAAGTAGACAGAGATGTGGTCTTCCACATTCTTCTTCTTGTTTCCATTTGGGTAGACCACCAGGTTCCAGAAGCTTGAACTAATTCCCCTGTTCCCATCTTCACTTTGCACTTCACACTTCTATCAATGTTAGGGGGCAATGATTCATGAGATGTCATGTGGTTACTGCACCCACTATCAACATACCAAACATCCATGTCAGTTGGTTTTGAAGGTGAGTGAGAGGTATAGAACTTGTTTGTTGTCTCAGGATCTTGATTTTATGCAAAATGTGCCACTGGTCCAGGCTTGTTCTGTATATTGCTAGTGCAATTTCTAGCAATGTGACCAAACTTGATGCATTTGTGACACTTGACTTTATCCTTGAACCAACACTCACCATAATGCAGCTTGTTACAGTGCTTACAGGTTCCCTTGTTCTGATCATTCTTGTTAGATTGATCACTACTCCAGCTTTCATTCTTCCAATTTTGCTTCCCACCCGAATTGGGTTTATCCTCCCACTTCTTCCCTCTACTCTTCCAACTCTTATTGGACTGACCACCACCAGAAGAGGATGAGGAACTGGCTCCCTTCACACTCATAATAGCAAATGCCTTCTCAACAGTATTCTCAGAATGCCTATCAAGCCTTTGCTCAAAAGCTTTCAAGGTTGCCACTCTTGCATCAAGATCCTTGGTATGTTCAATAACAGTGCATACAAGATCATAACTCTTGGTAAGACTTATCAACAACTTCTGAACAATTCTATTCTTAGATAACTCTCCTTCAGAGTTTTTAATTTGGGCACCCATGCTTTTCATTTCATTTATCAATTCAAACAGTCTAGTCAAATAAGCGGAGAGAGATTCATCATCACGCATATGAGTATACTCGAAATCTCTTCTCAAACCTTGTAGTTTGACTGATCTGACACGCTTATCTCCTCTGTATTCTTGCTGTAACAAATCCAAAGCTCATTTTATAGTCACCTCATTTGAAATTCTAGGGAAGAGCTCATCTGAAACAGCTCCTTAGATGAGATCCAGCACCTTTGCATCTTGCTTCAAGAGCTCAAATAACAACAACTTGTCCGATGTCTCTGTCTCCTTCATCTTGGCTTTGGGATCTGGAATTGGTAAACCTTCTTCAACCAGCTCCTAGATCCCATACGATTTGAGGATTGTTGTCATACGAATCCTCCAGAGCTCGTAGTTTTCTCCATTGAAGATTGGAGTTCGAGACTCCCTTCCAACCGAACTAGCCATATGAGACTAAATTGATTTGGGTATGAAGGTTTTGCGTTGAAATCTTCGAATACCCGCAGCGGAATCAACACCCAGATTCAAGAACGAACTTGGCTCGATGATACCATGTTGGAATATTAGGTACTGATTTGGATTTTAGGGAGAAGAGGGAAGGAGATGAAAGAAGGAGCTGGAAAAAATGTTCCTGCAAAACCGTATAAGCTGTTGTGCTAATAGCTCAGCTAGTTATCTTCTTTTATCAAACGATTTACATTAGGAAAGGTACAAAATGATCTGCCAATGTGTGTATGACACTTGGCTCTTTCCTATAGGCATTTCAGCCACAAAATCTCAACCATTCAAGTGATCTAAGCTATAACTTATTAGTCACCACCAGCTGTAACAATAATAGTAAATCAGTAACAACAAACAATTTACACATCAACATAGAATTGGATTGGATAGGATAGCTCCCTATATTTGAAGCATGTTAAAGAAGAAATGATTTTTTTTTTATCAAGTTAGAGGTAGAAGACGGATTACTCATGAAGAAAACTTATCTCATCTAATCCCCACAACATGGTAGGATATCAATATACCTTATAACTTTTCCCACCTAATCACCCCAAAATGCAATATCATTCACCTCTATCTTCATTTTCTCCTTCAACATACCTTAGATTTAGTCATTTTCTCCTTCAACACCAAAAGAGTTAAAATGCTTTGCGTCTATAGGATTGTCTTTATTTCGAGGAAAAGGTATCCATGAGAGCTTTTAACACAGATGTAAGACTTTATTTAGCATAAAGAATATATATTAACAGTATAATATTATATTCTTCAATTTTATCTTCTATTGTCCCCTTTCAGGACAAGATAAGTATCAAGGGGCTTACTTTTATGAAAGGGAAAGTAATTCAAGAGCTAACTTGGATGCCATGACATTCTCCAAGTTGAGATGCTGATGGCATAGCTAGGTCAAGAGCCTTATAAATACGGAGTTTAAACGCATAATAAAGACACACAACCACTACACATTTCGAACATATATGTTCAAAGATTGCGCAGATTTCAAGCACCTTTCAAACAAAGGGTAAGATTAACTTGAAAATATCGCGCAAACATCCCTTTTGGCTACAATCTACACACATATGAAGATATATATTGAATACGTGCATATACATAGGTCCTGGGTTTGGAGTAATTGTTCCCCCAGGCAAGGTCCTGGATTCAAGTCATAACCTCTGTGTAGTGTGTGTGAGTTTAGTATATTATCGTTCATCTCACTAGGAAAGTTCTTCAAATTATAATTGAATTAAACGAATTATGAGAATTATGGTGATTAAAATTGTAATTAAGCAAGGAAATTAAAAATAAGTAAATAATATAATAGATGAAAACAAAGATGATAAAGTACTAGGGCACCGATTTCACCTAGCTAATCCCACCCAAATCCTTCTAGTTTGTTAATCCTAATTACCTAACATGTTGATAATCGTTTTCCTTACCTCACCAATACTCTCTTCCGAGTTATATTAGTTGTGTTTCTCACAATCAACCCACTCTATTCCTAGTTATGGATTTAGATAGCTAAGAACCCATTAAGATTTGTGGAAAACATTTAAAGATTACACAAACCATAACCTAATCTTCCGAGTTGGCTATGTAATTTATGGTACTTGTTACAAGAAGCTATTTATCAGGCATCTCCTTCCGGTCTCAACCCAATTCTTCTAATCATGCAATTAGAGGCCAATTAATTGAAAGCATTAAGAATGGTAACAAGCACTCAACATGTATAGATAAATAAAATTAACAATATCAAAGAATTTGAGTATTCATAGCTAGGCTACATCGTAGCCCTAGTAAAAGAAATTAGTTCATGAAGGACTTATTGAGAATTGTGATGGTTGATGAAGACATGAGCGGCACCGAATTCTCCAAGTTGAACGCCAAGGTTGCGCAAGCTTTCTTCTTATTCTTCTTAGGGCTTTCGGCTATGA
This sequence comes from Prunus padus, assembly GCA_024362665.1. Lineage (NCBI taxonomy): Eukaryota > Viridiplantae > Streptophyta > Magnoliopsida > Rosales > Rosaceae > Prunus > Prunus padus. The sequence goes on from JANFAM010000016.1 coordinate 7,582,130, forward strand.
TTATGAGTATGTAGAAATTTGATGGCTTGAAAGTGTAGAGAGGGGTGTTGGTGTCTCCCTTGATCAATGGCCTAAACTCTCTATTTATAATACTCCTAGAAATCCTACCTATCTAAGGTAATTTTTACAATTATTATAAAAATAGGATTCCTACTAATTTAGGGTCTTCTTTATTTCTCCTTGTTTGACTTGGTAGACTTGAACCATCTTGAACTAGGAAATTTGATAACACTCCTTGTGATGAAAGGAATAACTTGGCTTCTTTCCAATTAATCTCCAATCTTCATCTTCTTGCCCTTTTAGCTCAATTTCTCCTATTCCACAAATCCTTCACAAATCTCACAAAACATATTAAAACAACCAATTTAAATAAAGGATAACAATAATTAAATAGGTAAATGGGGCATAAAATATATATAAAATATAGACTTATCACATATACATATGTTTCAATTAGTTGTATATCCCCACACGCTCGCCCCACTCACTCCATTTCTTGTTTTGTGTTGTGGTTTTTCCTCCTCTGTTACAATTAGTCAATAGTCTTCTTCAAGTAAAGGGTTGCTGTTTATCCTCAGAAAAATAAATTCGTTCATGGCAAGCCTTAACTTTGAGCAAAATGGTAAGCCACTTTCTCTGTCTCTCTATATTTTGTGTTTTTACTCTAAACCCTACGTAATAGAAATTTTACGACTTTTTTTCCAGGACTTTCGAGATCACTTTCAAATTCACCACCAACTCATTACATTCTAAGAATAGAGTCATTTTCGATGCTAACTGAAAATTCAGTGGATACATATGAGTCTGGGGAGTTTGATGCTGGAGGATACAAATGGTAAATCGTATTTTCTTCCTTTTCACGCTTTGTGTGTGTGTATATATATATATATAACAAAATGTGTGTGTATATATATACATATAACAAAATGTAAAGAATGGTGAAACATTCAAAATACCAGAAAATGCCATGTTGGTTAATGATAATATTAAGAATTGAAAATATTAAATAAATGAGGATAATATAGTACTTTTTTTTTGGATTAAAAAATGAAAAATAAAATACAAAATCAAAACATTGGTCCTCTTTGTCTGGAACAACCCATTTATTTTTTCGGATTAAAAAAATGCAACAAAAAAAAATCATATCATGAGTTCTCTTTTTATGGAAAACCCCATTTTATCTTTCTAATTTTATAACCAAAAAAAAAAAAAAAAATCAATTGGCACAAGGGCTATAGTAGATAATATACCTTGGATATACATAAAGTTTCTCTTGAGGGATCCCTCAATACATCTATAGGGTCTATTCGCATTGTATTTCAATTATCCGAACCATCTATCTTATAGATATTCCTTCAAAGATCATTTATTCAAAAAACCACCTGAATCTAAAGAATGACATTGTAGTTTGGACGTTGCTGCCCTTTTTTTCTTCAATTTTTCTATTGTATGAGAGTGCCAGTGCAGTTTGGACTGGTCGCCAATGGGGGAAGGGGTGAAAAGGGGGAGGGAGGAGATTGGAGAACATTATTATTATTATTATTTTAAAAGGAAACGTGTTCTATAATTTAGTACTCGTAACTCAAATTCAATGACATGATGTGTCCAACTCAACTGCCACTTAGATTTTTAAAGGAAACGTGCTCTAATTTAAAACTTGTAACTCAAATTCAATGGCATGGCGTTTCCAACTCAGCTGTCACATAAGATGGTACACAATTGTGGTAAGAGCATCTCCGAGGCAAATATCAAACGTTAAATTTGAATTTGATGACTTATGTGGTAATTTGGCATATAATAGAGTTTCACATTCCACCTAATATGTCAAATTAAAATATTATTTTATTACATAATGTTTATTTGTTTATTGCTTTTCAGGGACATTAATTAAAAAGAAATAATTAAATAATGAAATAACATCACAAAGTCAAAAAGCCAAAAATAACAATATGAGAGAGAAATGTTACTTCACGTAGGATTTAACATTTCGGTTGGAGAGAGTCTCAACTATTTTTTCTACATGCTAAAAGTGACACATTGGATTTAGGGAGATGCTCTTATTTTATTATATTTGTAATAGTCAAATCATTCAAGATAAAGAAGAAACAAAATAAATGAAAAAAGTAACAGCTAGTTGTTTTTAAAAAATAATAAAATATTCATTTGATATCTTGCTTTTGGGATGTCAAAAGTACCGGCTGAACGTCCAGCCTTCATTCCACATCCGCTTTGACAATTTGGTTGGAGTGATGTGAGATGTTATTTCTAACCGTTAAATGTCTATGTGACACTTTTGACACATTAGTTAGATACTCTAGAGGCATTATATATATATATATATATACAGTCCCCTTCTATTGAGGGACGCCCTTTAGGGTACCCTACAATTTTTTTTCCAATGATCCAAACCATCTATTTTTTAGGTCTTCATTCATAGATCATCCTTACAAAAAATTAGACAAATCGGAAATCGTTTTGACATCCAATTGTATCATACAAAATCAATGAACATGGTGCTTTAAGAAAAGCACTAAAATTTCAATAACTCAATTGAGTGGTCAAATGATATCGGATTCAAGTGATTTTTTGTAGAGATGATCTTTGAATGAGTATCTACAAAATGGACGGTTTGGATTAGTGAAATACAATCCGGAGTGGGCCCTATCAAGGGTGTCCCTCAAATAAGCTTATTTGAGGGATCCCTCAATGGAAGCTCTCTGTGTATATATATATATATTTTTTTTTAATTTTTATATATATTTTTTAAATGTTTGCTCACTGCAGGAAACTGGTGGTGTACCCAAACGGAAACACGAAGAAGAATGTGGAAGACCACATCTCTGTCTACTTAAAAATGGTTGAAGCAAATTCATTTCCGACTGGTTGGGAAGTATCTGTTGATTTTAGATTGTTTTTGCTTGATCAGAATAAGGGAATCTACTTGGTTCTTCAGGGTATATATTCATTATACGTCTTCTATCTGTTTGCATAGTTAATTCTCGTGCATCCATCCAGCAGATATAGACAGACAGTTTCTTGTGTTGCGTTCTTTTGATTTATCTTGCTTATCAGATGCTAATATGAACAAGCTGTGCTTACACGGGGCGATGCTCCAAGTCGGTTTCGATAGAATTATCCCTCTGAAAGCATTTTCTGTTGCTTCCAATGGCTATCTCATTGATGATACTTGTGTTTTTGGAGCCGAGGTCTTCGTTTGTAAAGAAAGAAGACCGGGCAAGGCAGAGTGCCTGTCAAGGATCAATAGTGGTTTTATGAAGAAGCATTGTTGGAAGATTGAGAGTTTTTCAATGTTAGAATCCCAATACTTGGAATCAGAACGATTCACTGCAGGAGGGCAGACATGGTAGGTGCCTCTGATGATATTAATTAAGCCTTTTTAATTATTAATCTAATTAAACTTGTTGTTTAATTAGTTCCTCTGTTTTAGTTTAATTTGTTGGTGTGGTTGAAGGAATATAGAGCTCCATCCCACGGGAAATGACGATGGAGAGAATACTCATGTTTCTCTTTACTTAGCATTAGCTAATCCAGAAAAGCTATCTCCTGGCTCCCAATTACTTACAGAGTGTACTCTGCGCATCGTAGATCAATTGAACGGCAAGCATAAGAGTGTGAAATGTAAAACATGTGGCCCAATATATATTTCTTCTTTTACTTTTTTTTTTTCCTCTTTCTTTTTAATTTCTTCTCAATCTTGATTAGTCTCTTTTTTTTTTCTTTTTTTCTTTGGTTCTTTTTTCTTTTTGTGTGCTTGCAGCGAATCATGCATGGTTCACTGCCTCGGCTCCGTCTTGGGGTTGGCCTTGTTTCATTAAATTGGGCAGTTTCAAAATGTTAGACAAGGGTTATTTGGTGAAGAATACTTGCTTGGTCGAGGCCGAGGTCACTGTCCATGGAATTGCTAAAGCATTAGAGCCAGCCGACGATTAAAATACTTGTAGCACTCCTGGTATGCAAGATCTGGAGATTGGAAGATGAAGAAGATGTGGGCAATTGGAGGAAGAACGCGAACCTGAAGATTGGAACATGGTATTGTCATGAGGGACTTTGTTGTGAATTATGTAGGTTGTACTGCAAATTAGTAAAATACGTAAATACTCAACAGTTGTACAAAAGAATGATTGTAACAAAAATTTATTTATTTTCATTTTTAATTCTATTTTTTAAAAAGAAGTTTGCATTAAAAAATGTCAGAAAATGAGACAATGCATTGCAGATATGAGACATACGCTTGTCTGTTATATGAGTTAATGGAAGTAAATGATACCTTGAAGAACCAAGTAGTTGTTGACATGAGTTAACCTAACAAATCAATGAGATTTATTTCCTAAGTTAATTAGGTGATTTATTTCCTTTTTTCATATAGTTGACAATCCTTGTATAGTTAGGAGATATTCTCCTATTTAATTCTTGTATATATTTCATAAGAGCACTTCCACCACAAGGGTGGAAGGCAGTCAAAAGCCCCCCCAAGGCCCAACAAACAATTCCAGCGCATGACCCCCAATCCGAGCAAGGCCTGGGTCCCAAGAGCCCGGGCAAGCCCAAGGGCAATTCTGGCCCGCCTAGTTGCCTTAGGGCAAGCTGACGTCAGCGATGACGTTAGCAAGGCAGAAACCAACAACTACAAGCCACGTGGCTTCTCCCGGAGCCTCCAATTCAAATTTTCTGTACAATCCAACGGATGTCAATTTTTGGGTAAAAAAATTTGAAAAAACTTGTAAAAAATATCAGAAAAATTTAGAAATTTTTTCTACAAATACCTACAAATATTATTCACTTTCCACACCAGATCTTCATACAAATTCATCTCCTTCCAATATTTTTTACTTTCCACACCAAATATTTTTCTCCTTAGGGATTTTTAAAAATATCAAAAAATTCTGAAATTTTTTTCTATAAATACCTACCAATATTATTCACTTTCCACAACAAATCTTCATACAAATTCTTCTCCTTCAAATATTTTTCACTTTCCACACCAAATATTTTTCTCCTTCACTAAATTCCATTTGTGTCAAAAAATAAATGGCCTCTTCCATTGACGCCGGAGGCACGTGGACAACCGTTGAAGATATTTTCTTCTGTGAGTGTTGGGTCATTGCCCGATCACGGGCAATGAGATGAACTTCTTTCATATGTGGAGAAAAATTCATGGAGAATTTTGTGAAAGATCGAGTTCGACTCGGACAAAAATGGCCTTGGCTAGTAGGTGGAAAATTTTGAATAAAGAGTTAGGGAAATGGAGAGATGCGTTGGCCAAAGCGAGGGAAATAGTTCGAAGCGGTGAAAATCTTGGCGATGAGGTAAAAAATGTCTAATTGCCGTTTTATTCAATTTAATGTCATATTTTTTAATTATATTTTCTTGGATTTCCAATTTTATTTTTTTAATAGATTCTTCAAGCACAAATGTGGTTTAGTGCCATTGGTAATAAAAGATTCAAAAATCACCAATGTTGGGACGTTGTGAAGAATTGTTTGAAATTCAATACACGTGGTTCGTTCAATTGTGTGAAGAAAACTATTACACATGGCTCCTCAAGTGAACAATGCCCACAATCGGTTCCCGTGGTGCGTTCCATGGAGGAAATAATGGCACGATTACGTCCTCCGAAGGAATACTCCGCCACGTCGTGATCCGGTGAAACCGCCTCAGCCAATGATTGAAACATCTTTGTACTCGATTATGTCGGACTATGAGGACCGAGAGTATTTAAATTGTATGATGAGTGAGTAGGTATTTCAATTGTATGATGAGTGAGATGTGAATTTTTTAATAAATATGGACACGTAGCAACCGAAAATCTTATCCGAAAATGTTATCTGATATTTTAGATGAGAATTTTATAATAAATAGTGACATGTGGCAATCGAAAATCTTATCAAAATTAATCATTTAAGTATAAACAATAGAAAATAAATTAAAGTGAATAGTAATTGCCCTTTGGGGTGGAAACAAAAAAGGCAAAGGCTGCCACTATTTATGTGAATAGTGACAAACCTTGCCTTCCCCTTGCTCTTTGGGGTGGAAGTGCTCTAATAAAGCCCTACTTGTAAACTCCTATATATATATATCCTTATTGAGAATAATACAATTAACCTAAAGTATTCGAACCATATTCATATTTTAGCATTGTATCAGAGTTAGGTTTGGTTATGGCATAAACGTCTTGGGTATGCCTCGTTCGGTTATTTGAAGAAGTTGTTTCCATCATTATTTTCCAGTTTTGATGTTTCCAGCTTCCAATGTGATACATGTGAATTGGCTAAGAGCCATCATGTTCCGTTCCCATTAAGTACACATAAAGGTTTGGTTCCATTCTCACTTAATTCATTCTCATGTTTGGGGGCCTGCTCAAATCGCTACTCTAGCTGGAGCTCGATGGTTTGTCACTTTCATTGATAACTGCACCCGAATGACCTGGGTTTCCCTTATCAAAACCAAAAGAGAAGTCAGTTTTTAGTTTCAACTGTTCCATAAAATGGTGGAGACTCAATTTCATGCCGAAATCCAAATTCTTCATTCTAAGTGCCAGTTTGGCATTGCTTATTTGGGGTGATAAGTGATTTTCTAAAAATTTTGGGAAGCCCAACCCGTTTGGTAAATTATGAGAAAATCACTTATTGTTAAAAATTGCTGTGAGAGAAAGCTATAAGGGAAAGCAGCTAATGAGGTGCTTTCATTTTCTGATTATGCAGGAATCAGTTTCAAAGAGGCATTGGGTTTAATGATTATGCGACAATTATTTTTTGATTGTGCGGGAATTAATACCAGCAACACTTTTAACAAAAAGTTTACCAAACGCCAAATCGCTTTCTCTCACTGATTTCTCACACAAAATTTGAGAGCGATTATTTTCACAGCACAGTAATGCCAAACTGGCCCTAACAATGGCGGAGAATTTCTTAATTATGAAATCAACAAATTCTTACAGGATCATGACATCATACATCAACACTTGTGTCCATATACTCCCCAACAAAATGGGGTGGCTGAGTAAAAGAACCGACATTTATTGGAAGTCGTTTGTGCCTCTCTATTTGTTGCCAACATGCCTCGATCTTTTTGAGGCGAAGTCGTCCTCTCAACAATTTACCTTATCAATAGGATTCCTTCAAGTATCTTGAATTTCCAAACTCCTCTTCAAACACTTCACTGCCATATCCAAATACCTCTCACCCCAAACCTTGAACCATGGATTTTCTGCTGTGTTGTATTTGTACACTTACATGATCACCAATGAAACAAATTGGATCTCCGAGCAGACAAGTGTGTTTTCATTGGCTATGCCCCGCATCAAAAAGGCTATCGATGTTATCACTCTCCAAGTCAGAAGGTATATACCTCCATGGATGTAGTGTTCTGGAAACACGACATATATTTTTCATAACCACATGAGGAGAATTTGGAGCCAAACACCCTAACTTTTCTGGATTTTTTCACAACAGAAGAGGCTTAGCATTAAAGCAATAGGTCGCCACCCCTTTTCAGTGCACGTGAGGCTTCTGCCTCTAAATGACCGACCGTCTCCCTTGGATTTTTCACATCCCTCGACTCTACCACACGACCGGTCGCCTCCCAGTTGCCAAAATCAGGAGGAGATAGTTGATCCGTTTTCTAAGATTTTGCCAACTTCGGATATGTCTTCAACTCTAGTACCACACCAAACGTCTGCTGAGGATGTCATTCAGGTAACATCTCCCCCGAAACTGATAACACTAATGAAATATATCGTGATGATTTGATTTCAGAAAGCATAAAGGATACATATACCCCTATATACCAACTTCCAGAAAGAAAGAACCGTAGTAAACCTCATGTACAATATGAAGCAAATCTTAAAGCCAAAGGAAAATACCCCATCAATAATTAGATATCTCTAAACAGATTATTAGAGTCACATGTGCACTTTGTGAAGCACTTGGCTGATATATATGTCGAAAGTAGTGTGAATGAAGCATTAGAAGACTCAAAATGGAAAGAAGTCATGAATGAAGAAATGCGAGCTCTCCAAAAGAATGCGACATGGGAACTCGTGTCTTTACCTCACAGAAAGAACACGGTGGAATGCATGTGGATCTACACTGTGAAACTCAAAGCAGATGGATCCATTGAAAGATATAAAGCCAGATTGGTGGAGAAAGGATATACACAAAAGTATGGGGTGGACTACCAGAAGACCTTTACCCCAGTAGCCAATATCAATACTATCAGAGTCCTACTATTGCTTCCAATGGCTATCTCATTGATGATACTTGTGTTTTGGAAGCCGAGGTCTTTGTTTGTAAGGAAAGAAGAGCGGGCAAGGCAGAGTGCCTGTCAAGGATCAAGAATGCTTTTATGAAGAAGCATTGTTGGAAGATTGAGGGTTTTTCAATGTTAAAATCAAAATGCTTGGAATCAGAAATATTCACTGCTGGAGGGCAGAAATGATATAGGTGTCTCTGATGATATTAATTAAGCCTTCTTAATTATTAATCTAATTAAACTTATTTTTTAATTAGTTCCTCTGTTTTAGTTTAATTTGTTGGTGTAGTTGAAGGAATATAGAGCTCCATCCCAAGGGAAATGGCGTAGGAAAGGATACTCATGTTTCTCTTTACTTAGCATTATAGCTAATTCAGAAAAGCCATCTCCTGGCTCCCAATTACTTGCAGAGTACACTCTGCGCATCGTCGATCAATTGAACGAACGGCAAGCATAAGACTAAAAAAATGTTAAACATGTGGCCTAATAATATATATTTCTTTTTAATTTTCTTCTCAATCCTGATCAGTCTCTTTTCTTTTCTTTTTTCTTTTTTCTTTTTGTGTGCTTGCAGCAGATTATGATTGGTTCACTGCATGCACTCCGTGTTGGGGTTGGCGTTCTTTCATTAAACTGGGCACTTTCAATACGTTAAATATGGGTTATTTGGTGAAGAATACTTGCTTGGTCGAGGCAGAGGTCACTGTCCATGGAATTGCTAAAGCATTAGAGCCAACCGACGATTAAAATACTCGTAACACACCTGGTACCTGGTATGCCAGATCAATCAAGTTTGGAAGATGGTATTGTCACGAGGGACTTTTTTGTAAATTATGTAACTTGTACTTCAAATTAGTAATATACGTAGATACTTGATAGGATTTTTTAGTACCTGCGCAAATAGGGTTAAAATCACTGAAAATACTTGCAAGAATACAAGGCTATTGTAGTATAGATGCTCAAGCAATGTCATTGTCCCCAAATATTGTTTGACTAATTTGTAATTAAACTAACTCTTAATTAATAATTAAAATAGATTTTATCAAAGATTTGAAATTTATGAATTTGAAAAGACTAAATTAACAATAAAAGAAATTTGAAAGTTGGGGAATAATAACAACAAAGAAGAAAAATGTCTTTTAAAATTAACAATTTAGAGAAAACTAGGGTTTAGCCGTCACCGTCACAATCCTATGCAATTCTATCAATTACTTATGAATTTCCACATATATGCTTTGAAGGTTAGGTTTTCCTAATGCATATTTTCCTTGTGATGTTCAAGCGAAAACGTATATCTAACATGCAATCCGTCTGTGATGTTCAAATCAAATATAAACATGCAAGACTCATTAAGCTTTGTGAAAATCCTTTGAAAAACCATGCATCCCTTAAGAGCGTGATGTTCGCCTTAAGTGAACTTACAATTACTAATCACAAGAAGCCCTCCTCAATTTCAGGGTGATGTTCCAACAGAAATTGCATCAAATTACTTGTCTAAATATCCTAATGGTGATCAATCATTAAAACAAATAGATAGTTTTAACCGCAATGATTAATAATTCAAAGCAAGCATGCATCCATTCATAAGCAAATTAATAAAATCACATATTCATGCTAAGGCTTATGACCTCGCCCTAGCAAAAGGGAATTAGTTACGCATATTTATAATTGAAATCATAGAAAATATGATGGAGAAGAAAAAGAATGAATACACCTGAAAGTAGCAAATCCCCAAAACCCTAGCAATAGCTCTCCTCAATGTCACGTTCAAGAAGAAAAGAAGAATCCAATAAAATTCTGTGAAAAAAAACTTAAATACCTCCTAAAACCCAGCTACCCAATCCCCACAACGAAACTAATTAAAATAAAATAATACTAGGATATAAAGTCCAAATTGGATTAGGAGAATCTGCCCACAATATGCTCAGCCACGTTTTGGCCTCAAATCTCCTCCAAATAAGGCCCAAGATAGCTTGTTTTAAAGATAAAAATGTTCTGAACACTTCTCCAGAAGGCCACGAACCCATCCGAGGTCATCTTGGGCTCCAACAACGCAATAAAGCCCAAAACGTCACTATTCCAGCACCGCGCACTGCTCCTTTATTTTATTGCCAGAAAATAACCGCTTGGTAGAAAAATCTGAAATTTTGATACGATCAAGCTAAGTGACTCATGAACATCCTCCAACTGGAATTACTCCAAAATTCGTCCATTTGACCACGTTTTGCTTCAGGAGAAGTCGAAAGTCCTATATTGACAATATAATTCAAATTATCAAAATTCTTCCAAAATATTAACCAAAATATACTAAGAATAGGGATAAATATATAATATAAAATATGCCCATCAATACTCAAGACTTGTAACAAAAATTTTATTTTATTTTATTTTAAAAAGAATTTTGCATTACAGTACTTGAGAAATTTGTATCCATATTGAATAGAAAAAAGTTTAATTGGTAATTTGTCCCCTGAATTTTTTGGTAACTTTCAATTTATCCCTCGACTTTTTTTAGAAAATTAAGGACTCTAACTTTTATTGTCAATGTCCCCAATTGTCAAATTTTCAAATGTCCATGTAAATTTCAGTCAATATTAAGGCCAAATTCAAAATTTTAAAGAAAAAAAAGTACACTAAATTAAATAGCATTGAAATAGTCAAAAACAAAATTATTTGTCCAAAAACAAAATTAAAAACCCATTGTTTTCACTGTTTTCATTGTCACTTGTTGATTCAACAACTTCTTCAGGGATTGGTCTTTCCAATTTATAAGTCAAAATTAAAATAAAAATAAAAAATCCATCGCATCAAATACCAAAGTTGGTTAACAATTCCAAATGAGGATTATTAAATCATGTTGTGTTGTCAATATTGAATTGCAATGATATTTTCAGAGTGCTGCTATTTTCATTCACTTGTCATATTTCCCCATTCACTTTATAAAATTACTTCTAAAGACTTAAGGAAAAAAACCTAAACGGACGTAACCCATCTATTCTACCGTCTGACAAAAAGAAAAAAAGAAGAAGAAGAAAGCGTAAGGTCCATCGTCTTCTTCTCCTCCCTCCAACGACGCCATCGACGCCATCCTTTCTCCTCCATGCCATTCTTGGTGCTCCTCGCTGCTCACACTAGTCGACGACTCCAGGATGAATATGTCAAGACTTCTCCTTGGTATAAAGTTCTGAAGGGGTAAGCTATTAATGATTTCTACTTATCAAATAACATTATTTTAGGAAATAGGAAATGCTTGAATTAATAATTAAAGTGTTAAAAAAAATAAAAAATGTTATAGTTGACTATGGCATTATTATTACGACTGGCTTTAGCTGACTAAAGTGCTTTAGCAATTCCAAGGACAGTGACATCTGCCTCGACTAAGCAAGTATCCTTCACCAAATAACCCAAGTCTAACTGTTTGAAATTGCCCAATGTAATGAAATCATTCCAACCCCTAGACGGACTCGAGGCTCTGAACCAATTACTAGCTGCAAGCACACAAAAAGAGAAAAGGAAAAAAAAGAAGAAAAAAAGACTAATCAGGATTGAGAAGAAAATTGAAAAGAAAGAGGAAAAAACAAATAAGTAAAAGAAGAAATATAAATTAGGCCACATGTTATTACCTTTACCACAAAAATGCTTGCCATTCAATTGATCTATTAGGCGCAGGGTATAATTTGCAAGCAATTTGGAGCCAGGAGATAGCCTTTCTGGATTAGCCAATGTTAAGAAAATAGAAACATGAGTATCCTTTGCAGTGAGATATCCCTTGGGACAGAAGTATATCTTCCTGCAAACCACCACGAATTAATTAAAACAAGAACTAATTAAACAACAAGTTTAGATTAATAAGAAGGATTAATCATCATCAGAGGGTATTACCATGTATGTCCTCCAGCATTGAACGGTTGGGATTGCAAGCTTTCGGTTTTTGACTTTGAAACTTTCTCAATCTTCCAAACATACTTGTTCATAAAAGCACTGTTGATCCCTGATAGGCACTCCGCCTTGCCTGCTCTTCTTTCTTTACAAACAAAGACCTCGGCTCCAAAGACACAAGAATCATCAATGAGATAGCCATTGGAAGCATCAGCAAATGCTTTCAGAGGGATAACTCTATCGAAACCCACTTTGAGCATCGCCCGGTGCAAGCACATCTTGTTTAGATTAGAGTCTGATAAGCAAGAAAAATCAAAAGATCATGAGCAATGCATGAGAATTAATTTCAAACCGATAGTGATAGATAGATATATAATGTATGCATACCTTGAAGAACGAAGTAGTTTCCCGTATTCTGATCAAGCAAAAACAATCTAAAATCAGCAGACACTTCCCAACCAGTCTCAAGTGAATTTGCTCCAGCCATTTTTAAGTAGACAGAGATGTGGTCTTCCACATTCTTCTTCTTGTTTCCATTTGGGTAGACCACCAGGTTCCTGCAGTGAGCAAACATAAAAATATATATTATTCATATATATGCTGGAAATCAATAAGAAGAAAATAAATTACCTTCAACACAAGGTATTTATAATTAACTACCAGATGAGAAAAACGATTATTTACCATTGGTATCCTCCAGCATCAAACACCGCTGACTCAAATCTACCCGCTGATGTTGAATGCTTCTTTAGCAACGAAAAAGCCTCTATTTTTAAAGTGTAATGAGTTGGCGGTGAATCTGAAAATGATCTTGAAACCCCTGCAGTGCAACAATTAAACATTAATTAATTAATTAATTAATTAATGGCAACAAAACTAGAAGGTATACGTGTGTGTATATATATATATATATATATGTATGTATACATGTACGTGTAGACACGCATGCCTGCATTAGAGTGCATCTATTAGTCCCTTTTCTTGCATCCAAGTTTCAATTTCTCTACTCGTAAATGAGATTAATTCAGAATAATTTAGACTATATCATAGCTTGTATTAAACACAAAAACAAAAAACAATATAGAACTTCGTTTTAAGGCTTGACTAGTTTCTTCAACACAAGTCGAACACAATTGCAAAGGTCGACAGAGACAAAAATAAGTACAATTTACGTACCACCATGTTGGCCAAACTTAAGACTAGCCATGGCCAAACTTCCTTCTGTATATACTACAGGTTGATGCCAAAAATTTGATAAAGGGTGCGTCGTCGACCAGTTCCTCCTGAGTTGAGTATTTCAGCGATTATTAGAAAGAAAGTGATGGAGGGTTGCCTTAAGTTATATTGGAGATCGATCGAGTAGACTTCTTTTCCGATAGGAAGTTTACATATACACAAACATATTCAAGATTCCTTATACGATAATATCTGAGACTTTTTTAGTATCCTTAATTAACTTAAGGGTGATTTATTGAGAAATTTTTAAATGTTTCAGGTACACCACGTGGTTGGTGTACCATCCAATAGACCTAGGACATATGGAATTACTCTCAAATTTAATGCATTATTTTTTATGACATGTGGGCGGGCTGCATTAGAAATATTCCACATGTCCTCCGTTTAATGGATGGTACACCAGCCACGTGATGTACCGGGAACACCCAAAAATTACTCAATTTTATTGGAACTCCACAATATGCTCTTTTGACCCCCACATAATTTAAAATTACTCTCTACCTATTATTTCTTCCTAAATTACTCTCACTAACCTAAACCCATCACACACTTTTTTTTTCACACCCCATCAATTAACCCCCACAAACCCGCATGTATCCCTAAACCCCATCGCAAACGACACTACACCAAAAGGCGGCAACTTCTGCAGCACATCACCTCCGAAACACCAAGCTTCTGCGACACATCTTCTGCTGCACAGCTTCTACGACCCAAATTGTTAACTTGTCTTCCTTTGTACTCCAAGGTCATGAAGAACAACGCCACCAATCCAAGGTCGTGAAGAACACAAGATTAGCCTTCAATTTTGATTTGTAATGTTATGTTTATGAGTGATATTTCAGAAATTGGATGTGTTTTTAGAGTATAGAGATGTATTCATGGTTTTGATTTTGTTGAAAATTGATGTATGGGTTCGAACCTAGTCTTACTAAAATAAACGTAACTTTCGGTGGGTTACCACCGAAATCATTGCAGTTTTTCAGTTGTAGTCTACCAAATTCGTTTCAGTTTTTCAGTGGTAGTTTACCGAATTCGTTACTGAGGCTGCATCATCTTGACCTGATAGAGAGCGTCCCACAGCCTCAGCGAGGAGACATACAACATAGTCTCTCAGAGAGGTTCTGGATGTAGCTGCTACTCATGATACTAATGTGGAGGTAGATGCCGAGTCTACTGGCTCATCTCTACCATGACATATTTATGTCGTCATGGATAACTTAATTGTGAGCATGGTTGTATTAGAACTCATGGTACTTTGGTTGTTTTTTGAGAAATTTTTGTATGTTTGTATTAGAACTCATGGTACTTTGGTTGTTTTGAGAATTTTTTGTCAGTGTTGTTCTACCAAATCAATAAGGATTTATTCGGTGTTTATGATCTAATGTCTTTTTTTCCGAAAGTAGTAAATGGGGTATATAACATTAGGAAAGCTTAAGAAAATGAGCTTTATTTTAAAGGAAAAGATACAACTTCAATATTAAATTTGGACTATCCAAAAATAATAAGTATCTAAAGTGTCACAGATTTGTAATCTCTTTAGATCAAGGGCCAACGTATCCGTAGTGGGTGTATTTTCTTCAATCATTAAGATCATCGTATCCGTAGTAGCTACATTCTCCACTCCCGGAAGTTTTTTAAACTCATCCACACGTGCTTGGTACAGTTCAGTCATATGATACCGAACCCTTTCCTAATTTACGGTGGAACTCCACCGTATGCTAAGTTAACGGCCGGTCATATACAACCACAATAAGTACAATGTCTCAATGGAAGGCCACTGAATTTTCCTATCATGTTCGGTACTGTTTTGCATAACATAAGCAGCGACCACCATGCAACTCAACACTCGAAAAAGGCCAAAAAAAATTAACTCATGCCTCATTCGAAGCCTCCTTAACTTCAGTCTCACCCTTCATGAATAAATACTAAGGTATGTTTTCACCAATATAAGCGTATAAACATTGTTAGGGTTGTAGGAATATGATGGTTTGAGAAATAAGTCTGACTAGGGTTGCAGGAACGTATGTGGAGTGTAGTGAGCAAATTTAATTTTTATTTTAAATATTTTTTGTCCTTAACTATAATTATATACAAATGTAAAATATGTTATTCATATTTAAAATTAGTGTGGAGTCAAAAGAGCATATTGTGGGGTTAAATAAAATCACCCTTAACTTAAATTAAATGGCAAAGTTGAGCCTTATTGGTTCTGATCGTGACGTGCATTGATATCACGTTGTTTTTCTTTTCTTCTTTAAAAATCTTTTGTTTGTTTGTTTAAAGGACCCACTAGTGTAGTGGTTTGGAGTAATTACTCCCCAGGCAAGGTCATGGGTTCGAGTCCTAGTATATGTGTAGTGTGTGTGAGTTAGTATCTTATCGCCCCACTCAATAGAAAAGGTCTTCAAAAACAATCTTTTGTTTATAGTTGAAAAACACCCAAAAGACATTCTCATGATTCCAATTTCCAATTTAGAAAAGGGTGATTTTATTTGAACCCATGAAACAACATCCTTCTTTTTTTGCGGAATTCTTTTCACTCTCCCTTCCCACAGATTTAGAACTCTCTCTCTCTCTCTCTCTCTCTCTCTCTCTATTAATTAGTTTGCTCTGCTTTTGCTTCTATGAAAATTCTCTCTTCAACCTCCATAGAGACCACACAATATTCCTTGCTCAAACCATAAGGCTTCATTAGAGAGGCACCAAAGATATGGAAAAAGATGGAACTTTTTTTATTTTTATTTTTATTAATTATTGGAATATGAATAAATTCTGTTGACATTTTAATTTTGAATAGGGAAAATATGGGCTTTCAATTTTTCTTCACAAAAAAGAAGGAGTATTGCTGCAAGGCATGAAAATATAAGTTTTGTGATTTTGTTTTTCTTTTATTTTAAATCATTTTGTTATTTTTAGAAATTGGTATTGCGGGGAGGTGTTATTTTTTGTTTTCAAATTGCATATATATCATTTGTGATTTTGTCAATATTTTCATCATTCTTTTTCATACCTTATAATATCAAAAACGTGTTCACTGTATTGTTCTCTAAAAACTTAAACATTCTTGGATCTTAAAATACAAATTCTTGGTTTTTATTTTACGAAAACATTTTTGGGAAATGATTCTAGAAATGTTACCAGATGGGTCCTAACTTCATTGAAAACACAAACCACGTGTTAAGGAGCGAAACAGCCACTCTCCTTTCGACTCACTTTTTGTTGTTGCCAAAGTTAAAGGTGAAGGGGGAAAACTCACACTCATGCACTGGTATTGTGGGGTTTGAACTCAGGTTCACTTGGGAGCCTACCAAATACCTGGGTCAATCCAACTAACACATCTTTGGTTTCTTTCGACTCACTTAGCAAAGCTCAAAAAGAAAACATAAATATTATAAAATTCTCATCTGCAAGTAGAAACTAAAAATTAAGTGTATAAAAAAAAAATTCAACCGCGCACTAGTAAACAATTTCAAATGAGGATCGTTATATCAAGTTCTGTTGCCAATATTGAATAGCAATGATTTTTGGAGAAACGCTTCTGTTTGACGGTAACACCGCGTGACTGGAGGTGTGTTATGAATATTTTTACGACAAGCTTTAGCTGTCTATAATGCTTTAGCAATTCCATGGACAGTGACCTCTGCCTCAATTAAGCAACTATCCTTCAGCAAATAACCCTTGTCTAACAGTTTGAAATTGCCCAATGTAGTGAAATTAGACCAACCCCAATCCGGAGCTAAGGCACTGAACCAGTGACTATCTGCAAGCATACAAAAAGGAAGAAATAAGGAAAGAAGAAAAAAAAGACTAGGATTGAGAAGAAAATTGAAAAGAAAGAGTAAAAAACAAATAAGTAAAAGAAGAAATATAAATTAGGCCACATGTTATTACCTTTAGCACACAACTGCTTGCCATTCAATTGATCTATGAGGCGCAGAGTAATCTCTGTAAGTATTTGGGAGCCAGGAGATAGCTTTTCTGGATTAGCCAATCCTAAGTGAATAGAAACATGAGTACCCTTTCCGTTGCCATTCCCCTTGGGATAGAACAGTATCTTCCTGCAACCACCAATAAATTAATAATAAAAAAATGGAACTAAACAACAAGTTTAGATTAATTGAAAGGCTTAATTAATATCATCAGAGATACCTACCATGTCTGTCCTCCAACATTGAACGGTGGTGATTCCAAGCGTTCGGTTTTTGACTTTGAAACTTTCTCAAACTTCCAAACATACTTGTTCATAAAAGCACTGTTGATCCTTGACAGGCACTCTGCCTTGCCCTTTCTTCTTTCTTTACAAACAAAGACCTCGGCTCCAAACACACAAGTATCATCAATGAGATAGCCATTGGAAGCATCAGCAAATGCTTTCAGAGGGATAACTCTATCGAAACCCATTTCGAGCATCGCCCGGTGCAAGCACATCTTGTTTAGATTAGCATCTGATAAGCAAGAAAAATCAAAAGATCATGAGCAATGAGAATTCATTTCAAACCGATAGTGATAGATAGATATATAATGTATGCATACCCTGAAGAACCAAGTAGTTTCCCGTATTCTGATCAAGCAAAAACAATCTAAAATCAGCAGACACTTCCCAACCAGGCTCAAGTGAATTTGCTCCAGCCATTTTTAAGTAGACAGAGATGTGGTCTTCCACCTTCTTCTTCTTGTTTCCATTTGGGTAGACCACCAGTTTCCTGCAGTGAGCAAACATAAAAATAATATACCACAGCGTGAAACGAAAGAAAATAACTAAGATATGGCGAACATTAATTGAAGACAACACATGGTTTAGTTAATTATAAGAACTATAGCTTGAGAAAAACGATGATTTACCATTTGTATCCTCCAGCATCAAACTCCCCTGACTCAAAGCTACCACCCTCTGATGATGTTGAATGCTTCTTTAGCAGCGAAAACGCCTCTATTTTTAGAGTGTAATGAGTTGGCGGTGAATCTGAAAATGGTCTTGAAACTCCTACAATGCAACATTAAACAGTAATTAATTAATGGAAACAACACTAGATGCGTACATAGTGACCATCTCCCTTGGCAATGTCACATGCAAAATGTTAAATTTGAATTTTGATGGCTTATGTGGCAATTTGACACTTATGAAAAAAATTAACTCCACCTAAATTGCCATATAAGAAGTATTTTTACTCACCACTTTAACTCAAGGTGTACTTGTATCACCATTCTCAACACTTGACATGTGTCCATATGCATAATCATGGTTCCATAAATACAAAGCAAAAATTAACTATGATTATGCATATGGACACCTGTCAAGTGTTGAAAATAATAGTGAGGATATACATTGGGTTAAAGTGGTCAGCAAAAATATTTTCATACTCCATATGATGCATAAAGTTTAAAGAGAGTAAATGATAGTGAGGTCCATGGCTGAAAATATATGAAAATAATATTTGACATTAAGCTTTTTGATATGTTATTTTTGACATATCTCTCTAGCCTTTAAATCCATGTAGGATTTGACTACTCGGTTGAAGTTTTTTTTTTTTTTATCAATTTATGTCCACGTGGCAATTTGACATATATCGGTTGCAAATGCTCTAAGGGACTTTTCAATACAAACCCTATTACGGATCAAAATGTTGAGTATAACCCACGTATTTGAATTGATGAATCGCAGCCCAATTTGCATTTACTACTTATTTTTCCTAAGTATTTTGCCGTTGAATGTAAATAATGGAAACAAATTAAAAGTCCTTCATGAATTTAAAGTTTAAACATTAATGGCTAAAAAATCATAACTCATATAGACCAAATAAAAAAATTGGTATTATAAGTATAATGCACCAAAGTCAAAATAAAGAACATTTGTTTACATGACGAAAACAAGCATGAACAGAGATATAAAATTTTGTTACCTTATTTATAGGAAGACAAAAATTTACATACCTACATATACAGAAAACTCACAAATCGTAATATGGGCATTTAGAAAAGCAAAATTATTATCATTAATATGATAATTAATGAAATTTTGATATTAAAAAAAGCTATGGGTGGTTTTCCCTATAAATGCTTGCAGTTTTGGGTTAATATCTAATTTTCTATATATAAAATAATATATAGATATATGTGTATACACACATGCATACATTAGAGCGCATCTATCTTTAGTCCATTCCCTTACATCCAAGTTTGAATTTCTCTCTCTTAAATTATATTAATTTAGAATAATTTAGACTCCAGCATATATTGAAACCAAAAATATATATAATTTAGACGATAATAAAGTTCGGGACGCATATGAGAATTTATGTATAAATAAATAAATAAATATATATATATATATATATATATATATATACACACTATAGAACTTCGTTTTAAGGCTTGACTAGTTTCTTCAACACAAGTTGAACACAATTGCAAAGGTCGATAGAGACAAAAAGAAGTGTAATTTACGTACCATCATGTTGGCCAAACTTAAGACCAGCCATGGCAATTAAATCACCAAACTTCCTTCTGTAGATCTACAGGTTGATGCCAAGAAATTTATAAAGGGTGCGCGTCGTCGACCAGTTCCTCCTGAGTGAGTTGTCTTGACTTGAGTCGAAGAAGAAAAAGGTTTCAGCGATGATTAGAAAGAAAGTTTTGGAGGGTGTCTTCTTTATATTGGAGATCGAGTAGACTTCTTTTCCGATAGGAAGAGTAATACTGTACGATTCTTTTACATATATACTACACACACATATTCAATATCCCTTATATTATCTGATACTCCTTTACTAAATTAAAATTAAATTAAATGACAAAGGTTGAGTCATTTAAATTAAATTAAATGACGAGTATTTTTACAACTGGCCTTAGCTGACTATAGTGTAACGCAACAATTAAACATTTTATTAATTAATGACAACAACATGCATTTGTCCATATTGATATAGAACTTCTTTGCAAATGTGGGTTAAGTCAGGTGGTGATCAACGCATTGCCCACCTCCTTGCACCCAAATTCAAATTTCTCTTCCTGTAAATTAAATTAATTTAGAGTTTTTTTTAATAGAGAATTTAGAGTATTATTAGTATTAAAAAAACAAAATAAAATGGAACTTCCTTTTAAGGCTTGAGTAGTTTCTTCAACACAAGTTCAACACAAGCTCATAGATAGATAGAGACAAAAATAAGTAAATGTTACGTACCATCTTGGTCAAACTCAAGACTAGCCATGGCAATTAACTTCCTTCTATAGATACAGGTTGATGCCAAAAATTTGATAAAGAAAAAGGTTTCAGCGATGATTGGAAAGAAAGTTATGGAGGTGGGTCTAATCGCTCAAACCTTTTTTCATGGTGGAGAGAAGAGTTCTTTTCCGATAGAAATTTTTACATCTCTGACACTTTTACTAATACGACTCCTTAATTGAATTAAATTAAATTAAATTAAATGACAAGGTTGAGCCTTATGGGGTTTGATCTATCGTAACAAGATGACAAGATAATGACAAGTTTCTTAATAGATTGAAAAAGAAAAACAAAAAATATAGTGACATGAAATATCAATCAAGTTGTTTTTCTGTTTTTTTTTAAAATCTAGTGACATAAATAAATAAAGCCTACAACCTAAAGAAAAAACCCAAAAATACCATTTGTCATATTTTCATTTTCTCTTCCCATATGGAAGACCAAGTCAAGCATTATTTACATCACGAGAAAATAAATAAAACGATATTTCCTAATTATTTTTCTAGCAATACCAAACACGGAAAATGAATTTTCAATCCCCCTTCTCTTTAGAAAATAAATAGGAAAACTAAGCTCATTATCATCCAAGCTCATTATGTCTATGCATTTTAGGGAAACACCAAGCTAAGTATGTCAAGCTACTTACATATCATCCAAGCTCATCATGTCTATGCATAATAAGCTCATTATGTCTAGAAACACCTTCAAGTTCAATACTTCAGAAGAAGAAAAAAACCCATGCTGTAGTTTTAAATGGAAAAATAGTAAACTTTTGCAGTAGTAAAATGATGGTTATTTTCAAGAAGATGACGATTTTTTTTTTTGGGGTGTCCAGAGACAGAGAAGAGAACCCAGGCAATCTAAGGCTACCTCGATGAGAAGAGAAATAAGCCAAAAACCCTTACAATGCAAAAATTTCAAGCATCAAGTTTTGAAAATGGCCATAACTTTTCTATTTTAAAAATTCATGGTCAGGCAGGGTAGCTTCCTTCCAATTAGGCATGGTTTTTTGGATAGATCAAGTCAGATGAATTATTGCTTCTAATATAATTGTCTGGAAGCTTCCAATTTAGATTTGTGATCCAATAGAATATATTAGAGCATGCTATTCAGCAAGCAACACATAGCCCTCTCTCTTTCGACAGAAGAATTCAAAACTAGAGTGAAATCAGAACACACATGCAATGCAACTGCAATTCCATTTTACTATGTCATGAACCTGTCAAATAACCAGAATTTCAAACCCAAATGCAATATAGACAGGCACACCTGGGTATAGGTATACATTGTAGACGTCTGGCTATTCTTTTGGGGATCAACAACAGGTCTAAAACATTAGACCTCTGGACAATGATAGGCTAAATGAGTTTTTTAGCATATGCACTTGAATTGATCTATTTACATTACATGGTGAATGAGAATTGACGATTAAAGGAAGCACACAGATTGACTTAAATTCACACTCCTCCATACGTTGCCACAATAGTTCCTCCACCATGGGTTAGCCGCCGATCATGGGCTAGGGAATGTTAGGCAATGGTGTTGGCCACCAGGGGAGCTCAACATTGAAATAGTAACCATTTTCAACTCTCCGGTTCTTTTCAGCTATCTCTGACCACTTCCTTGTACAAATGTTGTACTCGACAATAGTATCTTGCACACTCAGATAAAAAGTATCCTTGTCATTAGGGTTGATGGCCTCCACTTCGCAGTATGGATCTTTCAAAAGCATCTTTCGGGGCAGGAAATGAATTCTCTGGTCTCTAAAAGACAATTTACCACCAGCTCCACCTCTCAACTTGGTGATGCACAGAGTTTTGGAAACGGTGCATAAGTAGCACATCAGAACGCGTTCTCCAAACACACCTAGGCACCTGTAACGCACGTCTAGAGGCACCTTAAATACAGTGAAACCAAGTCTATTATCATCACTAATACCATTATTGAAGGGACCAAAACCAACAAAAAGAAGGTCATGTCCTGGCCAGTATAACATTCCATTGTACGCAAAGCAGGGTTCATCTAGGTAATCCAAGCAGAAGCGTTGCGGGGATGACACAGTGTATTCTCTCCATTCACCAGTCTCAGAAGAGAAGATCTCCACCTTTAATTTGAAGGAACCACATTTCTCTTCATTTGCAAATTCATGTTGATCCGGAGGAAGAACTCTCACAACCTTAAACCTACACTCAGCATTGAGCTGGATGTCATCGTGTCCTTTCGGATCATCTTTCCTACGCTTATAGTAGGGAATGTTGCAGATTAATCCCACCAATACACGATGTTCACAATATCGACTTGAGATGGGCGGAAGAGAAGCACATTGCATGGTGTATGCGTTGCAGATGTATGTAGTAATGTTGTTGATCATCCTCGGCTGCGCAGCACAAAAGTAAGTCATTATACGTTGCTACCACAACTAGCTCTTTTATCAAACGGAAGCAACTTTTGATTCATGGGAGCACCAGACTTATTAGGTTGGATGAGGACTGTTGAAGTTTTGGATCTGCCCGTTGGGCCCCACTCTAACAACACCGATATTATCCCCACTTTACCACCTACCCAATCCGTCAGGTATGGGGTTTTACCACAAAAGACCTCAATATTAGTTAGAGTGTGGTAATTCTATTTAAACCCATTTGTTTTCTTTCACCCCACCAATGTGGGATTCCAACACTCCCCCTCACGTGTAACCCCTTTTAGTGGTTCACACATGAAGATCCACACATTGGCAATTGAAACTCAGACGTCGGCTCTCGTTGGGCCCACTTTTTTTCAATGGAACTCAGAGGTCGGCTCTTTTCAAACTTCGTTGGCTTCTTTTTTCTTTTTTTTTTCCCTTCTCTTTTTTCTTTTTTTTGTTTTTTTGTTTTTTTAAACTTTAAGAGTCCGACTTGTTTCTCCTTCTTGGTGACAAGCTTCGTTAGCTTGTACGGGCCTTGGCTCTGATACCATGTTGAAGTTTTGGATCTGCCCGTTAGGTCCCACTTTAACAACACCGATACTGTCCCCACTTTAAATTGTTAACTGGTTTCACTCCAAGCAAACTTCTCAAGTAATTGAACCTTTCTTTGGCCAAAGGTTTGGTGAATATATCTGCAATTTGTTCTTCAGACTTGCAATACTTTAAATCTACCACTCCATCCTACAAAGCTTCTCTAATGAAGTTGTTAGAATATACAGCCTGTTTGTATGCAATTTGTGTTAGTCATAGATAAGTATAGGACAAATGTTTGCATATGTTAGTGTTAAACTGCTTATCTTTACAAATTGTGTTAGTGTTTGTCTGTGCATCTCTACCCTTTCAGATAGGTATAAATACCTCCCATTGGAGATGAATGAAATATCAGAAAATTTCTGCACTTATTTCTACTTGGTATCGTAGCAAAACAATCTGATTTGCTCTCTTACTTTCTCACAAACATTTCTACCAAAGTTTTTTTTTCTTTCCTTCTTTCTCTATCATCTTCACCAAGGGTATACGACCTTGGTGTTGTTATTCTAAACCATAAAAGCTGCTGCACATTCAGCCTTCGGTTCAAGACTACTCGTAGCGGATCAACCTTTGTAGGCCGCCGAGACATCGTAGAAAGGTTTCTACCCCAACAAGAAAACAATTCAAGATTTTTCTTCTTACAATAAATTCAAATTTCCGCTTATTATCATGTCTAAATTACCATGGATAATTGATTCAGGCAACCTGATCATATGACCAAGTGAGTCATCTCGGCCATGTGTTACACGTCCGTCACGTCATTCTCGCTCGTATGTATCTGGCCCATCACTCGATTGAAGGGGCTGGTTCCTCTCTCTTTCCTCAACTTTACCTTTATCTTCTCGTATTCTGCGACTCCTAATCTCTCAAATAATCTTCTTTCCATCAAATTACCAACATGTTAAACTGCTCGTAATCTTTTTTTCTACTCTTGTATTTTTAGGGATCTTCTCGAAGAAGACGATTGGTATTGGTAAGGAGAGGAGGTCTCTACTACTTGGAGACGCCAAAGGCAGCCTCAAATTCAATCGCCGTGGGCTTCAAGCAAAGCAAGAGACAAATGTTTTAGGACCGAGAAAAAATTCTTCTATGGCATCGTCGTTTAGGACATCCTTCGCTTATCTATTTGGAACGCTTATTTCTAAGTTATTTACTAACATTTCAGCTTCTAGTTTACGCTGAACATTGCATTTATGCAAAAATCATCGTGTCTCGTTTCCACCGGCTTTCATAAAAGTGTCAATTTTTCTCGTATTCATACCGATGTGTGAGGTCCGTTTTCAATTCCTACTTCTTCGGTGCTCGATATTTTATATCTTTTATTGATGATTGCACTAGAGTGTGTTGGGTTTATCTGATGAAATCCAAAAGTGAAGTTAGTATTGTTATTCTAAGTTCCATCAACTAATCAATACTCGCTTCATGTCCAAATTCGTGTTTTTCATTCGATAATGGGACGTGAGTTTGTAAATCATTCATATTCTCTGAATTAATTCTTCCAAGAAAGATGGCATTATCCACTGCACAACTACGGCTTACACACCCCAACAGAACGGTATAGCAGAGCGTAAGAACCGCCATCTCCTCGACGTGGCCAGGTCCTTATGCTTTACTATGCAAGTTCCCAACGATGTCGAGTGATACTTGTCATGATCGCCTGTCTTCCTCATTAATGAGAATGCCTACTCGTGTTCTTGATTATCAAACACCCATAAAAGTATTGTCTCAATTCCACTCAATCCCTTCCTTGCTTAATTTGCCCCCTAAAATCTTTGGTTGTCTTTGCTATGTCCATGTTCACTCTATTCACAGTGGACAAATTAGATCCACGTGCTCTTAAATGTGTCTTTCTCGGATATCCTCCATCACAAAAAAGGATATAAGTGTTTTCATCCTCCTTCAGTAAGACATATGTGTCTATGGATGTTGAATTGCAGTGAACAAGAATCTTATTTCTCAGAGTCTCTACTTCTCCTCTTCATGGGGAGATTAGAAGTACGTAAGAAGAGAAGTTGTGGTTTGAAGCTGAAATTGGACCATGTTATGTTCTCCTACTCAAGGTGAGGGGGAGACGTCGATTGAGCACCCGAAATTGAATCAAATTCAATTCTTCCTACTCAAGGTGAGGGGGAGAAACACATTACCTTGAAAACGCTTGAAAGAAGGAAAAAGAAACATGTGGATGTTCCATTGCCACCTCCTCCGCATCCTTCTCTCCATGATACTACCATCCAATCGAATGATTCTTCCGAGAATGATCTTCGTGTACATGCCTCCGTCCCTATCTTATCTCTTTCTTCTCGATATTGACTCATTACCCGAATATGATCATGTAGCTCCACTAGAAACTCCCCTTGGTTCCACATGATGAGGACCAGGAGAAGATATCCTATACGTGATCGTCACCTCCCGAAAAATTTGGTTTCCTTCATCCAATAATGTTAAGTATCCCATTTCCAACTATATTTCATACCATGTCTTCTAAGTCTCATTTGACTTTTGCACAACAATTGTCTTCTCATTGCCTATTCCTAATAAGTTTCGGGAAGCAGCTCATGATCCTAAATGGAAATCATGCATGGTAGAAGAAATAGAAGGCTCTTGAAAAACTCTACATGGGAGATGGTTGAGTTACCAAGACAAGAAAACCTGTGGGGTGCAAGTGGGTGTTCACAAGGAAGCGAATTCAGATGGTTCGATAGAGAGGTATAAAGCACGACTTGTGGCAAAGGGCTATACCCGCACGTATGGGATCGATTATCGTGAGACATTTGCTCGTTGCCAAGATGAGTGCGATCGTAGTTCTTCTCGTTGGCTGCGCCAACAGATTGGCCGCTAAAACAGCTTTGACGTCAAAAATGCCTTTCTACATGGAGATCTACAAGAAGAGGTTTACATGGACCCTCCTCCGAGGTTTACACCTAAAGGGGAAAGGTTTGCGAGTTAAGGAAGGCTTTATATGGCCTTAAACAAGTCACCTAGGGCCTGGTTTGGCTCTGCCTATCATTCCATGAGAAACTATGGCTTTAAAACAGTCGATCATACACTATTTCTTAAAGCGTGTTGGCAGCAAGATTACTTTGCTAATTGTTTATGTGGATGACATGGTTGTTACGAGTAATGATGAACAGGAGATTGAGAATCTTCAAAACTACTTGGCCAAAGAGTTTGGAAATGAAAAATGCAGGATCTCTCAAGTATTTTCTAGGAATTGAAGTTGCACGTTGAAGAAAGGCATCTTTCTTATCTCGTGAAAATATGTTCTTGATTTGCTAGCGAGACCGGAAAAATTGGCGTGCGAACCTCATTAATACTCCAATGGAGGTTAACCATGGATTGTCAATTTATCCGCATCGGTGCCTACTAACAAGGAGAGGTATCAAAGGTTGGTTGGAAAGCTGATTTATCCGCTCATACAAGCACCGACTGTGCCTTACGCCAGTGTTGTCGGCAGTTCATGCATAATCCAAGTGAAGCACACCAAGGTGCGGTGGATCGAATTCTCGTGTACTTGAAGTATACTCCGGCAAGGGTATATTGTTTTCAAAACATGGGCATTTAGATGTGGAAGGTTACACGACTCGACTTTGCAGTTCAAAACTTGATAGAAAATCAACTTCGTGTTATGTGTCTTTTGTTGGTGGTAATCTTGTAACTTGGAGGAGTAAACGAGGGGGTTGTGTCGAGATCTAAGCGCTGAACAGAGTATAGAGCACTCATGGCATAACCGAGCTTATTTGGTTAAAGATTCTAATAAGGGAACTCGGGTTTGAACCTAAGAAGCCTATGATTACGTATTGTGACAATACATCTGCCATTGAAATAGCAAATAATCCAGTACATCGCATGAGAGAACAAAGCATATTGATATTGATGAGACACTTTATCGACAACTTGGCAAAAATGTCATTCGAAAGCCAGTATATAAAGTGAAAGAGCAACTTGCGGATATGATGACTCATGCCTTTGTTTAGCGTGGAACTCTACTTCACTAGACAAGTTGGGCATGTGCGATATCCATGCACCAACTTGAAGGGGGAGTTAGAATATACAGTGTGTTTATGCAGACAGTGAGTAATGTTAGTATAGTATACCTGTTTGTACAGCTATGTTAGTGTTAAGTACAGCTGCTATCTTTACAAATACATGTTAGTGTTGTATACAGTGCATCTCTACCCTTTGTATAGCTATAAATACCTCCCATTGGAGATGAATGAAATATCAGAAAATTTCTGCACTTATTTCTACTGAAGTGATACCTGCGGTTGATGTGTTTTTTCTTTTGATGAAACACAGGATTTCTTGCCATTGCAATAGCTGAGGTATTATCCACCATTAGAGGAGTTGCCTCAGTTTGCAACTCTCCAAAATCCTCAAGAACAAACCGTAGCCAAATAGCTTGAGTAGTAGCTTCACTAGCACTTACATATTCAGTCTCAGCTGTGGAGAGAGATACACTGTGCTGCTTGACTGAAGCCCAAGAGAAGACTCCACTTCCAAATGAAAAAGCATATCTGGAAGTGCTTTTCATAGACATTTCTGGAGGGAAATCCTCTGCTCTTTCGTTTATTAAAGTGTGTATCTTTGGTTCTTTCCAATAACTTTGGGCACATAAAAAGTGGCGAATAAAATAAGGGTCTGTGATGAGGTTGTGCCAGCGCTTGCACACACACTTGCATTGGATAACAAAAAAATTGAAGGGGAGTCGGCAAAGAATTTCAACCAATAGAAAGTCTGGGAGATCATCAATTTTTAATACCAACTTTGATGATGATGGTCTTCTTTCTGATGATGATGATCTCTTTGATCTTCTTGACTGACTAGACGTCGGTGATCCAAGAGATGACTGGGATCCACTCCTTCCTTTGGTAGCAGCATGGCATCCCATGAGCCTGAACCATGCAATATATTTTGTACACATAATGTAAGCCCTCTAAAACTAAAAAAAGGTTGTGTCGAATCAACATATGGTTGGACTTGGTTAACTAAAAAGAATTTGTAGTAACCATAGAGAAATGAGAATTCACTAACATATATTCTAGGAATAGAAATTTTGAAGTTAGAAAGAAACCTGCATTGAGGAGTCATGAAACCCCCACCAGATTCAACTTCCTGCTCAAAGCTTATGACAGTATTGGAGGACAATGCTCTGTTGTTGTTGTTGCTGCTCAAATCTGATATCTTTGCACATCTGTCATAACGTTTAGCATCACTAGAATTCCGAATTCCTGCAAGAATATATCCGAGTTTAATTAACTTGGCCATTAATCAAATATCATTAATTCTTTCTTTTGTAAATTGTTTGTATTATTAGCCATAACAATGAAATTAAAGCAGCATATCAGTCCAATCGCTCTGTAAAAATCCCATTACAATACAAACAAATTTTAATTTACCTTCCAAAGACATAGACTCATGTAATTTTCAACAGCAAGAACCAATATGAGGTGTCTTTATGCCAGGACGTTAAAATTTCCACAAACAGTAATGTTCATCAATTAGTTTTAAACGAGATTAAAACCACAAACAAATCCGAAATTAGGTCAGTTAGTATCATGATTCTGCTGTAATGGTAATGCCAAGTTTCTTACCATTATTATTGTCGGCAATTTTCTTCCCTTTGAAGCTTTTACGAGGCTTCAAGCACTGCTGGATGGCGCCGTGGGGCCGGCGCAGGGCCCTTGAAGCGGATTCGGAGCTGGCGGGGCTGCACGTCGCCAGTGTCGCCAGCACGGAGGACTTCATTCTCCGATTCAGCCATCAGAGATTGAACAAACAAATTAGGTAACGGAGCAATGGAGCGAAGATTCTGATGGCTAGCTTTGCCTCCTATCAATGACATGTCCTCCTTTTAATTCGTAGTGAAGAAAATCCCAACTCAACAAGTCGGAATTCTAGGGACATTCGGATTCAGTCACACGAGTAGGAAAGAGAGGGAATAAAAAAAAGTCAAAGAAATCACACCGGCACAAAATAACGACAGTATTCACCCACCCAATCCAACTCCTCGTTGTCAAGGAACTGGGCTTCTTAGAGAAAGTCCAATCATGGTTTGTATATGGACTTCTAAAATAGTATAAAGAGATCCATTTAGAGTTTATGAATCATTTTATAAGGCCCATTTCATTCACGGGAAAGGAGTTGGAGAAGAATTTTAGACGTTTTTTATTTTTGGTCAAGGAGAATTTAGGAGCTTTAAATGTATCTTCTTATCATCTCCCCCCCAACCATGGGGTGGAAAGTCAAAATTTGACAATTTAGCCCAAAATTCATCACCAACCCATGTATTTGGGTTGGTGGAAATTTGGCCAGGCGGAAATATTTCGCAGTCTGGTTATCGCCTGGACATGTTTTTGTTGTGGAGCCCAACCTGCCAATTGTGAAGCCCACGTGAAACAAGTCAAGAGTAGGCCCCGCACTACAATAAATTGTCGGCCACTCATTTCCTAGCTCCTGAGTAGGGGTGGACACGGTCCAGATTGGGTCCATTTTACCTCAAAATTACAGCCGAACCAATTACAATATAACAGTTTGGTTCAGTTTGATTTTCACAAAATTCATGAAGAAAACCAAATCAAACCAAACCAATTTAAGACGGCTTGGTTCGGTTTGGCTCTGCCGATTTGGGCCTAAGCCCAATTCTCTTTCCTTTTGCATGTTTTAAATATTGTTAGCTCAATTACAACCAACAAATTCACAACTTGCTCCATACTTAAATCATTTTCTGGGGTACAAAACCACCATTAACCTAAAGATGTCGCAAAACTTCAAATTTCAATTACTAATATAACTCACTTAAAATATTCATATATAGTTATTACCTAATTAGAGTATTACACATGTAAAATATAATATAAATAATAAATATACACATAAATTATCTGGTTTGGTTTATGCCGATTTACAAAAGCTCAAAACCAAAATCAAACCAAACCACATACGGTCCGGTTTAATTTTTAAACCGTTTGATTTTTTTTTGTCAAAACCAAACCAAACCGGTAATTACGGTTTGGTTTGGTTCGGCTGGATTGATGCCCACCCCTACTCCTGTGCGTGGCTGGCGGAAATGAATTTGAAGTTTCTGTTTCTTTTTTTGTTTATTTTTAAAATTCCAATGGCTATATATAATCAATGGCCAGGATCACTTTTAAGCAATCTCAAAGGAAAAAATTCACATTCAACGGCCGAAACTTAAATTTGATAGTCAAAATAATTTTTATAATTAATTTAAATTAAATCCAACCCTAAACTCCAAACGTTATAAATACTCATTCATTTGTTAAATAATCGACCAAACTCTATAAATACTCATTCATTTGTTTAACTGTTCAGAAAATTAAATCACAAATGTTAAAAAAAAAAATAATGGAGCCCATTGAAACTATTGCATAAACTGAGGTAACATTTCTAAAGTTTTCACATATTCAAGATAGAGCTTTACTCATCTAAGGCGCTCAAAAGCGACTACCTTCATACTTGCTATCCACGTGTGATAGCTTATGGCTTCCCAATGTTAAGTATTAAATTAATATAAAAAATTGAATTTATCTTTACTAGGAAAGTCCAAACGCCAGCAACCATAAATATTCCTAAAATCAAAACAAATAAAATTTAAATTATGTGTGGACTGAATCGAATGAACAGTACCGGTTTAATTCCAATTTTGACTGAGAATCCAACCGACTCGAATCGTGCCCGGGTTTAATGAGAGGCCTAATGAGAAGACAGTGACCTCTGCCACGACTACGCAAGTATTCATCACCAAATAGCCCTTGTCTATCTCTTTGAAAAAGCCCAACATCATGAAATTAGACCAACCCCAAGACGGACTCGAGGCTCTGAACCATTGACTTTCTGCAAGCACACAAAAAGAAAAAAAGAAAAAAAAGAGACTAATTATCAGGATTGAGAAGAAAGAGGAAAAAACAAATAAGTAAAAGAAGGGATATATTATATTAGGCCACATGTTTACCTCGACGAAAAAAATGCTTGGCGTTTAATTGATCAACGATGCGAAGAGTAAACTGCGCAAATATTTTGGAGTCCGGAGATAGCTTTTCTGGATTAACCAATGTTAAGAAAATAGAAACATGAGTATCCTTTCCTTTGCTATCTCCCTTTGGATAGAGGTCTATCTTCCTGCAAACCACCAACAAATTAATTAGAACAGAAGAACTAATTAAACAACAAGTTTAATTAGATTAGTAATTAAGAAGGCTTAATCATCATCAGAGAGAGATAGCCATTGGAAGCATCAGCAAATGCTTTCAGAGGGATAACTCTATCGAAACCCACTTCAAGCATCGCCACGTGCAAGCACATCTTGTTTAGATTAGCATCTGATAAGCAAGAAAAATTAGAAGATCATGAGCAATTAATGCAACACAAGATATATGAGAATTAATTTCAAACGGATAGATAATATATAATGTATATATGTATGTATACCCTGAAGAACCAAGTAGACTCCCTTATTCTGATCAAGTAAAAACAATCTAAAATCAACAAATACTTCCCAACCAGTCTCAAGTGATTCTGCTCCAGCAATTTCTAGATAGACAGAGATGTCGTCTTCCACATTCTTCTTCTTGTATCCATTTGGGTACAGCACCAGTTTCCTGCAGTGATCAAACATTAAAAAAAAAAAAAAAAAAAATAGGGGCATTTCAATCTAGACCCAGTCAATGACCAAAATGTTATTTTTATTCATATATGTGCTGATGATTGATAATAAGAAAATATATATTTTGGAGATTAGAAAAACGATTGTGTATATATTTTGGAGTTAATTATGTATACCTTCACATCACAAGGTATACATAATTAACTAGCAGATTAGAAAAAACAAACGATGATTTACCATTTGTATCCTCCAGCATCAAACTCCCCCGACTCAAATCTATCCGCTGAATGCTTCTTTAGCAACGAAAACGACTCTATTTCTAGAGTGTAGTGAGTTGGCGGTGTATATGAAAATGGTGTTGAAACCCCTGCAATGCAACAGTTAAACATTCTATTAATTAATGGCAACAACACTAGAAGGTACGTATATATAGAACTTCCTTACAAATGTGGGTTAAACCAATTGGCCACGGCATTACCCACCTCCTTGCACACAAGTTGAATACAAGTGCATAGGTGGAGAAAAAGAATTATATTTTACGTACCATCTTGCTCAAACTCAAGACTTGCCATGGCAATTGACCAATCTTCCTTCTATGGATATATAGATATTATATAGATCTTACGACACAGGTTTATTTGCCAAAAAAATTATCAAGGAAAAGGTTTCAGCTATTAGAAAGACAGTTATGGAGGAGAGATTAGAGTTCTTTTCCGATAGGAATACGATTTTATGTATTCAAAGATTATTTATGTTAGGATAACATCAAGAGGATCACGTGTTAAATACCTAATGGTTAGGCTAGTTAGTTGCTGAGCTGTCAATTGTAAATAGTTAGATTAGATGTGTTAGTCTGTTAATGAGTTTGTTACAGAAATAAGATGTTTTATTAATGTTATACTTGCACATTGTTGGGAAATTTTTCATATTTTGTTAAAAGTTTGAATGAGTCTGAGTTTATAAATTTGGACGTGATAAGTTAACGGTTTGGTTTGGAGATCAAAATGTTGAGAGAATTCGAGTACACAACTCTAATGTAGACTTGTTGGAGTCAAAACAAGTAAACAAATTACTTGTATTACACTCACAAAATATTACAACAAGACAGCACTCAAGAGAAACAACAACTCTTACGAGCACTCTTTCTTGCTTTCTAGAGACAAACTCTAGAACACTCTTAGCTCTAAAGCTTATTACTCACTCTTCTTTGACACACACACACCTTCTTGATTCTTAACTTAATTGAATATACAATGCATGGCATGTTTGCCTATTTATACAGAGGCAGTAACCGACTTACATAAGTCGGCTTAATTGTTAGCCGACCTTGACAACACATTCCTAGCCACATATGTGCACCGACCTTGACAACAATATCTCAGCCTCATATGTGAAACCGCCACTTTTAACTTCAGCCACATAGCCACATGAGTGTCTTGCACTCAAAGCTATCTTTGTGATTATCATGTAGCTGACTTTTTCTCCTTATCTTAAATGATTATTATCATTTCAATGAGCTGTGTTGGGCTGGTGGTGATCTTTAACACTCCCCCTCAACACCAGCTCACATCCTCTGCACAACATTGAGTTGATGACGGAAGTTTTCGAACTTGCCAATACTTAAACCTTTTGTGAACAAGTCCGCCACTTGATCATCTGTACTGATGTGTCTCATCTCAATCTCTTCTTGCATAACCTTCTCTCTGATAAAATGGTAGTGTATCTCCACATGTTTGGTTCTTGCGTGAAAGACTGGATTTTCCGCCAAACGAACTGCCGATTGATTGTCACAGTATAACAGCACTGAATAATCTACCAATTGATGTAGATCATTCATTAGTTGTGTCAGCCACATGATCTCTTGAGCTGCCATTGCTGCTGTCCTGTACTCTGCTTCTGTGGTTGACAAGGATACCGTAGGTTGTCTTTTGCTGCACCAGGAAATTGCTCCTGAACCAAGCTTAAACACGTACCCAGTTGTTGATCGACGAGTGTCATGATTTCCCGCATAGTCAGCGTCACAATAACCGACTAGCTTGCAATCTTCATCTTTCTTGTACAAAAGACCATAGTCAATTGTACTCTTCACATACCTCAGTATTCGTCGAACTGCGTCTAAATGAGACTTCTTTGGATTTTGCATGTACCGACTCATCATACCAACTGCATATGAGATGTCAGGTCGAGTCAATGTCAAGTAAATTAGACTACCCACCAGTTGTCGATACATTGTTGCATCTTCCAAGTCTTTGCCTTCATATGCGCACATCTTAATGTTGAGCTCCATTGGCGTTGAGATTGGCTTGCATTCGAGCATTCCAAACTTTTGCAATAAATCTTTTGCATATTTCTGTTGACACAGAAATATTCCTTCTTGTGTGCGATCAACCTCTAGCCCAAGAAAGTGCTTGAGTTGTCCCAGCTCTTTCATCTGAAAACGAACTGACAAATTCTCCTTTGTTTGGTGAATTTCTTCTTCGTCATCACCAGTGATGATTAGATCATCCACGTATATCAGCACGATAGCTAATTTTCCTTTATTAGCTTTGACGAATAGGCTGGAATCTGCATGTGTTACTGAATAACCACTTCGAGAGAGAAATTCAGCAATCTTACCGTACCATGCTCTTGGTGCTTGCTTTAATCCGTAAAGTGCCTTTTTCAGCTTGCACACATACTCAAGATGGATGTTGTGCTCAAAACCCATTAGTTGAATCATGTAGATTTCCCTATCTAATTCCCCATGCAGAAATGCATTCTTCACATCCATCTGGTACAAATTTCAATCTTTGTTGGTTGCAAGTGCAAGTAGGACTCGTACGGTCATAAGCTTTGCCACCGGACTAAATGTCTCATCATAATCTAGTCCGTACTGCTGAGAGAAACCTCGAGCTACCAACCGAGCCTTGTATCTCTCGACCGATCCATCAGGACGATGCTTTATCTTATACACCCATTTGCAGGATATGGGTTTCACATCTCTTGGCTTTGGCACCATATCCCAAGTCTGATTTTGCTTAAGTGCATTGATCTCTTCTCCCATAGCTTTAACCCATTCAGAACTCTGTGATGCTTCTTCAAACGTCTCAGGTTCAACTGCTTCTTCTGCTATGGCTGCGTTGGCTTATTTGGGATTTGGCTTCCGTGCTCTTGTTGACCTTCTTAGTTGTGATTGTGGAGTTGATACTTCCACCTCACCAGGTATAATTTCTTCTAAAGGTTGTTGATGTAAGCCAGTTTGCCAAGGATTCTGAGTTGCTTCATGCTCATCATCGTCACTATCAAGCGAATCTTCATGCTCATTTGAACTTGGTTGGACTGGAACAATTTGCTCCCCCATCTTCTATTGCAGTTTATCTTCAATTTCTCTCGAGTCTGGTAACACCTCCTTTTCTGAGGACCACCAAGATGATGCTTCATCGAACACCACATCTCGTGATGTGTAACACCTTCCACTTGTGGGATCACAACATTTCCATCCTTTTCTCTGGCTGTTGTATCCCACAAAGATACATCTGACTGCCTTTTTGTCAAACTTGCTACGTAGATGACTTGGAACAAATACGTAACATACGCAGCCGAATACTCGAAAGTAACTAACTGTAGGTTTCATATCCCACAGTTTCCCGAAGGGAGAAACAAATTTTAACCTTGGTTGAGGAAGTTTGTTGATCACATGGGCTGCAGTTCTCATGGCTTCAGCCCAAAACCTTCCAGGCACATTCTTGGCATGTAGCATGCTTCGACATATCTCTGCAAGATGCCGGTTCTTTCTCTCTGCTACACCATTCTGTTGTGGCGTATTTGCACAGGTGAACTGGTGACGTATTCGGGACTCCCGTAGATATTGGCAGAACTCATTCGAGGTATACTCTCCTCCATTATCTGTGCGTAAACAGATAATCTTTTTCCCCACTTCTCCTTCAACTGTTTCTCTAAACTCTTTAAATTTTGAAAATGTGTCGGATTTTTCTTTCATAAAGAAAACCCACACAAACCTGGAGAAGTCATCAATGAATGTCACCATGTATCGCATCCCGCTAATCGATGGTTGCTTGACAGGCCCGAACACATTAGAATGGATTAACTCTAACGATTCTTTTGTTTTGAACTTGGACTACAGACCGTATCTGTTCTCACGTCCAGCTGAGGAAGACCCTTAAGCATTGCCTTCTTCATCATTACACTTAGCTTGTGATAGCTAACGTGGCCCAATCTCATGTGCCATAAATCTGCTGTCTCGTTCTTTCTTGTCTTGTCTACATATGCAGACTCTGCTGACATTACGTAGACTGACTCCAATCGTCGTCCCTCCATTGTCGGCATTTCTGATATCTTGAGGTCTCGATACACCTTCACATCTCTTGGACCGAACAGGACATAGTGGCCTGATGATGTCAGTTGCGCCACTGAAAGCATATTCTTCTTCATGCCTGGAACATGGTAGACATCTTGAAGCGGTACCTGATTAGGATTGTATCGTGGTACAACTACTGTCTTACCGATGTGGGTTATCGGTAACCTTGAGTTGTTAGCTGTCATTACCACACGATTGCCCTTGTATTCAGACAGATTCTGTAGCTTCTCTTTATCACCCGTCATGTGATTTGAGCAGCCTGAGTCAATGATCCAATCATTCTTATAGTCAATCCGTTTAGGTGTCGTTACAGTGAAAGCTATCTCCTCTTCCTCTAAAGCAAAAGATGCTTCAGCGTCCCAATCCTCTTCACTTTTCTCATTTGAGTTGGAAGTAGCTGCATTACTTTCAGTAGGCTTTTTGTTAGACCAACAATCTTTAGCCATGTGGCCCTTCTTTCCGCAATTGTAGCATTTGCCTTCGAATCTTTTATTATTCTTGGATTGACCACGGTTGCTATGAAACTTTGAAGCTCCCCCTGGCTGAGAACTTCCTTCTCATTGATGACCTTTCGCCTTGTCACCATCTCTTTTAGATCCACCACCGATATGCTGCTTGAAGCTGCTTTTGCTTCTGTTGGTGTAGAGTGCTTCCTCCTCACCTTTTGACGAGACCCCTCCAATTTGCTTAGCCATAGCTTCTTGATCGGCAAGCAAATTTTCAAACTCAACAAGTGATGGTTGAGTCGGCCATCCTTGTATAGCGGCAACGAAGCCTCAGTATTCGGGTCTCAGACCATGGATAATTATTCTTTTTATCCTGGATTCTACAATAGCAGCAGCAGGATCTAATTCAGAAATTTCACGGCATATAGACTTTGCCTTGTGGAAGTAC
Organism: Prunus padus; assembly: GCA_024362665.1. NCBI lineage: Eukaryota > Viridiplantae > Streptophyta > Magnoliopsida > Rosales > Rosaceae > Prunus > Prunus padus. The sequence continues at coordinate 7,619,607 of JANFAM010000016.1, forward strand.
TGAGCAATCGTCATGTCGCGTTGTGCAACTGATAACAGCTCATTCTCAAGCAGCTGTAGTCTTGTGTCATTCTTCCTTGAAAAGAGTACTGCAAAGGTGTCCCATGCTTCTTTTGGTATTTTGGCTTGTCTTATGTGCTCCAGCATTTCATCTTCAATTGTTGTCTTTAGGGCAAACATGGCTTTACCTGCTTTGATCTTCCACTTACGTAAAGTGTCATTGTTGTCTTCTTGCGGCTGTGTAATGTCGTTACCTCCGACGACACCCCAAAGATCTTGACCTTGCAGATAAGACTCCATACATGTTGCCCACATGTTGTAATTTTTGTTGTTGAGCTTCGTGATTCCTCCTATTACGTGAAGATCACTCATCGTGTCGGCAGAATTCCGGTAGTACCGAACAAGCTTGATCTAAAGACGCAAACTTGTAGAGACAAACTCCTCACGACTCAAGGAAGCTCCTGCAGAATCAGTGCCTGACCGTCCCGCTCTGATACCAATTGTTGAGAGAATTCGAGTACACAACTCTAATGTAGACTTGTTGGAGTCAAAACAAGTAAACAAATTACTTGTATTACACTCACAAAATATTACAACAATACAACACTCAAGAGAAACAACAACTCTTACAAGCACTCTTTCTCGCTTTCTAGAGACAAACTCTAGAACACTCTTAGCTCTAAAGCTTATTACTCACTCTTCTTTAACACACACACACCTTCTTGATTCTTAACTTAATTGAATATACAATGCATGGCATGTTTGCCTATTTATACAGAGGCAGTAACCGACTTACATAAGTCGGCTTAATTGTTAGCCGACCTTGACAACACATTCCTAGCCACATATGTGCACCAACCTTGACAACAATATCTCAGCCTCACATGTGAAACCGCCACTTTTAACTTCAGCCACATAGCCACATGAGTGTCTTGCACTCAAAGCTATCTTTGTGATTATCATGTAGCTGACTTTTTCTCCTTATCTTAAATGATTATTATCATTTCAATGAGCTGTGTTGGGCTGGTGGTGATCTTTAACACAAAATAATTTCACACTTACGAATGTAACACAACAAAAACAGCTCAGTAGAAAAGGGTATTGATTTGCAGACTAAGGCATCAGGTGACATAAATAAATAAATAATTTATAATAAACTCCATTTCTAGGACTGGTTTTATATAGAAAGCCTACAACCCACAAATTAAAGAAAAAACCCAAAAATACCAGTTGTCATATTTTTAAAATTTAAATTAAGTGTGGGATACCATTACTATCCTTACAATATGCACATTGTTCATGAGTATTGTGGCAATGATGTAAATTTAAAGCTTTTCGATTGGACTTTTCCTATAATTGAGTATTGTATGATTTTTGCATAATTATATGGGATTATATGTGAAACTCTCAAATAAAAAAGAGCTAATTGGCAATATAAGATATCGATGTATTTCTTTTGATCTCTCTAGATTCATTGGTTGTGCAATCAATCTCTTCGTTTTCCAATTTTTTTTTACACGTTTTTCCAATTTTATTCAGCCAAACAATAAATTCATATCGTATAAACTGTTTTGGTAAAATGTGAAAAGCCCTTTTCTATACTAGTAAGGAACGTTAAAAGACCCAGATGAAAATAGGCGACTATCCAAATTAAATTAAGAGGTGGGAGGGCTTTATTGCTGAAAATTGTTACAATTGTTATTATATTACTGGTGGTACCTCTGCCTTTTTAGAGAGTGGGATTCTGGCAGGAGAATTGGTACTCTATCAGCGGCAAGGTTCCTGCTCCGGCTTGCGGTTGAGCAGGTAAGGCTACTCAGTTAGACCGCATGTGTAAAGAAACTCACCTGATCCCCGACGACAGAGCTCGGTTTTTGTACTAGTTCCTTATCCTCGTATCAATAAAATACTATCGTTATTCTCCCCAAAAAAAAAAATCACAAACCACGTGTAGAGCAGTTGAAGTAGCGACTTATCCTCCCGACTCCCTTAGCAAAGCTCAAGAAGTAAACATACAAATGATAAAATTCCAACTTGCAAGTAGAAACTTACAACATTTAATTTAACCGCACACATGAAGCACCAAAAATCTCTTGTTTAAAGAAGCACCAAAAAACAATTTCAAATAAGGAGCATTACATCATGTTGTGTTGCCAATAATGAATCGGAGAAAAGCTTTTGTTTGATGGTAACATCACGTAACATACGTGTTAGTTATGAGAGGACAATGACCTCTGCCTCGACTACACAAGTATTCATCACCAAATAACCATTGTCTATCTCTTTGAAAAAGCCCAACATGATGAAATTAGGCAAACCCCAAGCCGGAGTCGAGGCTCTGAACCAACGACTAACTGCAAGCACACAAAAAGAAAAAAAGAAAGAAAAAAAGAAGAAGAATAATTATCAGGTTTGAGAAGAAAGAGGAAAAAAAATAAGTAAAGGAAGAGATATATATTATATTAGGACACATGTTTACATTTACAAGAAACATGCTTGGCGTTTAATTGATCAACGATGCGAAGAGTAAACTGTGCAAGTATTTTGAAGTCAGGAGATAGCTTTTCTGGATTAGCTAATCTTAAGTACAGAGAAACATGAGTATCCTTTCCTGCGCCATTTCCCTTGGGATAGAGGTCTATCTTCCTGCAAACCACACCAACAAATTAAACTAAAACAGAGGAACTAATTAAACAACAAGTTTAAAGAAGGCTTAATCGTCATCAGAGAGATACCTACCATGTCTGCCCTCCAGCATTGAACAGTTTTGATGACAAGCAGTGGGGTTTTAACTTTGAAAACTCCTCAATCTTCCAAACATACTTGTAAATAATAACAGCGTTTTCTTTTTGATGAAGAGAATCATTGTTTTCTTTTGATACAATAACAGCATTGTTGATCCTTGGTAGGCACTCTACCTTGCCCGCTCTTCTTTCTTTACAAACAAAGACCTCGGCTCCAAACACACAAGTATCATCAATGAGATAGCCCTTGGAAGCATCAGCAAATGCTTTCAGAGGGATAACTCTATCGAAACCCACTTCGAGCATCGCCCGGTGCAAGCATATCTTGTTTAGATTAGCATCTGATAAGAGAGAAAAATCAAAAGATCATGAACAAATTAAAGCAACACAAGATATATGAGAATTAATTTCAAACGGATAGATAATATATAATGTATATATGTATGTATACCCTGAAGAACCAAGTAGATTCCCTTATTCTGATCAAGTAAAAACAATCTAAAATCAACAAATACTCCCCAACCAGTCTGAAGTGATTCTGCTCCTGCAATTTCTAGATAGACAGAGATGTGGTCTTCCACATTCTTCTTCTTGTATCCATTTGGGTACAGCACCAGTTTCCTGCAGTGATCAAACATTAAAAAATAATAGGGGCATTTCAATCTAGACCCAGATGATTTACCATTTGTATCCTCCAGCATCAAACTCCCCTGACTCAAATCTATCCGATGAATGCTTCTTTAGCAACGAAAACGACTCTATTTCTAGAGTGTAGTGAGTTGGCGGTGTATTTGAAAATGATGTTGAAATCCCTGCAATGTACATTTTATTAATTAATGGCAACAACACTAGAAGGTAGGTATATATAGAACTTCTTTGCAAATGTGGGTTAAACCAGTTAACCACGGCATTACCCACCTCCTTGCACGCAAGTTCAATACAAGTGCATAGGTGGAGAAAAAGAATTATATTTTACGTACCATCTTCCTCAAACTCAAGACTAGCCATGGCAATTGACCAATCTTCCTTCTATAGATATATATATATATATAGATATTACAATACAGGTTTATTTGCCAAAAAAATTTATAAAGGAAAAGGTTTCAGCTATTAGAAAGACAGTTATGGAGGAGAGATTAGAGTTCTTTTCCGATAGGAATACGATTTTATATATTCAAAGATTATTTATGTTAGGATATAATCAAGAGGATCACGTGTTAAATACACCTAATAGTTAGGCTAGTTAGTTGCTGAGCTGTCAAGTAAATAGTTAGATTAGATGTGTTAGTCTGTTAATGAGTTTGTTACGGAAATAAGATGTTTTATTAATGTTATAATTGCACATTGTTGGGAAATTTTTCATATTTTGTTAAAAGTTTGAATGAGTCTGAGTTTATAAATTTGGACGTGATAAGTTAACGGTTTGGTTTGGAGATCAAAATAATTTCACTTACGAATGCAACACAACAGAAACAGCTCAGTAGAAAAGGGTATTGACTTGGAGACTAAGGTATCAGGTTTGAAACCTCTTTGTTCCTCTAGTTTATACTATCGCTTGTGCTAAAAACAAACATATGAAAGCTCGTTGGACATGTTAAATTTTTGGAAATAAGATTACTATCGTTTGCAATGCCTTTTCCCTTTTGGATAGAGCAGCATCCTCTTGCAACAATGAACATTTTCAGTTCAGATTACGTAGGTGCACTTCAAAGTTTATTCTTCGTTATTACAAGCGATAATCTACTTTAAATTAATCTAAACTACAAAAATAGGGATTCAAACTCGAATTAATAGAATGGGGAGCAGCACATGCGCATGTCTGCTCAAAGTTCATTCTTTAAAGCGCAATATCTTACAAGAATTTTTCGACCATCAATGCAAATTAACTGCATGGATCAGCGGCATTTTTATAGTTTAAGACTCAAAATACTTATTTTCTTCTTTCTGTTTAGCAAAAACTTTAGCAAATAATTGAAATTAGTTTATACTTTCATTCATGCTGGTAAAGTTAGTGCGGTGTCCCAAAAGAATCCTTATAGAGAGTGGCTACAATGTACTTTGGGGTTTACGATTATTCATTTTGCTTTGGTATTTAGAGTTTCACCGAAACTTAGTATATAAAACCAAAAAAAAAGGAGAAAAAAGCCAAACCACATGTAGACCAGTGAAGTAGAGACTCTCTCCTTCCGACTTGCTTAGCAAAGCTCAAAATGTAAACATACAAATTATATAAAATTCTAATTTGCAAGTAGAAACTAACACCAAAGTGTGTTTTTTTAAAGAAGCACCCGAAAACAACTTCAAATAAGGATCATTAGATCCTGTTGTGTTGCCAATATTGACTTGGAGAAACGTTTCGGTTTGACAGCAACAGCAAGTGGCTGATGTGTGGCATGGCATGCATGCATTTTAGGACAAGCTTTAGCTGACTACAATGCTTTAACAATTCCATGGACCGTGACCTCTGCCTCCACCATTCTCTTCACCAAATAACCCTTGTCTGACTGTTTCAAAATGTCAAATGCAATGAAACTAGGGCAACCCTTAGAGGGACTCAAGGCACTGAACCAATGACTAGCTGCAAGCAAGCACACAAAAAGAAAACAAAAAAGGGCTAATCAGGTTTCAGAAATAAATTGAAAAGAGGGAAGTAAAAGAAGCAAAAATTACAGAGAAGAACCCCTCATAGCAATATATATTATATAGCATTAGGTTAGGCCACATTGATTACCTTCCCAATAAACATGATTGGCATTCAATTGATCTATGATGCGCAGAGTAAACTCTGTAAGTATTTTGGAGCCAGGAGATAGCTTTTCTGGATTAGCTAATGTTAAGTAAAGAGAGACATGAGTATCCTTTCCTTCGCCATTTCCCTTGGGATAGAGAAGTATCTTCCTGCAAACCACCAACAAATTAAATTAAATTAAAACCAGAAGTAATTAAATAATAAGTTAATAACAAGGCTTAATATAATCAAAGATACCTACCATGTCTGTCCTCCAGCATAAAATGGCTTTGATTCCAAGAGTTGGGGTCTGAACTTTAAAGCTATATAAACCTTCCAACAATGCTTGTACATAGCACTGTTGATCGTGTATAGGCACTCTGCTTTGGCAGTTCTTCTTTCCTTGCAAACAAAGACCTCGGCTCCAAACACACAAGTATCATTAATCAGATAGCCATTGGAAGCATCAGTAAATGCTTCCAGAGCGATAACTCTATCGAAACCCACTTCGAACATCGCCCCGTGCAAGCACATCTTATTTAGATTAGCATCTGATAGGCAAAAAAACTAAAACATCATGAGCAATGCTACACAAGAACTGGTCTATATCTGCTGAATGGATGCATGAGAATTCATTTCAAACAGATAGAAGATGTTTAATGTATGCATACCCTGAAGAACCAAGTACATTCCCTTATTCTGATCAAGTAAAAACAATCTAAAATCAACAAATACTTCCCAACCATTCTGAAGTGAATCTGCTCCAGCCATTTCTAAGTAGACAGAGATGTGGTGTTCCACATTCTTCTGCTTGTATCCATTTGGGTACACCACCAGTTTCCTGCAGTGACCGAACATGAAAAAATAATAATATTATTATTCATATATATGCTGAAAACTAACCAAGTCAAATCACAAAGGTGTATCTAATTAAGTAGCAGATGAGAAAAAAGATTTACCATTTGTATCCTCCAGCATCAAACTCCCCTGACTCAATACGCTTCTTCAGCAACGACAAAAAGGACTGTATTTTTAGGGTGTAATGAGTTGGCGGTGAATCTGAATATGGTTTTGAAACCCCTTCAATGCCACAATTAAACATTAATTAATCAATGGCAACAACACTAGAGGAAATATCTAAAAACTAGACGGTTTGGATCATTGAAATCGTGGTATATATATATATACACACGCATGCATGCTCTGTCCTTCCTGTAGGCCTGATGCTGCCTTGGCACCCCCAGCTCATATACTCGTTTGTCTTACGTACCTGCAGTATCTGACTCAAACTTATGAGTAGCCATGGCAGTTAAATTTGACCACCAAACTTGCTGATGCAGAAAATTAGTTAGGGCAACCAATTCCTCCAGATCAGTCTCTTAAGTCAGTGAAGGAAAAGGTTTCAGCGATTAGAAAGAAGAAAGGCATGGAGATGGCCTATTTTTAGGAGAGTATAAGATATTTTCCGATATACATGTATCCAAGAAAGACTCCTTTATATTAGGGTATTATCTGGCACTCTTTTACTAAGCTTGAGCCTTATCGGGTTGTTATATATGGATTACGAGCCTCTGCATTTATCATTCGTGCATTTACACGCATTTAAGAGAATATTAACCATTAGATTAATCTAATGAATTTTAATAAGTCCACATCATCATATCTATCCAATAACTCAAATTAAAAATTAAAAAATAACCATTTGTGATTTTGGTTTAGTACAATTATGATGATGTGGACTTATTAACATTCATTAGATTAATCTAAAAGTTAACATTATCTTAAATGCGTGTAAATATCACGCTAAATGCAGAGACTTCGATCCGTTATATATATATATCAAATTATTTTTCTTTTCTTTTTGAAAAATATATTTTTATTTTTGGATGTATTGATTTGGTGGCATGTTATGGGGTTTTTTTTTTTTTTTTGGTTACGTTGGGAGGAAAGAAACCCCAAACAGGGAGGAAGATGAGGGCCACAACCACTGTGGTAAGTGGTTAACTCCGCTGGACATGGGGTTTTGTTATTTGATATGTTATTAGAAGAAAAAAAAATTAAGGTATGTCAAGGTGTTTTATTTGTATTATTATTACATTTATTGAATGAGTTTGAGTTTATAAATTTGGATAAGATACCGATCTGGCTTGGAGTAAAGTAATCTCACACTAACGAATGTAACACAATATACTGGTGGGAGCACATCCGCTCTAACCAACTTGGTTAAACCCATGTCCGCTGTGGACACGTTAAATTTTAGGAAAACATGAACATGTTAAGTTTTACTAATTAATTATACGAAATAAGTGTTATAAAGAATTTTGACTAAAATAAACCCCTTTGCAATGCCTTATCCCTTGTGATATCCTCCTGCAACAACCAACATTTTGCACTTGAAAGTTCCATCTTTTAAGTGCAACTTTACGAAATAAAGGAAATTTTGGTAAAATTTGAGCGGCCTATTTACCGTGAATTGTAGGCTTAATAGAATCCTTACAGAGTGGTTACAATGTTCCCTTTGGGTCTAGAGCAAATCATTTTGTGTTTAGGGTTTTAGTATTTAGAGTTTATATTAGAAAAATAATTTAAACGGAACAAAATATGTTTATTTTATGATGCATATGGAATTGACTAACTGAGACTTGAGTTAGAAAAAACTTAAAAACACCAAGCTCCAATAAATCATATTTCAATTGACACAGCACTTTCAATCAGAACACAATTTTGATCAATTGTCTCAGACCCCCTCATAACTGATAACTTGTTTAAGCACAAAATGGCGTGAAAAAGTTTTAGCTTGTCGACTGTAATCGGACTAGTATGCATTCCTCATACACAGCAGGTTCAGAAAAAACCTCAACTACGAAGACAATACTTCTGACTTTGGCCTTGTGTACCCAAGACTGATTAGCTTCTGAACCAACAACTTTTCAGCATCTGCCTGAAACACCAAAAAGAAAGGAGCAAATTATTCAGTGAAAATTACTAACAAAAGGTTTAACTTGAACAACCCTGTCCTGCATATATGCAAATGATAAAGAAACACACATCACATAGTCTCAAGTTCATGTGTGTTTTCTGTAGGCGTTTAAGATTGAGCACAGACCTCAAGCATGGGGCTATTCTTAGGAATGTTGCAAGCCAGAATTATATTCAGTCCCGTCTTTAAAACTGCGAGAACCCCGGCGCGTCAGACCATGGAACCGGAAATGAAAAGAAAACACAATGATAAACTCAAACTTATCTAAACATAGATTGATAATTTACCTAATCTTCTAGCAATGCTCGACCCTGTATTATCAGAAGCCCCGCCAAGTATGGATGTAACACCCACGGTACTGTTCTGTGTAAGTCATGGATAATGATGATTCCCAAGCAGAACAAAGAGGTCATAAATCACCAGTGTAAATAAATCAATTTAAGAGGAAACTAACACTAAATTGCTAACTTACAGGTCTCATAGGTGCTGCTGCATACAAATGTCCCAATTTTGCAGAATTGCAACCAATCCATGCATATATCTACACTCAAAATAATGAGAAATTTTCCCCAATTCTCAGAATTTGTTCAAACTTGACCATGTATGCAAATAATCCTCCTTTATTTTTCGAAGCCAAAAATATTATTAATTTAAAGAATTTTCTTGCTCAATTTCGACTTGGGCAGTTCAATTCAACATCAAAATGGCCCAAAACGACAAAAGAAAATTGAATTGAAAGAGGGAGGAGGGTGAAGGAAGATAACCTGCTTGGGAAGGCGCATGATTTGGAAGTGGAAAGTAGTATCGTTGATGACTTCAGTGAAGCACGTGATCTGCACGCCACCAGCATCATCTTCGTTGCTGCTGTAGCTGGGAGCAGCCGGTTCTTTGTCTTTGGAAATTTGAGCAGAGCTCAGAGCATGGTTTAGACCGCCAAGGTCTAAATCTCCTCGAGCCATTACTTGCAGACTCAAGCAGAGTGAGACTGTGAATCGGAGAATGATCGGGCCGACGGCTAATTATTTTATGGCGTTTTTTTTTGGCTTTTGTGCGTAGCTTCCCTCCTTTGTTGTTTTCCTGGGCCTCCCTCTGCTGTTCGGCGTTTGTGCTTCTTGGGCCTGTTGGCCATCTCTTCGTTTTGCCTGTGGGCTCTTGAGCAGGTATTTCCAGGCTCAGAAAGGAAAAACGAAAAATGTTAAAGAAAAGAAGATGATTCGAACTCATAATCTCTTTCAAATTTGTGAGTAAATTATAGTATAAGTATATCGGTCACTTGGTATAACTTCTCCACGTGTTATAGTATAAGTGGATATTTGGTGATACTATTCCCTAAAAGGAGAAATATTAACCATGTCATCCATCTATATTATAACACATATACAAGTTATACCATGTTATATCATGTGAAAGTACTCCAGTACCATTTTATAATTTCTCCAAATTTGGGAAGAGAAAAGTACCACTGAATTAAAAGCCAGTTAGTGAGAAAACAGTAGCTAAATGCCATATTTTTGGTTTTTTGTTTTATTTTTTTTTCATTTATTTGTTACTTGGAAAATAATGGTGAATTTTGTATCTGTTTCTTAATGTCTAATTTTTTTTCTTTGTACAAAGAGCATAACTTCCGTATTATACTTATTTTTTTATTTTTTTTTTCTGTTGAAGAAAAACAGTTTACAAGCAATTATACATAAAGAATTACTTCTAACTACAATCAATGGATTACAATGAGCTTGAGCAACCCCCCACACCTCTTTCTTTCTTCACTCAAACCTCAGGACACAAACTTAAAAGGGGAAATATAAATTTAAACCAAAACAATAGATACAAAATATACAGCACAGTTTGAAATATAATTAAATTGCCCTCCTTGGCAAAGTTGGGCAATAGTGATCAGCAACATATTCTCAGATAGCCATCTTCTGTACCCACAAGAAACAATCTTGAGAAGGGTAAAATACTTATGCTTGACAAAACTGAAAAGTTTCTTGCTCCATGATCTGCCATGTAGAGTTTTTGGCATGTAACAGCCTGCTGCCCATCCTGCCAAATGGTTTTCGTGTCATGCAAAATAGATATGTGCTTAACAAGAAATGGTGATAAAGTGCAGTGTTGTTTACCTCATCACCGGATTTGGATAAAGAAGAAAGTCCAATTTTATTTTTGGCAATTGAAATAACATCTTGGCCCCACACAGAGAACGAAGATACACCATCCGTATGACCCTTCAGAATTGTGGGCTGAGATGGCCAATTCCTGCATAAGGAGTTCATAAGTTTAATGAGAGCTTGATAGTGCAGTATCATTTCCATGAAGCTAGCAAATAGATAAAAGAAAATGTACTGGATCAATTTAATGCAAAACAATTTGGGCTCCATGAACATCTTAAAACTCACATAACATATAAGTAAACATAGGGAAACCCAGGGAGATTGCTCCATCCAAATTATTTGAAAGTTATCATTAAATAATGCCTGAAATTTACCTTCTCAAGTCCCAAATTCTTAAAGTCCTGTCAAGAGAGCTGGACACAAGTAAATGGTCCTCTGGTGCAGCCAACTGCATAAGTAAACGGTAAATTAGAATTGAATTTAAACTAAAGTGAGGCTTTTCTCAAGCTTTTTTGAAATACCTTTGTCACGTATCCATCATGAGCCTTCCAAGAGGCAATAACATTGCCACTCCTTGCATCAAATAACCTACAATGACCAGAACTCAATCCAGCTGCAATCCAAGATGGTGAAGAAGCTCCATCTGGTTGCATTTTGTCAGACCCACAGGAGCATATGGTAGAAACAAGGGAAGGATAACCAGACTCCGTAGAATCCCCCCTCCAAAGGTGAAGCTTTTGTCCTCGGACAACATCAATGAACCTGTAAGATTCACAAAACATTAAAACCTGAAACTGCCTGAAAAGTTTCCTGGTCTTTATCAGCTTGTAATGGGATATCTGTGCAACCTTATGTATTTACCTGAGAGAACCATTTCCAGTGCCAACTACAAGCTTGTCACCAAATTCTGTCTGCAGATGCATACAAGTATACAAGCTCCCATCAAATGCACCGCTCAATACTCCACTGGACAGTGTATTGGAATTGAGCATATTAACCTGGTCAACATTGACCTTGGAGGAAGAAGATGGAGGGCTTGCACTATGTGCAGAATCCACAGATGGTTCAGAATATACTGAAATTAATTTCCCAGTTCGGCTATTCCAAACATGTATTGTTCCATCACAAGACGCAACTCTTCCACTAGACGACAAGACACAAATATCGTTCACAACCTAGCCACAAAAGCAGTTAGATACATGTGCATGACCATAAGTATCCAAAAGCAGACCCAAACTCAGATCTAAAATATGTAATACAGCACCTGATAGTTCCATGGCAAGAGCCAATTATCAATGTGATTACTAGGAATCATTTAGGATGGAAGGTTTCAATTTAAGCGCAAGAGAATAGTTTCAACAGGAAAAGGAAAAAAAGAAAACAAAAGAAAAAAAGTAAAACAGAATAGGATAAACAAACCTCCTCATGGCCATAGTATCCCGATACACAATTAATTCTAGTCAGCTGCCATTTCTGAACAGTTCCTTTGAACCCTGCACCAATCCCTGCAGTAAAAACAGTACATTCATCTGGACATACGGCTAAATACCGTAAGGCCCCAGGATGAGCACGGACTGAGTATATAACAGATGCTCTGATCTTCCATGGATGTTCATCTTTCATACCCCCAGCACGCCCAAGAAAATCAGGCCCATCCCAGCTAGCAGCTGGACTAGGGAACCAAAACCAGGGCTCAAATTTAAAATTTGATGTTGCTGCATGCATTTCGGCTGGACTCTGATGCATTTCAAAGAACCGTTTTTGAGGCATCAAGTTTTTGGCACTTCTAGACCCTTGTGATTGCGGAATTGACCATCCAACCCCATTTAGCAACAGCTTAGCAGGACTGTATTCAGACACATCCTCCAATGTAATAAAATTACTTTGTTTCAACTTTTGTTCCTACTTTCCTAAACCCCTTCACCACATAAGTCACTCACACACACCCTACAATCTAACAGTGGTATCAGAGATGGTTCGATCATAATGGGCGTCAGAGTTGGTTCGATCGCTTTGGACGTAAGGGTCAACTCTAATCTTCTATCAGAGCTACGTTCAATCAACCTTGGGCGTGAAGGCCGTTTCTAAGGAAGCAAAGGAAGCAAGAGATCACAATGGGCGTCAGAGTTTCAAGACAATGCCAAGGTACGTTCACCAAAACTTAATTCAAGGTTTCAAAAAATCTAGAGAAGGGAAAGGAGAACTAAATAAAGTTCTAGTGGAGGAGATAGGAAAGTAAAAAAGAAATGCATGAGAGCAAAAACTTCCTCCATGTGGGGTGTGCAAAAAGTCGAGGCACCCAAAAGAATAAGAAGAAAAAAGAGATTGATAGAAGCCCGAATATTGGGCGTAGAGAAGAAAAAAAATATTGCCGTGAAGAATTATCAAGCCAACTAAAGCACGGAGAAAGTGCCACAAGAGCATCAAGAAAGTGCCAGAAGATCACGGACCAAGTCGGTGAATCAAGGCTAAGTCGGCAAACAATCATCTATAAATAGATCTGTATGTTTTCTAGCAAAATGTAGTTAACCAAGAGCACTCTCCTAATTAAGGGAGCCAAGAGATACCCAAATCAAACTATGTTGAGGAGCCAATAAGCTCACCATTTAAGTGAAGGGCCAAATAGTCCAAACTGATCTAAATCAAGTGTGGTGGCCAATAAGCCAATAAGCGAGGAAGAAGGCCAATTAGCCACAACTAAGCTATGTCCTATTCTCCTCCAATGTAATAAAATTATTACTTTGTTTCAACTATTGTACCCTCCAGCTTCAAAGTCTCCTGATTCAAATTTCTCCAATGAATTTTTGGTCAACAATGAAGGGGACTGTATTTTTACTGATTAATGAGTTGGGGGGTGCATCCGAAATGCATCTCAAAACCCCTGCACTTAAATGTTAATTGCCAACACAACAAAGGTATTAATAGTTTACCAATCCATAAATTGGTAAAACACCTCTGCCGACGAAGTTTCGTCGGCACAAGTCTATGCCGGCACCGCATTAGACTTCTCCCGACGAAATTTCGTCGGCAGAGGTTTTTTGTTTTTAATTTCAAAAATATATAATTGGTTTCTTTACTTTTGTTTTTTGGCCAACTTCTTTAATTTAGTATATGTGATTAAGTAATAGCTTAGCCTTTTTGAATTACTTTAATTAGTAATTATGTATTAATTATTATCTCTTTAGTGAATATTTAAATATGTTACTCATTCAATTTTGCTGTGCAAAAACGAAAAAATAAATTACTTATTTTTGTTTGGGTGTCTTAATTAAATTTCCACAGAGCCCAAGAGCCCCAAGGCCCATCCTTTTTTATAATTAAATATTACGTATTATCGATACAATCTTTAATGCCCAAATCGAATTAAAGTTCGTTGGGCTAGGTCTATCCCGACAAAATTCACCGAGGCATGTCTAGGTTAGGTTCGGTTACGTCATACTAACCCAAGATTGGGAGCGAAATCTAAATCGTAAAGCCCTAGGTCGAGTTATGTGATTATCCAAACCTAATCGAGTCCTAAGTGCCCTACAGTAGGTTTACAATTAGGGTTCGAGGCTTGCGAACGGTTATGGAACAAGTTCGGATGAGTTCGAGAGCTACGGTTTTTGGTTCGAGACTTGGATTTAGGGTTTGGAGACTAAAATTCAATTTTTAGAATACTAAAAATAATTTTCTAGAAATTTTAAATAATTGAAACTATTTTTTAAATAATTTTAAATTCCACAGAATTATTTAAGATAATTAAATAGTATTTATTGAGTAATTTTTATGAAATTAATTAAAGTATTTAAACACTAATGCTTCATTAAATAAATAAAAAGTAATTAAAACATAATATATTCAAAAATATAATATTTTAATAGTATAGCCGCACGGCTATACTCCAAAGTAGAATATTTACAGTATTTTATAAGTATAGCCGTGCACCTATACCCCAAAAAAGGCATATTTTAAGGTATAGCCACACGGCTGTAACCAAAAATAGAATATTTTAAAGTATATCCGCACGGCTATACCCTGTAAATAGCAAACTAAGCAACACCTCTCCCGACGAAACTACGAAATTTCGTCGGCAAAGGTGTTTTTGTTTTTTGTTTCAAAAATATAAAATTGGTTTCTTTACTTTTGTTTTTTGGCCAACTTCTTTAATTTAATATATGTAATTAAGTAATATCTAAGCCTTTTTGAATTACTTTAATTAGTAATTACGTATTAATTATGATTTCTTTAGTGAATATTTAAATATGTCACTCATTCAATTTTGCTGTGCAAAAACGAAAAAATAAATTACTTATTTTCATTTGGGTGTCTTAATTAAATTTCCCCAGAGCCCAAGAGCCCCAAGGCCCGTCCTTTTTTATAATTAAATATTACGTATTATCTATATACTCTTTAATGCCCAAATCGAATTAAAGTTCATTGGGCTAGGTTTATCCCGACAAAATTCGCCGAGGCATGTCTAGGTTAGGTTTGGTTACGTCATACTAACCCAAGATTGGGAGCGAAACCTAAATCGTAAAGCCCTAGGTCGAGTTATGTGATTATCCAACCCTAATTGAGTCCTAAGTGCCCTACAGTAGGTTTACAATTAGGGTTCGAGGCTTGCGAACGGTTATGGAACAAGTTCGGATGAGTTCGAGAGCTACGGTTTTTGGTTCGAGACTTGGATTTAGGGTTTGGAGACTAAAATTCAATTTTTAGAATACTAAAAATAATTTTCTAGAAATTTTAAATAATTGAAAATATTTTTTAAATAATTTTAAATTCCACAGAATTATTTAAGATAATTAAATAGTATTTATTGAGTAATTTTTATGAAATTAATTAAAGTATTTAAACACTAATGCTTCATTAAATAAATAAAAAGTAATTAAAACATAATATATCCAAAAATATAATATTTTAATCGTATAGCCGCACGGCTATACTCCAAAGTAGAATATTTTACACTATTTTATAAGTATAGCCGTGCGGCTTTACCCCAAAAAAGCATATTTTAAAGTATAGCCGGACGGCTGTACCCCAAAAATAGAATATTTTAAAGTATAGCCGCACGGCTGTACCCAAAAATAGAATATTTTAAAGTATTGCCGCATAGTTATACCCTGTAAATAGCAAACTGAGCAAACACCTCTCCCGACGCAGTTTCGTCGGGATAGGTATATGCCAGCACCGAATCAGACTTCTCCCGACGAAATTTCGTCGGCAGAGGTGTTTTTGTTTTTTGTTTCAAAAATATAAAATTGGTTTCTATACTTTTGTTTTTTGGCCAACTTTTTTAATTTAATATACGTGATTAAGTAATATCTAAGCCTTTTTGAATTACTTTAATTAGTAATTACGTATTAATTATGATTTCTTTAGTGAATATTTAAATATGTTACTCATTCAATTTTGCTGTGCAAAAACGAAAAAATAAATTACTTATTTTCGTTTGGGTGTCTTAATTAAATTTCCCCAGAGCCCAAGAGCCCCAAGGCCCATCCTTTTTTATAATTAAATATTACGTATTATCGATACAATCTTTAATGCCCAAATCGAATTAAAGTTCGTTGGGCTAGGTCTATGTCTTTGATTAATGTAATTATTATTATTGAAAGCCAAATCCAAAGCCAAGCCCATTAGCCCAACCCTCCAATGTTAATCACACTTATGAAATTATCATAGTGCTTTGTTTATAAACACCTTTATAGGAGTGTGGATTGTCAATGTGGGATTTTCACAGGGGGCACTTCAAAAGATAACATATTATGGTCAAAGTTAAACCTTAGAAATTTCATATTATGCTGTCACTTTTAATATAGTAGCTGTGAAACTTGTATTGACAAGTGATGTGGTGGTGGTGGTGGTGGTGGCGGCGGTGTTGATACATTTCGCTGCAATGTGGGCGGTGTTGGTGGTGGAGGTGCTGGTGGTACTGGTATTTTTGTTTCTGTTACTATATTAGGCAGTGAAAGAGACAACCCAGATGCTAGTTTCTCTGATTTGCCTCCATAGAAGATCACCAAGTCACATCTTCACTCATTTATTTAAACACACAAATAGAGAGACAGAGTAGAGTAAGCAAGCAGAGTGAAATTGGGCATAGCGGGCAGAGAAGAGACAGAGAAACAAAAAAAGCCACAGTACCTGGTTGGAGTTGGAGTGAGCTGAAACAAAGCATAGTCAAGGCGAGCTTCAGAGTCCATGGCCACGGAAAGGGAGAAAACAGAGACCACAAGTGCATATAATATCAGAATGTATATATGCAAACACTAGAATGCCATCTTCTTGATTGAACTTGCAGGTCACATTCCCCCAGTTGTTCAAGTTGAAATGGAAAAGAAAGAGACAGAGACAGAGAGGGAGCAACAGGGTTGAGAGACAGCGAGAAATGATGAAGCTTTTGCACATGCGAATCTTAAAGGCGGGCGGGATTATTTTAGAATCATGAACTATTTTGAGATTTTTTGTCATGTGGTACAGCTTTGATGTCAAAACAAAATCCATTTGGGGGTTAGATCCAATTACAACCTGTCCTCCTGAGTTTAACGTCTAAAGTCTAAAGTCAGTAAATCCAATGAGATTTGTTAGGGTTCGGGTTCTTTTAAGTAAGAATTAAGGTTAAGATTAATCTTTGCATACAAAAACAGAAGATACCCTAATAGAAACACTTGAGAATTATAATAAAACATTGCTTGACTAGTAGCTCAATTGATTTTCGTTGTACAAGTGCAATTGAGTGAAGGGCTTTGAATGTATTTCTTCTCCTTTTCCTCATTCTTTTCTCGAGGGAGGAGGAAACTTATTGGCAATGAGGAAGGATCAACGCCACCCAATTGCCGTGTTGGGAGCACCCAAAAACGGTGGCTTTGAATGAAGAGGAAGAAGAGATCAAAGTAAAGATTTGGGATGTAGAATGGGATCCAATCCAACTACAAGTCATTCTATAGTGAGGGTCTTATATATGGCCCTTAAGTAATGTCATATAACTTAATCGTTGGATTAGGCTAATTAATTTAATCAAACGGCTAACCAATTTGATCCAACGGTTAAGAAATAGGGTCTCACCTAAAGAACATATATATAAGACCCTCACTATATAATTCTTGTCCAGATCAACTATTGCATTCGAATATGTTGGCTCCAACAATTTGACTGGTAAAGCAAATGGGTTCATTTCATGGGTACGTGTGAGCCCAAATAAATAGTGCCTGGGATTAGCCTACCCCAACATAGAAAAAAAAAAAACCCAAACAGGGTTATTTTGGCGTCGACTAATTGCAGCAGGCCTAGTTGAAGTTTCATGAAAAATCAACTTGATGGCAAATAAATATGACACATGCAAAAGGAGGGAGGTGGTATTTGCATGAATTCAATTGAAGTCCATTGAGTCCTTGACCCAAAAAAAGTCCATTGAGTAATTGACTGTTACACACTACATACATGTCATATATGGCACAAGGGTTTTACCAAGAAATTATATATGCAAATTCATGATTATTCCTTCAAATTAAGTGCCAAAAAGATTCCAGAATAATATCACTCATCAAATCACAAACACATGCCCAAATTAATTTCTTCGTAGTTTAAATTAATTTCTTGCGCCGTAACAGTCTAACAAAGACAAACAAAATTCCTACATGGTGGTATCAAAAAAATGCTAATAAGCATTGGGGAAAAATCGATGCATTTTAGAGTTAAAAACCGATGTATCATAAAGTGATGCTAATAGTAGTATTGTTAATCATCTTTAGCAATGGATTAGTACTCTAATTCTTAACTATGCTATAATGGCGATATTTATGTTACTAGCTGCAATGCACGCATAGACAAAAGTACTAAAGCTTATCCACATCTAAGACCAATTTATTACCCTAGCATAAGCCTATATATAAGTTGTGACAGGAAAAAAAAAAAACACACTATATAACTTCTGCAAACATGAGCTTCCAAAAACTCCTGCAAAGAACAAAGTTTTGGGTCTATTCATAAAACCAGTGGCGGATCCAGAAATTTCCATTCCAGGGGTCAAAGTGTAAAAATTTATATATTTTTTAAACAAAAAAATCCAGTAAAATGTAACGATAATATTATATTTAATAATTTATGAAATAAATATCGTTAATAATTTATGAAATAAACAACATTACAAATAACAGTAATCCACATAAAATAATGATAAGGAAAACAAAGAATATAGAGATACACTCAATGTTTTTAAAGTGAGGCTTTGAGGCAAGCTTTTTTATGTCACATAAGTCGAAGCGTGAGTCTTAAATCATTGAAGTGTAAACCTTTTGAATATCAAGCATAATAACAATTGTTAAAAACGGACTATCTAATGTTTGTATCCTTCAATATAAAAGACAATTTACAATTTTGTCATTTTATCTATATATATAAAAGCAAAAGACAGAATGGTGAAACATTCAAAATACCAGAAAATGCCCTTAGTTAATCCAAACATTAAGAATTGAAATTATTAATTAAATGAGGATAATATGGTAAATTCACACTTTTTCATATTTAAAAAATTAAAAAATAAAACAAAATCAGATAATGAATTCTATTTTTATGGAGAATAACTACCCATTTTTTCTTTTCATAATTCTAAAAACTAAAACTAAAAACTAAAAACTAAATAAATAAACCAATTGGCACACGCGTGAGTGTGTAGCAAGGGGCTAATATATATAAAACAAAAGGCAGAAAATGGTGAAACATTCAAAATACTATAAAATGTCATTAGTTAATGCAAACATTAAGAATTATAATTATAATTAAATGCGGATAGTACGGTAAATTCATATTTTTTTCATATTAAAAAATAATTAAAATTAAAAACAAAATCAGATAATGAGTCCTATTTTTATGAAATATAACTACCTATTATCTTTTTTAAATTTAAAATAAAATAAAATATATAAAATATAAAAAAATTAGCACATGCGTGGGCTAGTAATTAATAATACTATAGAATATGGAGGTTATTACAATTTGGAAGTCTGGGAAGATGTGTAGTTATTAGAGAAGGAGATTAGAGAGGTGGTGGCTTTTTGGAACTTGGTTTAGGTGGTGGCTTTTTGGAACTTGGTTTGAGAAACGAAGGGTTGGGTTGGGCTGGTTCCTAGTTAAATGTAATCCACCGTGTATTAAAAAGGCCTCCTACCCAAACTCACCGTTTCATTAAAGAATTACACTAAAAGCTAAAATGATGGCGTATTTCCTCATCTGTAGTGGGAAAACATGTCTTCTCTTCCATTAACTGGCGCATTTCATCGAGCGAATGATGGGCGTTCCTGCCCAGCCACCAAACAATCCAGGGGTCAACCATCTTTCCTTCCATGGCTTTTTCCGGCTTCCGGGGGTCAATTGACCACCCTTACCCCAACGTGGGTCCGCCCCTGCATAAAACTGGCTTAAAGGGTCGCTTTGTATTTTATTAGCGTTAACAAAATTGAGTTTGTTTGCTACTTAAAGTATAAGTTATTCACCCACGTAGAGGATAACACTCAGCTGAAGTTAGATACGGGTTGAAGGAGTTTAGATAACTAGTTTGAGATGAGCATGGAATCCCCTCCTCATCACATGACCACTATCAAATGGGGGAGGTGGGTATTGGAATTACTTCTAAGCCTGCAATTTTCGTGCTCCTCTCTCACACCATTAATTCATGAACACATATAGTTTTTTAAGGAATTTGATTATTGATTTTAATGCGGAACTCGCTTATTAAATGATTCATTATGTGTAAAAAAAAGTCGGTAATGAAAATAATTACATTTCTTCTTATTTCCATTACGTATAAATAAACGTGAGTATTAGGAGATACATTAGGACTTGGATAGTTCTTCCCCTAAACACTTCTCTAGGCTCTTCATAAACTCGGGAGACTCTGAAAACGTGCACCAAATACTCTTTGGTGCTGATGTGTTTGTGTGGTTCGATTGTATCAATATGGCTAATAATCGTAAGTGTAAGGTAAATAGGTGCTTCCTAGAGGTGTCAAATGGGTTAGGCCGTCCCAGCATGGCACGAGCCCAGCCCGTTTAAATGGGACAAAGCACGGCCCAAGCATGATTATTGGTGGGTCGGGTTAGGCACGGCATGAAAGTTTGGGCTGTGCTGGCCCACAACCCGATATGGGCCGTGCTTGGCCCATAGCCCGCTATAAGCCCGGCACGAGCACGAGCCCGGCACGAGTCCGACATGAACCCACTTAATTAATTAATTTTTTTGTTTTTGTAATTCTAATTGGTTAGTTGGTTCCAATTTTTTGGTTATATTTTCTGTAATTCTAAATATGTATGTAATTATGATGCCAGTTTCATACTCCCATAATTTGTTAAAATGCTTCGCGTCTATAGGATTATCTTTATTTCGAGGAAAGGTATCCTATATTGTCCCCTTTTGGGACAAGATAAGTATATCAAGGGGCTTACTTTTATGAAAGGGAAAGTAATTCAAGAGCTAAAACTTGGATGCCATGACATTCTCCAAGTTGAGATGCTGATGGCATAGCTAGATCAAGACCCTTATAAATATGGAGTTTAAACGCATAATAAAGACACACAACCTCTACACATTTCAAACATATATGTTCAAAGATTACGCAGGTTTCAAGCACGCTTCAAACAAAGGGTTAGATTAACTCGAAATTATCACGCAAATATCCTTTTTGGCACTATCGTTTCTACAATCTACACACTATATGAAGCTATAGATTGAATAGTTTATACGTACATAAACATATGTTTCAATTAGTTGTATATCCCCCCACGCCCACCCCACTCACTCCATGTCTTGTTTTGTGTCTGTGGTTTCCTCCTCTGTTTCAGTTAGTCAATAGTCTTCTTCAAGCAAAGGGTCGCTGTTTATCCTCAGACAAATTCGTTGGTCAATTTTATTGCCATGGGCAGCCTTAACTTTGACAAAAATGGTAAGCCACTTTCTGTCTCTCTATATTTTGTGTTTTTACTCTAAACCCTACGTAATAGAAATTTTACGACTTTTTTTTCCAGAACTTTCGAGATCACATTCAAATTCACCACCAACTCATTACACTCTAAGAATAGAGTCATTTTCGATGCTAACTGAAAATTCAGTGGATACATATGAGTCTGGGGAGTTTGATGCTGGAGGATACAAATGGTAAATTGTGTTTTCTTAGTTATTTTCTTCCTTTTCACTTTTTGTGTGGAAATACATAAAGCTTCCGTTAAGCTTATTTGAGGAATCCCTCTAGTGGCCTTCACTTGCATTGTATTTCAATAATCTGACTTGTCTATTTTGTAGATATTTATTCAAAGATTATCTTTGTAAAAATAATATTAATAATAATTGAATCCAAAGAGTGCCAGCGTTTGGATTCTTTAATTTTTCTATTGTACTAGAGTGCTAGTGTAGTTTGGACTGGTCGCCAATGGGAGAGGGGGTGAAAAGCGGCAGGGAGGAGATTGGGGAGAACGTGTATTAAATTTTGAGATATTTAGTTAAATACCCATTCTTAGCACTAATAATATAGATAAATCCTACACTATTAATTTCTATAAACAAACCCCAAAAAACCCAAAAATGAATTTAATGCCATATTGAATTTAATTTTAATTATTAAATTACTTTAATGCCCTATTGAGTGTTTTGGGTTTTTTTTATGAGGTTTTGGGGTTGGGCTTGTTTTAAGAAAATCATGATAGTTTTGTAATTATAGGAAGTTTGAAGTCTCTTTATTATGTTGTAAATGAATTTTGAGTGTGTTTCTAAAGTTCATTTCATGTAGGGTTTTTTTTATTTATAATTTGGACCCTAATATTGGGTATAATAGTGAATCTCCCTTAAATTTTTTATTATAAAGGAAACGTGTTTTAATCTAAAATACAATAAAACTTGTAACTCAAACTTAATGACATGACGTGTCCAACTCAGCTGACACATTGGTAGGTATAAAAACAAAATTATGGTAAGAGTAGCATTATTGTTGTTTTTTTTAATGTTAGTTCACTGCAGGAAACTGGTGGTGTACCCAAATGGAAACACGAAGAAGAATGTAGAAGACCATATCTGTGTCTACTTAAAAATGGCCGAAGCAAGTTCACTTCAGACTGGTTGGGAAGTATCTGTTGATTTTAGATTGTTTTTGCTTGATCAGAATAAGGGAATCTACTTGGTTCTTCAGGGTATATATTCATTATACATCTTCTATCTGTTTGGAGTTAATTCTCATGCATCCATCCAGCAGATACAGACAGACCAGTTCTTCTTGTGTTGCATTGCTCATGATCTTTTGATTGCTTATCAGATGCTAATATGAACAAGATGTGCTTGCACGGGGCGATGCTCCAAGTAGGTTTCGATAGAGTTATCCCTCTGAAAGCATTTTCTGTTGCTTCCAATGGCTATCTCATTGATGATACTTGTGTTTTGGGAGCCGAGGTGTTTGTTTGTAAGGAAAGAATAGTGGGCAAGGCAGAGTGCCTGTCAAGGATCAAGAATGCTTTTATGAAGAAGCATTGTTGGAAGATTGAGAGTTTTTCAATGTTAAAATCCAAATGCTTGGAATCAGAACTATTCACTGCTGGAGGGCTGAAATGGTAGGTATCTCTGATCATATTAATTAAGCCTTCTTAACAATTATTCTATTTAAACTTGTTGTTTAATTAGTTCCTCTGTTTTAGTTAATTTGTTGTTTGGTTGAAGGAATATAGAGCTCTATCCCAAGGGAGATGAAGATGGAAAGAATACTCATGTTTCTGTTTTCTTAAAATTGGCAAATCCAGAAAAGCTATCTCCTGGCTCCCAATTACTTATAGAGTATACTCTGCGCATCATAGATCAATTGAACGGCAAGCATAAGAGTCGGAAATGTAAAACATGTGGCCTAATAATATATATTTTGTTCTTTTACTTCTTCTTTTTAATTTTCTTCTCAATCCTGATTAGTCTATTTTTTTGTTTCTTTTTTCTTCTTGTGTGCTTGCAGCGAATCAGACATGGTTCAGTGCCTCGAGTGAGACTTGGGGTTGGTCTTATTTCATTAAATTGGGCACTTTCAAAGTGTTAAATAGGGGTTATTTGGTGAAGAATACTTGCTTGGTCGAGGCAGAGGTCACTGTCCATGGAATTGCTAAAGCATTAGAGCCAACCGACAATTAAAATACTCGTAACACACCTGGTATGCAAGATCTGGAGATTGGAAGGTGAAGAAGATATGGGGCAATTGGAGGAAGAACGCAAACCTGAATATTGGGACATGGTATTGCCATGAGGGACTTTGTTTTGAATTATGTAGGTTGTACTGCAAATTAGTAAAATACTTAAATACTCAACAGTTGTACAAAAGAATGATTGTAACCAAAATTTATTTTTTTAATTTTTAATTTTTAATTTTTTTAAAAAAAGAAGTTTGCATAAAAAAAATGTCAGAAAATGAGACAATGCATTGCAGATATGAGAAACATACGCTTGTCTGTTCTATGAGTTAATGGAAGTAAATGATACCTTGAAGAACCAATTAGTTGCCCTTATTCTGATCAAGTAAAAACAACCTGAAAACAGCATACACTTCCCAACAAATCTGGGAAGCATTTGCACCCGACATTACCAAGTAGAGAGAGATGTGCTCTTTCACATTCCTGCTATTGTTTCTATTTGGATAGAAAACCAGTTTCCTGTAGCAAATCCACAACTGATTTAGTACTCTAACGTAGCTTGAAAATAAGAAGAAAGTACTGGCAACTAATCCAAACTAAGATTATGAGAAAAGACAGAGATGTTGGAACTTTGTTTAGGAAATGAGATAATGAATTCTAACCAATTGTACCCTCCAGCTTCAAAGTCTCCTGATTCAAATTTCTCCAATGAATTTTTGGTCAGCAATGAAAGGGACTGTATTTTTACTGATTAAATGTTAATTGCCAACACAACAAAGGTATGATTCTAAACTTGACCCCCAAACTTGGTAAAGTCGCCATGAAATAAACTTGACCCCCAAACTTAATTTGCTGGCAATTCGATACAAGTTAAAAGAATCAGAGAGGGTTTTCTGTTTTTAAAGACAAATTAAAGGTATGATTCTAAACTCAAAATTTGTTCTCATTTGGTGCATAGAATTGGACTGGATATAGGATATAGCTCCCTATATTTGAAGCATGTTAAAGAAGAAATGAATTTTTTTTATATCAAGTTGGAGGTAGAAGATGGATTACTCATGAAGAAAACTTATCCCATTTAATCCCCACAAAATGGTAGGATATCAATACCTTATAACTTTTCCCACCAAATCTCCCCAAAATGCAAAATCATTCACCTCTATCTTCATTTTCACCTTCAACATACCTTAAATTTAGTCATTTTTCAAATCCAATCCAATCCTATACACCAAACGAGTTAAAATGCTTCGCGTCTATAGGATTATCTTTATTTCGAGGAAAAGGAATCCATGAGCGCTTTTATGTAAGACTTCGTTTACCATAAAGAATATATATTAACAGTAGAATATTCTATTCTTCAATTTTATCTTCTATTGTCCCCTTTTGGGACAAGATAAGCATCAAGGAGCTTACTTTTATGAAAGGGAAAGTAATTCAAGAGCTAACTTGGATGCCATGACATTCTCCAAGTTGAGATGCTGATGGCATAGCTAGGTCAAGAGTCTTATATATGGAGTTTAAACGCATAATAAAGACACAACCTCTACACATTTCAAAAATATATGTTCAAAGATTACGCAGATTTCAAGCACCTTTCAAACAAAGGGTAAGATTAACTTGAAAATATGGCGCAAACATCCCTTTTGGCACTATTTCTGCAATCTACACACATATGAAGATATATATTGAATAGTTAATACATGCATACACATAGGTCCTGAGTTTGGAGTAATTGCTCCACTAGGCAAGGTCCTAAGTTCGAGTTCTAGTATCTGTGTAGTGTGTGTGAGTGTAGTATATTATCGCTCATCTCAATAGGAAATGTCTTCACAAAAAAAAAAAAATTACATGCATATACATATGTTTCAATTAGTTGTATATCCCCACACGCTCGCCCCACTCACTCCATTTCTTGTTTTGTGTTGTGGTTTTTCCTCTTCTGTTATAATTAGTCAATAGTCTTCTTCAAGTAAAGGGTCGCTGTTTATCCTCAGAAAAATAAATTCGTTGGTCAATTTTATTGCCATGGGCAGCCTTAACTTTGACCAAAATGGTAAGCCACTTTCTCTCTCCCTATATTTTGTGTTTTACTCTAAAACGCTATATAATTGAAATTTTATGATCTTTTTTTCTCAGGACTTTTGAGATCACTTTCAAATTCACCACCAACTCATTACACTCTAAGAATAGAGTCAGTTTCGATGCTAACTGAAAATTCAGTAGATACATATGAGTCTGGGGAGTTTGGTGCTGGAGGATACAAATGGTAAATGTTTTTTTAAATTATTTTCTTCCTTTTCACGCTATGTGTGGTGTATACATATATATATATATATATATAGTTATTCTCTTATCTGGATGTCCGCATGTTATTAACGTCCGGATGCCATTGTATATATTTATACAAAAATTCTTCTATGCGGACATCTGAACGTTATTATCGTGTGGACGCCATGTATTGTGGATTAAAAAATGAAAAATAAAAAACAAAATAAAAACATTGGTCCTATTTGTATGGAACAACCCATTAATTTTTTCGGACTAAAAAAATGTAAAAAAAAAATTCATAACATGAGTCCTATTTTTATGGAAAACCCCATTTTATCTTTCTAATTTTATTACCAATACAAAAATTCAATTGGCGCAAGGGGCTAATAGTAGATAATATACCTTGGATATACATAAAAGTTTCTCATGAGGATCCCTCAACACCCCTATAGGGTCTATTGGCATTGTATTTCAATAATCCGAACCATCTATCTTATAGATATTCATTCAAAGATCATTTGTTCAAAAAATCACCTGAATATGAAGCGTGACATTGTAGTTTGGACGTTGCTGCCCCTTTTTTTCTTCAAATTTTCTGTTGTACGAGAGTGCCAGTGCAGTTTGGACTGGTCGCCAATGGGGGAGGGGGTGCAAAGGGAGGGGGAGGATTGGATAGCGTTTTTATTTTTTATTATTAAAGGAAACGTGTTCTATAATTTAAAACTCGTAACTCAAATTAAATGACATAACATGTCCAACTCAACTGCCACTTAAGATTTTTAAAGGAAACACGTTCTAATTTAAAACTTGTAACTCAAATTCAATGACATGGCGTTTCCAACTCAGCTGTCACATAAGATGGTACATAATTGTGGTAAGAGCATCTTCAAAGGAAATATCAAACGTTAAATTTGAATTTGATGGCTTATGTGGCAATTTGACATATAATAGAGTTTCGCATTCCACCAAATATGTCAAATTCAAATATTATTTTATTACGTAGTGTTTATTTGTTTATTGCTTTTCAGGGACATTAATTAAAAAGAATGTTACTCACAAAGTCAAAAGCCAAAAATAACAACATGAGAGAGAAATGTTACTCCATGTAGGATTTAGCATTTCGGTTGGAGAGAGTCTCAACTATTTTTTCTACATGCTAAGAGCCAATTTGGCATTGCTGTGCTGTGAAAATAATCGCTGTCAGATTTGCTATGAGAGAAATCAACTATGAGATCAAGCAGTTTGGCGTTTGGTAAACTTTTTGTTAAAAACTGCTTTCCCTTATAGCTTTCTCACACAACAATTTTAAACAATAAGTGATTTTCTCATAGTTTACCAAACAGGCTGGGCTTCCTAAAATTTTTTAAAAATCACTTATCACCCCAAATAAGCAATGCCATATTGGATTTAGGAGGGAGATGCTCTAAGAGGCATTATTGTCTATATATATTTTTAAATTGTATATATATATTTTAAATGTTTGCTCACTGCAGGAAACTGGTGGTGTGCCCAAATGGAAACACAAAGAAGAATGTGGAAGTCCACATCTCTGTCTACTTAAAAATGACTGAAGCAAATTCACTTCCGATTGGTTGGGAAGTATCTGTTGATTTTAGATTGTTTTTGCTTGATCAGAATAAGGGAATCTACTTGGTTCTTCAGGGTATACATCTTCTATCTGTTTGCATAGTTAATTCTCGTGCATCCATCCCGCAGATATAGACAGACAGTTCATCTTGTGTTGCATTTTTTTAATTTTTCTTGCTTATCAGATGCTAATATGAACAAGATGTGCTTGCACGGGGCGATGCTACAAGTCGGTTTCGATAGAATTATCCCTCTGAAAGAATTTTTTGTTGCTTCCAATGGCTATCTCATTGATGATACTTGTGTTTTTGGAGCCGAGGTCTTCGTTTGTAAAGAAAGAAGACCGGGCAAGACAGAGTGCCTGTCAAGGATCCAGAGGGGTTTTATGAAGAAGCATTGTTGGAAGATTGAGAGTTTTTCAATGTTAGAATCCCAACGCTTGGAATCAGAACGATTCACTGCAGGAGGGCAGACATGGTAGGTATCTCTGATCATACTAATTAAGCCTTCTTAATTATTAATCTATTTAAACTCGTTGTTTAATTAATTCCTCTGTTTTAATTAATAGGAGAATTTCACTCACACCTCCTGAAGTTAGGCATAATTACAGTCAAACCCCACAGGTTTGATTTATTGCAGTCACACCCCCTAACTCTAACAGAAGTTAAATCATTTTAACGATTCAGGAGTATGACAGTCTTTTCACCTGTTTTGAATAAAATATTACTAAACAATACTAAAAATCAAAGGAGCTAATTTTCTCACTAGTCTTCTGTTCACTTACGAAATGGAGTGGGAAAATCACCACCCAAAATTAATTCAAAAATAAAATCTTAAAAAATCATTTCTCCCCCGTCCCACTCTCTCCATCTCTTCCTCTTTGTCCCCTATCCCATTCTCAACTTCTCCTTGAAGGAAGTTTAGGTTCCACCCCAAAACCAATTGGAAATGGGGGGAGTAGCTCAACTCCTTATAAACTATTGCTAGGTTTCTTAACTTTCCAATGTGGGACTTTTTACCTTCACATTTTCACACGCCCCCACACGTGTGGTGAACTTTCAAGCCTAACACGTGGACAACACATATTGGGTGACGTGGAGAGTGTGGTCGTTGGGCTTTCACACGTGGGCTAACTCGCTCTAATACCATGAAGGAAGTTGAGGTTCCACTCCAAAACCAATTGGCAATGGGGGGAGTAGCCCAACTCCTTATAAACTCTTGCTAGGTTTCTCCAAAAAAATTCCAACAAGGTGATGTTCATTCTGAAGTTCACGCATCCGACCACCATATCTCCTTCTACGATGGCAGTTTTCAGACCCTTCTCTACAGCGTGGAAAGCAGCACCGTGGCCACCGACGTGCGCTCCGATGATGAGCAAGTCGTAATGGAACGACTTGGGAGGGCTTCCATTAGAGGATGACGAGGCCAAGACCGAGACGGTTGCAGAGCGCAAAGGAGCAGAGACTTAGACTCGGTGCGCATCAGAGTGGTTGAGAGACGAGAAGCCTAAGGCCTCTCTTCTGAGGTTGCAGAAGCGGAGATTGATAGGCTTGGAGAAAGAAAATAGGGATGGGGTGGCGGTGGGGAAAAGGAGAGAGAAGAGAGAGAGGTAGAAAATGTGTTGATTTTTTTATTAGATTTTATTTTTTAAAGCAATGGAGGGTAGAACTGACATTTTGTCAGTTAATGTTAAAAATAACTAACAGAAGGGGTGTGACTGCAATAATGAAACCTGTGGGGGTCTGAATGTAATTATGCCTAAGCTCAGGGGATATGAGTGAAATTGTCCCTTAATTAATTTGTTGGTGGTTTGCAGGAAGATACGTCTCTATCCCAAGGGAAAGGGCGAAGGAAAGGATACTCATGTTTCTCTTTACTTAACATTAGCTAATCCAGAAAAGCTATTTCCTGGCTCCCAATTACTTACAGAGTATACTCTGCGCATCGTAGATCAATTGAACGGCAAGCATATGAGTCTGAAATGTAAAACATGTGGCCCAATATATATTTTTCTTTTACTTTTGTTTTTGTTCCCTCTTTCTTTTTAATTTTCTTCTCAATCCTGATAGTTTTTTTTTTTCTTTTTGTGTGCTTGCAGTGGATTATCACTGGTTCAGTGCCTCGAATCCGAATTGGGGTTGGCCGACTTTCATTAAACTGGGCACTTTCAAAATGTTAAATAGGGGTTATTTGGTGAACAATGCTTGCTTGGTCGAGGCAGAGGTCACTGTCCATGGAATTGCTAAAGCATTAGAGCCAACCAACGATTGAATATACTCGTAACACACCTGGTACCTGCTATGCCACATCTATCAAGTTTGGAAGATGGTATTGTCACGAGGGACTTTGTTGTAAATTATGTAACTTGTACTTCAAATTAATAATATACCTACATACTCAAGACTTGTAACAAAAATTATATATTTATTTATTTCTTAAAAGAAGTTTCCATTACAATACTTGAGAAATTTGTATCCATATATTGAATTAAAAAAAAAGTTTAATTGATAATTTGCTCCCTGAATTTGTTGGTAACTTTTAATTTATCCCTTGACCTTTTTTTAGAAAATTAAGGACTTTAATTAACTTTTATTGTCAAAGTCCCTCAACCGTCAATTTTTCAAATGTGCGTGCAAATTTCGGTCAATATTAATTGCAAATTCAAAATTTTAAAGAAAAAAAGTTCACTTTTTTTTTACAACAAAAAGTACACTAAATTAAATAGCATTGAATAAGTCAAAAACAAAATTTAAAATAAAATAAAATAAACCCATTGTCTTCATTGTTTTCCTTGTCACTTGTTGATTCAACAACTTCTTCAGGGATTGGTCTTTCCAATTTATAAGTCAAAATTAAAATATAAAATATAAAATTCCAGCGCATCAAGTACCAAAGTTGGTTAACAATTCCAAATGAGGATTATTAAATCATGTTGTGTTGTCAATATTGAATGCAATGATATTTTTTGAGTGCTACTATTTCCACTCACATGTCCTATTTCCCCACCCACTTTATAAAATTACTTCTAAAGACTTAGGGAAAAAACCCTAAACTGTCGTAATCCACATATTCTACTGTTTGACAAAAAAAAAAAAGAAGAAGAAAGTGTAAGACCCATCGTCTTCTTCTCTCATCTGAAGGGGGAAGCTATTAATGATTTCTACTTATCAAATAAAATTATTTTAGGAAATAGGAAATGCTTGAATTAATAATTAAAGGGTTAAAATAATAATAATGCTATAGATGACGATAGCATTATTATTACGACTGGCTTTAGCTGACTATAGTGCTTTAGCAATTCCAAGTACAGTGACCTCTGCCTCGACTAAGCAAGTATCCTTCACCAAATAACCCAAGTCTAACTGTTTGAAATTGCCCAATGTAATGAAATCATACCAACCCCTAGACGGAATCGAGGCTCTGAACCAATTACTAGCTGCAAGCACACAAAAAGAGAAAAGGAAAAAAAAAGAAAAAAAGACTAATCAGGATTGAGAAGAAAATTGAAGAAAGAGGAAAAAACAAATAAGTAAAAGAAGAAATATAAATTAGGGCACATGTTATTACCTTTACCACAAAAATGCTTGCCATTCAATTGATCTATTAGGCGCAGGGTATAATTTGCAAGTAATTTGGAGCCAGGAGATAGCGTTTCTGGATTAGCCAATGTTAAGAAAATAGAAACATGAGTGTCCTTTGCATTGAGATATCCCTTGGGACAGAAGTATATCTTCCTGCAAACCACCACGAATTAATTAAAACAAGAACTAATTAAACAACAAGTTTAGATTAATAAGAAGGCTTAATCATCATCAGAGGGTATTACCATGTATGTCCTCCAGCATTGAACGGTTGAGATTGCAAGCTTTTGGTTTTTGACTTTGAAACTTTCTCAATCTTCCAAACATACTTGTTCATAAAAGCACTGTTGATCCCTGATAGGCACTCCGCCTTGCCTGCTCTTCTTTCTTTACAAACAAAGACCTCGGCTCCAAAGACACAAGAATCACCAATGAGATAGCCATTGGAAGCATCAGCAAATGCTTTCAGAGGGATAACTCTATCGAAACCCACTTCGAGCATCGCCCGGTGTAAGCACATCTTGTTTAGATTAGCATCTGATAAGCAAGAAAAATCAAAAGATCATGAGCAATGCATGAGAATTCATTTCAAACCGATAGTGATAGATAGATATATAATGTATGCATACCCTGAAGAACAAAGTAGTTTCCCGTATTCTGATCAAGCAAAAACAATCTAAAATCAGCAGACACTTCCCAACCAGTCTCAAGTGAATTTGCTCCAGCCATTTTTAAGTAGACAGAGATGTGGTCTTCCACATTCTTCTTCTTGTTTCCATTTGGGTAGACCACCAGGTTCCTGCAGTGAGCAAACATAAAAATATATATTATTCATATATATATATGCTGGAAATCAATAAGAAGAAAATAAATTACCTTCAACACAAGGTATATATAATTAACTAGCAGATGAGAAAAACGATTATTTACCATTGGTATCCTCCAGCATCAAACACCGCTGACTCAAATCTACCCGCTGATGTTGAATGCTTCTTTAGCAACGAAAAAGCCTCTATTTTTAAAGTGTAATGAGTTGGCGGTGAATCTGAAAATGATCTTGAAACCCCTGCAGTGCAACAATTAAACATTAATTAATTAATGGCAACAAAACTAGAAGGTATACGTGTGTATATATATATATGTATGTATGTATACATGTACGTGTAGACACGCATGCCTGCATTAGAGTGCATCTATTAGTCCCTTTTCTTGCATCCAAGTTTCAATTTCTCTACTCGTAAATGAGATTAATTCAGAATAATTTAGACTATATCATAGCTTGTATTAAACACAAAAACAAAAAACAATATAGAACTTCGTTTTAAGGCTTGACTAGTTTCTTCAACACAAGTCGAACACAATTGCAAAGGTCGACAGAGACAAAAATAAGTACAATTTACGTACCACCATGTTGGCCAAACTTAAGACTAGCCATGGCCAAACTTCCTTCTGTAGATACTACAGGTTGATGCCAAAAATTTGATAAAGGGTGCGTCGTCGACCAGTTCCTCCTGAGTTGAGTATTTCAGCGATTATTAGAAAGAAAGTGATGGAGGGTTGCCTTAAGTTATATTGGAGATCGATCGAGTAGACTTCTTTTCCGATAGGAAGTTTACATATACACAAACATATTCAAGATTCCTTATACGATAATATCTGAGACTTTTTTAGTATCCTTAATTAACTTAAGGGTGATTTATTGAGAAATTTTTAAATGTTCCAGGTACACCACGTGGCTGGTGTACCATCCAATACACCTAGGACATATGGAATTACTCTCAAACTTAATGCATTATTTTTTATGACATGTGGGCGGGCTGCATTGGAAATATTCCACATGTTCTCCGTTTAGTGGATGGTACACCAGCCACGTGGTGTACCGGGAACACCCAAAAATTACTCGATTTTATTGGAACTCCACAATCTGCTCTTTTGACCCCCACATAATTTAAAATTACTCTCTACCTATTATTTCTTCCTAAATTACTCTCACTAACCTAAACCCATCACACACTTTTTTTTTCACACCCCATCAATTAACCCCCACAAACCCGCGTGTATCCCTAAACCCCATCGCAAACGACACTACACCAAAAGGCGGCAACTTCTGCAGCACATCACCTCCGAAACACCAAGCTTCTGCGACACATCTTCTGCTGCACAGCTTCTGCGACCCAAATTGTTAACTTGTCTTCCTTTGTCCTCCAAGGTCATGAAGAACGACGTCACCAATCCAAGGTCGTGAAGAACACAAGATTAGCCTTCAATTTTGATTTGTAATGTTATGTTTATGAGTGATATTTCAGAAATTGGATGTGTTTTTAGAGTATAGAGATGTATTCATGGTTTTGATTTTGTTGAAAATTGATGTATGGGTTCGAACCTGGTCTTACTAAAATAGACGTAACTTTCGGTGGGTTACCACCGAAATCATTGCAGTTTTTCAGTTGTAATCTACCAAATTCGTTTCAGTTTTTCAGTGGTAGTTTACCGAATTCGTTACTGAGGCTGCATCATCTTGACCTGATAGAGAGGGTCCCACAGCCTCAGCGAGGAGACATACAACATAGTCTCTCAGAGAGGTTCTGGATGTAGCTGCTACTCATGATACTAATGTGGAGGTAGATGCCGAGTCTACTGGCTCATCTCTACCATGACATATTTATGTTGTCATGGATAACTTAATTGTGAGCATGGTTGTATTAGAACTCATGGTACTTTGGTTGTTTTTTGAGAAATTTTTGCATGTTTGTATTAGAACTCATGGTACTTTGGTTGTTTTGAGAATTTTTTGTCTGTGTTGTTCTACCAAATCAATAAGGATTTATTCGGTGTTTATGATCTAATGTCTTTTTTTCCGAAAGTAGCAAATGGGGTATATAACATTAGGAAAGCTTAAGAAAATGAGCTTTATTTTAAAGGAAAAGATACAACTTCAATATTAAATTTGGACTATCCAAAAATAATAAGTATCTAAAGTGTCACAAATTTGTAATCTCTTTAGATCAAGGGCCAACGTATCCGTAGTGGGTGTATTTTCTTCAGTCATTAAGATCACCGTATCCGTAGTAGCTACATTCTCCACTCCCGGAAGTTTTTTAAACTCATCCACACGTGTTTGGTACAGTTCAGTCATATGATACCGAACCCTTTCCCAATTTACGGTGGAACTCCACCGTATGCTAAGTTAACGGCCGGTCATATACAACCACAATAAGTACAATGTTTCAATGGAAGGCCACTGAATTTTCCTATCATGTTCGGTACTGTTTTGCCGAACATAAGCAGCGACCACCATGCAACTCAACACTCGAAAAAGGCCAAAAAAAATTAACTCATGCCTCATTCGAAGCCTCCTTAACTTCAGTCTCACCCTTCATGAATAAATACTAAGGTATGTTTTCACCAATATAAGCCTATAAACATTGTTAGGGTTGTAGGAATATGATGGTTTGAGAAATAAGTCTGACTAGGGTTGCAGGAACGTATGTGGAGTGTAGTGAGCAAATTTAATTTTTATTTTAAATATTTTTTGTCCTTAACTGTAATTATATACAAATGTAAAATATGTTATTCATATTTAAAATTAGTGTGGAGTCAAAAGAGCATATTGTGGGGTTAAATAAAATCACCCTTAACTTAAATTAAATGGCAAGGTTGAGCCTTATTGGTTCTGATCATGACGTGCATTGATATCACGTTGTTTTTCTTTTCTTCTTTAAAAATCTTTTGTTTGTTTGTTTAAAGGACCCACTAATGTAGTGGTTTGGAGTAATTACTCCCCAAGCAAGGTCATGGGTTCGAGTCCTAGTATATGTGTATGTGTGTGAGTTTAGTATCTTATCGCCCCACTCAATAGAAAAGGTCTTCAAAAACAATCTTTTGTTTATAGTTGAAAAACACCCAAAAGACATTCTCATGATTCCAATTTCCAATTTAGAAAAGGGTGATTTTATTTGAACCCATGAAACAACATCCTTCTTTTTGCGGAATTCTTTTCACTCTCCCTTCCCACAGATTTAGAACTCTCTCTCTCTCTCTCTCTCTCTCTCTCTCTCTCTCTATTAATTAGTTTGCTCTGCTTTTGCTTCTATGAAAATTCTCTCTTCAACCTCCATAGAGACCACACAATCCTTGCTCAAACCATAAGGCTTCATTAGAGAGGCACCAGAGATATGGAAAAAGCTGGAACTTTTTTTTTTTTTAATTTTTTTAATTATTGGAATATGAATAAATTCTGTTGACATTTTAATTTTGAATAGGGAAAATATGGGCTTTCAATTTTTCTTCACAAAAAAGAAGGAGTATTGCTGCAAGGCATGAAAATATAAGTTTTGTGATTTTGTTTTTCTTTTATTTTAAATCATTTTGTTATTTTTAGAAATTGGTATTGCGGGGAGGTGTTATTTTTTGTTTTCAAATTGCATATATATCATTTGTGATTTTGTCAATGTTTTCATCATTCTTTTTCATACCTTATAATATCAAAAACGTGTTTACTGTATTGTTCTCTAAAAACTTAAACATTCTTGGATCTTAAAATGCAAATTCATTTGTTGGTTTTTATTTTACGAAAACATTTTTGGGAAATGATTCTAGAAATGTTACCAGATGGGTCCTAACTTCATTGAAAACACAAACCACGTGTTAAGGAGTGAAACAGCCACTCTCCTTTCGACTCACTTTTTTTTGTTGCCAAAGTTAAAGGTGAAGGGGGAAAACTCACACTCATGCACTGGTATTGTTGGGTTTGAACTCAGGTTCACTTGGGAGCCTACCAAATACCTGGATCAATCCAACTAACACATCTTTGGTTTCTTTCGACTCACTTAGCAAAGCTCAAAAAGAAAACATAAAAATTATAAAATTCTCATCTGCAAGTAGAAACTAAAAATTAAGTGTATAAAAAAAAAAAATTCAACCGCGCACTAGTAAACAATTTCAAATGAGGATCGTTATATCAAGTTCTGTTGCCAATATTGAATAGCAATGATTTTTGGAGAAACGTTTCTGTTTGACGGTAACACCGCGTGACAGGAGGTGTGTTATGAATATTTTTACGACAAGCTTTAGCTGTCTATAATGCTTTAGCAATTCCATGGACAGTGACCTCTGCCTCAATTAAGCAACTATCCTTCAGCAAATAACCCTTGTCTAACAGTTTGAAATTGCCCAATGTAGTGAAATTAGACCAACCCCAATCCGGAGCTAAGGCACTGAACCAGTGACTATCTGCAAGCATACAAAAAGGAAGAAAGGAAAGAAGAAAAAAAAGACTAGGATTGAGAAGAAAATTGAAAAGAAAGAGTAAAAAACAAATAAGTAAAAGAAGAAATATACTTGTTCATAAAAGCACTGTTGATCCTTGACAGGCACTCTGCCTTGCCCTTTCTTCTTTCTTTACAAACAAAGACCTCGGCTCCAAACACACAAGTATCATCAATGAGATAGCCATTGGAAGCATCAGCAAATGCTTTCAGAGGGATAACTCTATCGAAACCCATTTCGAGCATCGCCCGGTGCAAGCACATCTTGTTTAGATTAGCATCTGATAAGCAAGAAAAATCAAAAGATCATGAGCAATGAGAATTAATTTCAAACCGATAGTGATAGATAGATATATAATGTATGCATACCCTGAAGAACCAAGTAGACAGAGATGTGGTCTTGCACCTTCTTCTTCTTGTTTCCATTTGGGTAGACCACCAGTTTCCTGCAGTGAGCAAACATAAAAATAATATTAATAAAGAAGAAAATAATATACCACAGCGTGAAACGAAAGAAAATAACTAAGATATGGCGAACATTAATTGAAGACAACACATGGTTTAGTTAATTATAAGAACTATAGCTTGAGAAAAACGATGATTTACCATTTGTATCCTCCAGCATCAAACTCCCCTGACTCAAAGCTACCACCCTCTGATGATGTTGAATGCTTCTTTAGCAGCGAAAACGCCTCTATTTTTAGAGTGTAATGAGTTGGCGGTGAATCTGAAAATGGTCTTGAAACTCCTACAATGCAACATTAAACAGTAATTAATTAATGGAAACAGCACTAGATGCGTATATAGTGACCATCTCCCTTGGCAATGTCACATGCAAAATGTTAAATTTGAATTTTGATGGCTTATGTGACAATTTGACACTTACGAAAAAAATTAACTCCACCTGAATTGCCATATAAGAAGCATTTTTGCTCACCACTTTAACCCAAGGTGTACTTGTACCACCAGTCTCAACACTTGACATGTGTCCATATGCATAATCATGGTTCCATAAATACAAAGCAAAAGTTAACTATGATTATGCATATGGACACGTGTCAAGTGTTGAGAATAATAGTGAGGATATACCTTGGGTTAAAGTGGTCAACAAAAATATTTTCGTACTCCATATGATGCATAAAGTTTAAAGAGAGTAAATGATAGTGGGGTCCATGGCTGAAAATATATGAAAATAATATTTGACATTAAGCTTTTTGATATGTTATTTTTGACATATCTCTCCTAGCCTTTAAATCCATGTAGGATTTGACTACTCGGTTGAAGTTTTATTTTTTTTATCAATTTATGTCCACGTGGCAATTTGACATATATCGGTTGCAAATGCTCTAAGGGACTTTTCAATACAAACCCAATTCTGGATCAAAATGTTGAGTATAACCCACGTATTTGAATTGATGAATTGCAGCCCAATTTGCATTTACTACTTATTTTTCCTAAGTATTTTGCCGTTGAATGTAAATAATGGAAACAAATTAAAAGTCCTTCATGAATTTAAAGTTTAAACATTAATGGCTAAAAAAATCATAACTCATATAGACCAAATAAAAAAAATTGGTATTATAAGTATAATGCACCAAAGGTCAAAATAAAGAACATTTGTTTACATGACGAAAACAAGCATGAACAGAGATATAAAATTTTGTTACCTTATTTATAGGAAGACAAAAATTTACATACCTACATATACAGAAAACTCACAAATCGTAATATGGGCATTTAGAAAAGCAAAATTATTATCATTAATATGATAATTAATGAAATTTTGATATTAAAAAACAGCTATGGGTGGTTTTCCCTATAAATGCTTGCAGTTTTGGGTTAATATCTAATTTTCTATATATAAAATAATATATAGATATATGTGTATACACACATGCATACATTAGAGCGCATCTATTTTTAGTCCATTCCCTTACATCCAAGTTTGAATTTCTCTCTCGTAAATTATATTAATTTAGAATAATTTAGACTCCAGCATATATTGAAACCAAAAAATATATATATAATTTAGACGATAATAAAGTTCGGGACGCATATGAGAATTTCTGTATATATATATATATATATACACTATAGAACTTCGTTTTAAGGCTTGACTAGTTTCTTCAACACAAGTTGAACACAATTGCAAAGGTCGATAGAGACAAAAAGAAGTGTAATTTACGTACCATCATGTTGGCCAAACTTAAGACCAGCCATGGCAATTAAATCACCAAACTTCCTTCTGTAGATCTACAGGTTGATGCCAAGAAATTTATAAAGGGTGCGCGTCGTCGACCAGTTCCTCCTGAGTGAGTTGTCTTGACTTGAGTCGAAGAAGAAAAAGGTTTCAGCGATGATTAGAAAGAAAGTTTTGGAGGGTGTCTTCTTTATATTGGAGATCGAGTAGACTTCTTTTCCGATAGGAAGAATAATACTGTACGATTCTTTTACATATATACTACACACACATATTCAATATTCCTTATATTATCTGATACTCCTTTACTAAATTAAAATTAAATTAAATGACAAAGGTTGAGTCATTTAAATTAAATTAAATGACGAGTATTTTTACAACTGGCCTTAGCTGACTATAGTGTAACGCAACAATTAAACATTTTATTAATTAATGACAACAACACTATAACATAGTGATATATATATATATATATATATATATATATATATATATATATATTTATATATGTACATATATTAATACATGCATGTGTCCATATTATATAGGAGCATTTTTGCTCACCACTTTAACCATAGGTGTACCCTCACCACCATCCTCAATGCTTGACACATGTCCATATCCATAACCATAGT
This sequence comes from Prunus padus, assembly GCA_024362665.1. NCBI lineage: Eukaryota > Viridiplantae > Streptophyta > Magnoliopsida > Rosales > Rosaceae > Prunus > Prunus padus. Next base: position 7,658,837 of record JANFAM010000016.1, read on the forward strand.
TAACTTTTACTTTGTATTTATGGAACCATAATTATACCTATGGACACGTGTCAAGCATTGAGAATGGTGGTGAGGGTACACCTATGGTTAAAGTGGTGAGCAAAAATGCACTCCATATTATATAGAACTTCTTTGCAAATGTGGGTTAAGTCAGGTGGTGATCAACGCATTGCCCGCCTCCTTGCACCCAAGTTCAAATTTCTCTTCCCCTAAATTAAATTAATTTAGAGTTTTTTTTAATAGAGAATTTAGAGTATTATTAGTATTAAAAAAACAAAATAAAATGGAACTTCCTTTTAAGGCTTGAGTAGTTTCTTCAACACAAGTTCAACACAAGCTCATAGATAGATAGAGACAAAAATAAGTAAATGTTACGTACCATCTTGGTCAAACTCAAGACTAGCCATGGCAATTAACTTCCTTCTATAGATATAGGTTGATGCCAAAATTTGATCAAGAAAAAGGTTTCAGCGATGATTGGAAAGAAAGTTATGAAGGTGGGTCTAATCGCTCAAACCTTTTTTCATGGTGGAGAGAAGAGTTCTTTTCCGATAGGAATTTTTACATCTCTGACACTTTTACTAATACGACTCCTTAATTGAATTAAATTAAATTAAATGACAAGGTTGAGCCTTATGGGGTTTGATCTATCGCAACAAGGTGACAAGATAATGACAAGTTTCTTAATAGATTGAAAAACATAAACAAAAAATATAGTGACATCAAATATCAATCAAGTTTTTTTTTTTTTTTTTGAAAAATCTAGTGACATAAAAAAATAAAAAAATAATAATAAACTCCATTTTTAGGACTGTTTTTATATAGAAAGCCTACAAACTACAAATTAAAGAAAAAACCCCAAAAATACCAGTTGTCATATTTTCATTTTCTCTTCCCATATGGAAGACCAAGTCAAGCATTATTTACATCATGAGAAAATAAATAAAACGATATTTCCTAATTATTTTTCTAGCATTACCAAACACGGGAAATGAATTTTCAATCCCCCTTCTCTTTAGAAAATAAATAGGAAAACTAAGCTCATTATCATCCAAGCTCATTATGTTTATGCATTTTAGGGAAACACCAAGCTCATTATGTCAAGCTACTTACATATCATCCAAGTTCATAATATACATGCATAATAAGCTCATTATGTCTAGAAACACCCTTCAAGTTCAATACTTCAGAAGAAGAAAAAACCCATGCTGTAGTTTTAAATGGAAAAATAGTAAACTTTTGCAGTAGTAAAATGACGGTTATTTTCAAGAAGATGACGATTATTTTTTTTGGGGGGACATCAATAAAGGAGTAAAATCACAGCCCATCAACCTGCTCGCCACAACATCTCCCTCCCACTTTTTCATTTGGCGAATTCAATTTGAATTTTCTGTGAGATGCAGATCTAAGAAACTAATTGGACCAAACATCCTAAGAAAATAACGTATTTTAGGAACCTAACTCTGGAAACACATCTCCTCCGACCCATCATCGTCGATTGCTGAGAGAGAGAGAGAGAGAGAGAGAGAGAGAGAGAGAGAGAGAGAGAGAGAGAGAGAGAGAGAGAGAGAGAGAGAAGAAAAAGGAAGAAAAAAAAGGGGGCCTGGGAAGGAGGAAGAAAAGAGAAAGGAAGAGAAGAGGAAGAAACAAAGAAATAGGTGGGAATTAAAAAAATAGTGTAAATTAAAAAGAGAAAAAAATTTATGTAGTGAAGTTGGTTTTTTTTTTTTAAGTAGAAAAAGAATGAAAAAGTTTCATCATTATGTCTTTTTTTGTCATTATACACACTAAACGCACTTCTGATAAAAATTTATCAAACACTTTGACTACTCACAGCAGTTTTTCAAATACAATTTACCAAACGCTTAGCTGCTTTTTTTACAGCTGATTATTATCGCAGCACAACAGAAGTAGTTTTTTTTTTTTAAAGCAGAGTAACGCCAAACTAGCCCTTAGTACTCTAACGTAGCTTGAAAATAAGAAGAAAGTACTAGCAACTAATCCAAATTAAGATTATGAGAAATGACAGATGTTGGAACTTTGTCTAGGAAATGAGATAATGAATTCTAACCAATTGTACCCTCCAGCTTCACAGTCTCCTGATTCAAATTTCTCCAATGAATTTTTGGTCAGCAATGAAAGGGACTGTGTTTTTACTGATTAATGAGTTGGGGGTGCATCCGAAATGCTTCTCAAAACCCCTGCAATTAAATGTTAATTGCCAACACAACAAAGGTATTAATATAGTTACCAGTCCATAAATTGGTAAGACTAGTCGCCATGAAATAAACTTGACCCCCAAACTTAATTTGCTGACAATTCGATACAAGTTAAAAGAATCAGAAAGGGTTTTTCTGTTTTAGAACTAAATTGGGTTTTCTGTTTTTAAAGACAAATTAAAGGTATGATTCTAAACTCAAAACTTTTTCTCGTTTGGTTTGGTGCATATAATTGGATTGGATAGGATAGCTCCCTATATTTGAAGCATGTTAAAGAAGAAATGATTTTTTTTTAATCCAATTGGAGGTAGAAGATGGATTACTCATGAAGAAAACTTATCTCATCTAATCACCACAAAATGGTATGATATCAATGCCTTATAAATTTTCCCACCAAATCCCCCCAAAATGCAAAATCATTCACCTCTATTTTCTCCTTCAACATACCTTAAATTTAGTCATTTTTCAAATCCAATCAAATCCTATACACCAAACAAGTTAAAATGCTTCGCGTCTATAGGATTATCTTTATTTAGAGGAAAAGGTATCCATGAGCGCTTTTAACACAGATGTAAGACTTCGTTTAGCATAAAGAATATATATTAACAGTAGAATATTATACTCTTCAATTTTATCCTCTGTTGTCCCCTTTTGGGACAAGATAAGTATCAAGGGGCTTACTTTTATGAAAGGGAAAGTAATTGAAGAACTAACTTGGATGCCATGACATTCTCCAAATTGCTAGGTCAAGACCCTTATAAATATGGAGTTTAAACGCATAATAAAGACACACAACCTCTACACAAAGATTACGCAGATTTCATGCATCTTTCAAACAAAGGGTAAGATTAACTTGAAAATATCGGGCAAACAACCCTTTTGGCACTATTTCTGCAATCTACACACATATGAAGATATATATTGAATAGCTAATACGTGCAAACACATAGGTCATGGGTTTGGAGTAATTTCTCCCCCAGGGAAGGTCCTGGGTTCGAGTCCTAGCATCTGTATAGTATGTATGAGTTTAGTATATTATCGTCCATCTCAATAGGAAATGTCTTAAAATATATATATATATATATATATATATATATATATATATATATATATATGTTTCAATTAATTGTATATCCCCACACGCTCGCCCCACTCACACCATTTCTTGTTCTGTGTTGTGGTTTTTCCTCGTCTGTTACAATTAGTCAATAGTCTTCTTCAAGTAGAGGGTCGCTGTTTATCCTCAGAAAAGTAAATTCTTTGGTCAATTTTATTGCCATGGGCAGCCTTAACTTTGACCAAAATGGTAAGCCACTTTCTCTGTCTCTCTATATTTTGTGTTTTGCTCTAAACGCTATGTAATTGAAATTTTATGATTTTTTTTTCCCAGGAGTTTTGAGTTCACTTTCAAATTCACCACCAACTCATTACACTCTAAGAATACAGTCAGTTTCGATGCTAACTGAAAATTCAGTAGATAAATATGAGTCTGGGGAGTTTGGTGCTGGAGGATACAAATGGTAAATGTTTTCTTAATTATGTTCTTCCTTTTCACGCTATATATATATAACAAAATGTAAAGAACGGTGAAACATTCAAAATACCAAAAAAAATACAATGTTGGTTAATGATAATATTAAGAATTGAGAATATTAAATAAATAAGAATAATATAGTAAATTTTTATTTTTTTGGATTAAAAAATAAAAAACAAAATAAAACATTGGTCCTATTGGTTGGGAGAAATTTTTAAATGTACCGGGTACACCACGTGGCTGGTGTACCATCCAATAGACCTTGGACATTTGGAATTACTTTCTAATTTATTGGATTATTTTTTATGACACATGGGCGGGCTGCATTGGAAACATTCCACATGTCCTACACCTAGTGGATGGTACACCAGCCACGTGGTGTACCGGGAACACCCAAAAATTACTCATTGGTTGGAGAGAGTCTCAATTATTTTTTCTACATGCTAAAAGTGCCACGTTGGATTTAGGGAGATGCTCTAAGAGGCATTATTGTATATATATTTTTTAAATGTTTGCTCACTGCAGGAAACTGGTGGTGTACCCAAATGGAAACACGAAGAAGAATGTGGAAGACCACATCTCTGTCTACTTAAAAATGGTTGAAGCAAATTCACTTCCGACTGGTTGGGAAGTATCTGTTGATTTTAGATTGTTTTTGCTTGATCAGAATAAGGGAATCTACTTGGTTCTTCAGGGTAGATATTCATTATATGTTTGCATATGGTTAATTCTCGTCCAGCAGATGTAGACAGACAGTTCTTCTTGTGTTGCATTCTTTTGATTTTTCTTGCTTATCAGATGCTAATATGAACAAGATGTGCTTGCACGGGGCGATGCTTCAAGTCGGTTTCGATAGAATTATCCCTCTGGAAGCATTTTCTGTTGCTTCCAATGGCTATGTCATTGATGATACTTGTGTTTTTGGAGCCGAGGTCTTCGTTTGTAAAGAAAGAAGACCGGGCAAGGTAGAGTGCCTGTCAAGGATCAATAGTGGTTTTATGAAGAAGCATTGTTGGAAGATTGAGAATTTTTCAATGTTAAAATCCCAATGCTTGGAATCAGAACGATTCAATGCAGGAGGGCAGACATGGTAGGTATCTCTGATCATATTAATTAATAAGCCTTCTTAATTATTAATCTATTTAAACTTGTTGTTTAATTAGTTCCTCTGTTTTAATTAATGGGAGAATTTCACTCACACCTCCTCAGGTTAGGCATAATTACACTCAGACCCCACATGTTTGATTTATTGCAGTCACACCCCCTAAATCTAATAATTATTAAATTTTAACCAATGAAATGGAAAATAATTAAGAAAATATCAATAAATTAGTTTTGTTTTATATTTGGATTTAGACTTATTCTTTGGTCTTTTTCTAATTATTTTCCATTTCATTTGTTAAAAACGAAAGTTCCTCTACATCTAACAGAAGTAACAGTTTAGGGGTATGACAGTCTTTTTACCTGATTTGAATAAAATATTACTAAACAATACTAAAGTTCAATTCAAAAATAAAATCTTAAAAAATCATTTCTCCCTCTCTACTCTTTGTCCCCCGTCCCACTCTATCCCTCTCTACCTCTTTGTCCCCCGTCCCATTCTCTACTTCTCCTCTCTCTCTCTCTCTCTTTCTCTCTCTCTCCTGACCCACTCTCTCCCTCTCTGCTCTCTCTCCCCCGTCCCCTTCTCTTTCACAGAACCCCAGAAATTCAAGCAACCTCACCCCCTTGACCAAAAAAAAAGCAGTCTCACCCCCAAAAAAAATTCCAACAAGGTGATGTTCATTCTTAAGCTCACGCATCCGACCACCACATCTCCTTCTACGATGGCAGTTTTCAGACCCTTCTCGACGGCGTGGAAAGCAGCACCGTGTCCACCGACGCCGGCTCCGATGATGAGCAAGTCGTTGTCGAACGACTTGGGAGGACTTCCATTAGCGGATGACCGAGACGGTTGCCGAGCGCAAAGGAGCAGAGACTCAGACTCGGTGCGAATCAGAGTGGTTGAGAGACGAGAAGCCCAAGGCCTGTCTTCCGAGGCCGCAGAAGCGGAGATCGATACGCTTGGAGAAAGAAAATAGGGATGGGGTGACGGTGGGGAAAAGGAGAGAGAAGAGAGAGACGTTTTTTTGCTAGATGATAGGCTGTACTCACTTAAATTTTAGAGAGAGTTAGAAAATGGGTTGATTTTTTATTTTTTAAAGCAATGGACGGTAGAACTGACATTTTGTTAGTTAATGTTAAAAATAACTAACAGAAGGGGTAGGACTGCAATAAATGAAACCTCTGACTGTAATTATGCATACCCTCAGGGGGTTGAGTGAAATTCTCCCTTAATTAATTTGTTGCTGGTTTGCAGGACGATACGTCTCTATCCCAAGGGAAATGGCGAAGGAAAGGATACTCATGTTTCTGTTTTCTTAACTTTAGCTAATCCAGAAAAGCTATCTCCTGGCTCCCAATTACTTACAGAGTATACTCTGCGCATCGTAGATCAATTGAACGACAACCATATGAGTCAGAAATGTAAAACATGTGGCCTAATATATATTTCTTCTTTTACTTTTTGTTTTTTTCCTTTTTCTTTTTAATTTTCTTCTTAATCCTGATTAGACTTTTTTTTTTCTTTTTGTGTGCGTGCAGCAAATTATCACTGGTTCACTGCCTCGAGTCGGTCTCGGGGTTCACAGTCTTTCATTAAATTGGGCCCTTTCAAAATGTTAAATAGGTGTTATTTGGTGAAGAATACTTGCTTGGTCGAGGCAGAGGTCGCTGTCCATGGAGTTGTTAAAGCATTAGAGCCAAGCAAAGATTAAAATACTCGTAACACACCTGGGGAATTGGAGCAAGAAAGCAGATCTCAAGATTGGAAGATGGTATTGTCACAAGGGACTTTGTTGTAAATTATGTAACTTGTACATCAAATTAGTAAGGATCCGAATCCTCTATTCTTATTTTCTCTATCATGATCTGCTTTACTTTGATTCTCCATACACCACCTCATTAAAATTTAATCTAAAAAATTTAAAAATTGACGCATTATCCTAAAACAAAAACTCAATTTACTCCTAATTCAAAAAGAAAAAAAAACTCTAACACCCAACTGATGGGATATTCAAAGAGCCGCTTCACAGAGGAATTGTTTTTCTTTTTATCATCATTTTCCTAACAAATTCCAACAATTCATTATATATCCATCTTTGGTGTCATTCGCCAAAAGTTTCTGCACCTCAACTCAACCCTTGGATGACAAAAGGATGAACAGACAGAGAGAGAACGTTGTTTATTGCCTTTACTTTGTCAAAAATATATAAAATATATGTTATTTATTTCTAGAATACATGTGCTATATTCCCTACCTTTGTATTGTTTTTTAATGATGGCAGCATTACAATGAAAGTGTAGCAGATCATGGCAGAGAAAATCAGAGCAGAGGATCCGGATCCAATTAGTAATATACATAGATACTCAAGACTTGTAACAAAAATCATATATATATGAGTAGTATTCTCTACTACTTAATGACTGCTTAATCATGGCACACACACTGAATTTAAATCCAAAGGCCCACCTACTTTTGCACTACTTTTCGTAAATTCTATTGGACCGTTGGATTTAAATCTAACGGTGGGTGATCACGGATCTTTGGTCACTAGGTGACCAAGAGATCACTACTCATATATATATATATATATATATATATATATATATATATATATTAAAGAAGTTTGCATTACAGTTGAGAAATTTGTATCCATATTAAATAAAAAAAAGGTTAATTGGTGATTTGTCCCCTTGTTGGCAACTTTCAATTTATCCCTTGACTCTTTTTTAGAAAATAAAGAACTCCAATTAACTTTTATTGTCACTGTCCAAATCGTTAAATTTTCAGATGTCCATGCAAATTTCGGACAATATTAAGTTCAAATTCAAAATTTTAAGGAAAAAAAGGTACACACACCGCGTGACAGGAGGTGTGTTATGAATATTTTTACGACAGATCTATAATGCTTTAGCAATTCCATGTACAGTGACCAAGTATCCTTCAGCAAATAACCCTTGTCTAACTGTTTGAAATTGCCCAATGTAATGAAATTAGACCAACCCCAATCCGGAGCTAAGGCACTGAACCAGTGACTATCTGCAAGCACACAAAAAGGAAGAAAGGAAAGAAAAAAAAAAAGACTAGGATTGAGAAGAAAATTGAAAAGAGATGACTGGGATCCACTCCTTCCTTTGGTAGCAGCATGGCATCCCATGAGCCTGCACCATGCAATATATTTTATACACATAATTTAAGCCCTCTAAAACTAAAAAAAAGGTAGTGTCGAATGGACCTATGGTTGGACTTGGTTAACTAAAAAGAATTTGTAGTAACCATAGAGAAATGAGAATTCACTAATATATATATTCTAGGAATAGAGATTTTGAAGTCAGAAAGAAACCTGCATTGAGGCGTCATGAAACCCCCACCAGATTCAACTTCCTGCTCAAAGCTTATAACAGTATTGGAGGACAATGCTCTGTTGTTGTTGCTGCTCAAATCTGATACCTTTGCACATCTGTCATAACGTTTAGCATCACTAGAATTCCGAATTCCTTCAAGAATATATCCGAGTTTAATTAACTTGGCCATTAATAAAAAATCATTAATTCTCTGTTTTGTAAATTAAAGCAGCACATCAATACAAACAAATTTTAATTTACCTTCCAAAGACATAGACTCATGTAATTTTCAACAGCAAGAACCAATATTAGGTGTTTTTATGCCAGCACGTTAAAATTTCCACAGACAGTAATGTTCATTAATTAGTTTTAAACCCGATTAAAACCACAAACATATCCGAAATTAGGTCAGTTAGTATCATGATTCTGCTGTAATGGTAATGCCAAGTTTCTTACCATTATTATTGTCGGCAATTTTCTTCCCTTTGAAGCTTCTACGAGGCTTCAAGCACTGCTGGATGGCGCCGTGGGGCCGGCGCAGGGCCCTTGAAGCGGATTCGGAGCTGGCGGGGCTGCACGTCGCCAGTGTCGCCAGCACGGAGGACTTCATTCTCCGATTCAGCCATCAGAGATTGAACAAACAAATTAGGTAACGGAGCAATGGAGCGAAGATTCTGATGGCTAGCTTTGCCTCCTATCAATGACATGTCCTCCTTTTAATTCGTAGTGAGGAAAATCCCAACTCAACAAGTCGGAATTCTAGGGACATTCGGATTCAGTCACACGAGTAGGAAAGAGAGGGAATAAAAAAAAGTCAAAGAAATCACACCGGCACAAAATAACGACAGTATTCACCCACCCAATCCAACTCCTCGTTGTCAAGGAACTGGGCTTCTTAGAGAAAGTCCAATCATGGTTTGTATATGGACTTCTAAAATAGTATAAAGAGATCCATTTAGAGTTTATGAATCATTTTATAAGGCCCATTTCATTCACGGGAAAGGAGTTGGAGAAGAATTTTAGACGTTTTTAATTTTTGGTCAAGAAGAATTTAGGAGCTTGAAATGTATCTTCTTATCATCTCTCCCCCAACAATGGGGTGGAAAGTCAAAATTTGACAATTTAGCCCAAAATTCATCACCAACCCATGTATTTGGGTTGGTGGAAATTTGGTCAGGCGGAAATATTTCGCAGTCTGGTTATTGCCTGGACATGTTTTTGTTGTGGAGCCCAACCTGCCAACTGTGAAGCCCACGTGAAACAAGTCAAGAGTAGGCCCCGCACTACAATAAATTGTCGGCCACTCATTTCCTAGCTCCTGAGTAGGGGTGGACACGGTCCAGATTGGGTCCGTTTCACCTCAAAATTACGGCCGAATCAATTACAATATAACAGTTTGGTTCAGTTTGATTTTCACAAAATTCATGAAGAAAACCAAATCAATTTAAGACGGCTTGGTTCGGTTTGGTTCTGCCGATTTGGGCCTAAGCCCAATTCTCTTTCCTTTTGCATGTTTTAAATATTGTTAGCCCAATTACAACCAACAAATTCACAACTTGCTCCATACTTAAATCATTTTCTGGAGTACAAAACCACCATTAACCTAAAGATGTCACCAAACTTCAAATTTCAATTACTAATATAGCTCACTTAAAATATTCATATATAGTTATTACCTAATTAGAGTATTACACATGTAAAATATAATATAAATAATAAATATACAAATAAATGATCTGGTTTGGTTTATGCCAATTTACAAAAGCTCAAAATGAAAATCAAACCAAACCACATACGGTCCGGTTTAATTTTTAAACCGTTTGATTTTTTTTTTGTCAAAACCAAACCAAACCGGTAATTACGATTTGGTTTGGTTCGGCTGGATTGATGCCCACCCCTACTCCTGTGCTTGGCTGGCGGAAATGAATTTGAAGTTTCTGTCTCTTTTTTTGTTTATTTTTAAAATTCCAATGGCTATATATAATCAATGGCCAGGGTCACTTATTCTCAAGCAGCTGTAGTCTTGTGTCATTCTTCCTTGAAAAGAGTACTGCAAAGGTGTCCCATGCTTCTTTTGGTGTTTTGGCTTGTCTTATGTGCTCCAGCATTTCATCTTCAATTGTTGTCTTTAGGGCAAACATGGCTTTACCTGCTTTGATCTTCCACTTACGTAAAGTGTCATTGTTGTCTTCTTGCGGCTGTGTAACGTCGTTACCTCCGACGACACCCCAAAGATCTTGACCTTGCAGATAAGACTCCATACATGTTGCCCACGTGTTGTAATTTTTGTTGTTGAGCTTCGTGATTCTCCTATTACCTGAAGATCACTCATCGTGTCGGCAGAATTCCGGTAGTACCGAACAAGCTTGATCTAAAGACGCAAACTTGTAGAGACAAACTCCTCACGACTCAAGGAAGCTCCTGCAGAATCAGTCTCTGACCTTCCCGCTCTGATACCAATTGTTGAGAGAATTCGAGTACACAACTCTAATGTAGACTTGTTGGAGTCAAAACAAGTAAACAAATTACTTGTATTACACTCACAAAATATTACAACAATACAACACTCAAGAGAAACAACAACTCTTACAAGCACTCTTTCTCGCTTTCTAGAGACAAACTCTAGAACACTCTTAGCTCTAAAGCTTATTACTCACTCTTCTTTAACACACACACACACCTTCTTGATTCTTAACTTAATTGAATATACAATGCATGGCATGTTTGCCTATTTATACAGAGGCAGTAACCGACTTACATAAGTCGGCTTAATTGTTAGCCGACCTTGACAACACATTCCTAGCCACATATGTGCACCGACCTTGACAACAATATCTCAGCCTCACATGTGAAACCGCCACTTTTAACTTCAGCCACATAGCCACATGAGTGTCTTGCACTCAAAGCTATCTTTGTGATTATCATGTAGCTGACTTTTTCTCCTTATCTTAAATGATTATTATCATTTCAATGAGCTGTGTTGGGCTGGTGGTGATCTTTAACACAAAATAATTTCACACTTACGAATGTAACACAACAAAAACAGCTCAGTAGAAAAGGGTATTGATTTGCAGACTAAGGCATCAGGTGACATAAATAAATAAATAATTTATAATAAACTCCATTTCTAGGACTGGTTTTATATAGAAAGCCTACAACCCACAAATTAAAGAAAAAAACCCAAAAATACCAGTTGTCATATTTTTAAAATTTAAATTAAGTGTGGGATACCATTACTATCCTTACAATATGCACATTGTTCATGAGTATTGTGGCAATGATGTAAATTTAAAGCTTTTCGATTGGACTTTTCCTATAATTGAGTATTGTATGATTTTTGCATAATTATATGGGATTATATGTGAAACTCTCAAATAAAAAAGAGCTAATTGGCAATATAAGATATCGATGTATTTCTTTTGATCTCTCTAGATTCATTGGTTGTGCAATCAATCTCTTCGTTTTCCAATTTTTTTTACACGTTTTTCCAATTTTATTCAGCCAAACAATAAATTCATATCGTATAAACTGTTTTGGTAAAATGTGAAAAGCCCTTTTCTATACTAGTAAGGAACGTTAAAAGACCCAGATGAAAATAGGCGACTATCCAAATTAAATTAAGAGGTGGGAGGGCTTTATTGCTGAAAATTGTTACAATTGTTATTATATTACTGGTGGTACCTCTGCCTTTTTAGAGAGTGGGATTCTGGCAGGAGAATTGGTACTCTATCAGCGGCAAGGTTCCTACTCCGGCTTGCGTTTGAGCAGGTAAGACTACTCAGTTAGACCGCATGTGTAAAGAAACTCACCTGATCCCCGACGACAGAGCTCGGTTTTTGTACTAGTTCCTTATCCTCGTATCAATAAAATACTATCGTTATTCTCCCCAAAAAAAAATCACAAACCACGTGTAGAGCAGTTGAAGTAGCGACTTATCCTCCCGACTCCCTTAGCAAAGCTCAAGAAGTAAACATACAAATGATAAAATTCCAACTTGCAAGTAGAAACTTACAACATTTAATTTAACCGCACACATGAAGCACCAAAAATCTCTTGTTTAAAGAAGCACCAAAAAACAATTTCAAATAAGGAGCATTACATCATGTCGTGTTGCCAATAATGAATCGGAGAAAAGCTTTTGTTTGATGGTAACATCACGTAACATACGTGTTAGTTATGAGAGGACAATGACCTCTGCCTCGACTACACAAGTACTCATCACCAAATAACCATTGTCTATCTCTTTGAAAAAGCCCAACATGATGAAATTAGGCGAACCCCAAGCCGGAGTCGAGGCTCTGAACCAACGACTAACTGCAAGCACACAAAAAGAAAAAAAAGAAAGAAAAAAAGAAGAAGAATAATTATCAGGTTTGAGAAGAAAGAGGAAAAAAAAATAAGTAAAGGAAGAGATATATATTATATTAGGACACATGTTTACATTTACAAGAAACATGCTTGGCGTTTAATTGATCAACGATGCGAAGAGTAAACTGTGCAAGTATTTTGAAGTCAGGAGATAGCTTTTCTGGATTAGCTAATCTTAAGTACAGAGAAACATGAGTATCCTTTCCTGCGCCATTTCCCTTGGGATAGAGGTCTATCTTCCTGCAAACCACACCAACAAATTAAACTAAAACAGAGGAACTAATTAAACAACAAGTTTAAAGAAGGCTTAATCGTCATCAGAGAGATACCTACCATGTCTGCCCTCCAGCATTGAACAGTTTTGATGACAAGCAGTGGGGTTTTAACTTTGAAAACTCCTCAATCTTCCAAACATACTTGTAAATAATAAAAGCGTTTTCTTTTTGATGAAGAGAATCATTGTTTTCTTTTGATACAATAACAGCATTGTTGATCCTTGGTAGGCACTCTACCTTGCCCGCTCTTCTTTCTTTACAAACAAAGACCTCGGCTCCAAACACACAAGTATCATCAATGAGATAGCCCTTGGAAGCATCAGCAAATGCTTTCAGAGGGATAACTCTATCGAAACCCACTTCGAGCATCGCCCGGTGCAAGCATATCTTGTTTAGATTAGCATCTGATAAGAGAGAAAAATCAAAAGATCATGAACAAATTAAAGCAACACAAGATATATGAGAATTAATTTCAAACGGATAGATAATATATAATGTATATATGTATGTATACCCTGAAGAACCAAGTAGATTCCCTTATTCTGATCAAGTAAAAACAATCTAAAATCAACAAATACTCCCCAACCAGTCTGAAGTGATTCTGCTCCTGCAATTTCTAGATAGACAGAGATGTGGTCTTCCACATTCTTCTTCTTGTATCCATTTGGGTACAGCACCAGTTTCCTGCAGTGATCAAACATTAAAAAATAATAGGGGCATTTCAATCTAGACCCAGATGATTTACCATTTGTATCCTCCAGCATCAAACTCCCCTGACTCAAATCTATCCGATGAATGCTTCTTTAGCAACGAAAACGACTCTATTTCTAGAGTGTAGTGAGTTGGCGGTGTATTTGAAAATGATGTTGAAATCCCTGCAATGTACATTTTATTAATTAATGGCAACAACACTAGAAGGTAGGTATATATAGAACTTCTTTGCAAATGTGGGTTAAACCAGTTAACCACGGCATTACCCACCTCCTTGCACGCAAGTTCAATACAAGTGCATAGGTGGAGAAAAAGAATTATATTTTACGTACCATCTTCCTCAAACTCAAGACTAGCCATGGCAATTGACCAATCTTCCTTCTATAGATTTATATATATAGATATTACAATACAGGTTTATTTGCCAAAAAATTTATAAAGGAAAAGGTTTCAGCTATTAGAAAGACAGTTATGGAGGAGAGATTAGAGTTCTTTTCCGATAGGAATACGATTTTATATATTCAAAGATTATTTATGTTAGGATATAATCAAGAGGATCACGTGTTAAATACACCTAATAGTTAGGCTAGTTAGTTGCTGAGCTGTCAAGTAAATAGTTAGATTAGATGTGTTAGTCTGTTAATGAGTTTGTTACGGAAATAAGATGTTTTATTAATGTTATAATTGCACATTGTTGGGAAATTTTTCATATTTTGTTAAAAGTTTGAATGAGTCTGAGTTTATAAATTTGGACGTGATAAGTTAACGGTTTGGTTTGGAGATCAAAATAATTTCACTTACGAATGCAACACAACAGAAACAGCTCAGTAGAAAAGGGTATTGACTTGGAGACTAAGGTATCGGGTTTGAAACCTCTTTGTTCCTCTAGTTTATACTATCGCTTGTGCTAAAAACAAACATATGAAAGCTCGTTGGACATGTTAAATTTTTGGAAATAAGATTACTATCGTTTGCAATGCCTTTTCCTTTTTGGATAGAGCAGCATCCTCTTGCAACAATGAACATTTTCAGTTCAGATTACGTAGGTGCACTTCAAAGTTTATTCTTCGTTATTACAAGCGATAATCTACTTTAAATTAATCTAAACTACAAAAATAGGGATTCAAACTCGAATTAATAGAATGGGGAGCAGCACATGCGCATGTCTGCTCAAAGTTCATTCTTTAAAGCGCAATATCTTACAAGAATTTTTCGACCATCAATGCAAATTAACTGCATGGATCAGCGGCATTTTTATAGTTTAAGACTCAAAATACTTATTTTCTTCTTTCTGTTTAGCAAAAACTTTAGCAAATAATTGAAATTAGTTTATACTTTCATTCATGCTGGTAAAGTTAGTGCGGTGTCCCAAAAGAATCCTTATAGAGAGTGGCTACAATGTACTTTGGGGTTTACGATTATTCATTTTGCTTTGGTATTTAGAGTTTCACCGAAACTTAGTATATAAAACCAAAAAAAGGAGAAAAAGCCAAACCACATGTAGACCAGTGAAGTAGAGACTCTCTCCTTCCGACTTGCTTAGCAAAGCTCAAAATGTAAACATACAAATTATATAAAATTCTAATTTGCAAGTAGAAACTAACACCAAAGTGTGTTTTTTAAAGAAGCACCCGAAAACAACTTCAAATAAGGATCATTAGATCCTGTTGTGTTGCCAATATTGACTTGGAGAAACGTTTCGGTTTGACAGCAACAGCAAGTGGCTGATGTGTGGCATGGCATGCATGCATTTTAGGACAAGCTTTAGCTGACTACAATGCTTTAACAATTCCATGGACCGTGACCTCTGCCTCCACCATTCTCTTCACCAAATAACCCTTGTCTGACTGTTTCAAAATGTCAAATGCAATGAAACTAGGGCAACCCTTAGAGGGACTCAAGGCACTGAACCAATGACTAGCTGCAAGCAAGCACACAAAAAGAAAACAAAAAAAGGGCTAATCAGGTTTCAGAAATAAATTGAAAAGAGGGAAGTAAAAGAAGCAAAAATTACAGAGAAGAACCCCTCATAGCAATATATATTATATAGCATTAGGTTAGGCCACATTGATTACCTTCCCAATAAACATGATTGGCATTCAATTGATCTATGATGCGCAGAGTAAACTCTGTAAGTATTTTGGAGCCAGGAGATAGCTTTTCTGGATTAGCTAATGTTAAGTAAAGAGAGACATGAGTATCCTTTCCTTCGCCATTTCCCTTGGGATAGAGAAGTATCTTCCTGCAAACCACCAACAAATTAAATTAAATTAAAACCAGAAGTAATTAAATAATAAGTTAATAACAAGGCTTAATATAATCAAAGATACCTACCATGTCTGTCCTCCAGCATAAAATGGCTTTGATTCCAAGAGTTGGGGTCTGAACTTTAAAGCTATATAAACCTTCCAACAATGCTTGTACATAGCACTGTTGATCGTGTATAGGCACTCTGCTTTGGCAGTTCTTCTTTCCTTGCAAACAAAGACCTCGGCTCCAAACACACAAGTATCATTAATCAGATAGCCATTGGAAGCATCAGTAAATGCTTCCAGAGCGATAACTCTATCGAAACCCACTTCGAACATCGCCCCGTGCAAGCACATCTTATTTAGATTAGCATCTGATAGGCAAAAAAAACTAAAACATCATGAGCAATGCTACACAAGAACTGGTCTATATCTGCTGAATGGATGCATGAGAATTCATTTCAAACAGATAGAAGATGTTTAATGTATGCATACCCTGAAGAACCAAGTACATTCCCTTATTCTGATCAAGTAAAAACAATCTAAAATCAACAAATACTTCCCAACCATTCTGAAGTGAATCTGCTCCAGCCATTTCTAAGTAGACAGAGATGTGGTGTTCCACATTCTTCTGCTTGTATCCATTTGGGTACACCACCAGTTTCCTGCAGTGACCGAACATGAAAAAATAATAATATTATTATTCATATATATGCTGAAAACTAACCAAGTCAAATCACAAAGGTGTATCTAATTAAGTAGCAGATGAGAAAAAGATTTACCATTTGTATCCTCCAGCATCAAACTCCCTGACTCAATACGCTTCTTCAGCAACGACAAAAGGACTGTATTTTTAGGGTGTAATGAGTTGGCGGTGAATCTGAATATGGTTTTGAAACCCCTTCAATGCCACAATTAAACATTAATTAATCAATGGCAACAACACTAGAGGAAATATCTAAAAACTAGACGGTTTGGATCATTGAAATCGTGGTATATATATATATACACACGCATGCATGCTCTGTCCTTCCTGTAGGCCTGATGCTGCCTTGGCACCCCCAGCTCATATACTCGTTTGTCTTACGTACCTGCAGTATCTGACTCAAACTTATGAGTAGCCATGGCAGTTAAATTTGACCACCAAACTTGCTGATGCAGAAAATTAGTTAGGGCAACCAATTCCTCCAGATCAGTCTCTTAAGTCAGTGAAGGAAAAGGTTTCAGCGATTAGAAAGAAGAAAGGCATGGAGATGGCCTATTTTTAGGAGAGTATAAGATATTTTCCGATATACATGTATCCAAGAAAGACTCCTTTATATTAGGGTATTATCTGGCACTCTTTTACTAAGCTTGAGCCTTATCGGGTTGTTATATATGGATTACGAGCCTCTGCATTTATCATTCGTGCATTTACACGCATTTAAGAGAATATTAACCATTAGATTAATCTAATGAATTTTAATAAGTACACATCATCATATCTATCCAATAACTCTGAAATTAAAAATTAAAAAATAACCATTTGTGATTTTGGTTTAGTACAATTATGATGATGTGGACTTATTAATATTCATTAGATTAATCTAAAGGTTAACATTATCTTAAATGCGTGTAAATGTACCGATGCTAAATGCAGAGACTCGAGATCCGTATATATATATATATATATATATATATATATATATATATATATATATCAAATTATTTTTCTTTTCTTTTTGAAAAATATATTTTTATTTTTGGATGTATTGATTTGGTGGCATGTTATGGGGTTTTGTTTTTTTTTTCTTTTGGTTACGTTGGGAGGAAGGAAACCCCAAACAGGGAGGAAGAGGAGGGCCACAACCACTGTGGTAAGTGGTTAACTCCGCTGGACATGGGGTTTTGTTATTTGATATGTTATTAGAAGAAAAAAAAATTAAGGTATGTCAAGGTGTTTTATTTGTATTATTATTACATTTATTGAATGAGTTTGAGTTTATAAATTTGGATAAGATACCGATCTGGCTTGGAGTAAAGTAATCTCACACTAACGAATGTAACACAATATACTGGTGGGAGCACATCCGCTCTAACCAACTTGGTTAAACCCATGTCCGCTATGGACACGTTAAATTTTAGGAAAACATGAACATGTTAAGTTTTACTAATTAATTATACGAAATAAGTGTTATAAAGAATTTTGACTAAAATAAACCCCTTTGCAATGCCTTATCCCTTGTGATATCCTCCTGCAACAACCAACATTTTGCACTTGAAAGTTCCATCTTTTAAGTGCAACTTTACGAAATAAAGGAAATTTTGGTAAAATTAGAGCGGCCTATTTACAGTGAATTGTAGGCTTAATAGAATCCTTACAGAGTGGTTACAATGTTCCCTTTGGGTCTAGAGCAAATCATTTTGTGTTAGTATTTAGAGTTTATATTAGAAAAATAATTTAAACGAAACAAAAGGTGTTTATTTTATGATGCATACGGAATTGACTAACTGAGACTTGAGTTAGAAAAAAATTAAAAACACCAAGCTCCAAAAATCATATTTCAATTGACACAGCACTTTCAATCAGAACACAATTTTGATGAACTGTCTCAGACCCCCCTCATAACTGATAACTTGTTTAAGCACAACATGGCGTGAAAAAGTTTTAGCTTGTCGACTGTAATCGGACTAGTATGCATTCCTCATACACAGCAGGTTCAGAAAAAACCTCAACTATGAAGACAATACTTCTGACTTTGGCCTTGTGTACCCAAGACTGATTAGCTTCTGAACCAACAACTTTTCAGCATCTGCCTGAAACACCAAAAAGAAAGGAGCAAATTATTCAGTGAAAATAACTAACAAAGGGTTTAACATGAACAACCCTGTCCTGCATATATGCAAATGATAAAGAAACACACATCACATAGTCTCAAGTTCATGTGTGTTTTATGTAGGCGTTTAAGATTGAGCACAGACCTCAAGCATGGGGCTATTCTTAGGAATGTTGCAAGCCAGAATTATATTCAGTCCCGTCTTTAAAACTGCGAGAACCCCGGCACGTCAGACCATGGAACCGGAAATGAAAAGAAAACACAATGATAAACTCAAACTTATCTAAACATAGATTGATAATTTACCTAATCTTCTAGCAATGCTCGACCCTGTATTATCAGAAGCCCCGCCAAGTATGGATGTAACACCCACGGTACTGTTCTGTGTAAGTCATGGATAATGATGATTCCCAAGCAGAACAAAGAGGTCATAAATCACCAGTGTAAATAAATAAATTTAAGAGGAAACTAACACTAGATTGCTAACTTACAGGTCTCATAGGTGCTGCTGCATACAAATGTCCCAATTTTGCAGAATTGCAACCAATCCATGCATATATCTACACTCAAAATAATGAGAAATTTTCCCCAATTCTCAGAATTTGTTCAAACTTGTCAAAATTACTTGACCATGTATGCAAATAATCCTCCTTTTTCGAAGCCAAAAAGATTATAAATTTAAAGAATTTTCTTGCTCAATTTCGACTTGGGCAGTTCAATTCAACATCAAAATGGCCAAAAACGACAAAAGAAAATTGAATTGAAAGAGGGAGGAGGGTGAAGGAAGATAACCTGCTTGGGAAGGCGCATGATTTGGAAGTGGAAAGTAGTATCGTTGATGACTTCAGTGAAGCACGTGATCTGCACGCCACCAGCATCATCTTCGTTGCTGCTGTAGCTAGGAGCAGCCGGTTCTTTGTCTTTGGAAATTTGAGCAGAGCTCAGAGCATGGTTTAGACCGCCAAGGTCTAAATCTCCTCGAGCCATTACTTACAGACTCAAGCAGAGTGAGACTGTGAATCGGAGAATGATCGGGCCGACGGCTAATTATTTTATGGCGTTTTTCTTTGGCTTTTGTGCGTAGCTTCCCTCCTTTGTTGTTTTCCTGGGCCTCCCTCTACTGTTCGGCGTTTGTGCTTCTTGGGCCTGTTGGCTCTCTTCGTTTTGCCTGTGGGCTCTTGAGCAGCTATTTCCAGGCTCAGAAAGGAAAAACGAAAAATGTTAAAGAAAAGAAGATGATTCGAACTCATAATCTCTTTCAAATTTGTGCGTAACTTATAGTATAAGTATATCGGTCACTTGGTATAACTTCTCCACGTGTTATAGTATAAGTGGATATTTGGTGGTACTATTCCCTAAAAGGAAAAATATTAACCATGTCATCCATCTATATTATAACACATATACAAGTTATACCATGTTATATCATGTGAAAGTACTCCAGTACCATTTTATAATTTCTCCAAATTTGGGAAGAGAAAAGTACCACTGAATTAAAAGCCAGTTAGTAAGAAAACAGTAGCTAAATGCCATATTTTTGGTTTTTCGTTTTATTTTTTCATTTATTTGTTACTTGGAAAATAATGGTGAATTTTGTACAAAGAGCATAACTTCCGTATTATACTTATTTTTTTATTTTTTTTTCTGTTGAAGAAAAACAGTTTACAAGCAATTATACATAAAGAATTACTTCTAACTACAATCAATGGATTACAATGAGCTTGAGCAACCCCCCACACCTCTTTCTTTCTTCACTCAAACCTCAGGACACAAACTTAAAAGGGGAAATATAAATTTAAACCAAAACAATAGATACAAAATATACAGCATAGTTTGAAATATAATTAAATTGCCCTCCTTGGCAAAGTTGGGCAATAGTGATCAGCAACATATTCTCAGATAGCCATCTTCTGTACCCACAAGAAACAATCTTGAGAAGGGTAAAATACTTATGCTTGACAAAACTGAAAAGTTTCTTGCTCCATGATCTGCCATGTAGAGTTTTTGGCATGTAACAGCCTGCTGCCCATCCTGCCAAATGGTTTTCGTGTCATGCAAAATAGATATGTGCTTAACAAGAAATGGTGATAAAGTGCAGTGTTGTTTACCTCATCACCGGATTTGGATAAAGAAGAAAGTCCAATTTTATTTTTGGCAATTGAAATAACATCTTGGCCCCACACAGAGAACGAAGATACACCATCCGTATGACCCTTCAGAATTGTGGGCTGAGATGGCCAATTCCTGCATAAGGAGTTCATAAGTTTAATGAGAGCTTGATAGTGCAGTATCATTTCCATGAAGCTAGCAAATAGATAAAAGAAAATGTACTGGATCAATTTAATGCAAAACAATTTGGGCTCCATGAACATCTTAAAACTCACATAACATATAAGTAAACATAGGGAAACCCAGGGAGATTGCTCCATCCAAATTATTTGAAAGTTATCATTAAATAATGCCTGAAATTTACCTTCTCAAGTCCCAAATTCTTAAAGTCCTGTCAAGAGAGCTGGACACAAGTAAATGGTCCTCTGGTGCAGCCAACTGCATAAGTAAACGGTAAATTAGAATTGAATTTAAACTAAAGTGAGGCTTTTCTCAAGCTTTTTTGAAATACCTTTGTCACGTATCCATCATGAGCCTTCCAAGAGGCAATAACATTGCCACTCCTTGCATCAAATAACCTACAATGACCAGAACTCAATCCAGCTGCAATCCAAGATGGTGAAGAAGCTCCATCTGGTTGCATTTTGTCAGACCCACAGGAGCATATGGTAGAAACAAGGGAAGGATAACCAGACTCCGTAGAATCCCCCCCTCCAAAGGTGAAGCTTTTGTCCTCGGACAACATCAATGAACCTGTAAGATTCACAAAACATTAAAACCTGAAACTGCCTGAAAAGTTTCCTGGTCTTTATCAGCTTGTAATGGGATATCTGTGCAACCTTATGTATTTACCTGAGAGAACCATTTCCAGTGCCAACTACAAGCTTGTCACCAAATTCTGTCTGATGCATACAAGTATACAAGCTCCCATCAAATGCACCGCTCAATACTCCACTGGACAGTGTATTGGAATTGAGCATATTAACCTGGTCAACATTGACCTTGGAGGAAGAAGATGGAGGGCTTGCACTATGTGCAGAATCCACAGATGGTTCAGAATATACTGAAATTAATTTCCCAGTTCGGCTATTCCAAACATGTATTGTTCCATCACAAGACGCAACTCTTCCACTAGACGACAAGACACAAATATCGTTCACAACCTAGCCACAAAAGCAGTTAGATACATGTGCATGACCATAAGTATCCAAAAGCAGACCCAAACTCAGATCTGAAATATGTAATACAGCACCTGATAGTTCCATGGCAAGAGCCAATTATCAATGTGATTACTAGGAATCATTTAGGATGGAAGGTTTCAATTTAAGCGCAAGAGAATAGTTTCAACAGGAAAAGGAAAAAAGAAAACAAAAGAAAAAAGTAAAACAGAATAGGATAAACAAACCTCCTCATGGCCATAGTATCCCGATACACAATTAATTCTAGTCAGCTGCCATTTCTGAACAGTTCCTTTGAACCCTGCACCAATCCCTGCAGTAAAAACAGTACATTCATCTGGACATACGGCTAAATACCGTAAGGCCCCAGGATGAGCACGGACTGAGTATATAACAGATGCTCTGATCTTCCATGGATGTTCATCTTTCATACCCCCAGCACGCCCAAGAAAATCAGGCCCATCCCAGCTAGCAGCTGGACTAGGGAACAAAACCAGGGCTCAAATTTAAAATTTGATGTTGCTGCATGCATTTCAGCTGGACTCTGATGCATTTCAAAGAACCGTTTTTGAGGCATCAAGTTTTTGGCACTTCTAGACCCTTGTGATTGCGGAATTGACCATCCAACCCCATTTAGCAACAGCTTAGCAGGACTGTATTCAGAAGTTGAGCCCTTTCTGAACGCATTCCTTTTACTGAGTATAGTGTCTGAACCACTTCGAGACAATTCTCCTGTGTGTTCCCACTGAATCAAGACGGGTTCAGAATATGAAGTGCAAAAGGTGTGGGTATTATGTTGGTTGTCCGTATTATCTTATCTGAGTCTATGTGTGTGTATTTATGTATGTTAAGAGGGAGATATAGAGTACACGTGAAAGAAAAACCCTCATATTAATGCAATGGTTAAAAGACAAATGATAGTGTACCTTCCAGTTATGATACTGTAGGAGATATTGCTCAAGTAATAACCACGTTGCACAACACTGACGAAGCTTCTCTATGCCAAGAAGGGATGCAAAAGAAGGATACAGAAGCAACCTGTCAACAGCCTAGGAAATTCAACACATATTTGAGGAGTAGAACATGTGCAAAAATTATATTCCAGAGTAACCTAGTAATTAAGCAGTTAAAATGAACTGAGAAAAGCACTTACGCAAGGTCCATACGACTTTCAATCAGAGCCCCTCCATCAATTTTTGGCCTTGAACCCTTCAACCTTCTGCCAAAGGAAGTAGAAGCATTGGCAGTTTTTGGTGAGAAAGCAAGCTCATCAAATAGCTCTTTAAGTTGTGGCAAAACAAGCAATGCTGTCAAATCCGGTCCTATCCGCTGACAAAATGCCATTAGTGTAGTAGCAGCAACCTGGACAAGAGAGGCATTATAACATTATGGGAAATTACAACACACTGGCTAGTATGTGAGATGCTGGAATGGGAACTTTGGGGGTAGGATGGTGGTAGAAAGTATGACACAGGTAGGATAGAAAAATGCAGCCTTTGCATCTAGGGGACACTCATTGAACTTTTAAAATAAGTGCACGTGCATGCAGGAACGTCACCTGAAGCACTCTATATTCTAAACTTGTCTGCATAAGAACCAGAACATGCAGGCAACTTTTATCCTGCAAAATATAACATTCTATTATTTCCAACACTCACTAGTTTTCAAATTAAGTTAATAAGAACCAAATCCCATACTTCAATTAGCTCCTTTGCAACCACCTCCCTTGGCAAGAACGCAACTAGGCCATCTATTGTCATTAAACAATCAATAAGAGCGAAAGCACTCCAGCTGTGGACAGGCTCAGGTTTATTCATACGTGAAATGCCAATGCAGGAATGAAATACATGTTTTAGCAATGGTAGCATCTGTCTGACGATAAAGCTCTCTCCCAATAGACCACCTGGAATTTGAAAACATAAAACCCTTACAAGAAGAACGTGCCAATTCAAGGAAACATTATATTACAATTCATTGAACAAGAATACCAATTCGAACCAGCACGTCAATTCCATCACTACTGAGACCTTTCCCAAAGCATTGAATCAGAGGCAAGATTGTCTGGGGCAAGAATGATAGTCAGCTTGATAATCCCAGTGAACACTACACTTCTATGAGTGTTTGAATGTTTGTGTCAAAGACAGATTTGCATAATTTTTATTTTATTAAGTCACAAAAGCAAGAGTTTTGGGGTCGGTTTAACCTGATGAGTGGTAATAGGTATACCAAGCTCTTCACTTGAGCCAATCAGCAGCACGGAAGCGGCAGCTGCTGAACTCTTATGAGCAGCAGCATACAAGTTCAAAATCACAAGAGGATGTACAGCTTCTAGATATGATTGTTTGCCAGTTTGATTCCATATCTCTTGAACAAAAGAGTCTTGTAGAATAGAAACCTTCAGGTGTGAATAACCTGTGGTCTGAAACACAGACCTCCATAAGAAAGAGGTTCAAAAGAAAGTTCCACATAAAAATGAAAAAATAAAGCTCAAAACTAGCCTGTAAAATCCTCTGGATGGCAGGCAAGACTATTCGTTTCACTGCTTTAGGTGTCAAACTTTTGATAAATTCTTTCAGTAGTGTATAAGCCCATTCAGCTTCAGTGTCTGATAAAGGAGTCACCACAAACGATAAGCAATAAGGAGCACACATTTCAGCAGAAAATGTTCCCATTGCCTTAAGGACTCCTTGCTTTGCAAAATTCGCAGCATAATGAAGGCAGGATCCACCTTTAGCCAGAAGCTGGAGGGGGGCAAGAAACAAGTAGGATGCCTTGACTGTGGTAGGAAAATAAGGTGATTCCAAAAGACACTTAGCTGATGGTCTCCTATTTTTTGTTACCGAGAGAGTGTGAGAGAGGGCGAGGGAAAATGCATATTCACAACCTGGAATAACATATAGTATCGAAATTAAAAATGAGAAGAACTAATACCTCATGCAATCCTTTTGAATGCAGGCTTCGACAAGTAATCTGGTGTGAGGAGGAAGTTCATGTATCAGTCCAGGTAATAAACCACTGTCCAAATACACGGCCAATGAGATTGGATCAAAAAGTGGCTTCCTCAAATGAAGTTCAGCTAAGAGACAACCAACAGAAAATATGTCTCTTGCAATTTCTTCAGAAAATGTCTTTGAACATGATGATTTCTGTCTCCAAAGCAATAGCTCTTGATATCCCCTGGAACCTTCATCCTCCACCTCAACATGCTCAAGAAGATAATTTGTATCAATATGTCGCAAGCACTGGTTTTTCTTAGTGTGAGATAGAGTTGCACTTTTCTTAACATACTCACCTGATGACTCTTCTACAGGAGCAATGTCCTTCACGGAGTCTAGATGGTAGCCATAGAGGGCACTCAAATGCATAGCATGTTCACAAAAGGCAGATGCATCTTCTAATTCTTGCAAGTAAGCAGTTTCAAATAGGACAGAACTGTCACTCCTTAATACATTCATTTTCCATTGATACAAAGCTGACTCACTGGTGCTATCACATGGTTTCGGTATTGCACCTCGACGCATAGGATGAGGTTGAGTAAAAAGCTGACGGCGCCCTGCTGACCTTGGCATCATGGGCTCTGATGAAGGAAGCATTACATTCTTTGCAGCAACAGCTGCCTGACCTGACATCTTGTAACCAAAGGTGATATCAATCCAATGATGGAGTTGGCGTGAAACCCGATCGCTTTCTAAAGCATCACGATGCAATTTAATGAATTCCTCAGGACCACATGCCCATGAAGGTACAGCCAAGTCAGTCATACCAGAATGAAGCGAATGAAAAATTTGGGGATCGCAGTAAAACTCTGGAATGCACTCATCAGGGGTCCATTGATAGAGTCTTTGCATGGTAGAAGGATATTCATTAGGTTCATAGACTGAGCGAACAGCCATACGTAGGACACTCAAAGGTAACCTCCTTGCTTTATAACTGCAGACAGCCAATTCAGAAAGACATTCATCAGATACATGATGTGGGAACTCTGATGTTGAATAGGTGAAGTCCAACTGTTCATCACCTTTAGCCAACCTCCATTTAGTCTTGTTTAAATCCCGCCACCCTGCATCTGAATTCTCATCAGGCTTCATGCTAAAATCTATTACCCATGGCACCACTGCATGAAATGTGTGGTCACCCCACCTTCTCCCAGCTAATCTATTCAAGATGAGCAGATACTCAAAATTACTAATTTCTCCCCTCCACCATTGATTAAAGTCACGATGCCAGTCTATAGATGGGGAAAGCTTCAAATCGGCATAAAGACCTTGAGAAGGACAACCAGCTATAGAGCAACCTACCTTTTCAGGTATAATAGTTGTGCATCTATTACCTCTTGAACTTGGATTAAATCCTACCCCGGGCTTATCACAAATACACAGCCAAGACCAGCATGATTCAGTAAGCATCACACTGGATGGACATATATTGCCATGGGCAAACCCTAAACCATGAATATAAGCTAGAGCCGAGAGTAACTGGTATATTAGAAACCTTATATGCCAATCAGACTTTAAGGCATCGGGACTATAATGGAGAATGTTTTCCAAGGTATATGGAGTTTTGGGAAGAACTACATCAATATAATTGGATGCCTTAACCATCCCAAGTACAGGAGCAATATTTGGATGCCTCAGTGAGCCAGGGAACTGATTCTCATCAAACGAAGGCACCCCAAGTAAGTTAAGAAAATTTACACTGTCTCTTCCTGAAGCCTTCCCTTCAATCAAGAGACTAAGTGAGTTTAAAATGTGATCTTCCAGAGACCCGGACAAAAATTCTGAAGCAAGCTCTTCGAAAATGGAGTCTGAACAAATGCCAACGTGAGTAATCGGTGCCAATCCGCTGATTACCCTTGAGCAAGAAAACCTACTGGAATGGTTACAGGTAGAACTCTGTAGAAATGTTTTCGTGCCACCATTTGATAAACATGAAGACTTGTTCAATAAAGAATCCAACTTTGGTTTGTGGTCATTGTTAACATCAGAACTAACTTCCTCTTCATATCGAGTCACTTCAGAGGAAGTGATCGTATTGGCAATCGCACTACCACTGCAGCCTTCAGAATTATCACCTATATATTCATTACTGAAAAGACAAAGGCAAAAACCCAAATAGTTTCTCATTCTCCTTAATCATCTTAACAATAAACAAACCCACAGACTAATTTCGATTCGTTTTATACATAACCAATGTGCTGTTAGTATCGTTGAAATATTAGTAATTATATCACAATTAGAAGAAGGAAAAAAAGTGAAACTGATTGATCTTACACATATTTGGTCAAGCAATCTTGTTCATGACTGGGCAGATAGCGTAGCAAAAACTGAGGAGCTGAAGCAGTTTCACCACTTGAATTACACAACTGCAAAAATCAACTGCGTGAGCATCGAGCTTATTTATACATACAAAAAAATGCAGAGAGATGAGAGAGATGAGAGAGAGAGAGAGAGGGGTTGGAGTTTGACCTGAACGACGGCAGTGGAGCCGAAAGGGAAAGCGGAATCGGAGAGCCCGTAGACGAAAAAGAGCTTTTCGGAGAAGTCGGATTGAATCCGACGCTGGAGGCAGTCGAAGCACATTTCGTGCGCCATGTTTAGGCTTCTTTCTTCTTCGGTTCTTCTTCTACTTGGAAATTTCTTCAATTTAGCTTCCTAATTTTCTTCTTCATTTTTTTTCTTTCGAGCTTTTGTTGTCTCTCTTACCAGTTACCTACTTCGCTTCAGCGCTTTGATCGACAGGTGCGCGCTACTGCTGAATTAATAACTGCAAAAACCCCCCGCCCCAAACACCTTCAACGCATCGTCACTTCACTTCTGTTTTTTCTTTTTGTTTTTTCTTTTTTTCTTTTTTTCTTTTTTTCTTTTTTTCGTTAATTCACTCATGTACGAAGTTTTATTTACCTTCCTACTCATATTACAGAATAAAGTTTTTTTTTTAAAGTATGCAACAAAAGAAAATATATTGTACGTTACTAAATAATGTTGCATTATTTCGACCAAAAAAGATGTTGCATTCTTTTTTTGGGTGAAGAATATGTTGCATTCTTTTATAGGTGAGAAAACAGGATTCCAACTTGGAACTTCTGCCTCTTCTAAGATTAAAGCTAGAGGTGTCACTAAACCAATTGCTGGTTAGCAAATATATTGTATTTTTATTGTTTGGAAAAGTCCTTCAATTTCTCTTACCCTGAGCCATTAGAATATGAGAATTAGACAAGTCGAAAACTTGAACATATTATATTCAACGTAAGTATTTAAATTAAGAATTGGTTACATATTTTAAATCGCATAAAATATATATAAGGGACTTTTATTTTTCTAGTTGCCTAAAGAAAATGGCTCAAATCCTCATTCCTTGATGATTTCCATGATTTTCTCATTTTATTATTATTTTTTGTTTCTTAAACTCAAAAAAGGTGGAGAAAAAGGAAAGGGTAGGAGGGAGAGTAACCATTGATTTCTGAACAATAACGGGAACACTTTAAACACATGGAATGCATCAGTCACAGACTCACAAAACTAGAAAGATTGGAAAATTTAAAGTATTTCAGCTGTGGTCTCATCTTCCCCAGACAAACTCACAATACACACTTGTTTTTTGGGCCAAATCATAATACACATTCTGAACCTCCAAAACTCATACAAAGGGCCGCAAATAAGAAATTCTTTCTTATTCTTCACCCATGATGCACTCAATTGCTTGCTTGCAAATTCCAGTCATTGTTGCCTCGGGTCCATAAACCTGCATGGAGAATAGAACAAGCAAAAAACATTCATTTAGTCAAGCTGCTCATTGGGATTAGGCTTGTTAGAACTGGTATCATATGACAAAACGCGAATTCCATTGCATACCTCAAGAGGAACTCCAAGTTCCTCTCCCAACACACGCATCTTTGCCAAACCAGTTTGATAATTTGGACCGCCCCTTCTCACGAAGATATGCATTCTTGCCGCTTTTAGCTTGGATTCCTTTCATGTCACAAAAGATATAATTTGAGCCTACAAAAAAGATGAAACTAACAAAGCCAATCTCTGTTATATGAATGTCAGAAGGTGGATGTACCTTCTCCCTGAGAGCTCTAATAATTCCATTAAATGTAGCAGCAACATCTGTGAAATTAGCTATACCACCTCCAATAAGAAGAACTCTTTTCTGACCATCCGGATCAGCAGTTGCACACTGCAAGATGAGAACTCAAGTAGTCAGGAGACGTCAATGAGTGTGTGTGTGTGTGTGTGTGAGAGAGAGAGAGAGAGAGAGAGAGAATTCATGAGAAGAGCTTCTTACATCAATCACAACTCTCGCATATTGCAACACCTCTTCCTCATTTGGAGCTCCGCTATACTCTGCATAATTTCCGAGTTCTGAAGCATAACCCAAATCTCCAACCTAATTCCCACAAAGATACCAAAATATTAGGATATACCACCAGACATGTACAAAGGTTCCCAATGTTCAAAGAAACAGAGGAAAGAAACTGCCATGAGTATGATGCATTAAAGCAGACACCGGAGACCAAAATTTGAACTGGCTGCTCCGGCTGCTACAGAGAGAATAAAGACATATGGTGGAACCGCATCAGGCTACTCACAGTATCAGCATATATAACACTTGCACCACCTCCAGCTACCATGGTCCATATGCGTCCTTTTGGGTTCAACACGGTGAATTTTAAGGATGCACTTGTCTGCAATATATATGAAACTTTAGCATGAGCAACTGTTAAGTACCATGAATCCTTAACATAGTAAACTGCAAATAGATCGTAAATTTCTTTTATCCAAAGAATGGTTAGGTTTGTACCTTTTCATCCAAAGAATGAATAAAAGTTTCTGTAGGACTTAAAACTCTGCCAAAAGGCAGTGGAAACTCCACGTTACCCCATCTGAACAGCATTACACAGATTTGTAAGAAGGAAAATAAAACCTAAATTAAGTAACTAGAATTCAAGGATTGCAAAATCTTTAACAGAAGCTTACTTATTGAAGTTCTTGAAAGCAGCAGTGTCATCTAGCTCCCCCCTCATATCTAATGGATAAGGTTCACCGTTAACCAAGGTAAATGGATTCATTTCCAGGAAGCTAAAATCCAAATCTGCAAACGAAATCAGGAATTCAAATAACCTCAGCAACAAGAGAATGTACATAACTATCATATATATGAAATCAAGCTAATCACAGTATTACACTGTAGTAAAAACATAAGTTATCTATCTTAAGACATTGCATACCCTGAAATACAGTGAAGACGCCCTTTATGAAATCCCCAATTTTGTCTCTGACCTGTAACACCAGAATAGATAAGACAGAAGTCCCAATACCGACAAAACAGTTTGTCACAGAGAAATAAAATGCTGATATCAAATAGAAACATAGTAACATAATTAAAGGGCATACACAAGAAATATATTCCTACGAAACTCATGCTCTTTATGCTAACAGACTTCGATCTACAACTATATCTTAATGCTGCTGTACCTAGTCAACATGTTCAATTTGAAATAGTCCAGTGGTTTGGTTTGGTCTTCATACTCAAATAGTCCACATTCTTGTTTGAAGCCTAAGCTACATGCTCATCTTTACTACATGATAACGCATTTGCAGCAACACAACTTCAAGCTTAACAAGAATGTACATAAGAAAGAAGAGTATGAAGTAAACCTCCAATGGAAGAGTGGCGATCAGTGGAGCACACGCCTCATTTGTCAAAGACTTCTCTGTCGGAAGAAATATAGTCTTGACCTATGCAACATCAAAACAAACATACATACAGCAATTAGCATCCAAAACCATGCAGAAAACACCATCCTAATTCCAACATTCAAAGAAACCAAAATGAAAAAACACAAATTTGCAATACCTTGTCCCAGTTCTCTTCAATTTCAATACCTCCACACTCCGAAAAGCTCAAAGTTGATCCAAGCCTTTCAGAAACAATCGAGAGGTAAAATTCTTGATCATGAGGCATAAATGGCTCCACTATAAACGTCGTTATAGGCGCATTACAGCCTCCCATCTCAACCTTTTTCCAAATTCACGCAAAACCCATCAAACAAAACATCCAAAAATTCAATCTTGAACAATTGGGTTCGCAACAAACGATCAAAATCAGAAATATATATATATCGGATAGCAACTACCTCCTTGCCAAGACGCTGCTTCACAAACTCGGCGACCTGAGCCATATCCAAATTGAGAGCAACAAGGCCACTCTTCCCGCGCTTCCCGAACAACATATCGGGCTTCACCACGAGCCTCGTCGACGACAGCCATGTCTCCGTGTTCGCCAACTCAGCGATGTCCGTTGACTCAGTCACCTGAGCTGAGTTGATCTGTAGGTCGATTCCGGCGACTCGTTTCAAGTGCTGTTTGAGCAGCCTTTTGGAGTCGTATTCTCTGATCTTCTTCCGAGCCATTCGAGCCGTCGGATCACCGTAGCCAAAGAATTCGGGTCAGGTCTGATCGAGGTCTGGGGCTGGGTCTGGTCTGGTGCGGTGGGGGTTGATATACAATTCGATTTGCGAAGGAAAGAGAAAGTGCAGTTGGCAGGTGCAGCTGATGAGTGTACTATATTTGGATTAGATGGTGAAGACACGCGCGGCAATAGCTCACGCTTTCGACGTGCCAGGGGAGTGGTTAGAATGCGTGGGGCTCGCCCTCTCCCAACACGTGTCTTCACATGTGCGGTAGTTGGCTACATGAGGAGCGTGGCGGGTACTTCAAGGCAAATAATGCGGTATTTTGGAAGTTTCTAAATCCTTCCAACGACTTTCAACTATTTCATCAGCTCTCAAACACTTCGAGCACCCTGTTTTTCTAATGGTAAATCAGCTATTACTAATGTATAGTAGTATTCTCTTGGTCATCTAGTGACTAAAGAATAACGAGTGATAAGGTTTTCTCAAATCTCATACATACAGAAATTTTTCTATACGGATATACGGACGTTATTATTATGCGGACGTCGTCGATCAGCGGATCAGGAAATTTCATTGCGAGGGTCAACGTCTAAAGGCTTTAAAAAATTATACAAAATATACCCATAAAAATGAAACGATAATTTTATAATTCATAATTAATAGAAAAAGTAAATTACAATTGTCGCGTGAGTTTTCATATTCAAAAGCGTTGCATTACGATTTCATTATCAATACAAGCAAACACATCTCTCTCAATATAAACAAGTAAGTGTCACTCAACCATTGGTCTCCCATTCGGTTGTGAAGTGGACATTTCACAATATTCATAGCAGAAAATGCTCTCTCTGAAGCGATTGCAACCGGTAAAGTTAAGGCTAATGTAAGAAGCAAATAAACATAATTATATGTTCTATGCAATCCTTTCTCCACCAATTTTCTTGCAAGGCTACCAATCCTTTTCAATTGAGAAAAATCAGTCATCAAACGCATATGATTAATATAAATCTCAAGTTGATCTTCAAGTGCCAATAGATCTCGGGATTAAAATCTTGAGGATAAAATTCAGCAAAACGAAGTACCCTTTGTTTGTCAAATGCTAAGAATGAATCATCTGGACTCAAACATGTCAAACAAAGAAGTAACTCGGTATTTACCTCACCAAGCGATGATTTAATTCCGCAAGTTGCCACTCAATGATTTGAATAAAGATGTCGACACGATAATGATGGAGGTGTGTTATTCTAGGAGCTCTTCGATGTGATCTCCATTGAGCTACATATGCATCATCCATGTTTGGAACCAAGATATCATGTTTGGCACAAAAGAGGATACTTGATCAAGCAAGGCTTCAAATGCATTCTCTCTCATGCGTTGTAGTTGGTCCTTGCAAACTTTGACTAAAGTCATTGCATTCCCAATATCTTGATCTTTCCTTTGTAATGATTGTGACAAGTCATTTGTAGCTCCCAATATAGATCTCATGAAAAATAAGTGAAATACAAAATCAAAAGATTGTATTTCTCTCAATGACCTATTTGCTTCACCTAGATTATCAGTGGAACCATCCTCAACAATCAATTTAAGCACTTTCACCACAGATTTAAACATGGAGATGATACTAATTAATGTACCATAATGAGAGTTCCAACGTGTATCACCGGGACGCTTGAGACAAGTTTCTTGATTTAAGCCTCGCCTGTTGGAAAAGTATCTTTTTCAAGAGCTTAGTAATATCCTTTTGTAGTTGATCTCTAAGCATATCACGACGCTTACACGATGCTCCAACAATATTAACCAAGCTATTGCAAGATGTGAATAAAGTGGCAATATCAGCATTTCCCTTTGCCACGGCCACAAGAGCTAATTGAAGTTGATGGGCAAAACAATGAATATAATAGGCACAAGGATGTTCCCTCAAAATCTGTGTTTTAAGACCATTGAACTCACCCTTCATATTACTAGCTCCATCATATCCTTGTCCTCTTAGCATGGAAATGCTCAATTCCTCTCTTGAAAACAAAGTGTCAATAGCCTCCTTGAGTGAGTTTGATGTAGTGTCGCTAACATGTTGAATACCCACAAACCTCTCAATTACATCCCCACTTTTGTCCACATAACGAAACACCACCGCCATCTGTTCTTTTACTGACACATCACGCGATTCATCAACTAATAAGGAGAAGAATGCACCATCCATATCCTTGATGATCTTCTTAATAGTTTTAGTGGCACAAGCATTCACAAGATCTTTTTGAATTGTTGGAGCTATTAACTTGAGATTCCCAGGAGCATTTTCTAGCACAACGGCTTTAACTTTCTCATCATGATCAGCAAGAAATTGTAAGAGTTCCAAATAATTCCCCTTGTTGCTTGAAGTGTCACTCTCATCATGCCCACGAAAAGGAAGACCTTGCCTCAACAAAATCTCACGCAATCAAGAGAAGCATTCAAGCAAATACGATAATCAATACGAGCTTGCTCGATTGCTTTATCATAAGCTGTTCGGATGTGTTGCTTTTGATTCATAAGATCTACACAATATTGTCTAGATTGATTATGCACACTTCCAACAAGTCCAACATGTTGCCTAATTTTATCTTTCTTCTTCCAATTCCTAAAACCCATCTCTGTGAAGGCGTCGCTACACCTTTGACCAATTCTGAAATTGGATTTGAAGATATAACAATAAAGGCAAAATGCAGCATCTTTACTAATCTTGTATTCCAACCAGTCAAACTCATCAAACCACTTGACATTAAAGCGTCGATCATACCCTGAAATATCAGTTTGCGGAAATGCATGATCCTTAGGTTGACACGGACCCTTTTGTAGATATGCTCTTGAACTTCGTCTCGAATGTTAGGATCATAATCCAACATTTGAGGTCGAAGTCCAGTCCGCAATAAGATTAGCCAAGATATCTTGTAGCTCACTTTCTTTTGAACTATCCACATCTCTTGAAATATCAATATCTCTCGAACTATCCACATCTCTTGAAATACCCACATCTCTTGAAATACCCACATCTCTCGAACTCGAACTACCCACATTACCCGAACTAGAAGTAGTTGATCCAAACGTTCTCTTAAAGTAGCGTTCCATAAGCGTATTGGTAGAAATAACCAATCAAGCATCAACAATAAAAAAAACCCCTAACTTATGCAAACTAACCAAAATAAAAACCCCTAATTTATTCAAACTAACCAAGATATATAATCTAACATAAAAGTATAGCCCTAATTTATTCATACTAACAAGCCAAAATCAAACCTCAACAACAAATAACAATAACTAATTGAGAATAGCAAAAACATTTAAACATATTTATTAATTAATTAAAGTATAAAGAAATTAGGATAACCAAGAGATATATTCAAACTAACCAAAACATAAAAGTAAAACCCTAATTTATTCAAACTAACTAACCAAAACAAAACCCCTAATTTATTGAAAATAACCAAAATATAATCTATAACATAAAAGTAAAATCCTAATTTATTCAAACTAACTAACCAAAAAAACCCCTAATTTATTGAAAATAACCAAGATATAATATATAACATAAAAGTAAAATCCTAATTTATTCTAACTAACTAACCAAAAAAAAAAACCCCTAATTTATTGAAAATAACCAAGAACTAATCTATAACATAAAAGTAAAATCCTAATTTATTCTAACTAACTAACCAAAATCAAAACCCCTAATTTATTCAAACTAACCAATATATAATCTAACATATAGCCCTAGTTCATTCAAACTAACAAATCAAAATAAAATCTCAACAACAAACAACAATAACAATTAATCAATAAAAACAAAGACATTTAAGAATCTTTATTAATTAATGAAAGCATAAAGAAATTAGGATAACTTACTTTCTAATTTGAGGGACAAATCCACCTTTTGAAATCAACTAGAAAATGGGGATTTAGGCTTGGGGACTTCACTACCGCCGCCACTCACCTCCGCCGCCGCCGGATTTGTGGGTAAGCCACCCTTGAATTGGGTGGAGGTTGGTTTAGTTGGGTTAGGGTTGGGGATTTAGGGTTGGGGACTTGAGTTGTGAAGAGAGAAATGAGAAAGGGAGGGTTAATTTTCGGGCAAAATAGAAGAAGGAAAACAGAAGTGAGCTTCGCTTTGTTTTTAAAACTGGCCAAAACGACGTCGTTTTGGCCAAAGTTAAAAAAAAAAAAGCCTTTAGTGGAGCAGCGTCGTTTCACGTCCAAAAAAAAAAGGCGTAAGTGGAACGACGCTGCTTTGACGTCGACCGTGAGAAAAAAAAAAAGAAGTCGCGCGCTTGCGCGCTGCCGCGCTTTGCGCAAGATCGGGTCTTGCCCCTTTGGGGCATTTCGTCGAGCGGTGGCGCGCCACTTCCAGGTCAATGGAGGTGCTTCAATGGAGGATTGCAGAGGTTGCGGGGTCAATTGACCACCCTTGCTCCTCTGTGGATCCGCCCCTGGACGTCATGTATTTTATATTACTCTTCCTTACTTTTCTGTTTATTTACAAACGTGCAGACATCCAAATAAAAGACTAACTGTTCATATATAAGTATATATATATATAACGACATTCTATGTTTGATAGGTCAGCTTGAGCTTGTCCAACCTTTTAGGCTATGGGATTGCTGAGCCAACCTCTATAGTTTGATACTAAGAAAATACGTGACATTAGAATTTTTGGCATCTTGTTAAAATAGCGTTTAGGTTCCTAAGTCAATAGTCACCAATACATATTCCTCTTTGGGTTTACTGCGAATCTGGCTTATTTACAATTAGTAAGCAAGTGCATGTGATGTGTATCGCATCAGTTGGTATTAAAAGGGTTTGGATAATAGTTAGTGTCAGTTAGACTACTCTCAAAATATAATACATATAATTATGCCACAAATGAAAATGTGGCTTAGTGGTTAAACTCAAAGTGTATTTTGTTAGTAATATGTGAAGTGTCCATTATTGAAATTTTAAAACTTTATATATTCTATTTTTATCCAAGCTTCTAGGCCGAATTAGTCCGTTCTACGATGCTTAGTCCAATGACATTTTTGTGCCAATGGGAGGGACTAGGCCATGCCTAAATCCTTCGGCAGGGTCTAAATTCTAAATACATGAAGCACAATTACCACTTGCGCTGACATTGGTGATTGCTGCAGTCATTTCAATCTCCCATTTGCAATTGAGGTTTGCTATCATCACATTATTCTGGCAAACTCATCGTCTTAACGGGTTTCGGGTCGTGTTTGTGTCAACCCGTTAACTTAACAGGTTGATACGACACGACCGTTCTGATTCACGAATGACCGCACGACCCGTTAAGAATAAACCAGAAAAAAATTGTAGTCAACAAAAGAATACTTCAATTGGGGAGGAAAAAAAGAAGAAAAAAGTGAGATCTGAAAAGAGAAAAAAAAAAAAAGAAACAGAGAGAAAGAGGAGGGAAAGCAGAAAGAGAAGAAGAAGAGGAAGAAAGAAAGGGAGAGAGAGTCTGTGTCTTTAGAGAAGAGAGGAAGAAGAAAAAGTAGAAAGGAAAAATAAATAAATAAAGGCGAAGAAGATAATATGGAGTGGGGAGGGCGGCTGGGACCTGGGAAGAAAGTATTGAAAGGAAGATAGGAAGAAGTAGGAAAAGAGGAAAAATAATAAAGAAAGAGAGATAAAGAGGAAAAATAATTAAAAAAAAGGGAGGGAATATATTAAATAATGGAAAAGAGAGGGAGAGAGGAAAAATAATTTAAAAAAAGGGAGGGGGTATATTAAATAATCAGAAAGAATGAAAATGAAAATTACAAAATTACCCTCTTTAACGGGTGGATGCGAATATTCGCGAATTAACCCAACACGACCCAGTAGCTTAACGGGTTCACCTATTTTCAACCCGACTCATTAAGCTCAATCCAAATACTGATAATTTTGTACGAATTCGTGTCTTGTTAACGGGTCATGTGTAATATTGTCAGGCACCATCTACTGTATTATCAAAGTTAAGCATATAGGGTCCCAGTAGTGGGTGTGAGTGTGATACTGCTTATCGTAAAAACATTTCTAAACGAGCCCTAAATAACATATGCATTTTGCGTGTTGTAGGTAAAGAAGGCTTACCCGCGCGATTTCGTGCAAACAGGGAGGGTTCCGGAGTCTCACAACAAATCACTCATAACTTTCCCCTGACATCAGTGCAAAGGCTCCCATTGAATAGGATCCTAATTTTCAACTCAATCAGTCGAAACTCATTGCCGGACCGGATGGTCATTTGATTTCGTCGTTACATACAGAAAGAAACCTTAACTTTAGCCACAAGGCTCATTACAAGAAGAAGTGGTTGAGCTTCATCCAGAGAATCAAAAGCATTTGCCCACAAATAAAAGGTGTTTTCTATAATACTGTCAGTCACATTTGAAACTCTGGCCCTTCCAGTCAAAATTACATCTTCCTAATCAAACTTACACACCATTAAGATACATGTCAATAACTGCTGCTTGCACTAGGCTCTTCATTCTGGTTTCTTCAAGTTCAAACAGTGATCTGCTGCTTGTCCAAACAACTCTCTGACCTCTTGCAATTCTCTCTCTGCCACCATCAAAACCACATTGAGATAGTGATTGAAATATCTACCTAACCCTAGTTTTACATCCTCATATATGCATACTATTGGTTACATAACATGGGTGGTGATTATATTTCAGAAATTCGGACATTCTGTCGACATGATTGATTATTTAGGGTATAGAATCGTCTTTTCGAGTTTTGATTTTAGGGTTCTAAGACCTAAAACCGAAGCGATTAACCAATCCGAGACTATAAACCTAAAGTTCAAGTTGTAAATGACAATTTTGTAGACCCTAAACCAATCAACTATGTCAATAAGTAATATTAGAATTGAAGAAAATTGAAAATTTTGTGAAATGTGACCAAATGAAAACAAGACTGACCAGCAGCTTCCAGTTGCTTCTCAAGTTGTTGGCCCACAGCATCATTTTCAGCCTCAAGTTGTGCAATCCTCTTCAGCTGAGCTTCCTCGCCCCCCTCAGACAACGGAAGTGCCGCCACCAATGCATCAAACTACACAAAAGTAAAGTGAATGTAAACCACGACATTAAAATTAATTAATTAATTAATTAACTGCCACGTCATCGAGTGATTGAACACCTGCTTAGCTGCCTTCACTAGCTCAGCACTCATCAGCTTGGGTTGCTTCGCGAAATCCGCGTCACTGTCCGCTGTCGGGGTCGGGTTCGGATTCGGATCCGCAGCCGGAGCCGGGCCAGATCCGGATTCTGGGTAATTCGGTGAAATTCGGACCGGCGGCGCATCCCTCTGCAGCGTTCCGATGGTAGTGAACGCGATTGTTGCGATTGCATTTACTTTCTCTTGCAATTGGCTGATTGCATCCATCTCGCTCAAATTCGTCCCCAAAACAACACTTCGAAGAAGAAGATGACCAGGGCGAAACGACGTCGTTTGGCTTTAGTTTCACTTCACATTTCCATCCTCTCACCCGCCAACACGTGGCAGCTCAAGAAGTTTCCTGAACAAAACTGACGGTAATGCCCATCGCCCATCAACGACATCAACGACAAACCATAAAGGAAACGGACGAGCAAAGTGCGAGAGCTTGGGACTGTGAGAGAGAGAGATGACGATGGGGACGACGACGACGCAGGCGTACGGCGAGCCCTGGTACTGGGACAACCGCTACACGAACGAATCAGGGCCGTTCGATTGGTACCAGAAGTACCAATCTTTGGCTCCGCTCATCAATCTCTACGTTCCCCGCCACCCCAACCAACACCACCGCATCCTCGTCGTCGGTTGCGGCAACTCAGGTAAGCTCTTCCTTTGCCCTGCACCCGCACTTACCTGATCAGATCTCCCGTTGTTTGATCGCTCAAGAGAAATTCATTTGCAAACGCAGCGTTCAGCGAAGGGATGGCAGATGATGGATACGATGATGTGGTTAGTATTGACATTTCCTCTGTGGTCATCCAAGCTATGGAGAACAAGTACTCTGACCGTCCACACCTCAAATGTAAGTCCTTTATTATTAAAATTTGCTTTTTTTCTTTTCTACTTATTTATTTATTTTTGCTCAATGTGCTCTGATTTTTTAAAATTTAATAATTTATTAGATTTGCAAATGGATGTTCGAGATATGGGTGCTTTCCAAACTGATTCCTTTGATGCTGTTGTTGACAAAGGTGCTTCATTTTTAAGATTTCGATTTCGCACATAATTAAAACTTCATTTTTTGTGAAACAAATGCTGATTTTGCTTCATGTTATGATTTTTTTTTTTCAGGAACTCTAGACTCTCTGTTGGTGAGTGTTACTAATTTATGTAGTCTGTTCTTGCTTCTTCAGTTTTTTTATTTTTTTTGGCTTATGCGATTTGTTGTGCCTAGTGTGGAAGTAATTCGCGACAAAATGCTGCTGAAATGCTTGACGAAGTTTGGAGGTACATTAAAATTATTAGCTGTTAAATGTATTTACCCTAAGCTTTTGATTTTGTTTATTTTCTTGATTTGTTCACCATATATTGAAGCAGTTAATAACAAACTATAGGGTCCTCAAGGATAAAGGAGTCTATATTCTGGTAATGTTGCTTGTTCTTGTTCTCTGTCTATGATTTCAATACACCTTCCCCCACCCCTTTTTGTTTTTGGTTTTTGGTTTTTGGTTTGTTTTTGGTTTTGCATTTCACATTTGGCATGTGGCCATAACTAGTCTCAAACATGCTGGTGCAGATCACATATGGAGCTCCCTTGTATCGTTTGCATTTGCTGAGAGAGTCATGCTCGTGGACGATAAAACTCCATGTGATAGGTTGATAAAGTCATGCTTACTTTTCTTTTTATTATGTTTGGCAATGAATTTTTTTTATGTGGCGTTGGTCTTCATATTATATATAGCTGTTGATTTTCTGCCTGTCACCATGTATGCAGAGAAACTTGCCTGCGAAGATAAATCAGAACCTCCAATATGGGAGCTGACAAATCCTATTCCATTGAATGACGATGGAAGCTCAGCGGAGGAATTGCTCGGAAACAACCCTGATGTGCATTATATTTACGTTTGTGCGAAGGTTGGTAGAAACAAATTTCCTATCTTAGCATTTTAGAATAATATGCTTTTCAGTTGCTTATTACTAACCATAAAGCACCTTTTGGGAATCTATGCATTAGTTTCTTATACACCCAACCATGTGAGAAGTTTTCTACTTTAAGATAGGTGTGATGTGTTTACTTTTACTACAATTTGATTACATTTGATTTCCTTTCTTTTGGTCAGGATAATTCTTTAAAGTCGGGCCTTAAGCGTGAAACATCAGTTGATTGAGGAATCTTCAACCTCTTGCAGATTCTTTTTCCCTTTACCTGCATTGTTGCATGTGTTGAAAGTTGAAACTGATAATTATTGCTTCTTTTACTATGTTGTCTGTACTCTGTATAATGTTGAACCATAAGCTGAGCATCTAATTGGCATGGGATCTGCAATTCATTTGTTGATATATTGAAGTTATTGTATTGGAACTGATAACAATGTACTGGGGAAGTATTGAATTTCAACATGATTTTGACACTGGCCATTAGCCAACCTCAAACTACATAAGCAGGATGTTTGATCCAGTCTGGGGTTTTGGTCTATGGATAAGTTGAGCAAGCTGCGTCTGTCCGAAAATTTTGTATCCAAACTATGTTTTTCTGGTTAGTTTTCCAATCCAACCCTCTCCTGTACTTTTAACCAATAATGAGTAGAAATACTCTTCAAGCTATTATGATGATGGTTGGAATCTTTCTTACTTGAGAGGACTTGTCGGTTTGCAAAAGAGAGAAAAACCAACTTAGCCGGACAGGCATCCATGGCTGCCCTATTCTATAACTTCTGCAACTTGCAGTCAGTGGCTGGTGGAATTTATGGCATCCATTGGCTTGTGATATGATCATTACATTGCCCTTTTCAGTGACTTCTACTTTTGCTTTCTTTTTTTCCTCTGTCTGGAAGATCAAGGCAATATTCTTATCTTCACTAGCAGTTGAACTTTTCTGGCGGAATTGACAGTGACCTGTTTGTTGCTTTATTTTCTTTTGCTTTAAGACTTGTTGTTTTGTAACCTTCAAGTAAGAGCATGTAATAACACATATGATGAAATTCAAATTGACGAGGAAGGGACCATCTTACAAAGTACTTTAGACCAAATCATTCTCAGTTATGTGGTCCGACAATAATAAAATCATTCAATCCATAATCTGCCGGTTCCAAAAGAAAATTTCTATTAATAGGAGTAGGATGCACGTGCGACAGTAAAAGCATACAAAATATTTATTAAAAAAATATTTAGTAAAAAAGAATTCTCATTTTCTTTTTTGAGATAAATACGATAAATTGCATTTATAATTCAGGCACAAAGTCGCCACAAGAGCCAATACAAATACATATAACCACACATGGTTATTACAAATACGAAAATGCAGTAACCACAAAAGGGTTAATCCAAATACGGAGGACTCCATCGGCAACATCATGTTCACAATTGTACTTACACACATAGCCATAAAGGGCCAAATAA
This sequence comes from Prunus padus, assembly GCA_024362665.1. Lineage (NCBI taxonomy): Eukaryota > Viridiplantae > Streptophyta > Magnoliopsida > Rosales > Rosaceae > Prunus > Prunus padus. Next base: position 7,700,723 of record JANFAM010000016.1, read on the forward strand.
ATTCCGATATAAAAGTCGCAAGCTTGCAAAATTCAAGCATAGACCACAACGCATAGAACTACAACTGCAAACTACAATCTTTAAACTCTCACAAATAGAAAATTACAAGTAAAGACTACGAGCACGCAATAAACTCAAAAAGAGTTAATGCACTTATTACAAATAAAACTAAAACACACGAAGTAAATCAAGAACTGGAACCCGAGATATGCAAAACGACCCAACAAAACCAACAAAGATAGCCATGTCGTCCCCAAGCAAATCAAAAGCCCCAATCCTAGATCTGCAAAACAAAAAACAAAGAGGGAATGTGAGGGGATTGGCGGGTAAGAAAGGAGGAGGTGGGTGGGAAGGAGATGAGAGGACAAGAGAGGGAAAAGTAGTAGTGGGGAGGGGGATTTGTAAGTCCAAGGAGAAAGGAGGGAAGGAATAGAGGATAGGGGAGGAGGAGGAGGAGTAGTGCCTCCTCCTCCCCCAAGGTCTGTTCGGTTAGAGGAGGTTTTTTTTTTCTTAGGAGGGGTTGAAACTACTATTTTCTTAAGATGGCAATTTCAACAACATATTTTAACGAAAAATGATGTTATTTCCACTTCACGTCCTATTTCTCTACTCACCTTCTAATCAACATAATAAACCAACATACACGAATAACTTGACTGACTTTAAAAAATAAAATAATAATAAAAAAAGATAATTTTGACATGACCAGCCCATCTAGCAGAAAATGACTTCTTTTTTTCATCTGTTAATTCTATAAAAGTCATTTACTTAAAAAAAAGTCTTTAAAAGTTAGAGTTGGATACACTCTCTATGTTAGAAACAAGGTGATCAATCTCGGATTAATTTATCAACTAGCTATTAGTGAGACTACTTGTGCCTTTTTCCAAAATTAGTAGAGGTCCGAGTTCGAATCCCCCTTCACAGTCCACTAGATTAAAAAAAAAAAAATTCTCGAAATTGATTTCAACAATCGGAATAAATAAGCAAAATCAAATTACTATGATACTATCAAAGTCATTTTGATATAATGAATTAGATAAGATCAAGTTAGCATCAAGTAACAGCGGGAGATGAGTCAGAAATGACAGGACTGCATCTTCATGGTAACCTCCTCAATTTTCCTAAAACCCCAGAAAAATACAATCACAATGAGCACACAGACTCAAAAAACCAGAAAAATAAAGTTACAAGAAGCATATTCGATTTTCAATTTAATTTGTTTAAATAAAATTAAATAAATTAACAGGAATCTCGGCTCCAATTAAAAATTAAAATAAATAGGACGCGATGCAAGCTTAGCTGGCATAAAAGGAAGACGACGTACCACGTCGGATTATAAAATAGATAATCCATTTCGCTCAATCAGTGTAAACACAAAGCATTTACATATTGACTTCAATCCCTTTCAATCAATCCCCTCTCAATCAATTCGTTTTTATCTACTTTTTAGTGCTTTTTCACACGCTTCGCTTTCCCTCTCTATCTTCCCCTTCCTCCCTCCCTCGCTCTCTCTCTCTCTCTCGCTCTCTAAAAGGTACGTTTTTTTAACCGAAACCTCCTTCCCCAGCTATCTCGCTCTCTGTGGAGACTGATTGCCTGAAAGCATTTCTCATTTATTTTTGGTTATTGTTTTCGATTTTATTTTTGCCGTTTTATTTTATTTATGAACAGAGTGAATATTTTGTTGATGATCTTTGTAATTCCTGGACTTGGATTTTGCTTTTTGCGTTTTGTTCTGTGGATTGGTGGTAATCACAGTCCCTCGCTGATGAAATCTAGGGTTTATGTGAGGTCGTCATTGGTCGCCCATGGCTGATACCAGAAAATACCTCCCCACTCAGCAACTAGGTCAGCTTTCTCTCCCTCTTCTCATTCCATATATATGTATGTTGTATTTATATTTTCTTTTCCATATCAAATGCGTTTCTTTTTATATTTCTCTGATTTCAAATCGGATTCTTCAATTTTCGTTTTGTTTTCTCACGCGGTAATAGTCTTCTTGTCAAGAATGGTATGTTTTTTTTTCATGGAAATAATAATTTCGTGTGAAAATTTGATTAACACTTCATGCATCCGTGTATTAATCTCACTTCCCTTTTGCTATCGCCGGTGGTTTCCCCTGGATGCAACCTGCGAGAATTAGTTTGCATGCATTAACTGAGTTAATAATCCTAGACAGGAATGTTATTTTGAACACTGAAGTAATCTAGGGCCCATATTGCATAATGCATTGTAAGTGCATTGAGCTGCATATACAGTATCTTTCACCAAATTGTGATACTGAAAGTGTTTGCTGAACTGAAGGACTTTTATCATGTCTACGTATTTGCTCCGACTTTTATTCTTCCCCGTACTCGTTGTGTGTATTTAAGTTTCAAGATCTTTAAACCTTTTGGTACTTTTGGGAATTTGGCAGGCCTTTCCCAGATATTGCTAGAAGCCAAAGAGCGTTGGCTCCGACCAGCTGAAATTTGTGAAATACTTCGCAACTTTCAGGATTTTGAGTTAACTGCAGATCCGCCAGTCAGGCCTCCAGGTTGTACTTGGCATGTTTTTTTGAATTACTACATTTGGATTATGTGTTCTGTCTGAATTTGTTAATTCCATCTTCGTTTAGTTGTGCTGTTATACTTTTTCTTTAAATTGAATTGTTTTTCTAATTCAGTAGGAAGTCTGTTTATTAATTTTTGGGAGGTGAGCTTCAATTACTGTAGAATATGAGGAATGACAGAAATTGCCATAACAACCATTTTTGGTGCATGAAACTTTTCTTTCTTTGTTTTCCCCTGGGGTTTCCTATGTCCGTTATTTTCTCTTGATGGCTAGGTGTTACAAAACTCTCTGCAAGAAATTCACAATTATGTTCAAAGCACTCACTAATTGTTATGGTTATGGTTAATTTCAACGATTTGATATGTGGTATATTTGATATGAAAAGGATTTTGATTTGTTTAATTATTATTATTTGATATGGGTTAAGATGTGGAATAGTCGGACTGGTATCTTCTGTTTCTCTTTTGCATATACTGTAGGTATATATACACAAACACATGTCATTTATTAAAGGGAGCTGATTTTCCCACTCCTCTTTTGTCCACTTACACTCCCTTTTTTGTTATAGTAAAAACTATTAAAAAACAAAAGGGAGTGTAAGTTGACAAAAGGGGAGTGGGAAAATCACCACCCTTATTAAATTGTATCACTTAATTATTTGTTTCTCTTTTTCCCATTATATGCCCAGAATCATCCGAAATGATGTTTGTTTGCTCGTGCACTTGTTGCTTCAGATAAAAAATCAATAGTACACTATTATCCTTTTGACAGAGATGGATCACTGACATTCTTCCTTGGTACATGCAAACGGAAGCTAAATGCTGTTTCATTTTTCCAGCTGATTCTTTGTTCCTGTTTGATCGAAAAGCACTCCGGTATTTTCGTAAAGATGGTCACCGCTGGAGGAAGAAAAAGGATGGAAAGACTGTCAAAGAAGCCCATGAAAAGTTGAAGGTGTGCTGTTCAATCTATTATTAGTAAGTACACCTTTAGGGGTTGGTCCTAAGTAATGGAGTTGAGTTGTTGTCTGGTTATTGTACCTGTATCATCCGTCTTTAGGGGGTCTTAGTTTGACAGGCAACACAGATACCACAGAAGTGATGGATCAATAGGTGCCTGTAAGTTTTCATAGTTTATTTTTGTGGGTACAAGGATGTTAAGCACAGAATTGAACTTTTGTAATTCTATGATGTGATTCCTCTTTCTAGATTGTCATTGTAAAGGATCAAGGTAAGCAGAGCATATAAGGTCATATGCTATGATTCTAATTGCTTTCAACAGTTCAGAGTCTTTAGACCATTGAATGTCTCTTTAATATATTAATTCTGGATTACTTGAACATCTTTAGTTTTTATGTAAATGAAACTTATATAGAATATGCATTTGCACGCATACTTTATGAAATCCAGTGCTGGGTGTTGCAAATGTTTCTGAAATGGTAAATTTGTTCATTTTATCCACTTTGGCAGCTAATGGCCATTAAGGTTCTTTTATCCCCATGTTTTAACATTGTTTTTTGTTTCATTTGTTTTTTTGGTAGGTTTATAATGTAAAATAGATTCTTTAGTTTCTTCTCCCTATATCTTCTTCGATATCAGTAAATTTGTCTTTCTGATGCTCAAATCTGTTATGTTAACTTATGTTTAAGGTCTTTGTTAACACTAGCAATGATTTGACCTTTTCCATTTTGGTTCATTGGAAAATTTCTTCTGTAGTGGTTAAGTCACTTCAATATATTGCTCTATATTAGTACTGCTTAATATTTAGCTTTCTTTTGGGTTTTTGACATCTTGTAGGCTGGCAGTGTAGACGTTCTTCATTGTTACTATGCCCATGGGGAGGACAATTCAAATTTTCAACGGCGGAGTTATTGGATGCTTGACATGTGAGTTTTCTGGTCATGAGGACTAAACATTTCATTTAAAGAGCCTGTAAAATCAGAGTTTGGTCTTTGGGTGGAAAATCTCTGATAGCCTAGATTATGGTTTTCAACAGTCTGTTTGAAGCTGCGAATTAGGATATTTAAATTTCTGCATTCACAGTATACAAGGGTTGGGTTGCAGTTATGTTCAACAAATGCAATAACAATTAATTTGTTTTTTTTTTCAATTATTATCTTCTGTTTGCCTTTGTTTGCATATTCATCTCACTTTTCTCATTCCTGTTCTTGAATTTCAGGCATTTACAGCACATTGTTCTTGTCCATTACAGAAATGTGGGAGAGGTACTGTGTTTTTCTTTGTGTGCGTTGCAGATACTCTCTGCCCTTCCTTCGTCTTTGGTGGAATGATTTAACATTACTGTCTATGGTATGCTTACTTTCTATGGTGTCCTGTGATGCTTTGCAGGCGTACCAGTCTGGTGTCCCTTGTTTGCTGGCAGATCCAGGGTCACAGGTTGCAAGCCCTCAAAGTGTTTCAGCACCTTTCTCTGCACAGGAAAACTCACCTGCCCCTACAGTTCAAACATCTTTTGCTTCAAGTCCAAACAGAGTTGACTGGAATGGACAAACATTGTCTACAGATTTTGAGGATGTGGATTCTGGGGGAAATGCAGGAACTTCATCTGTTGCCCGATCGATGTTTGGTTCCGTTTTGCATAATGCTTCTCTTCTTTCACAAGTTGGAGGTAAAATGCATAGTCGCAGATGCCATTTCGTTTGTGTTTAATTCGTTTAAACAGTTTTTAACATTTTTTTTAAAGTCTTGTATTTTTTTTTTCACTGCTTTTACTCAGTATCTCCGGACCTACTACCATTCCATTCTGTTTCTACTTTTAGTAAAAATATTTTCTCAAATTCTGGTTTGGTTGTCCAAGCATGTTTTACTCTGTCTCTGGCTTTTTAAGAGTAACTTGCAATATCCATTTTATCATACTCTGCTTCTATGTGTTTTGGCATCTCTCAGTTTTCCCTTCTCATTTTAGTTGTGTTTTTCCTTTTCCCATTATAAAGATGGACTTTATTGAGTAATGGTATCTTTTCACACATACAAAAGTCATATTGTTTCAGTGATTGATTTCTTTTGCAATAATGTCTTCAAAAATCAAAATATGTGACCAGGTCTCTCTGGTGCTTTTCAGGATTTCCTGAGTCATTCAGGGATCCCCTTAGTTCATGGTATGATGGACCTAAATTCGATCATGGTGCTGGTTCATCTGTCTGGAATGGAATGGATAGCTCAACAAGAAATGAGTGCAGCACGCATGACCAAAACCTTTTTGTTGAAGCACCTAACAGAGCTGACTTCATAACTCATAAGCTAACAGATGCTAGATTAGATGTTGATTGTAGAGTCAACAATGTAACTTGTGAAGCTAGGTTGACCACTGACATAGATGTCCACGTTGCTGCAGCATCTTCTCAGAGAGAAGCGCAGGTTTGTTTTCCAGTCACTTTTCTATGTATTTTTCTTTCCAATTTTTCTTTATAATTTAATTTAATATCCTAGTAAATGTTATATTACTTTAACGTCTTATGTGTGCATATTTTGTTCTTGAGATTGAATGTGAACACACAGAATCCCCTTTAATGTTATAAGCTACCACAATACACTACTACCCTATTGAACTGCAATTCGGGATCAATAGATCCAAAACATGGTGAATTTTCATTTCAATACTCTTTTTGGTAATCCATAATTTTTCTTTCTGTTTAATGCCCGGGTTTTGTTTTTGAAAGAAAAAAATGATAGCTGATATTACAACCTTCAGTAAAGTTTCATGTTTTGAAGAAAAAGGAGACCAGAGTCATACTGATATTTCAGTTTGGATATCTTAGTTAACTTAAACTTGTAATAAATGAAGTTATGAAAGTTTATTTAACCCAACCACGATAGTTCACGTTCTGGGGTAGGTGGAGTATCTTTTCCTGATCCTATTCCACAGATCATAATGATTTGCATATCTGGTAACTTATTTTAGAATGCTATTTTGTGCAATTTGGGATGTATTTGAAGTTGATGACAAGTTCAGTCATGCAGGTTTTCCCTCTTTCTCCATGTAGTAATTGATGTGATGTATAAGCATTTGTTGTCATATGTCATGGAAACATTCTAATACTAATCTGCATGTTCTCTCTTAGGTTGTTTTTGAAACCCAAGTATCAGATTGTTTTAAATTCTTTTTCTTTTAGTTTGTTTTGCTAATGCAATTTATTTACTTGGTTCTTTTAAGTTATGTTTCCTGTGGTGTGAATCTACTTACTGGTACTTGGACCTCCTTGCAGGTGTCAAAGGAGCATGACTTTAATGTATTCCACCCTCAGGTTCAAGATTATTCCGATCCTCAAGTGGTAGTCAATTCTTCCAACCAAGTTGAAGAGAACTCTAGAGATGGTGGTGTGCGCAATTCTGAATCAATAGAGCTTAAGAAACTTGACAGCTTTGGGAGATGGATGGATAAAGAAATTGGTGTGGATTGTGATGATTCCTTGATGGCTTCTGACTCTGGCAATTACTGGAGTCCACTTGATGCAGAAAATGGTGATAAGGAAGTATCCAGTTTATCACACCATATGCATTTGGATATAGATTCACTTGGCCCCTCTCTTTCCCAAGAACAACTATTTACTATTCATGATTTTTCGCCAGATTGGGCTTATTCAGAAACTGAAACAAAGGTATGTATACACAGCTAATAGAGTTTGTATTTTTGTCATACTTTATTATTATAATAAATATACACATACGTGGACATTTGTTATTGTTGTAATATTTGTTGATCGTCAGTTTTTTCCTCTCCCCCTTTTCAGGTTTTAATAGTTGGTAGTTTTCTGGGAAGCAAGAAGCATACCACTGAGACTAAGTGGGGATGCATGTTTGGTGAAATAGAAGTTTCTGCTGAAGTTCTATCTAATACTGTTATTCGATGTCAAACTCCATTACATGCTCCTGGGTGCGTTCCATTCTATGTGACCTGCAGAAATAGGTTAGCCTGCAGTGAGGTGAGGGAGTTTGAATATCGAGAGAAACCCATTGGAATAGCTATAAACAGTTCAAAAGATGATGAATTGTGCTTTCAGATACGTCTAGCAAAACTCTTGAGCTTGGGCTCAGAGAGGAAGTGGTTGGAATGTACTGCTCTAGATTGTGATAAATGTAAGCTCAAAAGTTCCATATTTTCAATGAGAAGCGACCGAGAAAGTGATTGGGTAACAATTGATGGGGCTTCTTTGGCATGCAAAAGTGATCACTTGACACAGAGAGATGTCTTGATTCAGAATTTGTTAAAGGATAGACTTTGTGAATGGCTAGTCTGTATACTTCATGAAGGAGGCAAAGGACCACATGTTCTGGATGGTGAAGGCCAAGGTGCTCTACATTTGACTGCTGCTCTTGGTTATGAGTGGGCCATGGGTCCAATAATTGCTTCTGGCGTTAGTCCCAATTTCAGAGATGCTCGCGGAAGAACAGGGCTTCACTGGGCATCATATTTTGGAAGGTATAGTTGCTCTTATAGATTCTTCTCTTTTTTATGTTCAATATTATCATCGGTTGTATTTTTGTATTGGGGGATTAGTGTTAACTTCAAATCTCCATTTCTAGAGAGGAAACTGTCATCGCGTTACTTAGATTGGGTGCTGCGCCAGGTGCGGTCGATGACCCAACGTCAGCATTTCCTGGTGGTCAAACTGCTGCTGATCTAGCCTCGAGCAGAGGGCATAAAGGGATTGCTGGATATTTGGCCGAAGCAGATTTAACCAGTCACCTAGAGACGTTGACCGTGAATGAGAACATAGTGAACAATGTTGATGCAACGATTGCAGCTGAGAAGGCCTTTCCGACTGCTGAAGTTATCGCATCTGATGTGGTAGTAGATGAGCAATACTCTCTCAAAAGCTCTATGGCAGCTGTTAGGAAATCAGCTCATGCGGCTGCTCTAATTCAAGAAGCTTTCCGGACTCGTTCATTCCGTCAGAGACAGTTAACTAAGAGCGGAACTGATGTTTCTGAAGTTCAGTCTCATGACCTAATTGCACGTCGTTCCTTGAAGAGAGTCCAAAAGTTTGCTCACTATGAAGATTATCTGCATGTTGCAGCAGCTTTGAAGATCCAACAAAACTATCGTGGATGGAAGGGAAGAAAAGATTTTTTGAAGATACGTGACCGTATTGTTAAAATTCAGGTACGTCCTTGCGTATGTTATCGATAACTTTATTCTTATTATTATTATTATTATTATTTTAACTGTGACCATTTTAATTATTTTTTTAAATATTGGGACTTGGGGTGTACCTCATCTGAAGTATAGATGATGCTCTTAATTATCATTGATTCTGCTTATCACTTTTAGGCTCATGTGAGGGGACATCAGGTTCGGAAGAATTACAAAAAGGTTGTGTGGTCTGTTGGTATATTGGAAAAAGTAATACTGCGTTGGAGGCGAAAAGGAGCTGGTTTGCGAGGATTTCGGGTGGAAAAAGCTATTGAAGATGTATCCTCGGAGGTCAAGAAAAACGATGACTATGAATTTCTTAGTGTTGGGCGGAAGCAGAAATATGCTGGAGTTGAGAAAGCTCTTTCAAGGGTAAGGTCCATGGCTCGTCAGCCTGAAGCGCGTGAACAGTATATGAGGCTACTTTCAAAGTTTGAGAAGCTTAAGGTAATTTTTCAATCTATTTGCATTTATCAAATGAACATATATGCATCTGTTTTCCTTGAACATAACTATCATTAGTATCTTTCATGTTGCTCCAAGTATAAGATAAAACTTCAAAACTCAAATTGCGGGGGAACATGTCTTGATACCAAAGTGGGTTTTCAGGAATAAGTTCTCCAAACTCAATCTCGCATGTATTTTGGAAAGAAAATATTTTAAAAAATCTGTTTTGTTATTCTTTAATTTGCTGTTTGTGCAATTGCATGGTTTATAATCCGATAATTCACATTTATTGTGTTGTCAACCAGATGGCTGATGGGGAGAGCCCTGCATCAAACCAAATTGAAAGTTCCGACGAAAGAGTTAAAGATGAGGTTCTGCTTGCACTCACTGAAGGTCAATGATCAACTTTACACCATGTCAAGTAAAGCTAAGCCATTGGCAATTTTTGGCCCTGCCCATAATATTTTTGCCTGTAAGTAAATGTCCGTCTTAGTTTTTTACTTGGAAGTTTCGTCAAGAACACAACATAAAGGAAGGAGAAAAAGGGAAAAGGCAGAATTGTATATGGCCCAGATTCTCTCTTTTTTCTTCGACTTAACCAGTAGTTCAAGTTTTATCTGACGTAGTTCTTAGGGTTTATGAAAAGGGGGGGCAGCTCATATTTTCATATTCAAAATTTGACAACAGTTTACAGAAGTTTAGTTACCAGTGGAGCTATATTTTACAGTTACCTCAGGTTTCTTTTATTAATTTTAAGTAAAATTACGACCACCTGCTTCAATTTCTGTTTCTTTTCTACATGAAAAATATCAAACAATTATGAATTACCAAACTATTTGACGTTTTTTTCACACGTGATAAATAGCACAAGAAAATATACATATACGAGTGTAAAGCAACAAAACTATTTGACAAGACTTTCGTGTGACTTCTCGTAATTACCTGCAAAATAGAATCAACTGTTCAAAATAATTATCAGATAATTATGTCTACAAATATTTAAAAAAATTTATATCCTCAACACAGCAAAAACAGAAGAGTTGAACCTCACCACGAATCATCCAGACTATGTACTTTATAGACATGAAAATAATGCCAGACAAGGAATTTTGCAGAAGCATTTGACTCCATCCAGACTTGAATCTTCTGCCTCCTGTGGGCTAATATTTTGAATTACCAAAATGAAGAATGTTTGAGTTAAATATTTCATGCACCATTCACAAAAAGTTCACTCACCTATAATTTATAAAACTGTTTCTAACGCGACACGCATTTGTCACGTGGATGACTGCTGCCGCCGCCGCCACCGCCACCACCACCACCACCGCCAGATTTGAAGTACTGAGCAAGTTCACCATTCACTCGAGAAGGTTGCTTCTCAGACTGTTCCAGCCTCTTGGTGAAATCAATTTCATGCAATTTCAACGAGCTATTATTCTGCTTTATCAAGAAACACATTATTAGTTAAAAATAAAATGAAAATTACCAGTGTGGTGAAATACCCAAATTCAAATTCACGTGGAAACAAACAGAAACAGAAAGCATGCCTTTGTCTTGGATGTATGTTGATGTTGAATTGGCTGGTGTATAGTTGGTGTTGCAAGAATTGTTTTTACCATTTCATCCAGTTCCGCCACTCTCCTCTTCAGATTGGTCTTATCCACCTTCAACATCTCATTCTGTGCAGAAAGCAACTGATCCCTGTCTTGGAGTTGCTGCAGAGTCATCTGGGCAGCCACTATATCCCCTTCCTTTATATTTATTTCGGATATGCAACTACAGTAACAAAATTTAAAAGAATAAATTATGAACATAGTGACATGAGTTCGTAGTCATAAAATATACCAAATGTGAGCATTTTGCGTAAAGAAATGAAACTTATTTACGATTTGGACAATATCCTCGTCTTTTTTCCACCATTTTCCCACTTTTTTAATTACAATTTCGTTTACGGAACTACTTTTTAGCTTATTGCTAGCTGATTGTTTTTTTATTTCTGTTAAAAGATCAATCGTACGGCAATTGGATAAATTATAAGTTTGATTTTTGGAGGTTATATAAATTGTAATCACAAGGAAACAAAATCAAATTGGATAAAAGATGTGATGGCAAGTGGTCTGTGGAAGTGGGTCTAACCTCTGTCTTTCCTCCATTAGATCATTTATCTGCTTCCTTAAGTTGAGAATTTCTTGCTCCTAAAATGATTCCAAGATCAATAAGTTAGGTCCACAGAAAACAGAAAAAAATAAGACAAATATTCAAATAGAAAGAAAATCAGCGGTACAAACCTTTTCTTGGAATTCTTCGGTTTGCTGATGAGCCTTTTCTACTAACTTTTGAACCTGGTACTGGTCTATTAAGTTCTAGATGATACCAAAAGAAGTGAAACAAATGAGAATTGTGACTATGAAATTGTCATGCTTAAAAGTGACAGTCTGAAACTTACTGCATAGTTGGTCATGTCCAATTTGACGCCAAGTAAATCCCGAATGACATCATGTGTCATGCTTTCAGCTGCAGCCAGCCTAGTGTTCAGCAAACATACCTGAGAGCAAGTTTCAATAAAATCAATACTCTTCTAATGTTTAACAATTGTTTCTACAAAAGCATTCGAGAAAGGGAAACTAAGCAAAAAGGGCAGTTAACCTCCTTCTGCCGACTGGCTGCAAGTGCCTCTAGTTCCTCAATACGATGCCTGGCTATAGACAATTCCTGATCCTTCTCCGTATTCATCTGCTGAACCAAACTTGAAATGCATCTGAATGGTGAGCTGGAGCCCCTTGTCCTGATTGAGCTCCTCTCAGATTTTTCTAATGCCACAGCTGTTGATGCTGAATCTGTCTTATCTGCTTTTACTTCACAAACCATGGCCTCAAGAGTCTTGTACTGTTCAAAAGGTTGTGCAATGTCAAGATTTAGATCATTTACAATTATTCATATATCCATTCACGATTAACAAAATTACTCCGAACAACGTTCCCTTTTTTCACCAACAAAAGTTCAGCTATTTCAGTATTAATAATGGCAGAAGAAATGTTTAAGGATCTATCGAATGGTGATAGTAGTTCTAGTATATGTACCTTCTGTTGGTACTGTGACGTCTGGGCTTCAGCATGCAACACGAGTTCAGAGATGTATTCTTTGCATTGTTTGATCTTCAAGATTTATGCACAAATTGTCAAACTTCAGTTCTTAGAAGACATAAATACAAGATAACTTAAAGTATATTGTCCAAAAATACAAGATTATCTAACGTACATTGGCCAAAAAGACACAAGATAAAAAATAAAAATAAAAAAACCACCAGCAAGACAGGATCTCACCTCTTTATCCTGTTCTGCTCTTTCTTCTTCAAGAAGATTTATCTTATTATGAGCCTCATGAAGTTCCAGTAGCCTACTCTGCAGTTGCCTGTATCAAAAATTATTTCTTTAAATTTAAGGTAAATTAAAATCAGTGAAATAGAATTCATATGAGAAAGCAAGCAATACCTAGAAATCAGATTTTCAGCTTGTTCAGAATGCATGTTTTCTGAGTCCACATTTTCACTGAAATTTTCGACTGTTAACAGTCTGTGTCTTAAAGCTTGTAGCTCCAGCTCTAGTGCATCTCTGATCAACCGATGCCTTTCTACCTCGTCATTCATCTCATATACCTAAGAGAAGGAACGATTTTGGGAATTGAAACCAATAGCCAAAAGACATCAATAACTGCTCTAATCCCTGGCTCACCAATAAAAACATACTTGGCCAAATGTTTGCATGTAAGAAATTTTACTGTAAAACAGCGAGACTATTGATACTGGCACTCCATTGATGTTCATGTGTTAAATACAGAGACAAAAACGCCCATGGAGCTAACCTTCTTTTCCAGTACGTTGATGGTACATTCAAGCTCCTCAACTGAGCATTCTAATATTTTAACCTCCTCTTCCTTTTGTTCGGCATACATCTTACTTGCCTCAGATTCCTAGAAATATTAGTACAATATAAGAGAAAATCCACCTGCAATCATATCTATGCTATCAAATGAACAAGAAAAAAATGAAGAACATACCTGACGAGCTTCAATAGAGATAGCCTCATGTTCATCGGATATTGCATATGCCATCTCAAGTTTATCGTTCAGGGATGCAACTTCTTCAAGAAGTCCATCTCTCTCACTGATGACCCTTCTCAACTCATCCTCGATACCTTCAACTTGACAGAGTAATTTTGTTTCCATTGAAGAAGTCAAATGAAGAATTTCTTTTTCCAAACCTTTCACCACTTCCTTCTGCTCTTCCAGTTGTTCATTGGCTTCAGAATTTTTGAGATAGAGATCATTTAGAAGCACTTTCAACTCAAAATTTTGCTCTGAAAGAGTATTGATTGTATCTTCGGCCTGCTCAAGATTAGAATGTGTTAAAAGCAGAGCCTTTTCAGTATCAGTAAGATGATCCCTCGAGCTTTTTATGTTGAAGCAGCATGTCATCAAGCTGGCATGTTTTTATTTCTAGCTCATTCTGAATTTGGCTCAAAGATTTTATCAGCTTTTCAGTTTCATCTTTTATATCCATTGTGTTGGATGCTGATTCCTGCAACATTCTAAAATCAAAATGCAAGCCCTCCAGTAGAGCATCTTTCCGTTCCACTTCTTCCTTCAGTGCTAAATTCTCATGCACCAAACTATCACGGGATAAACTGAGCTCACCAGCTTTCAAATTTGTGACTCCACTTTGATCATTATCATCTTTGGAGATGTTACTAGTAAGCGCAATGTCATCCTCACAACTTGACCACGTTTTTTGTTGTTTATTTGTAATTGAAAGGCCTTCTTGCTGTCTGCTGGAGCTGAAACCACTTCCTACATTAAAGCATGGAATTTTGTGGATCAGCTCTCCTGTGAGACACTGATGAAGGACAAATATGGCAAATTTTTTCTCCAGTGTCTCAGCGCATATTTCTTCTAGTAATGATCTTGATTTGCTAATGAAGCAGTGTATCTCACTTCCCATAGAAAAAGTATCAGCATATAATACTTTGAACCTGTCCTCCACTTCACTTTTTAATTGCATAAAACACTCTTCAAGCAAAGACAATGATTTTGCTATCTCCACCAAATTATAACGAGATTGATCCTGCAGTAGTTCATTCTCTCTTTCTTTCAGACGTACTGAAGTTTTGAGATGTTCAACTTCTTCAATGAAGCTTGCTTTCTCTAACATCAGTTCCTCACCAGTTTGCTTCCACAGGCCAGTCAATTCTTTTGCATTTTCATTTGCTTCCATCAAGGCATTTAACATAACATCAGCTTCTTTTATTGTTGCATGCGCTTCTTCAAATTTGGTTAAGAAGCTACTAGCAAAATCACCCTTCTCATCAGAAACTACCTGCACATCACAAGAGTGTTAAGCAAAGTATAAGAACGGTGATTTTTTAAGAAGACTATGTGATTTTGTTGACTTAGTCCCTTATTTAGAAAAGAGTGATTAGGACAGTGCCACTATTAATCCTTTCTAACATATAGTTGCCTCACAAATTTACAATGCAAGAATTGGATGATATTGAGAAAAAATTTGTTGTACCTTTTCTGTAACATGACAACCTGCATAAGAAATCTCTGTCCCCGACTCAAACAATGGAACAAGTTGTTTCAGCTCTGCATATAATATGAGCTGATTAAGTCCCTTGATCAATTTACGTCTCCGATCATTAAAAGTGTAAGTTACTCAGTAAAGAATATACCTGCTGGTTGAGAACGACCTCCAATGTCCAACTCGCTAATGAGTGTGGCTAGCCTAACATATAGTTTGTTGAAAGCATTAAATGCCATCTCTAATTCCTTTTTCAGGCAGAATGTTGCTTCTTTAGAGTCCGTGAAATCAGACTCAAGTACTGAGCCTTCTTTAACTTTCAGGTCCCCCGTTTGCCCTTTTAGTGCCCACAATTTGTTTCCAGAAGCAAAACTTTCGGTTGAAGAATCACAGCTTGAGATAGTACTGTCAGTACTCCATTCATCTTCATCTTCTAAACTTTTGTTTGCTGAAGGGCAATCATACACATTTACTTTTGTGTAAATGAAATCTTCAGTAATTTTCAATCTACCATTTGCTACAGTGAGCTCATTTTTTATTTCAAGAATCATTTGATAAGTATCTTTAGACTTCAGATACTTGTGTGCTTCTAATGATAGCAACTCAACTGTACAAAACTGAGAAACTTTGGAATGCTCTCTTAACTCCATATATTTCTTCCTCATTTCACGAATTTCACTTACCAAGTTTTGAACCAACTCCTTGTATTCATCAGAAACTTCACTGAGGTTGGTCCCAAGAGCCACTATATGCATTTCTGTATCTTCATAAAATGCTTCGATGGCATTCTCAGACTCCAATATTCCTAACCTAGCCAACTCAAGTTCAGTAATAACATCTTCTCGTCCTAAAGCATTTACTTTTGTGTCAGAACTTTTCTGGCTGGCCATTCTGGCTGGTGTACCTGGTATTGAGATGGGAATGTTTCTCTCTGTTTTATCTGTCACCTTCTGATCCGTAAGCCATTTTATTACAAGGAATGCAGCATTGGCACATTTTTCTGCTTCTTTGACCTGAATTTCCTTGAATATAAGTTTCCTCTCTAGCATCTCTACCATGTTGGTCTGCTCATCCAACCGCATGCAGAAGACAATTTCCTCTTTGGTTTCATCATTATCCAGATGTTGGAGTTCACTTAAAGCAATTGCTGCTCCCTTCAAGGAACTTAACTTCTGTCCCATTTCTGTTACCATATTTTGCGCATCTTCCAAACTCTTTTGTAGTAGTTCAATTGTTTCTTCCTTTTCCATGCAAACTTTGGCAGCCCTCTGGACATCTTCACTTATACAAACATTAGCTTGAGGAAATGAACAAGCAATACTTTCTATTTGGCTGGAGGCATTTTTTAGGGATCTAGAACCATCTAGGAGGAATCTTGTTAGTTCTAAGGTTGCCTTTTCCCACTCCACACTCAGTGACCTTATCTCATCCTCTTTAGCTGCAATGGTGTTTTTCAGTATCTTATTTTCCTGAATCATGCAGTGTAATCTCTCATCAAGTTCAAACTGAAGGGCAGCAACCTCTTCCTGTAAATGAAGAATTGTGTTTGCTGTCTCCATCTCAACCTGTTCACAGACTATTTCAGTCTGTTTCTGGTGAGACAACTGTAATAGCCGATCCTCTTGAAAGTGGCCATTGAGTAATCTGACCTCATCCAGGTCCTTAACCATTTTGTCCAATTTAGCTTGCAAAGCCTTCTTCTCAACGTCTTCACTGATCTCCATAATACACTTGTTTTCCTTATGTAAATCACCTGATTTCAGAAAACGACGTTCAAGTTTCACCTCCGATTGGATTTCTATTTTGTCCCTGTTGCTTGATATGTCCATGTATCTGCAGCATTCCTCCTGCACATGATGTAACATAGTAACATAGTTATTAAATGAACCTGCAAAAATCTAGCATCCATTTACTGTTTTTTGAGTAACATCACCAGCAATTTGGTCAACATGAATCACATGATTCTGTACAACCCCATCATCTACCTGGGAGTAAGATGCCGTTTCATCTCCAGAGTCACTCCCCATAGATAGGGTTTCGACCTGCAAAGTGATGGCCAATTGTAGATTTGATTCAAAAAATAAGGAAAAGAACAGTACATGATGTCTATGTAAAGCTTGAATCTATTTAAAACTAGTTGGTTTCTGTCTGGTAAAATGTTTTCCTTCTTCCATGGATTTTCTCTGTTTTCCTTTTAGTAAAATGAAGTATGCAAGAATGGCAGTGGTAAATTTGCCAGTGCAACACAATGTGATTTAATGGCATATGTCAAAAACATGAATCAGCTTTACTTTAAATGCATGGAAAATGAACTGCGATATAGCAACGAGGAACAAAATCATGTACAATTGAAAAGAATTCCAGTTTTTGAATGATGTTCACCTCTGTAAATTTATTGGACATGAGGCAGGAAACAGATATATTCACTTACCATCGAATACTTATCTGATTGCCTGAATTCCTCAGTATCCTTGGAGAAAGAATCTCTTACCTGCACGTATATAAAGATTGTTAATAAACTACAGACAAAGGTTACAAAAAATTTTATGCAATGCCAGGTAGTTTATTAGTTATACTTACAGAACCGGAGGCAGCTTGACTGGAGTTCATATACTTTCTCAACTCTAGTTGTAGTTCATCTACTTCCCTGCAGACATAAAATCATAAATAAGCAACATGGGACCTGTCAACTCTAACCCAAACAATGCAAGAAATTTGCCTTCACATAGTCAATATGATGATTAGGTTTAAATTGTATTAATAGCATCAATAAGTAATTAGTCAAACACAATGGCCTTCACGACAGCTCACTGCAGCAATGGCAATGCAACACAGTAAATTATGGGATGGAATGTCCACACATCATTCTACAATTACTAGTTTTAAATTCAACAACACAGTAAATTACTAGTTTTACATACCATGTACCAGACAGAAACCAACTATGGTATGCTGTCAGTAAATTATGATATGTGTTGCATTCTACA
Organism: Prunus padus; assembly: GCA_024362665.1. NCBI lineage: Eukaryota > Viridiplantae > Streptophyta > Magnoliopsida > Rosales > Rosaceae > Prunus > Prunus padus. The sequence goes on from JANFAM010000016.1 coordinate 7,718,438, forward strand.
ATTATGGTACATATCCCATAATTTACTGTGTGTGCATCGCCATGTAAATTATGTACATGGGATTGAATCTATTAAAAATTACTGACAGCATCAGTACTTTATCATGTGGAGGAATAATGGATGAGATACTCCTCTGAGCCCTAGGTTGTTTCGTATCCAGAGAAAAAGAGCGGGACAAAAGTGGAAATTCAAGGAGTGTACATAAACTAGTAAATTAAGAGGAAAATAAAGCAGCTAATAAATGCACTGTCATATTCTAGCCCCAGTAGAACTAATACAAATTTGAGGGCAGTTTGTTGCAGTAACTAATAAAACATGCGTAAGTGTATATTGTTAATGAAAAATACCTGATCAATTTAGAATTCATGTTCCTGCAATCTTCTAATTCCTTTATGGTATCACTATTCTGCACTCTTGAAAATATGCACATTAAGATTCGGAGGTCCCTAAAAGGGGATATGTAACATTTTTATAGGAAAAAATTTATATGTAACACGTAACATAACTAACCAAAAAGTGCTTTCTGTTAGAATATACAGCTGTGTTTGTACAGCTGTGTTAGTGAGTGTTAGTATAGCTGTTTGTACAGCTATGTTAGTGTTAGTACAGCTGCTATCTTTACAGCTGTGTTAGTGTTTAATACAGCTGCATCTCTACCTTTTGTATAGCTATAAATACCTCCCATTGGAGATGAATGAAATATCAGAAAATTTCTGCACTTATTTCTACTTGGTATCAGAGCAAAACAATCTGATTTGCTCTCTTACTTTCTCTCACAAACATTTCTACCAAAGTTTTTTTCTTTCCTTCTTTCTCTATCATCTTCACCAAGGGTATACTGACCTTGGTGTTGTTATTCTAAACCATAAAAGCCTGCTGCACATTCAGTTCGGTTCAAGACTACTGTAGCAGATCGAAGCACTGTAGCTGCCCGAGATTACTGTAGCAGACTTTCTACCCCAACAAGAAAACAATTCAGTATTTTTCTTCTTACAATAAATTCAAATTTCCGCTATTATCATGTCTAAATTACCATGGATAATTGATTCGGGGGCAACTGATCATATGACCAGTGAGTCATCTCAGTTTACATGTGTTACACGTCCGTCCGTCATTACATTGGTTATGACGGTCTATCACTCCGATTGAAGGGCTGGTTCCTCTCTCTTTCCTCAACTTTACCTTTATCTTCTGTATTTACACGTTCCTAATCTCTCAAATAATCTTCTTTCCATCAGTCAAATTACCAACATGTTAAGCGTTTACGTAATCTTTTTTCTACTCAGCTTTGTATTTTTCAGATCTTCTCACGAAGAAGACGATTGGTATTGGTAAGGAGAGAGGAGGTCTCTACTACTTAGACGCCGGGAGCAGTCTCAAATTCAATCTGGTCGTGGGCTTCAAGCGTGAGACAATGTTTTAGACGAGAAAAATTCTTCTATGGCATCGCTGCTTAGGACATCCTTCGTTTATCTATTTGGAGCAGCTTATTTCCTAAGTTGTTACTAACATTTCAGCTTCTAGTTTACGCTGAACATTGCATTTATGCAAAAAATCATCGTGTCTCGTTTCCACCCGCCATTTCATAAAAGTATGCAGTCCTTTTCTCGTATTCATACCTTGATGTATGGTCCGTTTTCAATTCCTACTTCTTGGTGCTCGATATTTTATATCTTTTATTGATGATTGCACTAAGTGTATTTGGGTTTATACGATGAAATCCAAAAAGTGAAGTTAGTATTGTTATTCCTAAGTTCCATCAACTAATCAATACTCGTTTCATGTCCAAATTCAGGTTTTTCATTCGATAATGGGCGTGAGTTTGTAAATCATTCTCTTCTTAATTCTTCCCAAAGACATGGCATTATCCACCGGACAACTTTCGGCTTACACACCCCAGCGAGCGGTATAGCGAGCGTAAGAACCGCCATCTCCTCGGCGTGGCCAGAGTCCTTATGCTTTACTATACCAAGTTCCCAAACAGTTGGGCTGATGCTGTCATGACATCTGTCTTCCTCATTAGCAGAATGCCTACTACGTGTTCTTGATTATCAAACACCCATAAAAGTATTGTCTCAATTCCACTCAATCCCTTCCTTGCTTAATTTGCCCCCTAAAATCTTTGGTTGTCTTTGCTATGTCCATGTTCACTCTATTCGCAGGGGACAAATTAGATCCACGTGCTCTTAAATGTGTCTTTCCTCGGATATCCTCCATCACAAAAAGGATATAAGTGTTTTCATCCTCCTTACGGTAAGACATATGTGTCTATGGATGTTGAATTCATGAACAAGAATCTTATTTCTCAGAGTCTCTACTTCTCCTCTTCATGGGGAGATTAAGTCTGAGAAGAAGAGAGAAGTTGTGGTTTGAAGCTGAAATTGGACCATGTTATGTTCTCCCTACTCAAGGTGAGGGGAGACGTCGATTGAACACGAAATTGAATCAAATTCAATTCTCCCTACTCAAGGTGAGGGGAGAAACACTGTTACCTTGAAAAGCGTTTGAAAGAAGGAAAAGAAACATGTGGATGTTCCATTGCCACCTCCTCCGGATCCTTCTCTCCATGATACTACCATCCAATCGAATGATTCTTAAAGAATGATCTTCGAGGTACATGCCTCTGTCCCTATCTTATCTCTTTCTTCGATATTGACTCATTACCCTGAATATGATCATGTAGCTCACTAGAAACTCCCTTGGTTCCACATGATGAGGACCGAGGAGAAGATATCCTATACGTGATCGTCACCCTCCGAAAAATTTGGTTTCCCCTTCATCCAATAATGTTAAGTATCCCATTTCCAACTATATTTCATACCACCGTCTTTCTAAGTCTCATTTGACTTTTGCACAACAATTATGTACATTATGCAATTCCTAATAAGTTTGAAAGCCCTTGATCCTAAATGGAAATCTGCTATGGTAGAAGAAATGAAGGCTCTTCGGAAAAACTCTACATGGGAGATGGTTGGAGTTACCAAGAGACAAGAAAACCTGTGGGGTGCAAGTGGGTGTTCACAGTGAAGCAGAATTCGGATGGTTGATAGAGAGGTATAAAGCACGACTTGTGGCAAAGGGCTATACCCAGGCATTATGGGATCGATTATCGAGACATTTGCTCCTGTTGCCAAGATGAGTGCGATCGAGTTCTTCTCTCGTTGGCTGCCAACTTAGATTGGCCGCTAAAAGCAGTTTGACGTCAAAAATGCCTTTCTACATGGAGATTTACAAAGAAGAGGTTTACATGGACCCTCCTCCAGGGTTTACACCTAAAGGGGAAAGGTTTGCGAGTTAAGGAAGGCTTTATATGGCCTTAAGCAGATCACCTAGGGCCTGGTTTGGCGGTTGATCATTCCATGAGAAACTATGGCTTTAAACGAGTCTGCCGATCATACACTATTTCTTAGCGTGTTGGCAGCAAGATTACTTTCTTTAATTGTTTATGTGGATGACATGGTTGTTACAGTAATGATGAACGGAGATTGAGAATCTTCAAAACTACTTGGCCAAAGAGTTTGAAATGAAAAATCTGGGATCCTCAAGTATTTTCTAGGAATTGAAGTTGCGTTCGAAGAAAGGCATCTTCTTATCTCGTGAAAATATGTTCTTGATTTGCTAGCGGCTGGAAAATTGGCGTGCGAACCTATTAATACTCCAATGGAGGTTAACCATGGATTGTCAATTTATCCAGGATCGGTGCCTACTAACAAGGAGAGGTATCAAAGGTTGGTTGGAAAGCTGATTTATCGGCTGCTCTGACAAGACCGACTGTCTTACGCGTTAGTGTTGTCGGCCCGATTCATGCATAATCCAAGTGAAGCACACCAAGGTGCGGTGGATCGAATTCTCGGTACTTGAAGTATACTCCAGGCAAGGGTATATTGTTTTCAAAACATGGGCATTTAGATGTGGAAGGTTACAGCTACGACTTTGCGGGCTCAAAACTTGATAGAAAATCAACTTCGGGTTATGTGTCTTTTGTTGGTGGTAATCTTGTAACTTGGAGGAGTAAGAAACGAGGGGTTGTGTCGAGATCTAAGCTGAAAGCAGTATAGAGCACTCAGCCATGGCATAACCGAGCTTATTTGGTTAAAGATTCTAATAAGAACTCGGGTTTGAACCTAAGAAGCCTATGATTACGTATTGTGACAATACGGCTGCCATTGAAATAGCAAATAATCCGATTACATCATGAGAGAACAAAGCATATTGATATTGTGACGGACACTTTATCGGTGACAACTTGGCAAAAATGTCATTCGAGTGCCGTATATAAGAGTGAAGACCAACTTGCAGATATGATGACTCATCTTTTGTTTCTAGCAGGAACTCTACTCTTCACTAGACAAGTTGGGCATGTGCGATATCCATGCACCAACTTGAGGGGAGTGTTAGAATATACAGTTTGTGTTTGTACAGGTTTGTGTTAGTGAGTGTTAGTATAGGTTTGTACAGCCTATGTTAGTGTTAGCAACGCTTATCTTTACACTGTGTTAGTGTGTTTATACAGTGCTGTCTACCTTTTGTATAGTATAAATACCTCCCATTGGAGATGAATGAAATATCAGAAAATTTCTGCACTTATTTCTACTCTTTCCCACCTGATTTTCATTTTCTGTTGAGAATGGAAGTTTTCCTTGAAGTATATCCAGAAGCTGCACATGTAACATGCTTTAGATAGCCACCTTAGAGTGCATGAGACAGTTTAGGGAGGAGGAGGAGACTTTTATGGACCTGATTGCGTAGTTCTGATACTTCAGCTAGCAATGTTTCTCGCTCTCCATGTTCATAAAACTTTTGGTACCTGGCATGAAGAATATAAAATGAGGCAATGGCATCCACAAAGGGGAAAAAGAGCAACCATCTACAACATTGAACCATGCGGAATTTACAATTTAAGCTGCTTGAGAAGTCTACAGTTCTCCACAGCATATCTGGTCAATTCTGGATTGCTTTCAAATCTTGCTTGCAGCAGCTGAATCTCTTCAAGTAAAGCCTTGTTCTCCTCCATGAGATACTTCTCAGCCGACAGCATTCCATCCGTCAACAATTCAAGTCGTTTAATTTTTTCCTCACGAAACCTTAGCATCATTTTAGTATGTCCAGCATCCTCCTCACTTTGGCAAACCTACAGAAATGCCACAGCAAAAATAAACCGCTTAACATGGTGCTATTTATGCCATTAAGAATTATAAAATAATAAGAACCTTATAGATGAGGGAAACTAATTAACTACTTGTTGTAACAATACGCACCAAGCGGTTCATGTCTTCAATTTCAGCCACCAACTTCTGGACTGCATTGTCTGCCATCTTTTCCCTCCTTAAAGCACCAATTAAGATGGTATCCATGCATTTCATCTGTTAAGTTTGTATTAGAACGCATTACCATAATTGCATCATGCAATTTCTAAGGTGGAGGAAACGATTTTGTTGTGGAAAATCAAAATACCTTCTTGTTTCTGACACTTGGTAACTTAAGATTATCTGTTGGCATTTTATCTTCTAGAGATTCACCGTATTCCTCAGGAAACTCATTGAATCTAGGTTCTTCAATACTTGGCATGCCACTTGATGAAGACCATGAGATATTATGGTGCTTCATTAAGAAGGACAACTGGCCCTGTTAGGGTTCGAAAAATGCTTTAGTTCTACCATCTGGGAAATGTCAAAGGTAAAATTTTCACAAGCATGCAAAAATAATCCATGCCTTTAGCTGTTGGACTTGTTGCTGAAGTGCAGTTATGTCACCTGAAGCATCTTCATTCACTTTAGCCTGGAATAAGATGGAAAATTAAGTAAACAACTAAGAAGAGAATGTGAGCACGTGTGTGTGTGCGTCAGTGTACCAGGTAAGTACATTGTTCTGGATAAGTTTGGCACGCTGGGCAAACTTCAAAGTGCTGAGTGTCTCATTTGCAGAACTACAAGGAAAGCAAAGGTCAGTTTAAGGAAATAGATACAAAAAAAGAACATAAATTAATCAAGAACTAGGAAAGAATCAACACAAACCAAATAGATGAGCTGACATTGGCAATTATAGTTGTTTTTGAGTTCCCACCCAGAGAATCCTGCATCCCAAAGTTGTAGGCCAATTAAGTTCTGTATTAACATGCACTAAAAGTGCAAGTATGCATATTATTATGAAGTTTCATGAAATATCTTGAGCTCCAGAGCTTTTGGTGTCTAACCTGAAGCAGAAATGTAAGTCTTGAATCTCTATAAGGAACATGTCTATGTTTCCCATGTGCTAAATCAACCAAAGACATTATCACCAACCTAAAACCACAGAGTAATAGAGGTCAACCAACTGAAAAACCAAACTCGAAATCTGACCGGCACTAAAGGCATATAAATTTAATTCAACCATGTGCCAATGGACCAGTTCTTATATGTATTTCTGGAAACAACACTAATCAACAAATTGGCATTTGAAACAGGTTTCGAAATAATTACCCAAGAGTTGATAATGATTTGTTAATATTTGCTGCTTCTTTTAAACGATCTCCCTCTGCACCAGAGCTTTTCTGCCTATATTAATAAGCAAGTTAGCACATAGACCTTGAACAAAAAAATAAAACCGAAAAAAAGGTGGAATATAAAGATGGTAGTTACCTTTCCGAACCAGCTAAATCTACTAAGTTTAACCTTGCAAACCTAAAATGGGTCATGGAATCTTTTTCCCAACGGCTTTGAATGATACAAGTGAAAACACTGTGGGATCGGCTGCTCTCACTGTTCATGTGTGTTGCCGCCATTTTTCTGTTTGAAGCACCCTAAGAAAATAAATATATTGAAATCATATTCACACCCTAATATGTAATTAGTTGTAGGTAAGATAACTTTTATCATAAAGTACCACCTGTAACAGAAGCTTGACAACATCATTAACATCCCTCACATTATATTCTGTAAGGTTTTCAACATATACCCCTTTCTTCAGGTCCTCCCTGAGCTACAACAGGGAAGTAAGATTTACTTAATGCTCAAAAGAACAATGTTTAAGTGAAGCATCCAGCATGAACATTTAAAAAGGTATCAATTACTTGTAGATTAGTTGATGAAGGCTCCAAGAGATCTGTTATCTGCTCATTGTAAATCTCAAGAAAGGAACATTTGCAGCTGTACTTCAACTGTTCCTCCATCCTGGTCTCCTCTTCCTGCACATATCAATTGTAGTCAGACATCCAATTAAAAGAAAAGAACAGCCTAGAAGACTATATTGATTCAATTCAGAGGCGTAATGGTGAAAGATATCAATAATGTGAACAGCGCACCACTCTGATCCTCTTAAACAAATATTCGAAAATGCGTGGAGTAATCCCACAATCTTCATTGAGCTGCCCTTCAACCTCATATATTTCACCCATCATTGTGTATGTTTTGCCACTGCCCGTCTGCAAATAAACAACTTAGACTGTAACTTACTAACCAAAAAACATGAAAACCACACCATACACCAAACTGTTTAGCTTCTCGGAAAAAATACCTGACCGTAAGCAAACATACAGCTATTATAACCAGACAAGCAATTCTCCACCATGGGCAACCCAGCAACTTTGAACAGCTTTTCCTGCAGCAAACTCAAGCAAGGCACCAAAATGAGCTTCCACTCAATTGAGCTTAATATGGTTTCATACAAACCAATAAATGAAGCCCAATAAAATAACAATTAGGTCTATCTCTGTCTAGGTATTCCATTTTTCTACATAATCTAATAATACTTTATAGGTTGTCGTGAAAACAAGGACGAGAAAATTATGTTCTTTTTTTCATAACCATAGATTAAAACCAAACCTGCGATATTGTCTCGCATGCAATATGATCAAATGTGAATCTAGTTTCAGGATGACCCTGCCACACCAAAGTCTTGGCGCTTTCCTGCTTTAAACACCCACCGAGCCCTTGCAAAGCCCTCTCCATATTACTCAATGGCCGAATTCGAATCAGCACCTGAACTCAAAACCAATCAAACCAATCAAATCCACAAAAGTCGATCCTACACAACATTTACCAAAGCAGAACTAGTCCCCAAACCTGCACATTGTGATCAGTCCAGAACGATGAATCTTCGGCGAGCTCGAAATGCGGAACCTGAGTTAAAACCTCAGAATTCGCCACCGAAATCTCCCGGGAGGTTCTAGAACAACTCCCTGCTCGGCCTCCATTGTACTGCGGAGCTTTGCTTCCTGTACAAGCTCCCATTGCTCCACCAATTGAAGCTCTCGAACCGTTCCTCGCCGGAGTGCTTTGCGTTGAGTTTGGCTCCGAGTGCGCCTTCCCTCCGCGACCTGATACCCTAGGAGTTCCATAGCTGAGACCGCCATTTCCAGCTCTGTCCGGAGCTTCGAGATTTCTATCCGATAACGAATACCAACCGGATCGAATTGCTTCGAACTTAGGTTGTGAATCGAAATCGAGTTTGTGAAGCTCCTTCTGCAGCTGAGCTGGATCTGCTATGCTGTTTAGAGGTGTTCTAGGAGGCGGGTAATGGATTTGGTTCGACGAGGATTCGAACTCGTTCTCGTTCAGTTCGGATTGTGAGTTCTTCGAAACGTTTCGAGCCGGGAATCGAACAGTTGAGCTCTCTTTCGACATGCTGAGCTCGGAGGTTGAGTAAAACAAATAGACTGGTGCTTTTGTTCCCGAATTACAAACAGAGTTTTGAATCCATAATTCAATCCATGCGAGGAAGAAGAAAACGATGACCTTGAGGTGAAATAATGGTTTTCTTTGGCTGTGGGGAATGAGAGAGCGTTGAGATTTGAGTGGAAAGTGTCAGACTGTTGGAAGTTTTGAATGGTAAAGCTCAGTGATGATAACAGGCCCGCCTGTTTTCGACTTGAATTGTTAGCGGGGACGCTCCTGCACTCATTGTATTTTTAAACTGACCCCAGATGTACATTGAAATTCTATACAAAGCCCGGACTAGTGGTGATGTCGTTTTGGGTTATATCATAACCCAACTTTGTTAATTTATAAGCACATACCTTGTCTTGTTCAATTAAAATAAGAAAATTCGCTAGGTCCAAATGACAGTAAAACCAAGGAAATTTATCATCAATTCTATAAGTATTTATACAACATCAAAAGAACAAATAAAAAATAAAAAATGAACGAGATAGTGTCTCAATACACAATGCTAATTTTAACTATGTTATATAATATAGAAAAAATAGAGTTACCTGTCTCTAATAATGCAACTCAAATTTGTAACATATTCAGTTTGTTCGAGCTTTATTCTAAAGAAACAAGTCAAATTCAGTACACTTCTTAAAAATACAAGTAGTTTAAGTGCCAGTTTGGCATTGCTTATTTGGGATGATAAGTGATTTTTAAAAAATTTTGGAAAGCCAAACCCGTTTGGTAAACTATAAGAAAATCACTTATTATTAAAAATTGCTGTGAGAGAAAGCTATAGGGGAAAGCAGCTAATGAGGTGCTTTCATTTTCTGATTATGCGAGGAATCGATTTGAAGATCTGTTGGGTTTAATGATTATGTGGGAATTATTTTTCTGATTATGTGGGAATTAGTACCAACAACACTTTTAACAAAAAGTTTACCAAACGCCAAACTGCTTTCACTCACAGTTGATTTCTCTCACAGCAAATCTGACATCGATTATTTTTACAAAGACAAAGAATGCCAAACGGCCTAAGTTTCATAAAGTCCGTAAAGAGCTCAAATTGTATTGTATCACAAGACATCTCATAAGTTAAAGTATTTAAAATTGTGGCTATTATGGAATGTGAGGAACGGTTTGACTTTTTTGTTAGTCTAAGGTATAAGTGGTACTCTTTTCTCCGGAAAGGTTTTAACAAGGCCGTCATTAACATGTTAGTTCTCACTTTGTACTGTTTCATAGTGTTAATGGAATATCTTTTCGTATTTTAAAAAAAAACTAATCTATTAAAATTGAGCTTGGATTTTTTTTGTTAACTTATCATCAATAAGCTCACTAATATTCTATTTCTTTTTACATTTGTCTTGTAACTTTTCCTATTATTTACCATTATGATGAATTTAGCTGCAAATAACCCACTAGTGTGGTTTGGAGTATTTACTCCTATAGGTAAGGTCCTGGATTCGAGTCATAGCATATGTATAGTGTGTATAAGTTTAATATATTATCGCTCCTCTCAATAGAAAATGTCCTTAAAAAAAAGATGAATTGAGCTAAGTATTAAACTCAAGCTTAGATCATTGCACACATAACCTAGGCCAAGTTAAGTCAAAGCTCAAGTTTAAGCAAAGTTCAAACTTCAAAAAAGAACATACAAATTAAGCTTAAATACAACTAAATACGCATAGCTCGGTTGAACCAATCTCAAGTACAATAACTTTAATTCAAGCCGAATTTGAGAACCTAAGAGCATCCACAATGGACTCTCTAAACTACCTCCTTAAATAAAATTTAAGGAGGAAGTGAGAAAAACCCACCTCCAACCATGCTCCCTATCCAACTCCTAAAATATGGAGACCTCTAGGAGCTCCTAAATCTAAGGAGAGATAAAGGACTCCTAGTGGCTCCCTATAATTAAATGCTTCTTTACTTTAATGTTATTTTAAGTATTTATTTAATGCTAATTATTTTTATTATTATTTTATATGAAGAGAGAGCATTTATGCTAAATTCAAAAAAGAAATAAATCATTTATGATTCCCTAAACTAGGGAGCATGGTTGGAGTTGAAATTTTTTAAGAAGCTCCTAAAATAGCTTTCTAGTGTTTTTAGCTAAATTTTAACTAAAAAATAAGGAGCATGATTGTGGATGCTCTAATACCTGGCTTGTCTTGCTTATACTAGTTTATGCCAACATTGAAAATGCGTAATGAAAGGATATTGAAGATTGTTTTTTTAACATAAAAAGCGTAATAATGATGACAGTGCAATGATGCATCTGTTGCCAAAATGGTGATTAAAGAAAAAGCGTTTAAGGGTTGGGAATTTGAATTCAAACATCGATAACGTGCATGGAATTGATGATTAAAAGTGGATTAGTGGAGCGGGTTGAAGTGGGACCTTCATAGAATATACTCATGGTGCGGTAATTAGGATAGCAATTTTATAATTAATACTGCTTCTGTTGTCTCTAGGATGATTAAGACTAATGAAATGTGTTGCGGATGCTTTGACTTCTCATAGTTATGATCTCGATTTAGGAATGCATTTTTTTACTTAATTCCTACCTTTCTCTGTCCGCTTTTGGCTGCTGATGGTGCTGGTGTAACCACACCACGTTTGATTTCTGTTTAGTTTCCTTTTGCCCCATGTAAGGAGATCCGAAGGTCACACGAAAACAAAATAAAGAAATATAACAAACTCAAAAGAATAAATGGTTTTGAACAAAACATGTTCAATAGGATTGAGCTTGCACTTTTAACAATAGAAATTTCAGAAGTACAGCCGGACGTCTATTCTATTGAACATGTTTTTTTAAATAGTACAGCCGATTGGCTATACTCGGTTTATTTAAATTTTTTTAAAAGAATAGTATAGCCGCGGCTATACTTCGTTTTCCCTAATTTTTTAAAGAGAAATAGTATAGCCGATGGGCTATACTTTGGTTTTAAATTTTTTATAATAAATAGTATAGCCAAACGGCTATACTCGGTTACTTAATTTTTTGAGTACAGCCGTGCGGCTATACTCGCATTTTTAATTTAATAGTACGGCTATACTTGGTTTTTCCTAATTTTTTTAAAAGAGAAATAGTATAGCCGCACGCCATACTAGGTTTTTTCCTTATTTAAAAAAATAGTACAGCCGCGCGGCTATACTCTGTTTTTTAATTAAAAATAGTATAGCCGCGCGGCTATACTCTGTATTTTCCTCATTTAAAAAAATAGTATAGCCGCAAGGCTATTCTTGGTTTTTCCAAATTTTTTAAAACAGAAATAGTATAGCCGCGCGGCCATACTAGGTTTTTTCCTAATTTTTAAAAAATATTATAGCCGCTCGGCTATACTCTGCTTTTTCATAATTTAAAAAACAGTATAGCCACCATACTGGGCTATACTCGGATTTTTCCTTAATTTTTAAGAAGAAATAGTATAGCCACCATACTGCACAACCTTAGCAATGATTAATTTGGTCTTTGAAGTACTCGATAATTAAGTAACACCCGGAAAACTACGACCACCAATTGGAAACATCAACAGAGCCAAAAAGAAGATGAAAATGATATCAGGAGGGTGTTTGGGAACCAAGAATTTTGAGAAATTTGAAAAAATTAGGGTTTCAGAAATCAAAATTAGGTAGCAAAAATGCAAAGACGATGAGATCTATGAATAAGATGATATCACGACATAAGAAAAACTGTAATCGACAATGCAATTGTAAACAGAAATGTGTGAAAAAATTCCAAACTTTGAACAGTATATGAGATGAAAGCAAAAAAAACCCAAAAATCAAAAGGGATTAGAACATTGATGGGAAGTTGAAAGCATACCTAAATAAATCAAATACAAGCTCTGAAGCTCAGGCGTTATGAGAGATGGTGTTTGTGCAAAAATCCTCGCGGGAGAATATTCGCCTTATGCTTCTTCAACCTTTGATCTTCCTTCTCTCTCTTCCTCGAAACCTGTAAAAACAGTGGAGTAAATGCACCACACCGGGGGTGTTGGCCAAAGGCCCTCCGATGCCTAAATTAGTTCGATTGAATCAGGCGACACAATAGCTAAAAAGTACGGAGATTTCTCTAGGGTGAGAACCAGGGTGGCCGGAGCCGTGTGTGGTGGCGGAGCCTTGTGGAGAAAAATATGGAGAGGGGAGAGTGGAGAGGGAGAGAGCTTGGATTTGTAAATTTAGTGTAGGTTTAGAGTTCAATTTAGATGTACCTTGAATGATGAATGAAGTCGTCTATTTATAGGAGCCTCGGGGCTAGGGTTTGTGAGTCCCAAATTGTAGAGATTGCATCGATAATATCTTCATTTATTCGGATAATATCTAAATTAATGATATTATCTAAATAAATGAAGATAATATCATATAAACAAGATATTATCTCATTTATTTGAATAATATCTGAATAAATGATATTATCTTATTAAATTGAAGATAATATCATTTAATTAAGATATTATCTCAATTTATTTGGATAATATCCGAATTAATGATATTATCTTATTAAATGAAGATAATATCATTTAATCAAGATATTATCTCAACTTTATGAAATTAATTAATTGGCCAATTAAATGGGCTCAATTAATTAATTTTAAAGGATATTCTTCTTTTCCACGTGGCGTCTTTGTAATTGGAGACGAAAATATTTGCTCCCACAATGGCGTTGTTGCAGAGTGATAAAAGGGAGACAGAGAGCGATAGATTTGAACAAAACATGTTCAATAGGATTGGGCTTGCACTTTTAACAATAGAAATTTAAAACGTACAGCCGCACGGCCATACTCTAGGAATAGAAATTTCAGAAGTACAGCTGCACGTCTATACCGTAGAAATAGAAATTTTACAAGTATAGCCGGGCGGCTATACTTCTTAAAATTTGTCTTGTTAAATTACTTTAATTAGTAGTTATGTTTTAACTACTATTTACTTAGTCACTAATTAGTATTCAAATATTTTATTAAAGAAAAAAATTAATTATTATTCATTAAGTAATATAATTTGCAAATTAATTAAAATATTTAATACTAATTATTCACAAAATAAATAATAATCAAAACATAATTACGAATTATAGTAATTAAATCAGGCTAAGATATTATTTAATAGATAAAAAGAAAATTTTAAACAAAAATTATTGACCTAAAGATCTAAGTGATATTAAAAAAAAAATTTAAACCTTTCCCGGCGTAGACATATAACTTCTAACAATAGAAGTTTCAACAGTACAGCCGGGCGGCTATACTCTAGAAATAGAAATTCCAAAGTACAGCCGCGCAGCTGTACTCTAGAAATAGAAATTTCAAAGGTATAGCCGGACGGCTATACTCTAGAATTAGAAATTTCAAAAGCATAGCCGAACGGCTATACTCTAGAATTAGAAATTCCAAAAGTACAGCCGGACAGCTATACTCTAGAAATAGAAATTCCAAAAGTGCAGCCGCGCAGCTATACTCTAGAATTAGAAATTTCAAAAGCATAGCCGAACGGCTATACTCTAGAATTAGAAATTTCAAAGGTACAGCCGGACGGCTATATCCTACAAATAGAAATTTCAACAGTACAACCACACGGCTATACTCTAGAATTAGAAATTTCAAAAGTACAGCCGAACGGCTATACCCTAGAAATAGAAATTAGAAATTTCAACAGTACAGCCGCACGGCTATACTCTAGAAATAGAAATTTCAACGATGCAAATACTCTAGAAATACAGCTGTACTCTAGAAATAGAAATTTCAACAGTATAGCCGACCGGCTATACTCTACAAATAGAAATGTTACAAGTACAGCCGCACGGCTAGACTCTAGAATGAGAAATTTCAAAGGTATAGCCGTACGGCTATAATCTGTAATTAGAAATTTCAAAAGTATAGCCGCACGGCTATACCCTAGAAATAGAAATTTTACAAATATAGGCTAGACTTCTTAAATAGCATAATCTAAATTTGTCTTCTTAAATTGCTTTAATTAGTCGTTATGTTTGAACTACTATTTACTTAGTCACTAATTAGTATTTAAATATTTTATTAAAGAAAAAAATTAATTACTATTCGTTAAGTAATATAATTTCAAGTTCGAGGTTTTCAAATATGGTTATCTAATTCAGAACTTTGTGTTCCAAAGAAAATCAAAGTTCTGGTTTCAATCAATTATATGAAGTTACTGATTTACTTCAGTTTCTAATTTGATTATACAAATGTATAAAACAAGAACACTAAGTTCTGTTAAATCATTAATTTACAAGAACTTTTGGTTCTTTTTTGATACAACGAGTAACCAAGAAAACTTCAGGTTCTAGCTAGGTAATCATTAATTTACATTAAGTTCTGTTCAAATTACTATAACAATTTTACTTTTGGGTGCACCAAATTGACTTGTGCCCTTAGAAACACCTTCAATAAAAGCATCTTTGGAAATTATAGATTGAGATTGGGGCTTGTGAAACCGAGCATCATGTCCTTGTTGGGTAAACGGGGTTGCAATATAGGTATAGTGAGGCCTTATCTACGGTCCTTAAATGAGGTATTATCTCTTAATCGTTGTATAAAATTAGTTAGCCGTTTAATTAAATTGGTTAATTTGATCCACGTAGAGATAGGGGTCATCTAAGAGCCCCTCCCTATAGAATGACTCGGTAATATAGCCGTAAATTGGTTTAATAATACTTCAAGGTCCGCTTGTATTTGGTTCGTTAAAGGTAAAAAAATTAAAAATATTAGAGCTGGTTAGGAAAATGAGAAGAGGCTGGCATAGAATCAAAATTTAGAGATTTGATGGAGATGGTGCAAAATTGTACACTGCAAAAGTAGCTTTTGCTTCAAAACGCAATCAGTGCTTTACATTGTCAGCAACAAACTTCAAAAGGGTCATGATCAGCATCATGCGAATGAAAACGAACAAAAATGCTCCTAGAAGTAGAATCTCAAAGAAAAGAGAGATTAAAATCATGCAAACAGAGTAACAATGCCCCCATAATCACAAAAAATGAGAGGGTCGAGGGAGCACAATCTCGTCCTTCTGCCATATCACTGTCTGCAGCTGAAAATCAAAAAACATAAAGAACCCAATTTGAAGTTTATGTACCAAAAGAAACAAGTATAATTGAAGCAATTAATGAAACAAAAATGAAAGACTATTTCACAACCTGAGATGGTTATAATCATTTTGCATTAATGTCTGCGTAACATTGTCAACATTTATAAAAGTTTGATTTTCTTGTCAACGTCCCGTTAAAAAAGACATTGACATATATATTAATAATCTCAAATTCGAATTTCCATGCGACGCTGTTAGAAAACCCACCCTCCCAATATCCCAATATCTTGTATTTAATATAAAAACATTATTAAAAAAAAAGGTTGAATTTTCTTACCACATTGTCTAGTAGAATTGGTGAAAGTAGAGCAGAGGCAGAGGGACCCTTCAGTCTCAGTATCAAACCCACAAGTCCCACCGGACTGAGCACATCTCTCACACCCAGTATCAGGAACCGCGAAGCTCAACTTAATCCCATAAATCCAATCCAACGGTCCCAAACCTCTCAACCGATCTGTATTAGTCACGCTAGTATAATGCGTACAGTCCAAAATATTCATGCTCATGAACTTCACAGTATCATACCCCGTAAAACAGCACGGCGGAGAAAAATCAGTACTACTAGCAGTACTATTAGTCCCGTTGCTTAATCCCAAGCCCAACCGAAAAACCCGAAAAGCGTTGCATGAGTTGTAAAGCTCGTCGCATGAGTGGCCGGAGAAGTTGAAGCAGAGGGACTTGTAGTGGTTGAGGACAGGGGAGTCGACAGAGCAGTTGAGGAGGGCGAAGACGGTGTCGGAGGTCGGTGGGATTATGGCGGACTGGATAGGGGTCATGAGGAAGTCGTGGTGGGGTTGGAGGATGGAGCAGGTTGACATGGCGGGGTCGTAAACGAGGAGGTTTTTCTTGTTGTAGTCGATGGACTGGACTTTGTAGTTGCCGGATGGGGTGGTGAAGAAGAGGTCGGAGGAGCAGTTGAGCATGCCGCGGAACTGCGGTGCACCGCAGCCGTCATCGAGGCCGAAGGGGTAGTTTACGGGGATGGGGCCGCAGGAGGTGCGGCAAGGGGAGAGGGTGAGGGCGGGGACGAAGTGGAGGAGGAGGTTGAGGAGGGTGATGAGAGGTTTTGACTGAGAGTTCCTGCACATGTTTGTGAAGATTTGAAAATTAGTTACTGTGGCAATTGGCATTCAATGATTTGTGTGAGTAAAAGAAGTAAAGGGTTAATGTGTGAACAGAGTGAAAAAGTATGAAGAACTGGCCGGGATTTGCTCCATAAATTATGACAGCTTTTGGAGCGCTTTAGACAGCTGTTATGGGATCCACAAGTTGAAAAAGAGTGAAAGAAAACAAGTAGCAGCAGTGAGTTATTATGTAGCAGCGTTGGGATTCTCAATTGGGGATTGTTTGTGACTATGGCCCTTGATGGTGGGATGGGAGGCAGAGCAGGGAAGTTTGCACTGCACTTTTGGACATAATGTGCTGAGCGCTCCAAGTCTAAATTAGATGGTGAATTTTTGGTTTTATTTTTTTCAATTTTGAATCTTCTTCTCTTCAATTTTATTAAGCGAGCAGTGTTATATTAGGGTTAAGTAGTTGGACAGAGAATCTCATTCTTAATTTTCATGGACGTACATAATGTGGTTTGTAATTGTTATTGTGGTTCGAATTACACTGAATCCAAAACAGTGTTATATTAGGGTTAAGTAGTTGGATAGCAAATCTCATCCCTAATTTTCATGGATGTATATAATGTGGTTTGTAATTGTTATTGAGGTTCGAATTACACTGAACCCAAGACAAACTATTAACATATAGGGAGGCAAGGCACGGGTCCAGCAGCATATAAAAAAGCTTGTTGGTTTTGGTCAATAAAAGAAACTGAAATAAAATATAAAAAGAAGAAAGAATGCGGTGAAGGTGGATCGAACACCTGACCTTCAGATCTTCAGTCTGACGCTCTCCCAACTGAGCTATCCCCGCAATTAATGACTAAAGTTAGAAAACTAATAACATATTCAACGTTTGAATGCAATATGAAAATATCAGCCGATATAATAAACCTATTTCTTCCGCCATATATATCCGATATTTCTTGATATAAGACAAATAACCTATATATTTCTTGAAAATCACTATGAACTATCACGCCATTGAAATGTCAATTCTGAATTTTTTTTCTTGCAATTTAGCCCTTTTATTTTTTATCTCCAATTTACCCTCACCGTCAGTTTTTATCCAATTTCATCCAAATCTCCGTTTAAAAAGTCACATCAAGCACATGGGTCCCACATTTTATTATTTTTTAAAATTTAAATTGATAAAAATATTAAAACCCAAAAATTAAAAATAAAAAACTCTCCCTCTCTCTCTCTCTCTCTCTCTCTCTCTCTCTCTCTCTCTCTCTCTCTCTCTCTCTCTCTCTCTCTCCCTCTGCGTTCTTCCTCTCCCCCTTCAATTTCTCCTCCCCTCACCCCATCATCCTCTGTAAAATTCCAAACATCCACCACCCAGAAGCCCCAGAACCCACAACCCTTAGAACCCACAACCCCAACCCAAAACCCCTGTGCCCGATGTGAGATCCCACATCGGCCAATGAGAGAAGGGTGATGTGCATATATGTACATACCCACCTCCAAATAGCACGAGGCCTTTTGGGAGCTCAGCTTCGGAGTTGTGGGAACTCGAGGTTAAGCGAGTTGTGGCTTAGAGCAATCCCAGGATGGGTGACCTCATCGAAGTTGCTCGTGAGTTCCCGTAAACAAAACCGTTAGGTCCCCTACCAAAGCGGACAATATCGTGCTACGACGGAGCAATTCAGGATGTGACACCCGATTTCCCTTTTGTTTTGGTGAAGGGGCTATTATTTCGTGTTTGATTTCTCGTAACTTTTGCTTGTAGCCATGGTCGATTGGTTGAAATAGGCCATTGGTATTTTAGCATCATGGTTAGACAGATCCCATATGGGTTTGCACTTGGTGTATGAGCTTTAATGGGAGGTGAGATGGTGTCTGAATCGTGGTTTGGTAGTTTGAGGTTCTCATGGAATCGTGTAGTGGAGGTTGAGAAGCCAATGGTTGGGATTCTAGCATTTGAAGTTGCGGGGTTGATGTTAAAGATGGTGAATTTATGGAATATTGTGGGTGAAAAGGAGATGCTTAGGTTGAGGGAAGAGATTGTTAACCCACCTGGGATGAGAAGGCTCCTGGCTTTGAACAACTCTCTCTCTCCTAGTCTCAAACCCAAATGGGTTTTTGGCTTTGAACACAACCCAGATGGGTTTTACCTCTCTCTCTCCTAGTCTCGAACCCATATAGGATTTTGGTTTTTGGGTTTTCTTAACCTCTCTCTCTTTCTCTCTCTCTCTCTCCTAGTCTCGAACCCAAATGGGTGTTTTGGTTTCAGGGGCTGCTAGCGATGTGAAGGTGGTGGTTTGAAGAAGTAGAGAAAATAAAAATGGTAGAAAATCGTAGGGGGAAGAAGAAAATCGCTTGGGGGTGGAGGGAGAAGAAAATAGCCGGGGGGAGGTGAGAGGAAGAAGAAAATCGTAGAGGGGAGATGTGAAGGTAGGAGAGGGAGAGATGGTGGTGTCTTTGGTCCTGGGATTGCAGAGGGAGAGAGAGAGAGAGAGTGTGTGTGTGTGTGTGTGTGTGTGTGTGTGTGTGTGTGAGAGTTTTTAATTTTAAATTTTTTAAATTTTTAATTTTTGGGTTTTAATATTTTATTTATATTTTCATCAATTTAAAATTTTAAAAATAATAATATGTGGGACCCACGTGTTTGATGTGACTTTTTAAACATATATTTGGATGGAATTGGATAAAAAATTACGGTGGGGGGTAAATTGGCCATAAAAAAAATACGAGGGCTAAATTGGCAGAGAAAAAAATTCAGGGTGGATATTTCAACAAGCGTAATAGTTCATGGTGGTTTTCGGCACATTACCCAAAAAAAATTAATGCAAATATTCTAATCCAAATTGCCACCAAAAGCCCAAATATCATAGCAACAAGTTCTTACTTAACTTTAGATCCATCAACCAAATAATAATCTAATTGTCACACAAATTAAAGGTTGCAATGACTTGGTATGACTAGATGGTTGCTCCTCATTGTTCGAACTTCATAGGAG
Organism: Prunus padus; assembly: GCA_024362665.1. NCBI lineage: Eukaryota > Viridiplantae > Streptophyta > Magnoliopsida > Rosales > Rosaceae > Prunus > Prunus padus. The sequence goes on from JANFAM010000016.1 coordinate 7,738,237, forward strand.
CTTTCGTTTATGTAAATGGGCACTTATTTAAATTGTACTCTAATTTTTTATATTTTTTTAGTCGAACCTCATAGGAGCTCTTCGTTTATGTAAATGGGCACTTATCTAAATTGTACTCTAATTTTTTATATTTTTTTTAGTACAAGCGATAGTTTAAACTACATGCTTCTAGTCTGCAAGTTGTAGGGGTCTTTTTGTTCCAGTAGCCTGACGAATGGGCTTGGGCTGCTGCAAGAAAAGAACGAACAAAATCCCCTGATGCCTGAGTTCAAGAACCAAACTCCCAAAAGAATTATGAAAGACTTGCTGAAGCCTTGCAAAATACTCTTGGGTTCTTTTCACTAACAACCAGAAGAATGTAACAATTTATTAGTGACTTAGCTTGAGGAGCTTGTGGCATGGGAGTTGAGCCTTCACAAGTTTAGCAATTTGAGAGAGAGATCAAAGCATGAATTTCTTTCAGAAGAAAATGGTTTCGAGTGGAGAAAGGAAGATTTAAGAGGGTTTTTATCCCAAAAAAAAAGAGAGAAAACGATGGAAATAGGAGATGGGTGTTTAGAGTGAATTCCAGTTTGCTTGACAAAGCTTGGTCGTGCTCTGGAATGGTGTGTGTTGCTGGGTAGAGGGAGCCTTCTTTTATAGGCACTTGGGACCCTAATTCTATGATATTCCATCCCCATATTTTCCTTCACTTCTTTCCATTCATTCATTTTGGTGAAACCTCCTCCATCAAAGTGTAGGCTCCTTTGAGTTCCAAGGTTTTCTATACAGCTGGGGCTTCCCATGGAGGTGGGGCGCCGTTTGCTTTTCTCCCTTGGTTTTCAAACTAAAGCTTGTAGAGGAAAGGAGAGAAGAGAGGAAGCCGTTTGTCCAGTGGGCATTCCTCATACACCTGTGAATTCCCTTTGGTTTTTTCACAGTGGCTCCTAGTTGATTGTTTATGAAGCTTTGACAGGGGTGGAATACGATGCCAGATTTTTTAACAAGGATTCGGGCTGGGCTTTGTTCACGGGTATTGGACTATCGGCACCCTCTTTTCCAGCGGCCTTTGTGTTTTCGTGAAGCTGCTGGAAGTAGCCTATTTGCTTTGGGTGTTTTAGCTAACGTGAGATTGCCTAATGGTCACAGCAGTCTATGGGATGTTCTCCTAAGACATTGGATCCCCTTTTCCCTCTCTCATGCTAACCCATGTATTTGGGCCCGTGGAATGAACTTGAGTTTTAGTGCCCCCAAGTGGCCTAAAACTTTCATTCCTTGGACCCTCAATGGGCCTTGTGAGTGCTCGTACCCATCCATACCACAACCTTCTCAGCAAGCCCCGGGTGATTATGTGACTTGGGCCCACTTAAACTTGTAGCACGGCTTGGCATGATATCGCGTGTCTATTTGTCATGCTTGCGCTTGAGTTTTATTATGTCATAATAAGCCATGCTTGGGCCAAGTAGCATCGGATAAGTTGATGAGCGTGAACTTATAAAGGTGGTGCATTTTTGGCCCTTTTGCGCATGCTTGCTTGGCGTGACATGTGACCCATAACTTATGTAGGTGCGCCCTACAATTTCTCTTATGTCCCGATCTTGCTTCTTTTGTGATTAATTATTTGTGCTGGGCCAAGAATAAACTTGGGCCTACCCCTAGGATTTTTGGGCCTCAACACAAGTCAAGACAATTTTCCACTGGGCTATACCCCATTGGCAAATTGTACTATAATTTAAAAGGGTAAACTGCCAAATACCCCATGAACTATCACGCTTGTTGCAATCTCCATCCTGAATTAATTTGTCAGCCAATTTAGCCCTCGTATTAAATTTATTTGCCAATTTCGCCCTTACCGTTAGCTTTTTCAGAATTCCATCCAAATGTCCGTAAAAAACACCACGTGAATGGCACATGCCAACTCTACAACTCATATTACCCAGTCCCCCAGCCCCCTTTTGCAAACCCTCTCTCTATCTCCTTGTCTCTTCTTCTCTCTCCCCGTTTCTTCCTCCTAGGCCTCAGCCCACCCTACTCCAACGGTACCATTCTCTCTCATCCAGTCCATGTTTGGTCCAAAACGAGAAGCACAAAGGAAATCGAATCATAACATATGGAAAAATAGAAGCCATTACAAGTCCAATCTCTTAAATCCTTGTTTGGTTGCTCATAAAAATTTAGGGAACAACAAAAACGAATATAAAAAAATTCAGAACTTTTTCCAATCTAGGACTGTAAAATGAAATCAACCCTTACCCATTTCATCAAAACAAACAAATTTTGGCTATCTGATGAAGTATTGGACAAAATATCCACATGTTTTATGTGCATTGGATGGTACACCATCCACGTGGTGTATCTGGAACATACAAAAATTACTCCTAGCAAAGAGAGAATAAGATAGAGGTTTTTAAAAAATCAATTTTTAATTCAACAGTGAAGCATGTGCATGACATGTGACTTTTTTAATAGAGATTTGGATGGAAATTGCCAAAAACTAACGGTGGGAGTAAATTGGCGAATAAATTTAATACGATGGCTAAATTGGCTGACAAATTAATTCATGATGGAGATTGCAAAAAGTGTGATAGTTTAGGGGTATTCAGCAGTTTACCCAATTTAAAACTATGCAATTTCACACACACACAACTATAATGTCGTGGGAATTGAACTTGAGACTTCTAGTTTGCAAGTCAAAATTCTTTTCCACTACCCGTCAGCAAATTGTACTCTAATTCAAAACTATGCAATTACGCATAGTCTATCCTTTCTAATCTCATACCAAAATAAAAATTCATTGTAATAAATATTTTATTTTCAGGCTTTTCATGCAAATTTTACTTCAAAATTCCATGTTTTTAGGCCAAATTCCTTTGAGATTTCTAGCTATGCTAGGATTGTGATAGTATTTAAGGCATCTTATACCTAGGGCTCGTTGCCTAGGGTTAACTTTCATATTTTATTCAATAAACCTTTGAGGTTTTTCTCATCTTTCATGGTGGACTCTTTGATTTTCTTTCGTCGTTGCATCACGTTAATATTGTATATTCTTTCTCAATTATGAAATACATTAATATGTATGTTCTTTCTCAATTCTAAAAGTATTTCGATACATTCCTTGTCGATTCTAAAAGTATATCAATACATTCCCGAAATATACGTAAATTTAGGAGTCGATACTATACAGACAGCTATGATATTTTCATCCTTGAACGAATGAACACATGACATATCCTAATGAATGCACTTTCACGTTTAAAGTAAAAGGGTTAAAAATCGATACATTCCCCAAATATACTTAAATTGGGGGCTCGATACATGGACAGTTGATATTTTCCATCCAACGAATGCACTTTCTGATCTAAAAAGTTATAAAATAAAATAAAAATAGTAATTAATGAATGCAATTTCAGGTTGGTTTAAAAATAAATAAAACACAGTAAAAGTCAAAATGCGGTGAAGGTGGATCGAACACCTGACCTTCAGATCTTCAGTCTGACGCTCTCCCAACTGAGCTATCCCCGCTTTTGTTAAATCCAACAGGAAAGTACTTTTTATTTCAATGTGTAAAATTTATGAGTTATATTTTATAATTAAGCCACCCAAATCCTTCGAGCTTGGCCCAATTTCAATAATATTCACACTTTACCAGTATATGACTTCACTCACACCCAATATTTCAATGTGAAAGAAATTAGAGTACATATAATTTTGTACATTCTTTTAGGAGGAACAATATAGCACTACAAAGAGCCGAAAATTTGGTGTTTGTGCATAATAATCTTCGTCTTCTATCAAGAAAGATGTCGGTTTACAAAGAATGTGAGACTAGGATGTGGGATGTTGGTGAGGATGGATTTGATACTATGAACATGGAAAATGCGGGTGTGCTTGAAATTACAAACATTTCACTTGATGAACTGGAATTAGAGGGCCTGTTGTTTTCTAATAGCAACGAAGACATAGATGCTTGAAGATGATTGAGAGTTTACATCATTTATGTTTTATTTTGTTGTGTATTATTATGTATAGATAATGAACATGAGTACTTTGTTTTGTTTTATGGTATTATGACATTAAAGTATTGAGTAATGGGTGAATTATTTTTAAAATATATATATAACTTGTTAAGTATATTCAGATTTATTGTTAGTTTAATTGCCATGTCCTAATCGTGTCCGTGTCCTAAATTTTTGAGATTTTCCGTATCGCCATATCACGTTTCCGTGTCCGTGCAACATAGGGCACTATATATTTAGACACTAGCTACTACTAGTCCTAGTCACAAAACACAAAAGACACGTACATTATCTACATACATATTACTTGAGACTTTTTAGATTAGGGTACTCCCGTAATTAAAATCAAACAGTAGTAAAACGCAGTTACTCCTCTTTGGATGGCAGGTCCATGGTCTTGTAGCCCTGAGGGAACATTTTTTTTAGCCTCCTCCTAAGACACAAAAGGAGATATGACCACTGGCTCTCCTAGCTTCCAGTTCGCTGGGGTTGAGATCTTCTCCTTGCTTGCCCTCTGTAGCAAGGAACAAAATTTGATAATTTCGCCGAAATATCGGCGAAATTATCGTTTTTTTGAGGGAGCGATATTTTCGCAGCATTCTATCTATAAATCGTTAGTTTATCGATAATTTCGACGATATTTCGAAACCGAAATTTTCGTTCAATTTCAGTGTAAATCTATCAAAATATCGCGATATTATCGAAATTATCGCGATTGAAGAACAACACCAGATCGATCGTGAAGGAGAAGAAGTAAGGGAGATCTAGGCTTGAGACTTGACGGTCTGGATGGAGGCTTCACGGTCTAGGCTCGACGACGGCGACGACTTCCTTCACGACGACTTCCTTCACGACCATCAGACCAAATGACACAGAGAAGACAGAATATAAGAGAAGAGAGAGAAGAAACAAGGAAGAGAAAAAACGCAGAAGATAGGAGGAGGATAGGAGGCAAGAGAGGCTTAGAGGAAGGTGAATAGGTTTTTTTCTAGTCGAGAAAGTGAACAGTACAATAGGGGTTTGGGTCTGTTTATTGTCGTTTGCATCTGGCCCCCTTTGTCTCCTCCATCGTTCGTTCAATTCAAGGCATCTTTTGTTGGTTTCGGCATCTGGTCTACACCTCACGTGCGTGCAATATCATAATTGTAATTTGTAAATATAGCATGCCACTGAAAAAAAAGCAAGAAGATTAAAAAGATACGAAGATGCACCTTTTGCGAAGACTATTCAGTCAAGAAGAAAAATATTTGTTTATAATATGTAATTCCAAATCAACTTCCACACACAAAAAGACAAAATAGTGGAAAATGTATTATATGCATATGCTGCTTTTTCCCTTAATGCTAAGGATATTTTGTTTTTTCTAATGACATGGAGGGCTCAAATGCACACTTTCCACCTATTTTATAATTTTGTTTATTCAATTTGGAAAATTTATGCAAAAGAACAAATGAATTAACTAAAACAACATAAAAGGAAAAAAGGACAAGAAACTTTTGTTCAGGGTTCAAGGCATGTTAACAATTACATGCAAAATTATTTTGGGGATTTATCATTTGATGACTATTCTTCGCAATACACTTACTGTACATGTAAAGATGATGAAGATAGTGAAAAATTTGAACCTCATAGGAATTCTATGTGGTACTAAGTCACTCATGTATCTTACAATGCAATGTATAAAGTGTAAAATATTGTAGTAAATCATTATATATAAATGATTATGGTGTATTTATTCTTCTATCATTAATTACAACATATTTTCTACAGTCACAATGTTTATCGGCTCGCTATATAATCAACTTAAATCAGTCAAATCCATCATGCAATGCATTTCCTTCCAATTTTTTTGATAAACTAATAGATAATTGACTAAATAAACATTCTCTAAAGTTTCAATAAAAATTTCCAAGTTTTTCTTACAGTTTCCGTGGTTTTTATCCAATTTTTATCGATATCGATATTTTCCCAATATTTCCATCGATATTTCCGTGTTTTTGAACCACCGATATTTCCGAAACCTTCGATATTTAATTCCTTGCTCTGTAGCAACTCCAGCACGCTCAGCAACTCGTCCATGTTCCACCCCGTGGTTGCCGGGTACAGAAAGCTCAACTTCACCTATAATAATCAAACACATTTCTTAATTAACCTCAAACTATACCAATTTACGCAAAATTAATCAACTGGTTCACCCTACCTTCTTGTCAGGGCCCACAAATGAAGGGCACAAGATGGAACTGGATTTCTTGATGAGTCCTTCATGTCAAGGTCCACCATGTTAAGTTGCTTGATGATCTCTCGGGTCGGATCCGCCAAAATCAGATGCTCCACTTTCCGCCCGCACTGCATGCAGCCGCATAAAAACCAGAAGGGTAATGCTAGGATTACCACATTTATACCACCTCTCTAATAAAGGTGAGCCCCGTTGTATTGGTTCGGAGGGCCCATTGTATTGGTGGGCTCCACCTCTATTAGAGAGGTGGTATAAATGTGGTATGAAAAATGTGGTAAGCCTAGCATTTCCCAAACCAGAAATGTCACTCAAAACCCTAACAAATGGACATTTATCAATCGGTCAAGTAAAATTGAACAATTAATTGGAAACTCACGGTGAAGGCTTCGATGTCCTTGATATACTCAGGGTGTGACTGGATGTAGGAAAAACCCACAAGCTTCACCCCTATCTCTTGAAATTGCATAGCGTATTCGGCCATCTTCTCGAGCTCAGTCGTGCACACCAACGTAAAATCGCCTACACATATGTTGCATGCAAGCAAATTAATTAGCACATAATTAAACTAAAATGAATCATTAATTATGGTATTAGCGCTAATTATACGTACCCGGATGAGAGAAAATGATTGCCTAGCTATTGCCGATGTAGTCGTGAAGCTTGATCTTTCCATGGGTGCTCTCAGCTTCAATGTTTGGGAATGTGTCTGATGGTTAAGCCAGGCATCTTCACACAACTTTGGTAGTAATGGTTTTTTTTTTGTTTCTCTGTGGGTGAGATCAGGGAAGGAAAACTAGTATGGCTAACCTGGGCTACAACCCAGGTGGTCTTTTTTTTACTAATCCAAAACAAAAATTATAGCCCAGTCAATTATTATCATATAGATGTATTTAATGAGGTAATAGATTATCAATTGGGGGAGTTAAATCTTAAATACTAGATTTCCATATGAAATTGTGGAACTCTTTCGTCTTAGCTCAGCATTGGATCCTCGTGATGCTTTCAAGCAATTTAACATTGTTGATATATACACTCTTGCTGAGAAAATTTATCCTCAAGATTTCACTACAATTAAGTTGCAGGCGTTAAATCAACAACTGAGTATATCAAGAAAATTTATAAAATTGATATGGATCGCAATCCAACCTTCAAAAATCTTGATTCCATTACTATATTACTTGAGCGCTTAGTGGAAATAAGATTAGCACAAACCTACTACTTGATTGACAGATTGATTCGTTTGGTGCTAACTCTTCATGTTTCTATGGCAACAACAGAATTAGCATTTTCTTGTATGAGACTGATAAAAAATCGGCTTCGAAACAGGATAGGTGATGAGTTTTTGTTGATTGTATGTTACTTCACGTTGAAAGAGAATTTGCTGATAATATAGATAATGAATCGATAATGAATTATTTTAATTCTATGAAGACTCGAATGGTGCAATTTATATATATAGTGTTATTTGAGGACTAAGGCTCATTATTTCCCTCCCTTGACTAGATGTATTATTAATTTTTTGTTATCAATGAAATTACACCGTTCTATCAAGTTTTCTATCTACTTAGTATGTTTATATATAAAGAAAATTTTGTCCAATCAAGTTTGAAATCCTAAATCCGTCCAGGGTGAGATAAAACATATGGACGAAGTGTAGTGTATAAAGAGTGGGTGGGCCTGTTGCATGTAGAGAACGTGGCTAGCGAGTTGCAGCAGTTGGCTTGACTTCGTGCCATTGGTGGGGGGTTTTGCCACATGTCTTATGCATGAAGTGAACGTGGCCATTGTCGTTTCAAAACACGTAGCTATCCTTTTTTCCATGCCTATAAATGTTGTTAAACATGCTCAAATCGTAATGAAATTTGACCGAATTTGTACCGTATTCTTGAATTGCTCGGATTTAAAATTATAAGGATAAAATTAAAACTATGAGACAAAAGTGGTTAAATCGGTAAACTAGTAGCTATAGGTTACTTATCACCTTATTTTATTAGTTCATTTCTTACTAATTAATCTAAATAAAGAAATATTCAGAGATTTTACGAACGGGGATGTAGCTCACATGGTAGAGCGCTCGCTTTGCATGCGAGAGGTACGGGGTTCGATACCCCGCATCTCCATTTTGAACTTTTTAATTGGAAATTACGGAATGAACTAAATTATCCATTAATTTTTAGTTTACGGCTTTTATTTTTGGGTAATTACTTTACATTTTCGCAATATAATGACGTTTCTTTCCTTTCCCGCGCAATAAGTTTCACTGTCACTCGCTCACTCTTTTTCGCAGCTGAGCTCGCTGAAATTAGGGTTTCTGCCACAAAGGAACTAACTATGGAGGTCGCAGCTCAAATCGCTCAGCTGCTGAACGAGACTCTCAGCCACGATTGCAGCGCCGTCCGCACAGCGACCGAAGCTCTCGATCGCCTCTCTCAGCACCCCCAATTCCCTTACTATCTCCTCTCCATCTCCACCGGTAATTAAGCTTACAAAATCATGATTCTATGCTAATTTTTGTGATTTATGTTTTCTTAGGCTCCATGTAGTTTCCTTGATGTTTTTCAATGGAAAATGTAATCGAATTGCTTTGAAAAATCCTTGTCAATTTGTGTGCTACCTCAATACCAGGAGGTCAAGATCAAGGTCAGAAAGTTGCTGCGGCCGCATACCTGAAAAACTTCACTAGGCGAAATGTCGACTGCGATAATCCGAATTCAAAATCAAACGTCAGCAAGGAGTTCAAGGACCAGCTCTTGCGAGCTTTGCTGCAATCTGAACAATCAGTTGTCAAAATTTTGGTTGAAGTGGTATGCATTTTTCTAAGTGCAACAGCTTAATTTTTAGTACCAAGCGTGTGATATATAAGCTTTGCTTTAATTTATTGGCTGGCAGTTCCGGATCATTGTTGTTGCGGAGTTTGTTAAGAAGAATTTGTGGCCCGAATTAGTACCTGATCTGCGGTCAGCTATTCAAAATAGTAACCTAATTAACAATGGTGCAAACTCCCAATGGAACACCATTAATTCCCTTACGATTCTTCAGGCACTCCTTAGACCTTTTCAGGTACTTGGTACCTTCCCATGCATAATTCAACATAGTAAATATCTTTTTGCTTGATGTGAAAACGTGTTTCTGATATCTCTATGCTATCTTTTTTTTTAATCTCTTTGTTGACCAAAAAATATCTCTATGATAACTTCGTACCCTGTTATTGGGTTAGTATTTACCTTTTGAAGTTTACTTTTATCGTATTGTTACATTTATCTGGTTGTCTACAGATTTTATTTCTATTTCTCCTATTTTTCGGTTTCACTGGCTTACATTTGCTTGTGTTGCAAACCTGCTTAATTGCTGGGGTGATAATATATGTTATATCCCTAAGGGGAACTAACTTGGTTAAGTAGTTTATACCCAAACATTTTCTGGCAGTATTTTTTGAACCCTAAAGTTGCCAAGGAGCCAATACCGCCACAACTAGAGCTGATTGCAAAGGACATTCTTGTGCCCTTGTTAACTGTATTCCATCAATTTGTTGAAAAGGTTATTGTCTTTACGCTTCCTTACCCGCATTTCTTTAACCCCCTTTCTAGTATTTTATGAGCTTACAATAATGGATTCTATATTGTATCAAATAGGCTTTGGGTACTCATGGCATAACAAATGTGGAAACCGAGAGTATTCTTCTGGTTGTCTGCAAATGCATATATTTTACTGTAAGTAAAAAGTCTTCTTTATGATAATGGGGCATTCATAAAAATTTATCTTGCTTAGTACTTTCATTTCCCCCCACTTTTTATTATTATTGTTTTTTGAAGCATTGCTATTTTCATAGGTGAGGTCGCATATGCCATCTGCTTTAGTGCCTCTACTACCTTCATTTTGTCATGATCTAATTGCCATTCTTGGATCTTTGAGTTTTGATTGCTTGGTTACTCCACAAAACGGGTACCTGATGAGGCTCAAGACTGGGAAAAGAAGTTTGCTCATTTTCTGCACTCTCATTACTCGACATCGGAAGCATTCTGATAAGTAATAAAACAATGTTGAATTGAATTTGATTAGATTAAAGTCGTTGTGGGTTGTCTTTATGTTTTACGTTCCTTTATTTTTTTTCAGGTTGATGCCAGACATGATAAAATGTGTTTTGAACATAGTCAAATATAGCAAAAATGTTGGTGTAAGTTTTGTATTTGAGTTTGTTAATTATTCATCATTTCACAGTCAGCATGCACAGAAGCGACGGTTGTGGTGTTCCAGATTCTCACTGCTAAGTCTGTTATCCAAGTTTTTTGACTTTCTTATTCTGGCCTTCTGACTTTTATCTTTCTTATCATCCATTTTTAGTTTATTATTTTATTTTGACGAGGTTGATGTTTTATTATGTGTGATTCTAAACATAGAGTTTCTTGCTTACTGAATTTAATACCCCTAATACTCATCATTTTGCTGATTTTCTTGTCATGTTCGAACTAAAAAAGTACTATTCTGTATGCAGAGGCTGGATTTTTTATCTGAGAGGATTCTTTCACTAGCTTTTGATATGATTTCACATGTTCTTGAAACAGGGCCAGTAAGTTTCCTAATTTGTAAATGTTACTATGGAATATTACCCTAGACGCTTTATTTCCCCATGGGATATTTAATGAATAACAATCAAGGAAATTCTGGCAAATTTATTGGTTAGGAAGTGGACCTTTGGATGTTCCTCGAGTTCTATTTATTCTTTCTTTAATGTACTCTTTTTAATTTGCAAATCAGGGATGGAGATTAGTATCCCCACATTTTTCATATCTGTTGGACTCTGCAATCTTTCAAGCATTGGTAATGAATGAAAAGGTAAACTTTCAGTATGAAAAAAAAAGAGGAAACATATATATGTTTAAAAATTATTTAAGCTAGAAGTTGAACTAACTAATTCCCTATCTGGCAATGTTTTCAAGTAGGATATCTCAGAGTGGGAAGAAGATGCAGATGAGTACATACGAAAAAATCTTCCATCTGACATTGTATGGGAAGCTTATAATGATCATTTACGTGATTCATTCACCTTTTGAATTTACCTTTACATCACCTCTTGTTTTTATACAGGAAGAAATCTCTGGCTGGAGGGAGGATCTATTTACAGCCAGAAAAAGTGCTATTAATTTAATTGGTGTTATTTCAGTGTCAAAGGTTGCTCATTTGTGGTCCTTGATGAAATATTTCTGGGCACACATTTTGAAGGGCATATTTTTTAGCTTGTGTTTTAATGCCTACAGGGACCTCAATTGGCGACTTCTGCTAATGGCTCATCAGTTTCATCAAAGCGTAAAAAAAGTGAAAAGAACAAGAAAAACAATCAACGCTGTTCAATTGGAGAACTATTGGTGCTTCCATTTCTATCAAAGTTTCCAATTCCTTCTAATGTTAATTCATCCCAAATTCAGAACGAGTGAGTACATAAACACATTATATAAATTATCTGACATCAGAATGGCATGTCTTGTATAGTTTAAATTCGCAGTTGTACAACATTTGTGGTGATAATTCTTTCTCATCTCTCTTTGTTAGTATGTTCTCCCTTATGCATTGTGCATTGTGTTAATTTTTGTCCTCAACTCATCATTGTTTTAAATTTTCCACGTGTACATGCTTTCTCTCATCATACACCTTTGTTTTCTTCTTCTGATTCTCGTACTATGACAATCACAGTTATTTTGGTGTTTTGATGGCATATGGTGGCTTGTTAGATGTAAGGTTTTTTCTCCCATGCTTCTTCTTAAATTGTTCACCTGTGGTCTAATAAGAGTCTGCAATTGAAGATTTGTAATTCTTTTATTGCGATACAGTTTCTAAGAGAGCAGCAGCCTGCATACGCCACTACTCTGGTTCAAACTCGCGTGTTACCATTGTATAAATTAGCAGTGGGCCTACCGTTCTTAGTTGCCACTGCAAACTGGGTGCTTGGAGAGCTTGCATCCTGTCTACCTGAAGTGAGATTGTTTCTTACCATGCCATCTCCTCTGCTTCAATTAAAAATGAGAATTTTTTTATCTACGCATCAACTGCTATATCAAGTTTTCTTAACCTGCTTTTCCGTATACTTTCTTGAAAACCACATTCTTTTCCTTGTTAAGACTCTATTCAAAAATTTGGTCTCATTCTCAGGAGATGAATACAGATGTATATTCCTCATTGCTCAAGGCATTGGCTATGCCTGATAGTGGGGATATTTCTTGTTATCCCGTGCGGGTTTCTGCTGCTGCGGCAATTATGGGACTTCTTGATGTAGGTCACAGAATCAATCCTTTAGTTGATCCCTTGTTGCTTATTTAATGACTTTGTGGGTTTTTACTGATCTTATGTCCTATCTCCAGAACGACTACCCACCACCTGAGTGGCTTCCTCTCCTTCAAGTTGTCATAGGTAGGATTGGCAATAACGAGGAAGAGAGCTCTATTTTGTTTCAGCTTCTCAGTTCCGTGGTGGAGGCAGGAAATGAAAATGTTGTATTTCATATCCCCTATATTGTTTCAACATTGGTTGGTGCAATCTCGAAATGCATCCCCCCTGATCTGAAGCCATGGCCTCAAGTATGTGTAGATTCCTATGGTTAGGCTGGTAGTTTGTTTAACCTAATGAATAACATGTTAACCAGTTAGGGATTGATGCACCAGTTGCTAAAAAGACAGTGAAACAGCTATATCTGTTTCATACATTATATGGCTTATCATCCAATCAGCTTTATCAAAATTGAATCATTGTGTGCTTGACCAATTTTGATCCATAAAATCATAAGCTGTCCAAAATTAGTACTGCATTTTCATGGAATTTTTTTTTCTGGATAATTTGTTTTCCATTTTATGCACTGCTCACTGTGTATTTTGTGTTTGCCTGAGCCTTTCGGTGCATGCATTGATGATATAATTCCCAACTAATCATCATTTTCTCTGGAATGTAAAATTTGTTCCATTTGCAACTATCAGTGGAATATGACTGAAGGTTGTAAGACTGATGAACTGACATTGTTTATATTAGATGGTTGAAAAGGGCTTTGAAACATTAGCAGTGATGGACCAGTCTTGGGAAACTTTTACGGGTGAGGAATCTGAGGAGAATGAATCAAGTGAAAAGTGGGTATCAGGCAGAGTTACCATCGCTAGAGCTTTCTCTGCTCTCTTGCAACAGGCTTGGCTTACACCAATGCATTCATTGGTTAGTTTTATGTTCTAGTAAATTTTTGGAAAGGAACTCAGCTAGAATACTTTAGCTTTATGTTGAATGAAAAGACAAAGAACACGTGTGTTTTTTGTTATATTCTATTTCATATTTTAAAATGCTTTCTTGAAACTTGTGTCTTTGGTTGGGGCCATTGAAGAATAGGTTTTTAAAACTCCATCCTCTGCATTTGCTCTGCTTGTGCCTCTGTTCGTTAGAAAGCATTTCTGGATTTCAGGTTGTTACATATGTTATTTTCTCCGTTCTTTTATCAGGGTCAGGAAGGTGAGGCTCTGCCCCCTCCATCTTGCTTGGATTCTGCATCAAGATTGCTCCAATCCATCATGCTATCTGTTACTGAGAGTAATGTACTTCTAGAGCTTAAAGTATCAGAGTTGTTATTAGTTTGGGCCTATCTGATTGCTGACTGGCATGCTTGGGAAGAATCAGAGGATATGTCAGTCTTTGAGTGCATTACGGGAGTTGTCAGTCTACACAGGAAATATGAGTTGAAGAATTTTATTGTGGGACGAATGCCATCTCCTCCAGCTCCACCTGTTCCTGAACGTTCCATAATAGAAGGCATTGGTACTTTCGTAAGCGAGGCTGCTTTACACTATCCTTCTGCAACATGGGAGGCTTGCTCTTGTATTCATATACTACTACATGTCCCAAGTTACTCGTCTGAGACAGAAAGTGTGAAGCAGTCATTGGCAATTGCATTTTGTCAGGCAACATATTCCCGTTTCAGAGAAGTTAAAAGCAAGCCTGGTCCTCTCTGGAAGCCTTTGCTGCTTGCTATATCATCATGCTATTTATGTTATCCTGAAGTTGTAGAGGGTATATTGGAGAAGGATGGAGATGGGGGCTTTGATACCTGGGCATCTGCCCTTGGACATGTTTCCACCAGCTCTTTCAAACCTGGATTATCAACAGAACCTGAGATAAAGTTAATTGGTTAGTAATAGTACTTGGTAGCTTAACTTCTTAGCCAAGACTACCTGCCTATTTATTTATTTTAAAATGAATTTCTGTTATAATGCGATTAAAATAGCAGACCCATCCAACTAAAAGGCAAAGAAATCAGTCCCACTTAAACTAAACTAGCAGAAGAATCTAAAAGGATCAAACTAAGGGGAACATCCTTAGAATGCTTGGAAAAAGAGGCCCATAGGAAGCAAGAAACCTTTGAGTTGAGCTTCCTTTGAAATATTAACTGTTATGGTATGAATGGCTCTGAAGTAGAAGTTCTCCTTTTCTTTGATTTGTACCATTGGACTATGCCTTTCTGATATTGAAATCTAACGTAGATATCTTTTGTATTACCAAGTTCATGCCCTCTGTCAAAAATCCTGTTACTTTTGGTTAGAGAAAAGGTTGAAGGTTCTGTTGGAGCTTGAAAATAGTTTATCATTTTTTTTGCCCGACACTGAGAGGGGGATGAACGAACTTACAACTACCACACTTAGCAGTGGTAAAGTAGTTAATTATACTTGGTCACAAACAGGAGAAAATAAGAATCTGTTCCAGCCTCTGACATGATATTTTAGTTACTGTTGTGTTACATAAATTTCCCAATCCCTATAAATTGCATAACTGAGGACATGACTAATGGCTGTGAATGAATCTCAGTGCTGGCACTGGCGAAAGTGGTTGAACGGCTGTTGGTACTTGGAAATTCATCTGGTGTTTTGTTACGGGAATGCTTTACTTCACTGATGGAAGCATCTGTACGATTATACGAAGTGCGAAAAGAACAGGAAGAAGACGGAGAAGAAGAAACCGAGGATGATGAGGATGATGATGAAATCGAAGAAGAAGATGATGATGATGAGGTTTAACTTACAATTTATTTTTTTTATAGTCTAATTTCAGGAATTCATCAATGAAAATTTCTCTACGTGCTGAACTGCTTGTTAATGACAGAAGGCTAATATGGTGCAATCAACTTATGTTATTCTTTTTTCATAGGTTACTCCGCCTACTATTTATATAATTCCTGTGATTATCCCCTTCATGAAAATTTTCTTTTATCATCTAAAAGAATGATAGCATTAAGAACTTTACAAAATAATGGATAATGTTCGGGGTTGGGCTTTTTGTCCATGAGTTTTCTCCCATGCATCTGATATTGGGAAACTTGACAGAATGGTTGCTTTTTTTTTTCTTCTCAGGATTCGGATGATGATGAGTGTGAAGAAACTGAAGAAGAATTTCTGAATAGGTATGCTGAAGCAGCTCTTGCCTTGGAAAATGGCACAGGTATCGAAGAGGGTGATATAGAAGATGAAGACCGGGAAATGGATTTTGAGCAAGGTCCAAGTTTTATTTTAGCTGTTCACTTTGCCTTCATGATAGCATACGGAAATTACTGTTAATCGTTGTTTTCTCGATGCATTCGTTCAATGAAATTTTGATTTTTGCAGGCCGCCTAGAGGAAATTGATCTGCAAAGAGTTGTATGGTCACTTCTAGAGAGATACCACCCTATTGTCATACAAGGACAGACATTCCCGCCACAGCTGATTTCGAGTTTCCTAGATGCGTTCCCTCAATGTAGGTCATTCTTCCAGCATTCTAGTTGAGGTTCCATGGCAAGGGGATCAAAAGTGGTAAGTTTCGTTATCTTTTTCTGAAATTGATTGGTAATTTTTGACCCCTGTACCTGCTTGGGTGTGTATGGTTTGAAATGGTTTAGAGAAATTATTGGGGAATCATTTGTAAAATGTGAGCTGAACTGTTTGAGGTTAAAAAAAAAGTCACTTATCAGAATTTGACGACTTATGTTTCTCTTTGGATATCAGTAAAAATCCATGGCAAAGTGATAACCGTGTCTCGTTTAAACATAAGGTAAATATTTCTAACTTGTAAAGAATATGGCTTAACAAATCATGTCTACAAAGATATTGAGACCAGAGAACTCACATGATAAAGGGTTACAAAACATAAAATACAAAATGAGAGGCATTCATTTCGTATTGCAACAATGATACCTGCAGAGTCCACTAAACCTGCCATCCATTTGTGGCATGAATATATGTAAAACCCAAAAATGGGTTGTTGGTATATGCACTTGTACACATGGAGAAGACCACCTGCAGAGTCCACTAAACCTGAAATAGGAAAAAATTGGATCAAATAATTTTACTGCAATATCAAGCCAAAAAAGGGCAGAAATTATTTCATCAAAGGCATTGATAGGTAAAGACTTTAACATGCCTTGCTAGAGATGTTTGAAAGCCAGTCCAATCCCTCCTACAAACCTTCTCCCGAAGTGGCTCATGCTCTGGATGCACCTGCAGAAATATATGTCAACAATGATGATGAAGTATTTGCTCTATGCAGAACAATAGAGGAGGGAAAATGACGATAGGGGCGCTTGTCTATCGACTGTACCAATGGCGTTGCCGAAGAGAATGAAGAACAAGCTTATGTTTTAACTACTATTTACTTAGTCACTAATTAGTATTTAAATATTTTATTAAGGAAAAAATAATTACTATTCGTTAAGTAATATAATTTGTGAATTAATTAAAATATTTAATACTAATTATTCACAAAATAAATAATAAGTAAAACATAATTACTATATAAAGTAATTAAATAAGGATAAGATATTATTTAATAGATAAAAAGAAAATTTTAAAAAAATATTATTGACCTAAAGATACTAAGTTATATTTACATTTTATAAAAAACATTTCCGGCGAAATTTGACCGATTTGGTCTTTCCCGACGAAATTTAGTTGGTAAGGTAAATTATTTGCCGGCATAGACGTTAAAATTTTAATAATAGAAATTCCAAAAGTACAGCCGCACGGCTATACTCTAGAATAGAAATTAAAAAAGTATAGCCAGCCGAACGGCTACTCTAGAAATAGAAATTTTAAAAGTACAACCGCACGGGTATACTCTAGAAATAGAAATTTCAAACGTACAGCCGAATGGCTATACTATAGAAATAGTAATTTCGAACGTATAGCCACCTGGCTATACCGTAAAAATAGAAATTTTACAAGTATAGCTGGTCGGCTATACTTCTTAAATAGCATAATTTGAAATTGTCGTGTTAAATTACTTTAATTAGTTGTTATGTTTTAACTACTATTTACTCAGTCATTAATTAGTATTTAAATTTTTTTCAAGAAAAAAATTAATTACTATTCGTTATGTAATATAATTTGTGAATTAATTAAAATATTTAATACTAATTATTCACAAAATAAATAATAATTAAAACATAATTACTAATTAAAGTAATTAAATCAGGATAAGATA
Organism: Prunus padus; assembly: GCA_024362665.1. Lineage (NCBI taxonomy): Eukaryota > Viridiplantae > Streptophyta > Magnoliopsida > Rosales > Rosaceae > Prunus > Prunus padus. The sequence continues at coordinate 7,755,939 of JANFAM010000016.1, forward strand.
TTATTTAATAGATAAAAAGAAAATTTAAAAAAATTATTGACCTAAAGATACTAAGTTATATTTAAATTTTTTGAAAAACCTTTTCTGGCGAAATCGACATTTTCTATCCCGGTGAAATTTGCGGATTTGATCTTTCCCGAGGACATTTGGTCGGTAAATGTAACTTATTTGCCAGCATAGACATTTCATTTTTCAAAATGGAAATTTCAAAAGTACAACCGCACAACTATACTCTAGAGATAGAAATTTCAACAGTACAGCCGCATGGCTATAACATAGAAATAGATATTTCAACAGTACAGCCGCCCGGCTATACTCTAGAAATAGAAATTTCAGCAGTACAGCCGATCGGCTGTACTCTAGAAATAGTAATTTCAACAGTACAGCCGCATGGCTATACTCTAGAAATAGAAATTTCAAAAATATAGCCGCACGGCTATACCCTAGAAATAGAACTTTTACAAGTATAAATAATAATTAGTATTTAAATATTTTATTAAAGAAAAAAATTAATTGCTATTTGTTAAATAATATAATTCGTGAATTAATTTAAATATTTAGTACTAATTATCTACAAAATAAATAATAATTAAAACATAATTACTAAGTAAAGTAATTAAATCAGGATAAGATATTATTTAATAGATTAAAAATAAATTTTTTTAAAAAAATATTGACCTAAAGATACTAAGTTATATTAAAAAAAATTTAAAAGCATTTCCCTGTAAAATTTGCAGGATTTGATCTTTCCTGACGAAATTTGTCTGTAAAGGTAACTTATTTGCCGGCATAGACATTTAATTTTTAACAATATAAATTCCAAAAGTACAGCCGCACGGCTATACTCTAGAAATAGAAGTTTCTAAATTTCAAACGTACAGCCGGTCGGCTATTCCCTAGAAATAGAAATTTCAAACGTATAGCCGGGCGGCTATACTGCTTAAATAGCATAATCTGGATTTGTCTTGTTAAATTACTTTAATTGGCGGAAAATTCAAACCCGAAAAACTCTAATTGAATTGGCAGAACATAAAATCCAAAATCCAACTCAAATTCATTAACAATTGATAAACAAACTATGAAAAGTAAACGGGCATGCATATTTACAGAGCTAAAGGGTGAAAGGGAAACCCAGCCTTCCCATTCAAATATAACAGGGAAGGAAATAACATGAGAAGGAACCCCTTCAAGAAAGGCTTCCTATTGTTAAATAGGCCAACTCTGTCTGTCTGTTAAAACAAATTGGAAGAACCCGGAATCAATCTCCTCTCGCTCCGGGAAACGAACGCTAAAGCAAAGTTACACCTCTTCCAACTCAAGATTTCATTCTTGCCTCACAGATAATCTCTCTGATAAATTGGTGAGCAGAATAGAAAAACACGGTAATTAGTTGGCCGCTTTTAATGACAAGCATAGGTTCTGTACAGAACCAATATACCAAAGAAATTCAATAAGTACAGCCGCACGGCTATACGCTAGAAATAGAAATTTCAAAGGTACAGCCGCGCGGCTATACCCTAGAAATAGAAACTTCAAAAGTACAGCCGCCCGGCTATACTCTAGAAATAGAAATTTCAAAAGTACAGCCGCACGGCGATATTCTATAAATTTTTACAAGTATAGGCTATACTTAAATAGCATAATCTGAATTTGTCTTGTTAAATTACTTTAATTAGTAGTTATGTTTTAACTACTATTTACTTAGTCGCTAATTAGTATTTAAATATTTAATTAAAGAAGAAAAATAATTACTATTTGTTAAGTAATATAATTTCTGAATTAAATAAAATATTTAATACTAATTATTCACAAAATAAATAATAATTAAAACATAATTACTTATTAAAGTAATTAAATAAGGATAAGATATTATTTAATAGATAAAAATAAAATTTAAATTAAAAAATTTATTGCTCAAAGATACTAAGTTATATTTTTTAAAAAAATGAAAAAGCTTTCCCGGCAAAATTCACATTTCTTTCCCGGCGAAATTTGCAGGAATATTTCCCGATGAAATTTGGTCGGCAAAGGTAACTTACTTGCCGGCATAGACATTTGACCTTTAACACTAGACGTTTCAAAAGTACAGCCGCACGGCTATACCCTAGAAAATAGAAATTTCAACAGTACAGCCGCACGGCTATACCCTAAATACAGCCGCACGGCTGTTCTCTAGAAACAGAAATTACAAAAGTATAGCCGCACGGCTATACTTCTTAAATAGCATAATCTGAATTTGTCTTGTTAAATTAGTTTAATTAGTAGTTATGTTTTAACTAATATTTACTTGGTCACTAATTAGTATTTAAATATTTTATTAAAGAAAGTGTTAATTACTATTCATTAAGTAATATAATTTGTGAATTAATTAAAATACTTAAATAGCAAAATTATTCACTAAATAAATAATAATTAAAACATAATTACTAATTAAAGTAATTAAATCATGCTAAGATATTATTTAATTACTAAAAATAAAATTTTTAAAAAAAGATTTATTGACCTAAAGATACTAAGTTTATATTTATTTAAAAAAACCTCCTCCGATTGCCTAGGAACATATCTATTCCAACGAAATTTTCCGAATTTGATCTCTCCCGACGAAATTTCGTCGGTAAAGGTAAATAATTTGCCGGCATGGAAATATTCCTTTTAACAGTATAGCCCAAGCTCCTGCAATAACAAAAAGGAAGTCTGATAATTAGGCAACACATTCGGCTGAAGTTTTGGAACGGCTAGAATAAAATTGACCAGCATTAAATTATGACACCTCCAGATGATGTGCTGGGCAGAACCATAGGAACCCCACCGCGTTAAATTGACCAGCATTAAAAAAGTAAAAGGACCCTAATCTAATTAAATCCAATTTCTATCCAAAATTTGAACTGAACAAACGTGTATATATACAACCAGGAAATGCAATTTTATCCCTTCAAAAAAATAATCCAATTCTGTAAGACAAATGACTAAGAGGGACTTAATCTTGGAACTCAACTTGTCTTGACCCCCAACATCCCAGACAGTGAAGCTAATGTTCTTATATTACACAGTCTCCGCATTAAATCCTGCCATAAACAATAAAAAATGTTCACTGAAGTTCTACTTATTAGATATCAAGAAATTCTTCTGTGCTATGATCACACAGCTATGTGGTGTTACCACACGGTTTATTTATTACTACTATACACTAGATCAATGATATTAATCATGTTGTTCACTTATATTATAATATGTGAATTAGTAACACCATGTGGTGGTGTGACGGTCACTCTTAAGTATTTTTAATCACACAGAGGAGCAAACTTCCTATTTAGTAAAAGAGAATATGCATTTGATTGATATCCATTAATTAAGATGCAATACGTGAAAGAAACATACCAATGCTAGGGATGGTGGTCACAAGTTCGCCTAACTTGAGCTTGTACAAAATGGTGGTTTTACCAGCAGCATCAAGACCCACCATAAGAATGCGCATCTCTTTCTTAGCAAACAGTCGGCTGAACAGTTTGGTGAAAGACATCCCCATTTTGTATCTAAATAAATTATCCAAATAAATAATCTGAAGTTAGAACAACCCTAACCCAACCCCATTGAATTCTAACATGTTAAACAAAGGGAAAACAGAATCCTGGTTCATTCACATTTCATGCATTGATACAAATAAACCCAGAAATTGTTCATTGCTTGGAGAGTTTACCAAAAAAAAAAGAAAAAAGAAAAGAATTACATATTCAATTGAAAAAATGAAATACAGACACAACCCAATTGCAATCAGAGAAATAATATTGGCCCATTTTGTTTATGAAGGAAAAGTTGATCACCAAAATCTTTTTTGAAAGCCACAGATCTCCCCAATGATCAGATGTAAAATGCAAGAAGAGAAAATATGTGAACTTGCGGGAGGGAAAGAGAGAGAGAGGAGGGGCTGCCGGTCACAGCTTCCGTACTGGTTAAACCAAATTCAGATACAGATTCAGATTCCACTGGGGGCTTTCTCTCCTCCTCTCGCGCCATTTTATACTCTAGAAATAGAAATTTCAAACGTATAGCCGGACGGCTACACTATTGAAATAGAAATTTCAAAGGTATATCCGAACGGCTATACTCTAGAAATAGAAAGTACAGCCGAACGGTCATACTCTAGAAATAGAAATTTAGAAAGTACAGCCGGACGGCTATACCCTAGAAATAGAAATTCCAAAAGTACTGCCGTGCGGCTATACCCTAGAAAAGAAATTTCAAAAGTATAGCCGCAAGGCTATACTCTAGAAATAGAAATTTCAAAGGTACAGCCGCACGGCTATACCCTAGAAATAGTACTTTCAAAAGTATAGCCGACCGGCTATACCCTAAAAATAGAAATTTTACAAGTATAGCCGGGCGGCTATACTTCTTAAATAGCATAATCTGAATTTATCTTGTTAAATTACTTTAATTAGTAGTTATGTTTTAACTACTATTTACGTAGTCACTAATTAGTATTTAAATATTTTATTAAATAATAAATTTAATTACTATTCGTTAAGCAATATAATTTGTGAATTAATTAAAATATTTCATACTAATTATTCACAAAATAAATAATAATTAAAATATAATTACTAATTAAAGTAATGAAATCAGGATAAGATATTATTTAATAGATAAAAAGAAAATTTTTGAAAAAAATTATTGACCTAAAGATACTAAGTTATATATATATATATAAACATTTCCCGGCAAAACTTGACAAAATTTCGTCGGTAAAGGAAACATATTTGCCGGCATAGACATTTAACTTTAACAATAGGAATTCCAACAGTACAGCCGCACGGCTATACCTTAGAAATAGAAATTCCAAAAGTACAGCCGAACGGCTTTAATCTAGAAATAGAAATTCCAAAAGTACAGCCGAACGGCCATACTATAGAAATATAAATTTCAAAATTACCGCCGTATACGCTAGAAATAGTAGTTTCAACGGTATAGCCGCCCGGCTATACCTTAAAAATAGAAATTTTACACGTATAGCCGCGCGGCTATACTTCTTAAATAGCATAATCTGAATTTGTCTTGTTAATTACTTGAATTAATAGTTATGTTTTAACTACTATTTACTTAGTCATAAATTAGTATTTAAATACTTTATTAAAGAGAAAAATTAATTACTATTCGTTAAGTAATATAATTTGTGAATAAATTAAAATATTTAATACTAATTATTCACAAAATAAATCATAATTACTAATTAAAGTAATTAAATCAGGATAATATATTATTTAATAAAGAAAAAGAAATTTTTTAAAAAATGATTGACCTAAAGATGCTAAGTTATATCTAAATTTCCCCGGAATTTGCCGAATTTTCTCTTTTCCGGCGAACTTTCGTCGGTAAACCTAAGGTATTCTACCGGTATAGACATTTATCTTTTAACAATAGAAATTCCAAAAGTACAGCCGCACGGCTATATGCTCGAAATAGAAGTTCATAAGTACAGCCGCACGGCTATACTCTAGAAATAGAAATTTCAAAAGTACAGTCACTAATTAGTATTTAAATATTTTATTAAATAATAAATTTAATTACTATTCGTTAAGTAATATAATTTGTGAATTAATTAAAATATTTCGTACTAATTATTCACAAAATATATGATAAATAAAACATAATTACTAATTAAATCGAATAAGATATTATTTAATAGATAAAGTGAAAATTAAAAAAAAAAGTATTGACCTAAAGATACTAAATTATATTTAAAAAAATTAAAAATCTTTCCTGGCTAAATTTGCCAATTTGATCGTTCCTGACGAAATTTCGTCTGTAAAGGAAACTTATTTGCCGGCATAGACCTTTAACTTAAAGTACAGCCGCACGGCTATACCCTAGAAATAGAACGTCCCCGTCAAGAAAGGCCTTCCTATTGTTAAATTGGCCAACTCTGTCTCTGTTAAAAAAAATTGGAAGAACCCGGAATCAATCTCCTCTCGCTCCAGGAAACGAATGCTACAGCAGAGTTACACCTCTTCCAACTCAAGATTTCATTCTTGCCTTACAGATAATCTCTCTGATAAATTGGTGAGCAGAATAGAAAAACACAGTAATTAGTTGGCCGCTTTTAATGACAATCATAGGTTCTGTACATAACCAATATACCAAGACAAATGACCACACATGATGAAAGAATGCTATTTATATATATATTTACGTAAAAAGAAATAAAAGGAAAAAAACCGGCCATTCGTTTAGAAATCATAGGAAAGGTAATTCTGAATTCTTAGGCATGGAAACAGATGTGTCTTGGTCCAATATCAGAAAACCAGTTTTGGTGAATCAAGTGGTGTATAGTTAATATCACCTCAATTGGTTTTCCTTGTGTTATATTCATAAATGTAATAACATAAAATTTGAGGTTTGCCTCAAAGTCATGAACTAAGAATCTACTGCAGAAGACAGCTAAAAAGCAAGTTGCACATCCATGTTGATAAAGTGTCCTAACGAGAGAACAAAATCCCTAATTTCATCAGCCTTGGTCAGATTACTTTTGCAGTCTTCAATATTATCCATGACTTTCAATTAAAATATCAAAGAATTAGCCAAATTACTTTTTTTTTTAAAGCAGATAACTTATTTCTTATTTAAGACTCTAGAAATGTAATAGAAACAATGGCTGAAGTCGTGTCTTGACTGTGTCAATGGGAGTAGTTATAATGGAGGAACAAGCACCTGTCATTATGCCTGCTGCAGCCTGAACTGTCACCATCTCCATATGAGATGGTTTCTTCTCTGCATCATCAGTAATTAGACAACACATTCGGCTGAAGTTTTGGAACTGCTAGAATAAAATTGACCAGCATTAAATTATGACACCTCCAGATGATGTGCTGGGCAGAACCATAGGCACCCCACCAAATTGCAGATGCCGGCGACTGCGTTACAGCAGTTAATCCAAAGCCTCTATGTATAAACCACGAAGACCTCCAGCCTTTATCACTTTATGTATGATATCAAACGGTCTGTTGCAGGATGTAGTCCCAGGAAGTCCTTGAACCATTAGTCTCTGGCAAATCTGAATATGCACAAGTAAAGATACCAAGTTATGTTTAAATTTTTTAAAAACTTTTCCCGGCGAAATCGACAGCTACTATCCCGGCGATATTTGACGGAGTTAATCTTTTCCGACGAAATTTAGTCGGCATAGATATTTAACTTTTAACAATACAAATTTAAACAGTACAGCCCTCCGGCTATACTCGAGAAATAGAAATTTCAAAGGTATAGTCGGACGGCTATACCCTAGAAATAGAAATTTCAAAAGTACCGCCGAACGGCTATACTCCAGAAATAGAAATTTCAAAAGTACCGCCAAACGGCTATACTCCGAGAAATAGAAATTTCAACAGTACATCCGAACGGCTATACTCCAGAAATAGAAATTTCAACAGTACATCCGCACGGCTATACTCCAGAAATAGAAATTTCAACAGTACTGCCGCACGGCTATACCCTAGAAATAGAAAGTTTACAAGTATAGCCGACCGGCTATACTTCTTAAATAGCATAAAATGAGTTTGTCATGTTAAATTACTTTAATTAGTAGTTATGTTTTAGGTACTATTTAATTAGTCAATAATTAGTATTTAAATATTTTATTAAAGAAAATAATTAATTATTATTAGTTAAGTAATATAATTTGTGAATTAATTAAATATTTAATACTAATTATTCACAAAATAAATAATAATTAAAACATGATTACTAATTAAAGTAATTAAATCAGGATAAGATATTATTTAATAGATAAGAAGAAATTTTTTTAAAAAAATTATTGACTTAAAGGTACTAAGTTATATTTAAATTTTAAAAAACTTTCCCGTGAAATTTGCCGTATTTGATCTTTCCTGTTAAATTTAGTTGTGAAGTAACTTCTTTGCCGGCATAGATATTTTAAAAGTACAGCCGCGAGGCTATACTCTAGAAATATAAATTTCAAAGTACATGAACGGCTATACTCAGAAATAGAAATTTCAACGATCTTGCCATACGGCTATACCCTAGAAATAGAAAGTTTACAAGTATAGCCGACTCGGCTATACTTCTTAAATAGCATAAAATGAGTTTGTCATGTTAAATTACTTTAATTAGTAGTTATGTTTTAGGTACTATTTAATTAGTCAATAATTAGTATTTAAATATTTTATTAAAGAAAATAATTAATTATTATTAGTTAAGTAATATAATTTGTGAATTAATTAAATATTTAATACTAATTATTCACAAAATAAATAATAATTAAAACATGATTACTAATTAAAGTAATTAAATCAGGATAAGATATTATTTAATAGATAAGAAGAAATTTTTTTAAAAAAAAATTATTGACTTAAAGGTACTAAGTTATATTTAAATTTTAAAAAAACTTTCCCGTGAAATTTGCCGTATTTGATCTTTCCTGACGAAATTTAGTTGACAGAAGTAACTTCTTTGCCGGCATAGATATTTTAAAAGTACAGCCGCGAGGCTATACTCTAGAAATATAAATTTCAAAGGTACAGCCGCACGGCTATACTCTAGAAATATAAATTTCAAACGTACAGCCGAAAGGCTATACTCCAGAAATAGAAATTTGAAACGTATAGCCGTGCGGCTATACCTTATAAATAGAAATTTTACAAGTATAGCCGCTCGGCTATACTTCTTAAATAGCTAATTTGTCTTGTTAAATTACTTTAATTAGTAGTTATGTTTTAACTAAAATTTACTTAGTCACTTATTAGTATTTAAATATTTTATTTAAAAAATTAATTACTATTCGTTAAGTAATATAATTTGTGAATTAATTAAAATATTTAATACTAATTATTCACAAAATAATTAATAATTAAAACATAATACTTATTAAAGTAATTAAATCAGGATAAGATATTATTTAATAGATAAAAAGAAAATTTTAAAAACAATTATTGACCTAAACATACTAAGTTATATTTTTTTTAAAATTTAAACCTTTCCCTGTGAAATCGCGTCGGCAGTTCTAACCCAACGAAATTTGCCGGTTTGATATTTTCCGACGAAATTTGGTCGGCAAAGGTAACTTATTTGCCGGCATAGACATTTGACTTTTAACATTAGAAATTTCAAAAGTACAGCCGCCTGGCTACACTCCAGAAATAGAAATTTCAACAGTACAGCCGCACGGCTATACTCTATAAATAGAAATTTGAACGGTACAGCCGCACGGCTATATTTCAAAAGTGTACTTCAACATCATATCTTTTGATACTTCAAGTGAGGTCAAAGCCAATACCCTACCAGGCAACGATCCAAAGGCAGAAGTGCCAAAACCTCGGAATATGCCAGGGATGCCATCACTCTTTAATATATGTCTAAATACTGATATTCCACCCCCGTGAGAGAATCCAGAACCAACTACTTGCATTCTAGTCTTTACAACTGATGTTGGATGTAGTAAGGCTGACTGCACTGTGAAGAGAATAGCCCCAATAATATGAAACCTCGTCTTGTCCATATTAAGCAAACCTGCCACTTCCTGTAAGTAACACATTGCTAAAATATCATTGTGAATTAATTAAAATATTTAATACTAATTACTCACAAAATAAATAATATTTAAAACATAATTACTAATTAAAGTAATTAAATCAGAATAAGATATTATTTAATGGATAAAAAGAAAATTTTAAAAAAAATTTGTGTAAAGATACTAAGTTATATTTAAATTTTTTTAAAAAACCTTTCCCGGCAAAATTTGCCGGATTTGATCTTTCCCGACGAAACTTCGTCGGCAGGGATCACTTATTTGCTGGCATAGACATTTAACTTTTAACAATAGAAGTTTCAATAGTACCGCCGCGCGGCTGTAGTCCGGAAATAGAAATTTCATACGTACAGACGCACGGCTATACTCTAGAAATAGAAATTTCAAAAGTACAGCCGAACGGCTATACTCTATAAATAGAAATTTCAAACGTATAGCTGCCCGGCTATACTCTATAAATAGAAATTTCAAAAGTATAGCTGCCCTATACTTCTTAAATAAGCATAATTTGAATTTCTCTTGTTAAATTACTTTAATTAGTAGTTATGTTTTAACTACTATTTACGTAGTCACTAATTAGTATTTAAATTTTTATTAAGGAAAAAAATTAATTACTATTCGTTAAGTAATATAATTTGTGAATTAATTAAAATAATTAATACTAATTACTCACAAAATAAATAATATTTAAAACATAATTACGAATTAAAGTAATTAAATAAGGATAAGATATTATTTAATAGATAAAAAGAAAATTTTTAAAAAATTATTGACGTAAAGATACTAAGTTGTTATATTTATTTATTTTTTAAATCTTTCCCAGCAAAATTTGCCAGATTTGATCTCTCCTAACAAAATTTCGTCGACTGTACAGCCGCCCGGCTATACTCTAGAAATAGAAATTTCATCAGTACAGCCGCTCGGCTGTACTCTAGAAATAGAAATTTCAAAAGTACAGCCGCACGGCTATACCTTAGAAATTGAAATTTTACAAGTATAGCCGCCCGGCTATACTGCTTAAATTGCATAATCTGAAGAAAAGAGAGGGGTTTTGGGAAAGATCAAATCCGGCAAATAAGTTTAAACGCCTGCCTGCCTGCTCCTTCTGGGTTCTCCTGCAACTTTGCAATTAAGCTTCTTCCCAACAAACAAGTCATTCCATTTCAATTTCTGGGTCCTTCTCCAAAATACATTTTCTATACGCTTCTTTTTATGGGCTTTTATTTCCTTGATCAAGATGTGCTTTTTCATTTCAGCCCAAACATTGTTTAGTATCGGAGACTCGTAATGAAATCCATTCAAGACCGCGTGAAGTATGTGACCTTTTTCTTTTCTTTTTTTGGTTGTAATATTTTGTGATCACACTTTGTTATTGCTTTTTAGTCCGCCTTGTATAAAATCACATGTGCGCTACCTGTTTTTTTATTTTTTTTATTTTACTAGTGTTGGCCGCAGTGCGGTCGGTGCGGTTTCCACTTGAAATCGGAATCCGAACTATACATCTGGTGCGATGCTGTTTTTGTAGTCAAAACTACACTGGAACCGGACCAGACCGAAACAGCCAAGGCCAGTCGGTCTGGACTCTTTCTTCTTCTTCTTTTTCGGCTTCAATTCAGTAGCATCTTAAGGCAATATTGGGCCTAAAATTTCATAATGTCATCAACCTATCAAATTTTCTTTCTTTCAAATTCATATTCATATTCAATCTAATTTTTCACATTCAAATTCAAGCCTCTCTTTCACATTCAATTCAAAACAACAACCATATATATATGCATTTTAACATCCAAGTAGAACATGCCATGACACCATCCAAACATACAAGTTTTCCGATTCGATACAATTTTTTGGTTTTGCAGTCTCGATGCCCACCCTTATATTTTACTAACCTTGCTCATTGAATTCCCTGAAAAGAGAGAGAGAAAAAAAACCTTGTCAGTTGAATAAATTTTAAAATTCAAGTTTATCATTTTGTAGTAATATTCTAAAAATACAATAGGGTATAGATCAAATTTGAAGTGTCAACAATTTTTTATTATTATCAAAGATAAACTTCAACAGTACTTGACCCAAAAATAAACTCCAACAATACATTTAAAGACATCAACAAGATATTGTAACTAAGTACCAATCTCTAGAAGGCAACAAACTAACATGTTAAAAACAAAACTAAAGCGGACAAAAGCAATACTAAAAGTACTAGCCCACATAACCACAATGAACTATAAACCCAAACAAAGTCCACATGCCCAACATAATTGAAACCCTAAATCAACCCATGAGCCTAAACGAACCTCACCACCACCATATGAAGAAGGGTCGTCATGGCCACACACACAACTACATTCGTAACATATATGGGGAAAACATTATTTTCAGCGATTTACATGCGCATAAAAACGAATGTAATAAGTGCTTTAACTCTTTTTGATTTTGTTGCATATTTGAAGTATGAACTTGTAGGATTTTTTACTTGTGAAAGTTTAAAGGTTGTAGTTGTAGTTTTGGATGATGAGGCATTAGTCTAGCTTTTCCAGGCTTATGGCTTTTATAACGAACTTTCTTTTGACCTTATGCGCTTGTTGTTGCTGGTTAACCCCTCCACTTTTGAAATCATCCTTGTGATTAATGTGCTTCCGTGTTTGAAATATGTGGTTATTTGTATTTATATTGGTCCGTGGACTGTGTTTGCTTTAGACCTCAATTATGAATTCAGTTCTCAAAGAAAACTATGACAAAATTAATTTTATCTTTTTATTACAATATTTTATTTAAGGGTGGACCATGGATGAAGATAACAATATTTTTGAAGAGAACTATAAATTTATTTTATTTTATTGAAAAAGATAACTATAATTTGCTAATCAGGATTGGTAATCTCCGACCAAAAACAATTCCAGTATCAGAAATCAATCACATCCGTCAGATATCATTGTCTCACACCACGCACAGAATCCACTCCATCCGTTTCTAGCAGGCCCATAGGTCACGACCCAATAAAATACATCTGTCCACAGGCAATCAGACACATAGAATAGATATTGAAGGAGGGTTTACCATCGTTTCTGGACTGTCGGTACAGGCGATAGTTCCCCACCATAACCCTACAACGAAATTCCATGCCCCTCACCTCACAACTCATATTAAGCCTTTTCCCGGAAGAAATTTCTTCTGTTTTTCGGGAATTTCTTCCTTTCTTGCTTTCTAGTCCCAGCCACAGAGGACAAGAAGCAAAAGGGTTAGGGTTTACATTGCGTTTTCACATCGCCCTCGGATTTATTTGAATACAGAGAGATTAAGTTTTTCCAAGTTATTCAACATCTTCGACTAGGTACGTGAACTTTTTAGGGTTTTTCTGATTCGCAATTAGCTGATTTATTTTACTCCGTTTTCAGTTATCGGTCTTTAAATTTTCACCTAGTTTGAGTATGCTCAGTCGATGAAGGTTCAGGATGATATTTTGTTATTTGAAAAATTATTCTGGGTTTATTTTGGTACGATGCTTGTATTTTGGTTTATGAGGAGTGAGAAACTGTTCTTAAAGTAATAACGAGAATTAAATCTCTGAATGTTTTGGGTCACTGAGACATACTTTCATTTAATTTATATTACATTAGCTTAGTAATTTCAGAAGACTAAACAATTATTTTACTCTTTGTTGGAGAGAGTGAACTGTGGGATAATCTAAGGTTGTTCTCAACCCCTGGGTGATTGGTTGTGTTAGGTTTTTTGTTTTCTGATTAATTAGTGGAATTTCTGAAACGATAGATTGTATGAGATTCAGAGCTTGCAATGTCAATGTACTGATGGAATGGTTTGATATGATTGTAGATAAGTATTAGGCATGGCAACAGCAGAGCCAGCTGGTCCACGATATGCGCCAGATGATCCTACACTTCCAAATCCTTGGAAGGGTTTGATTGATGGTAGCACGGGTTTGTTATACTACTGGAACCCTGAAACTAACATTACCCAGTATGAAAAGCCAGCTTCTTTGCCTCCACCTTTGCCACCCGGCCCGCCTCCTGCTACTACCACACCAAAGTTGGCTGCAACTCCCGTTCCTCATTCAATGCCACCAAATGGAGTGGTGTCTCAGGATGGCCCGCAGAAAACACAAGCTCCGCAACAGCAGGGAACGCAAGTGGGCCAATTTTCTCAACAGCATGGACATCCAATGACACAACAGATGAATCCCCATGTGACATCATTTGCTCAACAGCAGGTGGGTCAAGCTGGACAGCAACAGGGTTCACAATTGGGACAGGCCATGCAACAACATGGGCAAATGATGCAGCATCCAGGTCAGCAAATGCCCCAGGCACAAGTGCATCAAGGGCAGCAAATGCCTCAGCAACTGGGGCAGCAAACACCACAGAGTCAAGGTTCACAAATGGCTCAGGCACAAGTGCATCAATTTGCACATCAGCAACTGCATTATACGCCTTATCAGCAAAGCATTCCTCCTCAAGGGCAGCAAAGTTCACAGCAGCAGACTCTGCATAGCGCACAAGGGCAACCACTGGCAAATCAACAAGAATATAAAGCCACATTCCACCAGAGGGAGGACGATGATTTTCAACAAAGAAATCAAGTTGGTTTTTCTCCATCCCGGTTTCAACCTGCAGGTGCCTCATCTATGCAGAATCTTCCTACTGGGACCAATTCAGTACAAATGCCACAGAGGGCTGTACATCTAGGTCAACCCCAACAATTTGGTGGCCCTTTGGGCAGCACACAACATCCTTCGTCTTTTGGTCACTTGCAGCAACCAGGGACTGATTTGGTTCACCATCAACATGGCTCTAGGTTCCAAAGTCAAATGGACCCAACGATGATACATAGTCAGCAGTCTAATGCGCCTCCTGTTGGATTAAGAATGGGTCATGAAAATAATTTCCACGGTAGAGGTGGGAATGACTATTACTTTAATAGTAATAATGAAGGGCCAACAGGTCCTCAGCAGCCCAAGCTTGCAGCTATTCCGGTGGCAAGAAGTCAACAGGTATCTCTGGATTAATATAACGTTCATGTTCTTTTCTGTTTCTGTGTATGCCGATTATATTTAATTTCAATGTTTGAATTTGAACTGATGTCTAATGATGTCATGCCACTTCTTCCAGGAGATGAGTATGAGTGGTGGCCCATTTCAAAATGCTACACCTGGTCATGCCAGTGCATTGAATACCATGGCAGGTCATTCCATGCATAACTTGTACAGTCATGCAACAGGTGGTCCACCATTCCCAAATAATTCTCTGGTGAAGCCTCCTTATGTTGGATCTACAAGTGTTACTAGTCTCACACCTGTTGAAGTTTATCGTCAGCAACATGAAGTTACTGCAACGGTGTGTGTTTCTGCTTGCTTGGGTGTTGTTTTTGTGAATGTGTGAATGCCCAATAAATTTATTTTGAACAGCATGTAATATGTATTTGTGGAGATGTGTACAAAATTGTATTGGCAACAATGTTGCTACCCTTTTTGTTATTTGATAAGAAATGGTGCTCCATTGTTGATGCTTTATGTTTGCATTTTAATTGCATAGGGTGACAATGTTCCTGCACCGTTCATGACATTTGAAGACACTGGTTTTCCTCCTGAGATATTGAGAGAGGTAATTTACATTTGCCTAATTGTTTTTTCTCTTAATATAAAATAACCATTATGAGATCCATGCCATTCCATTTTTGTATTATTGTTTGTTTTCTACTTTTGAACTCATCAGTTCTCACTTGTCGCAGGTGCGATATCTGCTCCGGAGGAGGAGCATATGTCGTACGCTGCACTGCAATTGGCACACTTACACTTGCAACAACTATTCTGATTTTTGGAGGCTGCAAAATGAACTGTTGGAGCCTTTCTTGTGCATCTTCTAGAAGGGTGGTTGGCCCTTCATCCAAATCACACCTTATGTGACTGGGATTTCTTGCTTAATGGCTCCACCTCTTATGTCTTTATGCCCTCTTTTGTTGCCTCAAGTTGCTTCTGTAAGCAACCATATACCCATGGGCCTTTTTGTCATCTTTCTCTTGTATTAATAAACATATTATGATGTTTGGTTGTAGTCTATCCTCTGCATTAAACATTCTTAACTTTTTGCTGATTACTTGGAACTGTGTTCTTGTTTCAGATTTATTCTGCCGGCTTCACATCTCCCACACCAATCCAGGCACAAACATGGCCAATTGCTCTTCAAAGTAGGGATATAGTGGCAATTGCAAAAACTGGTTCTGGAAAAACTTTGGGCTATTTGATGCCTGCCTTCATTCTTCTTAGACAATCCCGTAATAATTCTCAGAATGGCCCAACAGTCTTGGTTTTGGCCCCAACACGGGAGCTTGCAACACAAATACAAGATGAGGTTTTGAAATTTGGGCGAGCTTCAAGGGTATCCTGCACGGTGGGTGCTCATTGCTTGACTTTATTAAACGATGATTTCATTTTTGTAGTCCATTTTGGTTTACATTTTTTATTCACTATGATTGAATTTCATGATTCAGTGCTTGTATGGTGGAGCTCCAAAAGGCCCTCAGCTGAAAGAACTAGATCATGGAGCAGATATAGTTGTCGCAACTCCCGGTCGACTGAACGACATACTGGAAATGAAGAAAATTGATTTTGGGCAAATTTCTCTGCTTGTACTTGATGAGGCAGATCGAATGCTTGACATGGGTTTTGAACCTCAAATCCGTAAAATCGTGAACGAAATACCCCCACACAGACAAACTCTTATGTACACTGCAACATGGCCCAAAGAAGTAAGAAAAATAGCAGGTGATCTTCTTGTTAATCCTGTCCAGGTGAATATTGGCAGGGTTGATGAGCTTGCTGCAAACAAATCTATTACACAGGTAATTTTTTAATTAAAATATTTTTTTCTTATTGTCTTCACAAGTGCAATAAGCACGATGGAAGTATATGAAATTTAGGAGAAGTTCCAATACCATGAACTGAAGTTAGTTATTTTTTATAAATTGAAACTTTTGGGAATCATCTATTCTTTTTATATTGTACATCTTTCAAAAATGATAAAAAGTGAAAATTTAAAGCATGTGCCATGGTCCTCACTTCGTCTGATATGGTCAATATTTGGAACATATGCCAAGTAGCAGCAAACTAGTTATACCCTTGTCAATGATTTACTAGTACATGCATAGGTCAAGGATGATAGGCTAGGACTGTTTCGATGTGGGTGTGATTATTCCTATCTCTAAGAGTCCTGTAGTGAAACATTGGAGAAGGGATGGAGTTGATGAGAATGGTTATGATTTATAGAAGTAAAGATGAATAATTAGTTAATTTGGTGCGTGAATGTACTAATAATGACCATAATACATACTAACTGAAATGGTCATACCCAGTACATTAATAGTTTCACTGTTGACACATGATGCAAAGTAGTCTATCACACTTTATTCAAATGGTTAAGAGTTTGCCACTCTTCAATTCTGGCTAGGAAGCATTAGATTTCACAGAGGATATATATATTCATTTGATCTGCGTGATGGTTGATCTCCTTTTTATGCACATTTGACACACTGCTTTTTAAAAGGACACATAGGATTAGAAATTATTTCTACCATTAACTTCTTGTGAATCTGCAGTATGTTGAAGTTGTCCCACAAATGGAGAAGCAGAGGCGCTTGGAGCAGATCCTTAGATCCCAGGAACAGGGTTCTAAGGTCATTGTTTTTTGTTCCACAAAGAGGTTGTGCGATCAGCTTGCACGTAGTATTGGACGCAACTTTGGGGCTGCTGCAATTCATGGGGACAAGTCTCAAGGTGAGAGAGACTGGGTTTTAAATCAGTTCCGAAGTGGAAAGTCTCCAATATTGGTTGCCACTGATGTTGCTGCCCGTGGGCTTGACATCAAAGATATAAGGTTAGATCATGCATTTGCTTTTTTCCAATTTAACATGTTCAATTTATTGATGAAAAAAAGACTCATTGGGACAAGGATCAAGATTGAGCTTAGAATTTAGTATCATCCGGGATCTCAGAATTGTTTCAGTGTACTTATCAGTTTAAGTTTCTCATGTTACAGGGTGGTGGTTAACTATGATTTCCCTACGGGGGTTGAAGATTATGTTCACCGGATTGGAAGAACTGGGAGGGCTGGGGCAACTGGGGTGTCGTACACCTTTTTCTCTGAACAAGATTGGAAATATGCAGCTGATTTGATAAAAGTTCTGGAGGGAGCTAACCAGCAAGTGCCCCCAGAGGTGCGAGATATTGCTCTGCGTGGTGGGCCTGGTTTTGGCAGGGATAGGAGTGCGATGAGCCGTTTTGATTCTGGTGGGCCTGGGAATGGAGGTGGAGGCCGTTGGGATTCTGGCGGCCGTGGTGGCATGAGGGATGGAGGTTTTGGTGGTCGTGGTGGCATGAGGGATGGGGGTTTTGGTGGTCGTGGTGACATGAGAGATGGCAACTTTGGAGGCCGCAGTGGCCCTAGAGATGGTGCAGTTGGTGGCCGCGGTGGGGGAAGTGATTTTTTTTCTGGGCGTGGAAACAGGGGACGGGGATTTGGTGGTCCTGGTGGTGGTAATGTTGGTTGGGGTAGAAATGACCGTGGCCCACAAGATAGGTACAACAGTATGGATGGGCGTGGGCGAGGGGGACGTGGGCGGGGACGATTTGATAATAGAATTGATTTTCCTGATAGGAGCAGAGGCAGAAGCTATAGCCGTAGCCCTGAAAGAGTTCGAACATGGGATATTAGCCGAAGCAGAAGCCGCAGCCGAAGCCGCAGCAGGAGTCGTAGAAGCCGAAGCTGGACCAGGAGTCGTAGTCGTAGTCGGAGCTGGTCCCGTGGCCGTAGTCGCAGCCACAGCCGTAGCCGGAGTCGTAGTCGTAACCGTAGTCGAAGCCCCAGTTATGAGAGATATGAGAGGCCGCCACGTGTTTCAAAATTTGATGTCAAGGATCCTGTTCCTGAATCTGTAGCTCCACCCAAAACAGGGATGTCTCCTATGCCCCCAGGCACAGAAGTCAATGCATCCCCAGACACGAAGCCTGTGGGGGAGCTGCCAGTGGTTGAGGAGACTGAGCTAAGGCATAAACAGCAGCTGGAGGAGACCCTTGCTGTCACTCAGTGACTTGAACCTTGAAAATTTTAAGACAGATTTCTTTTGCAAGTCCTTGTGTGGTGGATTGGATTGATGTGGGTTTTGGTTAATCAAGTTCCCAATCTGTGAAGCTGGCTTCCTAGTTTGAGAATATTTGCAGTAAGTTGGGGTTGGGGGACTGTTTGCTTTGGGTTGAATTGGGTGATAAATATATGATGGGATCAATCAGAGACATGAACACCTGGTATATTGTTCTGCTGCTTCCGTGGGGTGGGTCGTCTTTTAGGACAATTTGGAGGGTGGTAGTTCTGGTCTGGACATTGAATGTTTTGGTAGCTCTAGAAAAATGCCTACTATTATTTTGGTCATGCAACGGTTCAATTTGAGTACGGCGGGGATATAAACTCGGATTATTGGTGTCATCCGTGAGAAACTGGGGAAGACCCTTCCCTGCATACTTACTGCCCTAGCTTCTTATTTTTTATTACAATTTGTCACGAATTCTCCGTATTTATTCAAAGAAGCACTTCGATGTTTACTAATCTCTCTCTCTCTCTCTCTCTCCATTACATCGATTGGATGGCGTTTATTTTTCTTGTTTCCCCAATCTTCATCTTCAAGATTTTGTAGGTAGATGTAATGTGATGTGGTTACTCTACCAACTGTGAAGGAGGTTGAACCATAAAGACGCACAATTCTAACTCCTTCACCATTTTAGCAAATGTTGAATGAGTTAGCTATTTTAATCTAGTGGTATTTTTCTTCCACAATGTTAGAAGGCGTATCAAGTTCAATTTCCGTTCCCCCAAAAATCAAAAAAGGAATTGGCTGTTGATTAAACAAGGAATCAAGCTCCTCCTTTTAATGTTTCAGCTTTGATTAGACTAAACTTGTCACCATTTTTAGATTACAGGTGAGAGATTACAGGAGAACAAAGGATCAAACTTTATAGTTATAACATGATGGGTTATAACTTTATAGTCACAAGAAGTCAATAAGTTCTTGTCAAGGGCCCAAAAAGACAAGAATATTTTGATAGTTTAATTGTGCATTGGAGGCTATGAGCCTGAAAAAAGGTTTGATCAACGAGCATTTGGCTTATCCAACGCAGAAACATAAGAATATTTTTATTTTATGTAAAAGATATCCCCGTGCACAGCTTGCAAGTAAGCATATAAATGGAAACGGAATTAAGATTTTTAAATTCCCAAGCGTTTCCCAGAATATCAATCAAGTCATAAAAGCAAAAATAGCCTCACTTTTATTTGTCGTCACTTGGTCTGCACTGCAAGTCTAAATGTTCTGCCTCAAGAAGTAAAAAGTTTTTATAAAAAAAAATATTTGCATTCAAATAATATTGTGAAGATATGTTCCTTTTTTCCCCCACAAGCATACAGTTTTTTTTAATATTTTATATGAGTGATATTATACTTTAATTTAATATAATCTAAATTATAAGGAGTGGGATTCGAACTCGAGTGCAGAGTGAGTGCACATCAGTTCTGGTCAACTTGGTTAAGCTATGTTTCCAACATCCAGTTGTTATATTAATTTAATTTTTCATTAAAGTCTTGTTCCATAAATTTATATTAATTGCGCATTTAGATAAATAAATCTTGCTAAACACATAACACGTAAGTTACGTCACTGTCTTTATATCTTCATGCATCATAAACCAATATACCTACCGAGGGAAGCTTCTGGCCAGTTTCATATTCATAATCCACTGACATCATTTTCTATTTTAAGTTCATTTGCCAACAACTTTTAAGTTGATTACTTCAAATCAAATTATTTGATTGTAATTCACTCATTTAAAATTTAGAGTGCAGTCTTCATTCAAATTCTTTTAAATTTAAACGATAAATATCATAAGCTAACAAATTTCATCTATATGGGTATGTATGCACACCCCAACATGACAATGAACCCAAAATAAGGGTTTTCTTTGGTCAATTTTCAAAACATATTTAAGAAGCAATATTGTAAGGTTTAGAAGTCATGTCTTCTTAAATACGTTTGGGCTTGCTTCTCTATAAAATACTTAAGCGCTCATAACAAAAGCACTGTTATAATAAAAATCTTGAATTTTTATAATTAAAAAAATCTAAGTGTTTCCTGGAAAATAACTTGAGAGTGCTTCCTAAATAAACACATAGCAGATGCTTCACCAGAAAGTGCTTCTATGACTCATAATCGCTTCTAAACTTTTTTGTCAAACGCTGTAAGAAATGCTTTTAATTGTCAGAAAACACTTTTGGTCTTTCCAGAAACACTCCCAAACGCGCCCTAAGAAATGTATCCTTATGCCAATAGGGTATAGCCGAGTGAAAAAAAATGCATTGACTTGTATACCAAATATATGATGTTAACTTTTTTCTCAACATTGAAAGAAGTTCGAATTTCTCTTCTTATGTTGAAAAAAGTACCCAAATGTATCAAAACATTGAATGCACGATTGACAAGAGAAGTACAGTCCGCTCAATATAATGACCTATTTGGAAATCTAGTGTTTTCTATATGAACTTTTATTATTTTCTTTCTGTGGTCTTTCTTTATATGGGTTTCGAAGTTAAGATAATGAGGAAAGGGAAAGTGGTGGGGTGACAATTTCCAACATAATTCAAATTTAATGATAAAACCCTTTTTTTGGTAATTAATTTCATGTTAAAGTCGATGATTTCTTGACATGCCTATGTTTCTTTTCCCATAATTTATTTATTTTTGGTTGGGGGCTTAAATTTTCCCATCAAATTTATGTGTGAGATTGAATTTATTTCGTTCACTTATTAAACCATGGAATGATAGGGAAATAGAAAATGGGAGATAGGATGAATTATTTTTTAATTTTGACAAAAAAATCGTTTTAGTGAAAAAATAAAATAGTTTTTAAAAAATTTATCACAATAAAATAGATAATATTATCTATCCCCTCTGGAAAAACAAATAGATCCCCCGCTCCTATAAAAAATAAAAATTAAATTAAACTGCGCTCGCCACTTAAGCTTCCCAAGGCTGTGTCGGCGGCACATTAGTTGCATGACGGGCACGAGCTTCAGTAAATCTGATTGGACCGTCTTTGCAAAATAACACCACTCGCAGCAGTTAAGGATACCACATCTCTCCTTAAGCAACGTCGTTTCGATTTTTCAACGGAAAAGACAAATTCTCCACTTTCCCGCTACGCATTTTTCCCGTGGTGGTTTCGAGTTTTCCCATGGCGCTCAGGGGCAATCTCGGCAATTAACAAAACCCACGGAATTGCAAAATTTCCACGCAAAACGCATCGTATCATGGGAATCTCCTTGAGCGTCTCTTTGCTTTTTCTATAAACACAGATTCACACACCAAAACCGCCTTCTTTCCAAGCCTTTCTCGCTTTCTCTCTTTCCTTCGCCCCCTATGGTTAGGGTTTCTTAACCGCGTCTGCTTCCTCCATAAATATTTATATAAACAAAAAATAATGTTGCAGAAAACCCCTCCTACTCTCTGCAAATTCTCGGATTCCCGCCTCTTAGAACTTTCTAGGTCAACCATGGATTGATTCAGCTTATTTCTTGGTAATAACCCTCACTCAACAAGCTTTTCTCTTCTTTTTTCGTTTATGCCCTGCTTAGAATTCAGGCACTGCAAGCTTTTTCAAGCTCAAGTAAAGTCTCCTTGTAGTTTCGGTCCTCTCTTCTCCTTTTTGGTGTGTTTCTAGCTTCTTTGTGCGAATTTCTGAGCATTAGAAGGTAGCCTGGGAGTTGAAATAGGAATTATTCCATAATATTATTAATTTTATTTAACTTTTCGGATTTTGAAGTCAAATTTTCATTAATGGTTAGGTTTTGTGTTTGTTTTTGGTATTTGACTCGCTGGGTTTCAATCAGATCTATGGTATTGCTTGGGACATGTCAATTTCAATCTAATTTTTTGAGCAGCTCAAATTCAAACCTCAGTTACTCTAAGGAAAAAAGAAAAAATTAATATCACTTACTCCCCATGAATTTGGTTTTAGTTTCTTGCTTAATATCGGAGTGCTGGTTAAAAGTGTATTTTGCTGCTTTTGTTATCTCATTGATTGTTATGAAGAACCCATTTGTTCCATTCTATTTTTCGGGTCTTCTTTAATTGATCTAAATAGCGTTTGGTTCGTGTTCTCGGCAACAGCACCAAATTTTCTGTACCGAAAACTGAAGCATTTATTGTTGTGTAGATAAAGTTTACTTGTTTGCTAATGTTTCTGGATTTTGCTTTGCTGCCTTCATATTATATCTCATTTTGTTTATCACCCTGTGAATAAAGCACTGTGGCATTTTCTCCTAGTCCATTTCTGTCAACTTGACTCTTCTGAATGTTGACATTCTGTATCATTGTATTGTATAGGGGTGGCGGTACTGGAATGGAAATGTATAATGTTCCCGAACATGTGAATGATGAGGTTTATATGGTATGTTCTTGGTTTGCTTTATCAGTAATCTTTTGTTGAATGATAAGTGAAGTTTGTAAGCTTTTTCTGGGTTATTGAGCGTTTGCGTCTTGACTTTTAGATTCAAGGCATGGAACAAAACCTGCATTTTACAACTCCCTTTGAACAAGTTGAAACTATGTACAACGAAGGAGCCCCTGAGTATGTTGTTGATCAGGGCTTGTATTATCCGGCTGCCACCAACTATGGATATTACTGTACAGGTGAATATAGTGGCCTTTCTGTTTTGATAGATTAATATGATGGCTCATTTGTCTCATTTGTACATTATGTTGAATAAATGTGCAGGATTTGAATCACCCGTTGAATGGGAGGACCACCGAAGGAGTTTTGGCATAGATGGTCCAGATATCCAGTACACGGTAAGTGATGTCCCTCTCTGTCTCTCTCACTTTTTTTTTGGGTTTCTCAAGTGGCATTATTTATGTTGATTCTCAAAATTCATCTCTATTTTTCAGGGTGCACAAAATGAAAGTTTGCCTTTTGTATATTACACTCCTAGCTATGGATATGCACAGTCTCCATACAACCCATACAATCCTTACATACCTGGTGCTATGATAGGCGTTGATGGCCAACAGTATTGCACCATCCCCCCTTATCAAAACTCTGTCTCTTCACCTGCTTATAATCCTCTTGTTGTTCAACCTGATGTCGTTCCCAATAATTCACCTGACTCATTGTTTGATAATGGAGCATCAATTAATAGACCTGATGGAAGAGGGGTCAAATATAACTTAAATTCAGCTTCTGGAGGCTTCCCTAACACCCCTAAGTCCTCTGCAAATCAGATGAGTTCCTTGACAAAGGTATCAGAAGGTTCAAGAGGTAATGGACCGAGCAAGCATGCTGTTACACATGGAAGTGTTGTTTCTGGTCGTTTTTCAACCCCAGCCTCATCACATGTTCATCAGGTATTACTATTGCTGTCAAGGTTTATGTGTTTTAATGTAGGAAGCCTCGTGTACTAAAAGAGTTTCTAATAGGATCATCTCTGATCTTAAGGCCATGATAGGTGGTCTTTCGGAGGACCTTTTAAACACTGTGTTCATAGTTCTGATGTTGACTTGTGCATTCGCAGGTTAGAAGTGCATCCGGCTCAATTTCGGCCATGGATAACCTTCCAAATGGGAAAGTATTACCTAATCATAATCAATTGAAGGTCGAAATTCCTGTTGGTAATGGCTTGTCTAATTTTGGATCTATTGCTCAAGGACGGGGTGCCGTGGGTAAGCTTCGGCCAAAGTTTAATGTTGGCAGGGCCTTGAATGATGTACATGGTGGCCTAGAGGCTTTGGGTGAGCAGAATTGTGGTCCTAGAATCAATAGGTTAAAAAATCAAATAGCTGTTAAAGCCTACACGACTAAGGCAGGAGATTGTAATGCACAAGGAAACATCATTATTCGTACTGATCAGTATAACAAAGATGAACTGCCTGTTGACTATGTGGATGCAAAATTTTTTGTAATAAAATCGTACAGTGAGGATGATGTTCACAAGAGCATCAAATACAATGTTTGGTCATCTACACCCCATGGCAACAAGAAACTCAATGGCGCTTATGAAGATGCCCTAAGAATAGCTGCTGGAAAACCTAGAGGCTGTCCTATCTTCCTTTTCTTTTCTGTGAGTTCTATACATGTTGGCTATTATTTTCTCAACAACATATATGATTTTACAATTTTTCAATTACCTCATCTATAAACCATCTGCAGCAGGGCCTTTGGTGATTCATTGGGTTGTGCTAATATTGAATTGTCTATGCACAGGTTAATGCAAGTGGTCAATTCTGTGGCGTCGCAGAGATGGATGGCCCGGTTGACTTCAACAAGGATATGGACTTTTGGCAGCAAGATAAATGGAGTGGGAGCTTCCCTGTTAAGTGGCACATCATTAAAGATGTGCCAAACACCAGTTTCAGGCACATCATATTAGAGAACAATGAAAACAAGCCGGTGACCAATAGCAGGGATACACAAGAGGTATATCTAGATTTATTTTCCTGTATTGCCTTGAGTAGCCAACTAGCATAGAGTTAGAAGTCATGCCATGCACCATGGTTACAGAGAAATGTGACTTGGAGAATAGGAACTTAGACTGCCAGACAAGGCAGAATGGTTAATAAATGGTTGTGTGCAAGCCAAACCCCTGGAGTGATTCCAGACCTATCCCTTTTGTTCTATTTTCTGTTTTCCATTGTTTTCGCTTCCGCTAAACTACCTAAATACTCCATTTACCTGTATCCTACATCATAGCTTAAAATTGCAATAAGTGTCCAGTACGTGTTATGAATATGTGGGTTCCTCCACACCATTTAAATAGGGGATTTTATTAGGTTGGTTGTTAATTATTTATTTTTGCTGTGCAGATCATGTATAAGAAAGGCTTGGAGATGTTGAAAATATTCAAGAATCACACATTGAAGACATCTTTACTTGATGACTTTATGTACTATGAAGACCGTCAGAAAATCATGCAGGAAGAGAGAGGCAGGTTACTTGTTAGAAGTTTTGAAAGTCCATTTCTAGTATCGGGTTTGGGTCCCCCCCGAAAGCTAAACTCTGTGGGTGACGATGCAAACAACTCGAAAAAGACTCTTGTCCCTTCTTCTGCACAGGTTTCCTCTAATTTTGGTGTTACGAACACAAGTATTATGAGTGGAAATGCTGAGAAAAAGGCACCTGAAGCAAAAGGTGATGCTGTATCTATCTTAAAAATTGGTTCACTCACTATTAATCCAAAGCAGGTGGACTCGAAATCTTCAGCTGCTGCTGCTACTAACGCCAAAAGCTTTGATGTTGTTACTGTAGGCTCAATGCCTGTTAGAGTTAATGGATATGCTGAATCCTTGGGTAATTTAACAGTTGGAACTATCCCTCTTGATCCTAGAGCATTACAACTAGAGGACGGTTCTCTTATCAAAAAGGGGGCTCAACAGAAATGATTCAGAAGTAAATACCAGTTTGCTTTTGTTGGTGCTATTTTGTGTTGTCGGCAGGTCCATTGAATTCTGGGTTTATGATACTCAGTCATGGTTATAGGCAATGATAAAAATGGAATTCTCACTCTGATCTGATATTGTCTCTTTCGTTTTTCACCCCCCTTAGTTCTTTTGCTCCAGTTGCTTCTGGTCCATACTATTAGTTATATTCTGGAATTTTTTTGGGGGGTGAGGGTTTGTTTTTCAGGTCAAATGGAAATACAGTTTGATATTCAAGAATGAAAGATACAAAGAAATTTCTGTTATTTGCAATTAACATCTCTGTTAGTCTTCAGAGTACAGTGGTACCTTTTCTCCCTTGTTTACTGGGTATTTGGTTCTTGAGGGTTTGTTTTTCAGGTCAAATGGAAATACAGTTTGATATTCAAGAATGAAAGATACAAAGAAATTTCTGTTATTTGCAATTAACATCTCTGTTAGTCTTCAGAGTACAGTGGTACCTTTTCTCCCTTGTTTACTGGGTATTTGGTTCTTTTCCTGATAGAATGTGGAGTTGAAATTGTATCAAGTATATGCTGATGCTGTGTTCCAATCCTTCATAATAAAAAAGTGACAAAGATTGATTCACAATCTAACACATGTTTATTGTGTTTAAATTGTGAAAATTTGTTGCATTTGTGTCTTTCTTTTCATTGGCTGATAGCTCATTTTTGTAAGGCCAAAAGTCACTCTTGATCCGTTTAGTTTGGCACTTCAATCGTTGTTGACCCAATAGTTTCAATTCCATCACTTTTGCTATTGTAGTTTCAAATTTGTAACAATTTAGTTTTATATTTGTAGCAATTCAAGGATAAGTTAGTATTTCTGTCAATTTCAAGGATAAGTTAGTATTTCTGTCAATTTCTTTTATTGTGCAAAGGGACAATTTTGTCAACTCAAAATCCTTGAGTGTAAAAGCTCGTCTGAAACTCTTCTTATTTCATATTAGGGTTTGAAATTGACCATTTAGGGTTAGGTTTTTTCAAAAATTGAGAAAAGTTATTGGGACCAAAAGTGACTATTAGTATTTTTGTAAAGAACTTAATATTTTGTGAATTGAGCTTGAACGACGAGGCGAATTCGAACTATATGAAGCCAGTTTACAATGCTAGACCAACTTTTCATTCCAATTCATTTTTCTTCTCTAATCAATGTCACACTATCACATTTAATTTTAATTATTGCAACTCTAATGTCCTGTTAAAAGAAATAGACTATTGCAAATGATAATTAGTGTAGTGTGTGTGAGTTGAGTATATTATCAGACTCTCAATAAAAACTGTTTTTTTAATAAAAAAAATAAAGAAGAAAATAGACTATTGTTATGGGCACTCCATTAATTACTTTGAACACTTCCAAGCTTAAACAATATGAATTTTAGTGCCTTCATAATGTGGGTGCACTAATGACTAAATGAGTGCTAATACCAGTTCTCTAGAAACATCAGGTGACTGGGATGAACAATGTGGTGGCATCCGGATCACGACACGTGTCCGTCACGCATCCTTCTCCTTCCTGCAACACCAACACCTGACTAACAAAAAACGGATCTTTGACCTAATCCGAACCCATTTCTCCAGTTTCACTTTACTCTTTTATTGAGTTTAACGCCAGTCAGTGACGACGTGACCTATTGACTGTGGTCAAACAGTCAGGAGGCTTAGTTGTACTGTGTGTACGTGATTCTCAGCGCTCATTCGCGTCCCAACAAACCTTCACCGCGGGAGTGAGTGCAGTCGACGCGCCGCTGCTCGGGCCGCGTGGACTTCGCTCCTCCGCCGTTGAAATCTCTGATCAGGTACGTTGGCGTGTGCACTTGCACGGCCTTCTGTCATTGAGCAATTCCTACAGTTGAAAAATTGCAACGTCTGCTTAGCTTTTTGGCTTCTCTGTTCGTTACTCGTTCTGTTTTATTTTCTTCTTCTGTCCGTTTGGTTGCTGAGAAAACGAAGGAAAGTAAGGAAATTTATCTTCTCTGACTACTTTTTCTTATAAATTAGTAGGGACATTAATGATATGGATTTGCATGACTAATTTGGTGATTTGGTATGTTAATTTTCAGTTTAATTCATACGCAGTTTCGTCAATTTTTCAAATTGAGCATTGGTATATGCACATGCAGCACTTTAGGTAAGAAATATAATGCATGGCTTAATACTTTCGGTTACCTTTCACCAAGGGTTCATTACAGTTACAAGGTTGGTGTGGTGATAAACTGCAAAGCATGGGTGACCAGCTAGATACTTGAGTTTTTGGAGCTTAATGGTATAATGCGGACCTTGATGAAGAACTAGTTAATCACCTAGATGTTGCTGAATGCAGTTTTTATGAACCGAGAAGTTATTTGCTGGCTCATGTTTCATTGACAGGCTAAATTTGATGGTTTTTTCTTGTAGACGGTGACTTGCGGCCTAGCTTATGCAGTTTGTGGTCGATTGTAATCTTATATTTTCCATCTTTTCTTGAACCGGTTAATGTCAAAAAGGTATCCTTATATATAAATTTAATCACGTAGATACTGCTGAATGCCGTTGTTACGAACCGAGAAGTTATTTGCTGGTTCACATTTCATTGAAAGTCCAAATTTGATGGTTTTTTCTTGTAGACGGTGACTAGCTGCCTAGCTTATGCAGTTTGTGGTCAATTGTAATCTTATATTTTCCATCTTTGCTTCAATTGACTCATTTCAAAAAGGTATCCTTGTGTATAAAGCTTCTATGTTATCTTTGGAGATGGTTGAATGTCATCTATGTACTTATGCGTTCTCTATTCTATTCTACAGGTCAATATGACAAATTACTCAAACAGAAAAAGTTCCTCAGAGCAGGAACGTGAAAAAGCAATTGTGCCTAAAGAAGAGATCTTGGATTTTGAGTGGCCTTCGGATGCTACATTCTCAGGGCATTTTGGGGTATGCCCACTATTTCATGAATGTTTCTGCGAGTTTTCATATGATGTAATTTCACCATATATGATATATCTAATTGTACTAAGTTGATTGTAGAGAATTTTGAAAGGGTTGAGAAACGCTGTACGGAATAAAAGATAATAATTGCAATGTACATAGTCAGTTAATAATCCATTCTGGCAAGTTTCTTATTTTGTTTCTTCTTTCTTCCTTTACAATTCCAGAACAATGCCGCGAGTTCATCGGGGAGTAATACACGATCAGATTTGATTGGAATGGGTTTTTTACCATCACTTGTAGACAAAGTGATTGAACAAAAGGGTAGGTCATGCCAATTAAAGAACTCTATTCTATTTTAATCGTACTGAAACTGAAAGTAGGCAAGGGTTTTGGGATTAACAGGGGCTTTGTAAATTTAGAAGATGATAAGAAAGCAAATCATGCTGAACCTGGGCTGTTCACATGCACATGTGCACATTCATACACCCACAGTGGCTCAACAGGCCCCCATTTGATGCACTCAAATGTGTTATTATCATTATCTTCATTTCTATCCTTAATCACATGATCTGGTAATTTTTATACCCCTGGAATTTGATGATTGTGTATCTGTCTTCAAATCTAGGTGAAGGCGATGTAGAATTGTTATTGGAGACACTTTTGTCGTATTCAGTAAGTAGATATTGTTTGTTAATGTTTCTTAAAATGTCTTATACGTAGATTCTCCAGAATCATTTGTTCAATTGGAAATACTGAAACCATCGATCTGTCTCTTGATAGTTTGCATGCCGGAGGCAAAGTCCAGTTTTCTCCGGTTTTTCAGTTTTGAAATTAAGTGTTTGTCGGGTATTTCCCAAGGAATTTTGAATTCATATAGTCAACCTGTTTTGGAATGAATAGGGTTCTCAAAAATCAGATTCTGGGTCATCAGATTCTCTGGATAGCTTATTTGACGACAAGGATGAAAGCAGTCCTCCGGAGGTTTCTAATATTGTTCAACCAAAAGAGGTAAACTGCAAAAACTTCTGTAATCTTGTTTTCTGATGTTTCCTTTATGTATCCCAGAGGTCCTGGGGCTAGTCAGCTCTTTGTGATTATTCTTCACAAGTCATTGGGTAACCATGTTGGTGACTTCCAATGCTACGCAAGCTTGAAGATTAGCTCAATCGTATTTGGAACTTTTCTCATAAAGCAAATCAATCTCCTCTCTCCATGTGACGATGATAAAGGAGCAGCCTGTTTATTGTGATATTTTATTTTTCATGTGATCTTGTTTGTCTCAGTTTGCACATGGTTAGGCTCTATCTTTAATTTTTGGCAGGAGCCTGATTTAGATGATGGACTTGATGAGGGAAAAAGGGCATCCTTACTGATGATGAATTTTTCTCCGAATGAAGTTGAGTTTGCAATTGATAAGCTCGGTAGGTTGAAATTTATGGAAATTTTATTTTGCATAAATGTTTTTGAGTTATACCGGCTTTTTATATTGAAAAGAAACATGAGATATACAACAGAAGCACACTCACTGGTTGACAGTTGTACGCTTGAGTAACATGCAATTCAGACATACTCATTATTAGTTATGTTATGTTACATAGATAAGTCCAAACATGTTTGTTTTTAGGCTCCTCAGCCAGGCTTATATGAATTCACTATTGTGGAATTCGATTAAGGATCTCGCTACAGAATGAAGCATTTTCTGAATTATCTACAATCACTATTAAGTTTGGGGTTATTAGTGCTAACAGTTTCAGTGATGTTTGAACCAGGGGAAGAGCTCTACAAAGTTACATTTTTGGAACTTTCTTACATAGATCATGTCAGATTCGTGTTTGCCAAACCACATAGATCATGATTTTCCACCTTGGCTTTTGTCTCTTTTGTTAATCCTCCTATGAAATTTCCTACAATAGTACGTTTGACAATATAGGTTGGTTAATCTCATTTTGATGCACAGGTGAAGATGCTCCAATTAATGATTTGGTGGATTTTATCATTGCCGCTCAGGTAGCTGTGAAACTTGAAAATGATATAGATGATAGTACAACTCATGGTGATGAAGAAAAAGACGAGGTATAAAAATAATCCTTGCATTAAATTGTTGTCTATTTGATGACATTTTTGGATGTACCATCGGTTGTATCCTGTTTTTTGGTGGACACCTTGTGCACGTTTTTGGTATCTATCATTCTTTAATAAAAAGTTTTTCTTCTAAAAAAGACATTTTTGGATGTTGGTAACACAATTACATAATATTTGAGCAAAACTTGTTGAATACATGGTTTTATTCTTTTGGAAAAAGAAAAAGTTAATGCATAAGCTTGAAGCATAAAGTTTGTGGAATGCTGAACTTTGCTCTCTAATCCAGTTGGACACTAGATCAGATGAAAACCATGGTAATAACATGTCAGATACTTAATGTTCCAGGTAGCTTATGTTTTTTTTTCCATGCCACTAATAAATGGAAGTGCATAATTTCCGTTGTATTAAATTTGTCTATAGTCTCTTAAAATATGCTGTTATTTTACTACATTCGTTGCCATGTGCTCCATTGGGTTTCCTGGAATTTTTCTTGTGTCTTACATCTAAAAGGGGTTTTTAAGGTCAGAGTTCGATTTTAAAAAAGAGATAACTGAAAAGAAAGAAAATTTACCTTTCACCTTTGATCTCAAGTTATCCCCAACTTAAGCAATCATGTACAACTCTTCATGGTAAGAAAGGAGGTTTAATTACTTGTCACAATGACAGCAGATGCAGATCTAGGGCAGGATTTTTTTTTTCACTACATGTTCTCTTTTAAGCATCAAGTGTGCAAAAATGTCTTTGGAGCATGCAATCACTTGGTTGCCATGTTGTCTTCTAGATTTTTCACCAAGTGTCTGTTATATACTTATATTATTTGCTATTATATTGTACAATACTTTAACCTTTTGATTCCCAGGATGCTAATGATGAAAAATTATATGGGACCATGGAGAAGACACTTCGTTTGCTTGAAATGGGTTTCTCTGAGAACCAAGTTTCTTGGGCAATCGAAAAGTTTGGTGAGTCTTTCATATCATGTGCTCCACTATACCTGAAAAGTAAAGAACATAAACTGTTGAATTTTATTTTGGATATAAGAATATTTTTTTAGAGGGGCATTGTAACTGTACAAATAATAATTATCATGACCTTTGTGCTAATACAATCATTATTGTTGGCATTACAACCGTATTTCATTCAACACAAAACAAATTGCTTTGAACTGTCAATTGTTACATACAGTCTACTGGATTTTCTATGGAAGTGGCTGAGTCTCTTGTAACGTGACACGATTTGCTTAATTTCATTTTGTTGTTATGTGGGTGATACAATTTTTTTTTGCTTAATGCCAACTCTTATTTAACAATCATTTGCTGTTTCAGGTTCAAGAGCTCCAATTGGAGATCTTGCAGATTCAATCGTTGCATATCAAATTTCTGATGACTGTTATAAAGAAAATAAGGTCGGAATGCATTCTTATAATCAGTTATTGACTTTTCAAGTGCTGATGTACTTTGTGTATTTGTTTAGATTCCCATAGGCCCAACAAATTTTAAATAGTGTTCTTTGGTATCAAAGTCGCTGCAACTGCAAGTGGTTCATTCTAATGGAAAGTTATATGCTTATGAATATTTGGATGTGCTTGTGGAAGTGCAGATGTATTATCTTGCTTGTTTTGAAATATATGTTATCATCTCTAAGGGCTATGTTCATTACTTGTTTGCTTTCTAAACGTGTATAGTCTTTTCATTCATCATTTCAATTGGTTTACTAATGTTTGGAACAATATATCTAGCGCAGTACTCGGCCCATTCAAACCCTGGAGTAGGTTCCAAGTTTTTTGCTACAGGATCATATGATTCAGTTAAAGTTGAAAGCGGGGAATTTCATCCGCATACAGTTTCTCAATCAAGGGATTGCAACATAGCAAACAATTCTTTAGGGAAAAGGCCTAAGCAAGAGTATAATGATGATTATTCAAATGTTGTTCCAACTGCTCTTCCTCAGTTTAGGGCGTTCAGTCGTGTTGCTTTTGAAGAAAAACGTAAAGGCAAAAGGCCAAAACAAGAGTATGTTGATAATTCAAGCTCTTTCCTTGACCAAACATGGGTGGAGGAAAAAGTTGACCCTACAATTGGCAATCTTGGAATGCCAAAACTCTTCAAAAGCAATCCTTGCAAGAGTGTGAATCGAATGGTGGCTAAGCCTCCATATTTCTTTTATGGAAATATTGTGAATTTAGCATATGATTCATGGGCAAAAATTTCTCAGTTCTTGTATGGACTGGAGCCTGAATACGTGAACACTCAATTCTTCTCGGCCTTGAATAGAAGGGAAGGTTATGTACACAATCTCCCAACTGAGAATAGGTTTCACATCCTTCCGGAGCCACCAATGACCATTAAGGATGCAATACCGCATACAAAGAAATGGTGGCCTTCATGGGATACAAGGAAGCAATTGACCGATATCAGTTCTGAAACCAGTGGCATATCTCAACTTTGTGATAGGCTTGGAAGGGTGCTTTCTGATTCTCGTGGACTACTCTCATCTGAGCAGCAGAGAGACATCCTTCATAAATGTCGTTTATTAAATCTTGTGTGGATTGGACGATACAAACTGGGCCCCACAGAGCCTGAGTATTTAGAATGTATCCTAGGCTACCCATCAAATCACACTCAAGCTGCTGAGAGTAGTTTAGCAGAAAGACTTCTTTCACTCAAGTTTTGCTTCCAAACAGACACATTGGGTTATCATCTCTCTGCATTGAAATCTATGTACCCAGGAGGATTAACAGTGTTCTCAATTTTCAGTGGAATAGGTGGGGCAGAAGTTGCTTTACACAGGCTTGGCATTAGTTTGAAAGGTGTTGTATCTGTGGAGACTAATGCAACAAAAAGGAAGATTCTAAGAAGGTGGTGGGAGACTACTGGACAAACTGGGCAGTTGGAGCAAATTGAAGATGTTCATAAGCTGACAAGCACCAAGCTTGAAAGTCTGATGAAGAAATTTGGTGGTTTTGATTTGATTATCTGTCAGCACCCATGCAGTGACTCAATCTCTAAGATTTCTCCACAGAGTGACAGTCTCCCAGGTTTTGACTTCTCCTTGTTCTATGAGTTTGTTCGTGTTTTGCAACGTGTAAGAACTCTGTCAGAAAGCAAGAATTGACAGCTTTTTCTGCCCTTTATTATTCATTTTGTGGTACATCTAACTTATTAAGGATAATTAGATTCGTTCTTTTATGAATAGTTGAGCTTGTGAATGTCATGCCAATGCCCTTCAGATAAACTCAACACACACACACACATGCAGAAAAATAAACTTTGCATAAGTTGAAAAGTTGATGATGATATGTCGATACTTGGATGTTAGCTTTAACATATATTGGCCGTTGATGTGCATAAGTTTCCAAATTGATGATGATGTTCATCCTAGCCATTGATCATAATGTGATTGTGCAAGACTTAGACTACTCTTGTATGTAATGAAATGCATCTTTAGGGCATGGAAATTTTCATGAGCAGGTTGAGGAATAAGTTGACTATATCTGTATTGCTGTCAAGGGTCATGGTTGGATCCCCCAACTTGACTAGACGAGCACAAGAACAAATCATCTGACACCAAGAATTCTTTCTGTTGGAGAATTACTTGTTGGACAACTATCAAATCAGTCAATGCTCAACATACACAGAATGTAGAACTACTTTTGCTGATATTTGGGTGGGTTTAATTTGTCTTTTGCCTTGAAGTTTCTTTGGCTCAGACCTAAAGAGTTTGGTTTTAAGTTTTGTGCTAGAGAAAATCATTTAGATTGCAATCCCCCATGAAGAAGACTTTACAATTCTGTTCACCTCCACTGTACTTGAAGGAACAAGTGGGGGGGAGTTGATTGTTGGTCTAGAACTAGAAGGGTTGGGAAAGTATGTAGCTCACAAAGGTCCCTCCACTGTACTTCCATCCAATGCACTGTAAATGAGATGATAATGTTATCTTATGGACAGGCAGCCTATCTTTTCTTTTTGCTCTCCTTTTATTTCTTTTTTGCGTATTAATTTCAATTGACAACACAGGTGTTGAAAGTTAGCCATCTGGGTGAATCTTACGGTCTTAGTCATTGAGCTGTCCCATGCCATAGTTTGTCGCAATGATAGATAAAAAGACAAACGTCTAAATAGCGATGGGAAAATGTATATGGATAAAGAACCGACGAAGGCAATAATTGAGCCTTAGCACAAATTTTGAGCTTGTTTGAGTACATAACATTATACTTGTTGCGAATAAATTGGTGGAATAATAATGCTTACTAGGTTATGGACTGTGGTTTGTGTTCAATGAATTTAAGTGGTTGCCACATTCGAATAATATAACTTTGACTTTTCTAGAGAACGGCAGATCCACTTTTGTTTATTTTTCCCAAGGTTGATGGTTAATTTACTTACACTGGGACTTGCGGACAGGATATTCCGATTGGAAAAAGCTTTCTTCTTTTTCAACACTTGATCTTCAATGATGGGCAATGATGATATTGGAGGGAAATATACAAAATTTGGAGTGTAGATTACGCCCCGTTAAGGGTTCCATAACCATAAGGAAGACTCATTAATCCATTTATAAGTGGAAATTATTAGATTCGGTAATGAATAGATCAAAAAGCAAACTTCTGAAATGAGTGTGGATGTTACATCGTCACGTAATATTATTAATATATATAATATTATTAATATATATGTTGTGATATGAATGTATGACATACCCGACATTTCATAGACCTATAGTATAAATGCGATTTGATCTTTGATGTGTTAAAATCATAGAACAAAATATTCATAATATCCCAATATTTTCATCGAAATTTTCGTATTTTTGAACTACTGATATTTCTATACCATTGATATTTTAGATCTCCATAGACCAAAATATCAATAATATTGACGACATGTACCGAAATATCGATAATATCCCGATATTTCTATCGAAAATTTCGTATTTTTGAACTACTGATATTTCCGATACCATCGATATTTTATTCCTTGTTCAAAATGCATGAAGCTTCGATAATCTTTCTCACTTGTGCCAAGGCGGCTTCAAAGGCTATGACCGGGCCATGAGCTGAAAGGTTTCAACTTTCAGGTTCTGTCCAACACAGTAAGTCAACTAGTCAACAGGACAAGGAAATTCACCGACTTGGATCAAAGTTTTATCGGAAGCATGATTATGATTGAGATCGGATGACTCGCGTTGAAACTCAACTGTACTCATTCTAGGACATCTTTGTTTTGATCCAGATCCAGAACACACTTCTAATCTAAACATTCCATCATTGACTCACAAGGCGCAAAGGGGAAAATCAAAATAAAATCCAAAGTTATTTTAAACAATCGCCCTCATTTTGAAAACAAAAAATTAAAAAAGTTATCAACCATTTTTTTTAGTTTTCAATTGAAAACGAAATTGAAATTAAAAATGAAATAATTATCAAACAGATGTTTTTAAAAGGTATATAAGTAAATTGTGTTATTTCAGTGTAATCCATTAACATATATATCTTCTTAATGTTGATAATGTCTTAACTCGATAATATCAAAGTAAATTACTGTTACTTGAAAAATCGCCCTTTCTAAAATGGGGAGAAAAAGATGTTTGCACAAGTAAGTAGCAACTTATTTTTTCCATATTTTATCAATCTTATTAACATTTTGTAAATGCAGAGTCTTAGAATCCGTCCGATTAATACTCGTATGTTTTTAACTTCATCATTCGGATTTCCTATAAGAATATGAGGAACATATGTCGGCAAGTTGGGCGAGTTAATGCACTACTACATCCCATTTTGTTCTCCAATAATGATGCAGTACACATAAACAGATATACTTTTCTATATTTAGTGTAAAATATTCAAATATAAACATTTTAATTTTTTAATTTTTTACAACAATGATATACCATACAACATAGAGAAACTGCTTGGCTACTGCTTTACAGGCCAGCTTGTGGTGGACTGGCTGTCTCTCTCTCTCTCTCTCTCTCTCTCTCTCTCTCTCTCTCTCACAAACACTCAACCACTCCCACACACAGATTTTACTGAAAAGCACCCTCCTTGAAAAACCAGAAAACCAAAGCAGCTACCTTTTCTCTTATTTCCCATTATCAAAACTTTTATGTCTGGTTGGTGAGTATTTCATGCTGCATCTACTTTGAATCTTCTTTCTTTCTACGTATTTATTTATATTTCTTTTCCTCGATACTCAGCTTTTGCGCGGCCTCTTTACTACCAGTCTACAATACAAGCATTAGATTTGTTGTTCCTTTTTTCTTTTTCCTTTTCTTGTTTTGTGGGTGTGGGTGAGATTGGTGTTCCCTTTCTTTGCTGTTTGGCACTGATAGTGATGCTCCATTCATTCTATCTTGACCCACATTACTATCAGCATCAAATCTACAACTGCCTTCTCAGCACTTTTCAAGCTTATATATTTCGAGCTTTGCTTACAACCCTTATGTGCGTCCTGTTTGTTTGAAGGTAAAACAAACCAAAAGGGTTGTCTTTTATGTACTTCAATGATCCAATGCCATTCTCATTCTGAATATTTCTCTGCATTCTTTTTCCGGATTTGAAGCTTGGCATCCTTATAAGCTTTTGATGGTGTAATGCTGTTAATATTTTTTTATTATGGGTTGTGGGTAAACAGAAAATCTAAATGTCAATTTCTGAGTCGTCTTGCATCTATCAAGATCAAGATGTATTCGATTTAGTTCATTTACTGATGTTGCTTCATTGATGTCTTTTCTTCTTTAATGTAGATTTGGTGTTGTCAAGACTCACCTCAGTGACCTTGGTAATGGTCTGACTTGTTGTAAAGCCTGGTTCGTTGTCTAAAACTTTGAGATTTGGTATTATTGCTTAAGCATTCAAGAAAGTGAAACCATGGAAGAGACATTTGTACCATTTCGAGGAATCAGGAATGATCTTCAAGGGAGATTGATGTGTTACAAGCAAGACTGGACTGGTGGTTTGAAGGCAGGCTTCAGGTATATCTTGGTATCATATTACAGGATACTGCATCGTAAATGTAACTATTTTTAAATTTTGGTTGAAATATTATCCTGGCTTGCTAACTTTTTTAACTGTCTCAGGATTTTGGCGCCCACCACTTATATATTTTTCGCATCAGCCATTCCAGTTATTTCATTTGGTGAACAATTAGAAAGAGATACAGGTAATATTCTATCCTGGATGCTCCAGTCTTGTTAGTTTTTGGTGCTCACTTTCTATTAAGTGCCTTATGGTTTTCAGTCTGAATTGAAAATGGTCCTAATATCGAATGATTGATAGAAGAAGTCTAAAAATCTATCTCTATATATACATTATGCATTAGTGTTTCAAATTTATGTTTTGGCATCATTGCTGGTGTTGACAGATGGGGTTCTCACAGCAGTTCAAACATTAGCATCTACCGCCTTATGTGGAATTATACACTCGATCCTTGGGGGTCAGCCTTTGCTGATTCTCGGAGTTGCAGAGCCAACTGTGATTATGTACACATTTATGTTCAATTTCGCCAAAAATAGACCGGATTTGGGATCAAAGCTCTTTTTAGCATGGACTGGATGGTATCATATTTTCTTT
Source organism: Prunus padus (assembly GCA_024362665.1). Taxonomy (NCBI): domain Eukaryota; kingdom Viridiplantae; phylum Streptophyta; class Magnoliopsida; order Rosales; family Rosaceae; genus Prunus; species Prunus padus. The sequence goes on from JANFAM010000016.1 coordinate 7,794,555, forward strand.
GTGCTAACAAATGGATTGATATTGTGATTTCTGCTGTTAAAATTAATCTCTATATCTTGCAATTATCCTTTTCTGTACATTCTCTTTTTTTTACTTTGAATCTGCCTTTATGACTATTTATATTGATGCGCAGGGTGTGTGTCTGGACTGCAGTATTGCTGTTCCTGCTGGCTATATTTGGGGTTTGCTCCATTATAAACAGATTCACTCGTCTTGCAGGAGAGTTATTTGGCCTTCTCATTGCAATGCTCTTCATGCAGGAAGCTATTAAAGTAGGAACATCCCTCTCTTTCTATCCCTGAATTTTCACTGGCTTAAAGAAAAATTGCTTCCTTATATCACTTGTAGCTAGATGTATTTTAAAAGAGACAGGAGACTTGGAGAAGTTGTTGGTCTGCATTTTCTAGCCGTAGTTCCAACTTTTTTGTAGCTGTAGTTCTGAATTGTATTTTATAGGGACTTGTTCATGAGTTTCGCATGCCTGAAAGAGAAAACCCAAACTCAGTTCAATTTCAACCTTCATGGAGATTTGCAAATGGGATGTTTGCTCTGGTTCTGTCATTTGGCCTTCTACTTACTTCTTTGAAAAGCAGAAAAGCAAGGTCTTGGCGGTATGGGTCTGGTAAGTCCATTTAGTTCAGAGTTGCATGCACACATGTAAAGTTGCCTATTTATTAGTTTGCATACACCCTACAAGAGATTGATCCAATTAAATGTTTCCTTCTCGCAGGGTCGCTACGTGGTTTTGTAGCAGATTATGGTGTGCCATTGATGGTGTTGATCTGGTCTGCTGTTTCCTATATACCTGCTGGAAATGTTCCAAAAGGAATTCCAAGGCGCCTCTTCAGTCCAAATCCATGGTCACCAGGAGCATACGAGAATTGGACTGTCATCAAGGCATTGCCACATCCTCTACATGATTGATATGTCATTTTTGTTTTTCAGCTTGATACATGAAGATTTTAATGGTTTTTGCTAAAATTACAGGACATGCTAAATGTGCCAGTGATTTATATAATTGGAGCGTTCATTCCAGCAACAATGATTGCAGTGCTGTACTATTTTGACCACAGTGTAGCTTCCCAACTTGCTCAGCAGAAAGAATTCAATTTGAGAAAACCACCTTCGTTCCATTATGATCTACTTCTCTTAGGGTTCATGGTATGCAAATTCCCCTCACAGCGTCATTCACTTTTTCTGTAATGCTCCTGCCAGAAAGTTCAGTGGTTGCAAAAAGGAACAACAACAAAAAAGTACCCGGTTTCCATTTGCTTTGAGATTGAGAGGTTTTTGCAACATGACAGGTCATAATATGTGGTCTCATAGGCATTCCCCCATCCAATGGTGTCATACCACAATCTCCAATGCATACTAAAAGCTTGGCCACACTGAAGCACCAGGTAGGCATATGGAATAGAATCAATGAAGTCTAGTAAATTGCAATGCTTCATTTTCAAAGCTTGTCTATGAGTTACGTTAGTTGAGTGACTCCACCTCACGGTTCTCTGTTCAGTAACCAGAGGTTGTAGCTTGTAAGTTTAACACCAACTCAGTGACCCTTAAGGACCCAAAAGGGCAAAAATTAAACATTAAAATGTGTTCGAAACATGGAGATGCACATATTCTTTTGTGGTTTATATTATCTTTACAACGATGCAGTTACTACGCAATCGACTTGTAGCGACAGCAAGGAGATGCATGAGAAACAATGCCAGCTTGGGACAAGTATATGGAAGCATGCAACAAGCATATCAACAGATGCAAACCCCACTAATATACCAGGAACCTTCAGCTCGGGTATGATGACTTAATATGCCGTTCCCCTTTTCATTCTTTTGTTCATTCATATGATAACAATGCTAACCGTTGGTCAACCTTGCCTAAACGCTGAGAGCAGGGATTAAAGGAATTGAAGGATTCAACTTTTCAAATGGCTTCAAGCTTGGGGAAAATAAATGATCCAGTTGATGAGACAGTGTTTGATGTTGAGAAAGAGATTGATGATTTATTGCCCGTGGAGGTGAAAGAACAGCGGCTCAGCAACTTGCTTCAAGCTACTTTTGTAGGAGGATGTATTGCAGCCATGCCTTTTCTTAAAATGATCCCTACATCGGTACTCTGGGGTTATTTTGCCTTTATGGCTGTTGAGAGCTTACCAGGTAACCAATGTTGGGAGAGGATTCTATTGCTCTTCACGGCCCCAAGTAGAAAATATAAGTAATCTCTTGACCCTTTTTGTCCTAACGCACTCTTTATTTTGTTTTACCAATTTTTCAACAAATTTAATTGAACTACATTCATTTTCATGTTCAGAGTACTTGAGGAATACCACGCCACTTTTGTCGAAACAGTACCGTTCAAGACAATTGCAGCATTCACAATTTTCCAAACTACTTACTTGTTTGTTTGCTTTGGAATTACCTGGGTTCCTATTGCTGGGGTTCTTTTCCCATTAATGATCATGTTTCTGATTCCTGTTAGACAATACATTTTGCCCAAGTTCTTCAAAGGGGCACACCTTCAAGATTTAGATGCTGCAGAGTATGAAGAGGCACCTGCTTTACCATTCAACCTTGCAACTGTAAGTCTTCATTCTCTCACACACTGTTTCCTAATAAACAGGACATGCCATATGCTTAAGTGTTACCTCTTAGGAAGTGCATAAACCGAAATCCAATAGATGCCTTTGGCAATGTTTGCAAAACAATTCATGAACTGGTTTATCAGTATGTGATAAATCTGGATGCATACTTCTCTTTTTTAGAAAAAGAATAGAAGCATACAATAATTTATACACATAAAAGGGCCACTTGGCGACTCACTTCAACTTATACATCTTGTTCATTTGATGTGTTTCACATCAGGAGCGGGAGATGAGTAGGCAAGCTTCATTTGCAGATGATGGGGAGATTTTAGATGGGATAGTTACTAGAAGCCGGGGCGAGATCAGGCATATCTGCAGTCCAAGAATGGCAAGTTCTGCTACAACACCATCCAAGGAATTCAAAACTAAACAGAGCCCACTGTTCTCAGATAAGATATACAGTCCTCGTTTAAGTGAGCTGAGAGGTGAGCCAAGTCCTCAGAATGGTGGAAACGGGCAATTTAGTCCCGGGACTGGAGAAGCAAGATCATCTAATCTTGCAAAGAGTGGTTGAACCTTAAAAGTTAGAACTTAGATAAACATGGAGCAAGTATTACCTGCAAATTATTGTCAAATTACTAAAGAGTAGTGGAGGGGGTGGTTTTGTGAACATGCAGGAAATCTGCAGTTTGCTTTCCCCTTCTACTTAAGTTAATTCTAAATGCAGCCATTTGCAAAGTGTTCTAAATCTGTGAAATGTATTGATGGGAGGAGATTTGTAAGTTGTAACCACGAAACTCTATCAATGCCATTATTAAATATGAAGGAACTAAATGAAGGAACTAAATGAAGAAACCATACACGTATTGGCATCCATTTTTATTCTCCAAGCCCTAGTTATTTCACTTCTAAAGAAGACTACAATGTAGCATCTTCATCTTTCCATGGAAAATGATGGTATCGGTGGGCAAATCATGATTTCGTTAGTGTCCGGAACCTGGAAGGCAACATTCCAATGCACGTAACAACTACAAGATTCACTCTTATAATTCATTTATTTTTTGTCAATGCAGGGCAGAAAAACGTCTGAACTGTTATAAATATTCTCTCTTCATTTCCTTTTGGGGGAGAGGATGACACTGTTAAAATGCTCAGTGACATCATTTTACACATCGGGAACCTATATTCGCGCTCTCTGTACAACTCCCGCACTCTTACTAGACTCTATCCTGTGAGAGTGCAGAGGCTCCTTGGAGAGTGCGATTTGCGTTACCCTTCACACATTTGGGGAGGCTAAAGTCAGATGAGTGGCCACAGTTCTCTCATTTTAACCTTCAAGATTGAAGCATAGTCCCTACTCCCTAGTTTTCACTTGCAACCAAATGATGTTGTGTTGTAGTTTTCACAACATTTGACTTGGGACCTCAGCGGAAAACTTTTTCTACATGACTTCACGAGCAGTGTAGGCCCCTTGGCTACTCATTACTATTGTTTTGCCTGATTGTATGCCGTGCAGGTTTAGTTGCTGATTATGATGAAATTCTCTTGGGAGAACTTGCAAGGTAGCTATTAAATCTGGCAACATTGTTTTGAACTTCTCTAAAAAAAATGTCAGAGTTCTGCTCGGCGGTTGACGGGACATCATTCACGGTCAGCTTTCCTCAAAATGTTAATAGGAATTAGAAACAAATGATGATTAGATGTTAAGTTCGGCTAGCAAATTGGTAATTCCCCATGCAATATAGCATAAATCAAGCATTCACAATTCATAAACAGGCAATATAGCATTAAAAGCTTACATCGTTATCGCTTATTTTGCAGCCAAAAATTCACCCCATACAACAAACTGAAAACCTTGACATCAAGAGCTGCCGAATTTACGACCAGACAGCCTCTCCGACTCGAATAGTATATGGTTTATAAGTCCCCTTGCGGCACTGAAAATCAAGGAAGACAGATGAAACATTTTGAATTACACAGATTCCATCAAAGAAGTTGAAAAAGAAATGCATTGTGCATGCCCTGTATGCAAGTGTTTGTGCACATTAATTGAAGAATTGGTCATCAATTTGCCTTCAAATTAGCCCATGAAGCATGATATACAAAAAAAAGTCGAAATGAGAGTTAAAGAAAACAATCAAATATACTTACTCATCCTTCAACTTTTGAATCTTCTCTGGATCTGTCTCAAGCATATGTTTTTTGAACTGCTGCCTCACCATATCAACCACAAGTTCCGTATTGTGTTGCTGCATCATTAACAAAACAAGAACCCAAATTCAAGTTTCAATTAAGTTTGGAAAAATGCTTCTTAAAATCTCATTGAGAAATAACAACAAACACATTTTTCACTAAGAAAAAGAAGTGTGTGTGAGAGAGAACTTTGCATACCCGATGACCAACATATTTAGCTCTTCGAAGACACTCGCGGTAAAGCTACAAAGACAAATGGGAAGCAAAATGATTAAATTTTTGGATATAAAACAGTGAGGAAATCAAGACATTTCCGATACTAACTCTGATCACATTATTCGCGAGCTCAGGAGGCAGTGCAGTTTGCAGAGACGGCATGTTCTTATTTTTCCTGTACAAAAATCCCAATCACAATCAACACAGTCAAATATTATGGATTTATTATCGGCAGTAATTCCCACAGGCAAACTGTCGAACACCTTGCGGGCAAATTCATTATGCCACGATGAAACAATGAAATGCATAGATCGATATCAGGAAGAAGTAAAATACGTATGCCAGAGAATCGAAATCGGTGGAAGCGGCAGAGACAGAAATGTGTTTGTTACCTGCGAGTCTGCGACTGTGTGAGAGTGAGTCGGTGACTTGGGGCCCAACGCCAAAACTCAATTCGACTGCTGCAGCGGAAATGCTTTGACTATTTGCGTCGTTGGGTCGTGCTAATACAAGGTTACCTCAATCCTTACGACATGTCGTACATCAGCCATGCATTTCTTCTTTTTCCATTTTTGAATTTCATCAATTTTTTCCCTCACTCTATTGTCGTGGGCCTTGTGATGAGTTTGAGCCTTTATTTTCTTTTTGGCTTAACTTCAATTTGAGAATTCATTTTGGGGAATGTTTTAATTTAGACAATTTATTCTTATTTAAGGGAGGGAAAGGGGAGTTTTTCTACACACTAAATCCTTGAACCCAGGACCTCCTAGGTAGGAGTTGAGCACCGAACCAACTGGGCTACTCACCACTGACGAATGTGTGATATAGATTCACATTCTAACGATGCAAGCAATTATTTTACAATATAAGTTCGGCGAAACAACACGCTCTCTATTTATCTATATATCCAACTACGTCACTTGAGCTAAAATTGACGGACAAATTTGATCCGGTTTGACGCTTGTGGTTGTGGAACATGTTTTGGTGATGTTTTTCACACATGTTGGTAATGGACAAGGCTAGAACACATAGATTGGGTTGATTAAACGTACACCCCTTCACATTTCCATAAAATAGAGAGTTCCCATTTATTAGCTACACAACACAAAGGTGGTCATGAAATTCATAACTGTTACTAAAAAGCCATTATCCATATAGTGCCAATACATGTAAGCACCCAATATCATTACAATATTTGTAGGGCCAAAAAAGAAGACCCAAATGGTAAATCACATCATCACACTATAAGGGGAAAAACCCAAATAGGGATGGGAGCCTAAGAAATAAATTCAATACCCATATCAGATAAATGGCTCTTGGGCTCTATACAGTAAAACAGTAAATTCTACTATAAATATCAAATTACCCAGCCCAAAAGTAAATTAAATTTTACCCTAGCATGTATACTGGGGTGCCTCAGCCACGCTCTCAGGATCTCCATCTTGCAAGCATTCAATTGGAGGTATAGTTGCTGTCTCTTGAGTCCCATAAGCATTCCAACAAAATGGATCATCCATCAGCTCTCCTTCGTGTGGGTAAAGCTCAACTTCTGCAAGTGTAATGTTTGTGCAGGCCACTGTGTCACTGCAGGCAAAGTGAATTGGAGGCCTCCTCACATCATATGTGCCCTTTATGTTTCTATATGTCAAGTCTGTGACATAAACTGCTGAAGTTTCGTTTCGACAAGCCTTTGATAGGCAGTAATATTGGTCTACTAGTAGGCAGTTCATCACATTCTCCATCTGAATGTTTTCGAACAGTATGGCGGATACGCACCCCGTCCCGCCTTGCCATGTCTTGATTCTGACCCCGTTATCGGACTCCCTTATGACCACGTCACGCACTGTGATGTTGGAAACACATGCCTGGGAGTTGTGCACACCAAGGCTCCCAATGCTGTAGAAAATAGAATGTGATTAATGGTGATTTAGGAAGTACTTGAAATTTAATTCAAGCCGGGTAATATTAGAGCGACCGCTGTCACATAATGTGATTTGAAAATATGATCTCTCTAACATTACTCGTTAAAACTGATGTTTTCTTCTTAGAAAAAAGTTTGTTACAAAAGTTTTTCATGTAGTTCTTGTTAAAAGGTGAAGTTAAAGCCCATCCAATTGTAGCGATTATCAAATGATAAGTAACCTTTTTGCTGAAAAAGTTAAGAAGGGCACTTTCGAACTAAAAAACGGATGGTAATTGGTGGGTGGCAACCAAAGAGAGAATATATCATACCTAATCCCGTGACTTGGCCCACAAGTGACACCTCTTATATCAACATCGGCACATCCTGTTCCTATTGAAATACAATCATCACCTGTTTAAAGTTTAAATCATGCCAAATTATCAATTAATTATATATAATTAACACATAATAATACAAATTTTAAAATAAATAAATAAAACATTTTCCATTTTCATACCATTGCTAATCATAGAGTCATATATTCCAACAGATTTTGTGTTCTCTATGTGGATCCCATCTGTGTTGGGGCTAAGCTTTGGTGAGGAAATGGACAGCTGCTCAATCTGTACACCTTCACAGCCATCAAACTTCATGTGGAACTGAGGACTGTTTTGGATTCTTAACCCTCTCACCACCAAATTGTTACTCATGAAGAATCTAATTAACTGAACAATTCAAAAAAGAACAAGAAAAATATGAACAAAGTTACCATGACAGAATTTTACTACACATTTAACTGCTGCTTGAATTTGACTGTGGGTAATTTTACTTACAGCAGGGCTGTCACATGGTCCTGGCAATGTGGATCCATTAGGACCCTGAGGTAGTAATAAGATCAGAGTTAATATTGGGCATTTAAAAACCGAAAAGTTTACATGAAAAATAAAATAAAAAGAAAGGAGAAGAAAAGATAGGAGGACCAGCTGCTTGGTGTTTATTGAATTGATGGTGAATTAAATTACCCTGTGAGGCTTGCATGGGAGATCCCACCACTTTTGGCCATTGCCTTCAATGGTTCCACTCCCAGTGAAAGTCATTTGGTCAAGTCTGTAAAACACAAGCCACTGTTTTTGGCTGTCTCCTTTAGGCCAAGTCTGAGGCCCCTCCGGCGGCATCAGAATCCCATCTACCTGTTGTTTCACATCAATTTTAGAAAAGTAATTAACCAAATTTCATAACAATGTAGTGTAAAGAGTTTGGATTCTTGCTGCTGTTTTTGTTTTTGTTTTTTTTATGCAAACGGTAGTATTAGGGAGGTGGGATTCGAACAGGACCTCTGGTGCAGAAGTAACTGCTCTTAACCGCTTTACTGCTTTTTTTTATTGGTAATTGAACTTATATCTAAACCCAAAATGGGGGTCGTTTCATTTTGGGTATAAGCACGATATAAGCAGAAAAACATAATCAGAAGATATGTTTTCAATTATTTTGATCGATCAACAACTGTTATTGACAGCTAGATGAACTTCTTTACTGAACATTAGAGCACAAGACATTTGTGTAAAAATTAAAATGAAAAATCTTACTTGGAACACCAGTCCAGGCTGGCAAGGACCTGAGAAGATGGTTGAAGTGATTTTGAAGCAGTAATCTGAAGGAGCCAAAACCACACCAGATTCTACAGCACAGGCTTCTTTCCAAGCCTCTCTAAACGCAGCAGTGTCATCAGCAGAGCCATCTCCAACTGCCCCATAATTCATGACATTGAAAACACAATCTGAAGAACCAGAAGGATTATTTCCAGGGTCCTCAGGGAAAGGGTCGGAGGGCACATTTGGAGGAGGGCTGAGGCTTGGGGTTGAAGGAGCAACTGGCTCGCCAGTGTCAGGGGAAGGAGCAACTGGCTCACCAGTGTCAGGGGAAGGAGCAGGGGGGCTTTTGTTCCTCTTGTGGAAATGATATCTTCCTTCCACATTGCTTGAGTTTTGGAAGATCAAAAGACTCAATGTGATCCATAGGACCATAAACCAGTGAATTGGCTCCATATCTTTTCCTCTGAGAAAATTACCAAAAAGCACTTTTAAGAAAAGCAGCAAATGAGAGAGAAGAAGAAAGAACGAGTTTAAACTTCTAGAGAGCAGAGAGAAGGGCCTGAAATTATTAAGTGGCCTGGCATTGACGACCAGTTGAAAGATAGGCTCTAATTTATACTCAAAATTATAAGTTTCCAAAGTGAATTGTTTTCATGCATGTATCCTACACGTGTCAACTTCAGGTTGAATGAAAAAAGAAAAAATACATACATATATACATATATAACTGGTTGGAGGCTTTTATGGGGATTTTGGAATTTGGTCTTCTGTTGCAACCTTGTGGACTGTTACTCTTTGTTCTCTAGCAGATTTATTTCTAGTGATCGCTTACCTTTTTTTCTCTGATGCTATATATTTCGTTTTGTTTTGGTTCTGCGCCATGTGGTCCAGCAGGAATTCTAGTTTCGTCCCCCATTTTTTTATTTTCTTGGCAGTTGATGTTTTCTTAGACACCAAACACAAACACATGACACATTCTCAGATGAGCTTGGGAGGAACTTTGCTTTTCTGTAGTTCTGAGCTTGTGAACTGCTCTGAGGCCCAAGTTTCCTAAATCAGTGTGCTGCAGCAACCAGATGTTTTTTTATTTATAGATTTTATACAAATTTTTTTTTTTTCTGTTAATTTGAAGTGCTCTGTAAACATAAGCAATTTCTGCTAGCAGTAGGTAGACGCACTTGGGTTTCTTGGATTGGCGGTTTGAAGCAAACTCAGGAAAGATAAATTGTGAACCCTAAAAGACATAATCAATTATATTTTTAAATTTTTTGCTCTGTTAGACTGTTATGCTAAATATTTTTACTGCTTACCAAAAAATCACTGTCCACTAAGCCTTTGGCATAATTTCATTTCATTCACAGTAAGTAAATTTTGTGACATTTATGCAAGATCATGTCCATAATATATGAATGCAATGCAGCCACTCAACTCAAATATAGTCACGAAGAAACAAAAAAAGAAATATAGATAAAAACTATTGGTTTTGACAAAGTATATATAACTCCAAGTCAAAGGGGTAGCCCACTGGAAAATGACATTAGCTTGTAGACTAGTGATTTTAGGTTCGAACTCTTATGACACCTTTGTAGTGTAAGTGTGTGAGAACTCCTTATCCCCTTATAGTTTAGACAATTGCTTGTACTAAAAACAAAAGAATAAATAACTCCCACATTATGTACATGTTCGATGTGTCCATTCAACATGATACATTATTGTGTGAGTTATTACATGGAAAAATAATGGGACCTACAAATTTTAACATTAAGATTTAGTTTTATATACTTCAATTTGCTCAACGGAAGTACAAAAATAGTTTACTACATGATCAAACATATAATACGTACAAAATATGTTTGTTAGGGCCAATATATATACAGAAATTTTCCTATGCGGACATCTGGACATTATTATCGTGCGGACGTTATGTATTTTGTACTACTCCTCTCTGCTTTCTTGCCTGTTTACAGACATCCGGATAAGATAATAACTAATATATATATATGGACAACTATAACCTTCTTCAACACAAAATACTTGTCATCTCTAACTACTCTAGTTAACTAACCACATCATTGAATAACTAATCAATAATCAAATTCTGTTTGAGATGCTTTGTTCTCTCATCTCAGGGAATTCTACAACTACAACTACAAGTAAATGTCATATCATAAATACAGTACAATATTCATGTGATATAGAGATCAAAAGAGAGCAGAAGTGAGAGTGATTTCTCTAGGCTTTTTGGAATGTAGGGATGAGATGACAGAATAAAATATAGCTGCAACAGGAGAGGACTGAGAGGAGATTGGGTGAATGTGGTTTTTATGTAAAAGCAATAACTCTCTCGTGACTCTTGATTGTTGTTTAGCTCTTTTTGTGGGTGTGGCCATAGAAGCAGGAAGGCATGTAGTAGGTTCCCGACAACAATGTTAAAACCATTCACGGGTCCATTCAAACCCACCGCCCCCGCCCCCGACCCCCTATCGTCCATAACCCGAATGTCCAAACCAACTTCTATGCACTCAATTGATCACCTTACTTAAACTGCAATAAGCATGCTAATTATCGGTAACCATAGCCAAACAGTTTAACATGGTATGTTAAATAAAATTTCACTCAACCAATTTTGCTTAACAATATAACCAATTTTGCTTAACAATCTAACAATATAACGTATCGGAGGATTAGAAATACATTTTTGAACTATCATATTATAACAAACAATAGTACTCACCTTATCACTTGCAATGCCTGATTCTTCGTTTGATGCTCGATTACGCCTCTCCCACCATGCAAATTAGGAAATTAAGCCAATGAGATTATTTGTAACATAACGTAAGGTGGTGCTACCTAATTAGACTGCATTGCAAGTGCATGACTTAGCTTTGTAAAATGCGAAGTGTGGAGGTCGCTTTTATAGAGGTTAGATTTTGTAGTGGAAATTTGGAAGCATGGAATGTGTACGTGCATATATGGTGCATGTGTTTGTCTGAGTCTTTCACGTGCCAACTCTCACGGGTGAGCTCAAAGCTAATGAGAGAGCCCTTGTGACAAAAATTTGTGCCGCACTTTTTGAAACTGTGATTGGGCTGATTTTGTGGTTTTCAGCTATGACACGTAGCACGGCTATTTTGCACTCGCCTCACGCACTCTGCTGTTGGTCGACAAACCACATGGGCCTGCCTACGTGTCACGTTGTTGTAGGTTGGAATGGAAGTGTGAAAAGAAAAGGGTTTGGAATCGAAGTTCCAAAAAAAAAATTCACATGCAGCTATAAGTCGATTTTGCTGAAATTCAATACATGAATGGAAGCATCGAGAGCGCGGCACGTGGCAGCTGGGAATTCACGGGATAGTGTTTCTGCGTGTCACGGGTGAGAGAAGGATTAAGCTTTTTAATTATGTTATTAGTTTAATTCAGTTTGGTTTAAATACTTAACAGATGTGTTTTAGTGTGTATGCAAAGCATAAAACAGAAGTTGGGTTGTACGCCTCCCGCTTTACAGAAAAGCACAAACAAGAGTTGGGTATCATTGTCTCAATCTCTCAATCACACCTAGAAAGATTTGGTACTCTTTTAATTTTTAAAATATTTCATGGTTCATAATTTAAAGTTACTTTTGGTGTATACTATTGTAATGATTGATATATTTAAGAGGAGAGACCTGAAATCATTTTTATGAGTATTTTATTTTGTTAGTTTGGCATATTATGTCGATCGACTGTCAACCTGTACCATGAATTGCTATGAAGAATGGTGTGTCACGGTTATCACTCATATTGATTATTGCATAAATTATTTGAAATCTTACCCTCTTTATAACAATCTAAATTATTGATGCAAAGGACCAACTAGTGTAGTTGTTGGGAGTTTACTCCACCAAGGTAAGGTCCCTGGTTCGAGTCCTAACATTCGTGTTGTGTGTGTGAGTTTAATATATTATCGCCCATTTCAATAGGAAAGATCCTCAAAAATATATATATATATATATATTGATCGTGTGAAATAATGTCTATTAGAATTTAGACAAAAGTTAACATAATATGCATACATTATAGAAAATTACTCGTCATCTTAAACCCTTTTAACTGGCATTGAAGAATGAAGTACGCATTTACTATTCATACTAAGATCATTCATCGCATTTTTATGTGTAACTTTTCTTCTTGTTTTCCCTTGTTGATTGAAGAACCTCGTCTTAACAATAAAAAATGCATCCCAAATGCATTGCCCTACATGGACAAAATTAACTCTTAAATAACTAAGCTAACCAAAACCAAGCTACATTGCCACTTTAGCTCTGGCTGGGTTGCGATACTGTATTTTATATTTCATTGGAATAATATGCTTGTATTTGTGTCTTCTTTCACTTGCAACGTAATGATGTTAGTCACACAGCTGGTAATATATATTAAGAGCTGGCAATCACGGATTGGGTTCTCTCTCGCTTATTTATTTAAGATATACATTTAAAAATTAAAATTGCTAAGATGAATAAAATACAAGAGAGCGGGCACAAAACAACACTTTCACTTGCATATTAACCGGACTTTTTAAGGGAGATTCACTATTATATCCAATATTGTGGTCCAAATTATAAATAAAAAAAACCCTACATGAAATGGACTTTAGAAACACACATAAAATCCATTTACAACATAATAAAGAGACTTCAAACTTCCTATAATTACAAAACTGCCATAGTTTTCTCAAAACAAACCCAACCCCAAAACCTCATAAAAAACCTAAAACACTTAATAGGGCATTAAAGTAATTTAATAATTAAAATTAAATTCAATAGAGCATTAAATTCATTTTTTGGGTTTTTTTTATAGAAATTAAATGGTGTATGATTTATCTATATTATTAGTGCTAAGAATGGATATTTAACTGAATATATCCTTTTCTTTTAACACAATTTTAATTAATGTCATTCTCGACTCTATAGTTGGTGCTTCTCCTCTCACCAACACTTGATAGTTAATCCCATTTTGGTTCTCGAGCTGCATTTTTCTCCACCTTCTTTTCACTTTCTAATGGGAGTTTTTTTTTTTCTTCATATTTCTTATGAGGATTTACATATTTTAATTTTATCATTAGGGTTATCTTGCCATGCCTTCGACTTTTCGCGCAATGTGGGAACTGAGAAAAATTCGTGCAAATTGGTTATTGAAAAATACGTGTGTTGTATCCAATGATTATGCAAAATGTTAGAACGTGAATATAAGTTCCAAAATCAATTGGTTATGGGTGGACAGGAGCAAGATATTTTAAATACTAAAACAAAACCTATTTCCGATCTCTTGGATCACATGGTCCAAGAAACTTGTGGTCACCTATCATTGGATTATATCCAATGGATCACCCACTTTTGCACTTATTTTTAGAAATTTTTTTTGAATCCTTGAATTTATATCCAATGGTGAGTGACCACAAATCTCTTGGACCCTTGTGATCCAATAAATCGAGACTGATCTTTTAATATATGATACTCTCAACAATATATACATATTTTTTTGTTCTTATTTACTTTTATCTCATTTTTAGATCGCCGCAACCAACTATGAATTTTGGAAAATACATATTTAGATACAAACTACAAGGCCCATTGTTTTGTCCTGCCCATTTAAGTCTTGATGGGCCATGATGTCAAGAGCAGGCCACAAGTACAGCAATGCCAATGCCAATTGCGATTTCGAACGTGGGCATACTCCAAGCATCCAGGAAATGGGCCGCTAAAACCGGACCAACGGATTCGTGTAGCGACCTTTGTGCCTCATGATTACACGTGTCCAATAGCAATCCATTCTCTGTTATGTCGATGATGACTTCTTTTTTATTTTTGGGACCACTATGGATTTTTTTTTGGTGAGATGGGGCCAAGAAGGCCAGAACAAAAAAGACTAAACAACCACTACTTTAGGCCTAGCCAGGCTGCAAACATCAGCAACAAGGCTATCACAAACACAAGGAGGCGCCAGCTCAAACTGATGAAAGCCAGGAACCCTATCATGACTCATGTGAGCCAAAGCATCAGCAACACAGGTTTGTTCACGAAACACATGAGTGAGAGAACAAAACCAATCCAGTTGCATCTTCAATTTGCAACAATTTATCAAGCTAAAAAGAGGATGAGTGGAAGCAATGGAACCAGCAAGAAGAGACACCACAGAGTTAGCATCACATTCCACCTCAACATGTCTGCAGCCAATATCCCAAGCCAAATGAAGCCCCCAAAAAATACCCCAAAGCTCAGCCTCAAGAGTAGAACCAACACCCTGATTGACAGCAAACCCCGTAATCCAATCCCCTGCAGAATTTCTAATCAAGCCACCTGCGCCGATAGCACCAGAATAAGATTTCCGACTCCCATCAGTGTTGAGCTTAAAAAAACTAGGAAGAGGGGCATGCCAATGCACCTGCACTATGGATTTTCGGTATTATTATTTTAATTTTCTATGACAATGAATGAGCTACAAATTAATTGGACCGACATGGTAATGCATTCATAGCTTCAGGCACAAGGCTATATTTTTTTGGGTTAATTTCAATTTACTATCAAGAACTTTTGACATTAAAGCATGTTTGGCCTTGAATTCTCAATTTTAACGATTACATATCCTAATCATTTTAATTTTTTGCAATTTGGTTTCGCCGTTAGCCTTACCGTTAGAATTTCCATTAAGGGCTGTTTGTACTATATCTGACTAAGCAACTAGAAGCAAATCTAAGCAAGGCAAAGAGTTCAACATTGAAATGTTACAAGATGTATAAACTCCCCATCACCTATAAAAGGATACCACTCTCCACTTAGAAATGAATCTCTAGGTTGGGCTTGATATTTAGTCACGAGCTTATACTTTCTTCAATTTATATCTAGGCTCGAACCCTTGTACAAAATGTATATACACATTATTATGAGAATGAAAATATATTTCTTTGTGGACGTAGCCCATTCATTAAAGGTGAACCACATATATATTGTCTTTTGTATATTTATCAATTGCCCAAATCCTCACACACATGGTGAAGGTCCTCACTTTCATCCATCATCCATCATACCTCATCACTAAGTTAGGCCCAAAAGTGCTAAACCATTTTTTAGCTTAAACAAGTGCTAATGTGGCATATGTGGGATCCACATTTTAAACTTAAATTGCTTAATAAGAACAACTAATTAAAAATAAGAAAAAGATTTATAAACACAAAATAAAAACGAAAACCCCCCCAAGAAGCCACCCCATTCCCGGCCCTACCCCACAGCCTTAGCCACACCACCCAAGCTCCTCCGCAGCCACCATAGCTAAAGCTCAAAACTCAAGCTCTTGCAAACCCACATGTGGATCGGGAAAATCAACCAAATCAGTCCCCTACCCATTTGGGTTTTCGGACGGATGCTCAATCCCGTTAACTGTTCAAATAAAAACGAAATCACACTCAACGAATTCACAGTCCAAAACGTAACCAGAAGCATCATCTTTGTCAACCTCCCCTTATCTTCGGTCCAAATTTCATCGCTTTCCACTTTCTTAGTGCAAGGGGCGACTGTAGCCTTCGTAAGTTCGTAACAAAGTTATTGAAGTTTCTGATTTTCTATCCGGGGCGGCTGTGGGGTGGGGCCAAAATTGAGGTCGATATTGGAGTGGTGAATTAGGTAAGGGGAAAATTCAGGATCTTTGAGAATGTTCTTCCACTTTCCCGGTTCGTACTTTGCAAATCCAGCCAGTAGGCCTTCTTCCTCATTCGTCGTCCACTTTTGCTTTTGGTTTCCCATTATACCCATCTCTCTCTCTCTCTAAGCTTTCTCTCTCTGGTCTCTTTGTCTTTAGTCCTTTCTCTATCTAAAACCCTCTCTCTCTGTGGTAGCTATGGAGGAGCTTAGTAATGCTGGGTGGTCTGGCTGAGGTTGTGGGGGTCGGGGAAGGTGGTGGCTTATAGGGTTTTCTTTTTTTATTTTGTGTTTATAAATCTTTTTCTTATTTTTAATTAGTTTTTTTTAATGTATTGTTAATATTTTAAGATATTTAAGTTTAAAAAGGTGGATTCCACATATATCACATAAGCACTTAACAGAAATTCTAAAGGTAAGGCTAACAACAAAATCAGATTGCAAAAAATTGAAAAGCTTAGGATATATAATCATTAAAATTGAGAGTGCATCCGCAAACATGCCTTAATGGTAAGAATTTAGGGTACTTAATTGAAATTAACTTCTTTTTTTTTTCTTGTAAAAGACATTGATCAACACATATATGTATATATGTGGCCCATATTTATATGTACGACTTTGTCTTTTGGAGTCGTTGTATTCTAACGTGAGGGTGTCATATATGGATCATAGATGTGAACATTTATATTAGCCACATGATTCATATGAATAGTAACTTCACTTCAGTTTTATGAAATGATCTTGTAGTTAATATGAATGTCCACATAAGGGGTCCATACATGACACCCTCACTATACAGGAGTAGCAGCCCAGCCCAAATTTTTCCAAAAAAAATATTGAATGTTTCTCTCGTCTTGTCTTGTCTACAGCAACTTCTCCTCTTCTCTGCAACAACTTCTCCTCTACTTCTCTTGACATATAGACATCAACTTCTCCTCTTGCTAGCAACTTCTCTTTTTGGCAACAATTGATCTTCTCATTCTCTCATTTTTAATTATCTTATGTATTTTTAATTTGAAATTGAGTATTCTCGGGTTTAACTAGGAATGAATTAAATTTTGGGGATTTTGTTGAAATTAATTAGGGCTTTGATTTTATGAATTTTGTTGAGATGTTTGATTTGGTGTTGGTATTGTTGAGATTTTTTATTTGTGTTGGTATGTTTGATTAAATGCATTGATGCTATTATGAGAATTGGTTTATCTTTGTTGACATGTTTGATTTATTTTCTTGGCAAAATCTTCCCGAATTTCCCATTGTTGAGTGACAAGTTGAAAAAGTTGAGAATCAAAGAGTTAATGATGATCAAAATTTTAATATCAATTATCTTAAGTGTGATTCAATATTACGTTGTCTAATTTTAGTTTTTGTATTTATTAAATTTTTATTTATTGATAGAGATGCATTTGAGAGTAAGGCTCATTGCGTCCTTCTGACTTTGTGTATCTTTATATGTTTATTAACAAAATTCATTCATACAATATGTAAGTTTTGCCCAGCCGACTTTTGAATCCTGAAATTGCCACTGCACTATAAAATTTATCAACTATAGAATTTCGCTTGTCTTTTGACGTTATCTTGGGACATGTAATGTGGGTTTGCCCTTTGAGATTGATAAATGGATCTCTTTTATTTAACGTGTGGAATCTTTGATAAGTAATTGTATATCTTTTATGGTCAAGAGAAGGAAAGGATACTTTTATGGTCAAGAGAAGGAAAGGATAAAAAAAATTTGTATATGTGGACAAAAAATTAGGTAAAAAGTACATATTAGTTTCTTTCAAAAGCTACCAAAAGCCAATGTTTATCTAGAAATTAAACTGTGTATATACTTGGATGGTGGCAGTGCAGATAGAAGGTCAAGGACTGACTCATTAAGAGGTGGATGTAGTTACATTTTAATTAAAAAGAAAAAGGTAAGTCAAAATCAATATGGAGAAGCATGGATTTTTCATAGCCTAGAATCATATCTAGAACCGCTAAACTAAAAACTAGTTGATTTGTAAATAATTATTTGAATGGCAAAATTGTAGCAATGATCCCTCAACTAAGACCTAACTTTACTTTTTGTTCTCATATCGCAAAATTGTTACGGTGGTGTTTCAATTAGATCATGCATTGTACCACTAGTCATTTCCGTCAATTCTGTTTGTTTTACCGTCAAAATTGACCACATGTCAAACACATGATATATATTTTAGGGTTAAATAAGACTTTTACCTAGCCACCACCTCCGTCTACCCAAACCCAGTCACACCCAACCTCTTCCCCCACATCTACCAATTCCTTTACCTCACCAACCCATAATATGGTCAATCTTCTAGAGATGTGGACCTAAAGAAGCATATAATATGGTCCATCTTCCATCTTCACAAGAAGCTATGCTCTTTGGAATTTTTCCGGGGATGTTGTTGTTTGAAATATTGTTAACTTGCAAGTGCACGAGGCGTTGGGTAGTATAACTTGTGTAAGTACGAGGTCGATCCCACGAGGATTGATGATAGATTGATTCAATTTGATTCCCTGCACAAAATAGAAATGAAAAGAAAATAAATGCAACAAGAAAGAAAGAAAAGAAATTAACTCAAGCAAATTAGTTACCAAGTTCAATTTAGATTCACAGATTGATTCTAGCTAAAGTATGATTAAGCCATGGTGTTTGGTCCTAACCTTGTATTCCTAATTCCCTAATTAGATCCTTCTTGTCGAACCTAAATTAAGCATTAGAAATCCATTAAGCATAGAAGAATGTTTTAAACAACCAAGCATGTATCTAATCCATGTTGTCGAATGTCCATACATACTCTTCCTATTCATAGTTCAATTTGAATTAATGCATGGTGTCTACTCTTAATTCAAACCAAGATAGCTAACATACAAGTTTTAATGGTGATTATTCATTCAAACAAGCATATTAACTTATAAGCATAATGAATAAGAACAAGAACTATAATTGAAACTTGGAAACTAATTAAACTTGAAAACTAAAGAAAAGAAATTACATTACAATGAAAAATAAATTACAACTAAAAAGTAAAATGGTTTTGTTACAACAATTGAGAACTAAAAAGAAAACTAAGAGAATTTGAGGGAGAGAAGGGAGAGGAGCTCTAGAGAGATGTTTGAGAGCTCCCCCCCTTGGGGTGTGTTTACATGTTTGGAGAACTCACTATTTATAGGCCTAGGGGAAGTATAAATCTGATTATACAATTGAATTTATTAATCACTCTCACTTCACCAACTTACACCACTCAATTCACCACTAAAATGATTAGCTCATGCATGACAATGCATTGCAGTCAGCTTGTGGGCTCGATTTGGGCTTGTTCCTTCACTCTAACAAATCTGCAAAAATATGGATCTTGAAGCTCTTTGTCTTATCTTTCCAAGCATATGCAGCCCAACTCAAGGAAAATTCGGGAAGGCCTTCAAAAGTCATTTTTGGCCCAGTAACGCAGATCCTGCCGATTTTGACCTTAAGCTGCCAAAACTTGTATAACTTCCTCTAGAGGACTCGGAATCATGAACCGTAAAATGATCCAGAAAATAGACTTCCGTATCTTTCCAATGACGTATGGCTCATTATCTGGTTCTTCTTGAGCAAGTAGAGTCCAATCTGTGAAGTTGACTGATCTGCAGACACCGTTTTGAGCTAACTTGACTCCAAAATGCATTAAATGAGTCCCAAACTTATTATACTGAAACAAACACAAAATAGATTAAAAGCACAAGTTTAACTCAAAAACATAACCAAATCATAAGTTAGAAGGGTACAAAATGATATGTAATTATGCACCGATCAAATATCAAGCATTGAAAGCAACGGGCAATCTTGGAACTGGTATGGGAGTTTGCCTTCCAAGTTGTTATTGGAAGCCATGAAAGTTTGAAGATTTGGAAGAGAAAGAATGCTAGAACAAAGAGATGATTCAAGTTGGTTCCAAGAGACATCAATGAAGGAAAGAGATGCAGACAAAGCAATGTCCACATGAATTTGGCCAGTAAGATTGTTTTTGGTCAGTCAAGTAGGGTCTTAATAAATATTTTATAAGAATTTTCCTATTTGCCCTTAATTTTGACAGAAAATTTAACTCATTTGACGAAAAGACCAATGATGCAACATGAGATCTAATTGAAACACCACCGTAACAATTTTGTGACATGAGGGACGAAAAGTAAAGTCTGATCTTATTTGAGGGATCATTGCTACTAACTTATAATGTTATAAGTTACTTTATGAGAAATTTCAAATCATGGGACATTATTTTAACTTTATTCCCTATGGTATGTATTTTGTGTTGCCTCACATTTAAGAGGATTAATAACACAATGTACTGAAAATAATAATAATAGTTTTCCTAATAATAATATAGAGTATAGTTTGGCAAAGGACCCACCAGTGTAGTGGTTTGAAGTATTTACTCATTCAAGTAGGTCATGAGTTTGAGTCATAGCATCTATGTAGTGTGTATGAGTTTAATATACTATCGCCTTTCTCAATAGGAAAAGTCTTAAAAAAAAGAATATAGTTTGAAGAAATTTAGAATAGTAACATTTTATTTCAAAACATACCTTAAGCAATCATGAAATTTTTCCTAATATTACAATTGGAAATTTGAAACAAAGAGACTTTAGCTTCATAATGCAGGTAGGGGCAGAGCTAGAATTGTAAAGTTGGGATGCCCGAAATAGAAAATACAAGTATATAAAATACCTAAGTATTCAATAATTACATGTCTAGAACCAAAATTTTCTAATTTAGTCATGTCTAATTTGTTTTAGTTGGAATTTTAACTTAAATTATAAGTTGTTTATTACTAGTTTTATAAGTTATATATAATATAATATAGTAGAGATAAAAAATCTTTTGGGGGGCGGTTGGGCCACCTGTGCCTGAAGTGGCTCAACCACTAAATGTAGGAAATATTTTCTTTCACTTTAACCTAAGGTGCCCTCATCATCATTCTCAACACTTGACACGTGTTCATGGACATAACCATAGTTAAATATTTGCTTTGTATTTGAGGAACTGTGGTTATGCCCATGGACACATGTCAAATATTGAGAAGGATGATGAAAGGCACACCTTAGGTTAAAAACTTAAAGTAGTGAGCAAAAATGCTCTCCTATAACGCATTTATTTACTTATCTTCAAATTATTTCCAAAATGGGAATTAATAAAAAGACAAAATCAAACGGCACCTGAAGTCGTAGCAATAAGGAATAAAATATCGATGGTATCGGAAATATCGGTAGTCCAAAAATAAGGAAATTTCGATGGAAATATTGGGATATTATCGATATTTCGATCCATGTCGTCAATATTATCGATATTTTGGTCAATGGAGATTTAAAATATCGATGGTATCGGAAATATCGGTAATCCAAAAATGTGGAAATTTCGATGAAAATATCGGGATATTATGAATATTTTGTTCCATACAAGTGCAATTTCGAAAGGAAAAAAGGGCAAAATGGAAATGAAAAAGAAAAACTGAGAATTCGAAAAGAAAAATGACAAACTGAAAAATCCCAAAAGAAAAATGACACTGCTTGAAATCCAAAACCAAGCACCTCAGAGTACCATATTGCGTAATTTTCCCCGGTACATATATATACAACGCTCACTCACACGCCTTGTTAACTCTTCTGGTTCCTACACAGATTGTCCTCATTTGCTCCTCTTCCTCTTTGTCATTTCCTCTCAAACCGTTCGCTTCTCTCTCTCTCTCGTCACTCTCACTCTCTCTCTCTCCTGTCGCAAGGGTTTGAGTTTTCAATCCTAATTTGACCCGGCTTCAATGGCAATGCTCGGGCGCCGATCACACACAGTTCGCGCATTGTTTATGTTGTGATCTCCGGCCGATCGCGTCCGGTAGGCATCGGTTCGATTCGCCGCCATGTTTGAAGCACACGTAAGGCTCTTTGTTCTTCTCCTTCTGGTTTTAATTGTTTACACCATGAATTTGACTATCTTGGTGCTCTAGTTTAATATATTTGATCGGGTTAGCTTGTTTAATTCTTGAAATTTGACGAAATAAAATTGGGAGGAATCAGAAGTGCATGGGACTCACATAAAAAATGGAATTCAATTACATGATTTGGATTTCCAACACAGAGAAGGTATTTGGATTCCGGATTTAGGGAGCAATCGGAATGATAATTTTTTTCCCTTTATGCCCTCACTTACTTTCATTATTTCCAAGATTATCCGTAACTCTAGAAATAAAAACAAAATCTTTTTAAGTGTTAAGGATTAACTAATAGAAATACTTATATTTATAAAAAAAAATCTTAAATTTATAAAAAAAAAGCAAAATCATTTTAGTGTGTCTATGAAATAAAAAAGTAATTTAATTTTTTCTTACTATTATATACTTTATCAAATTTTATTAAAAAAAGTATATAAAATATTTGATTTGGGTCAAGGGCATTTTAGTAATCATACTGGTTTATATTCCGATTCTGCTGAATTAGTAAACAGCTTTATGGAATTCTATTCCGATTCCAAACAGTTTTAGTAAACAACTTCAACAAGAATATAATTTTGATTCCGCCTCATTTCAATTCATCTTCAATCCAATTCCTCCTCAATTCAATTCCTATCAATTTGATTACGGATTAGTAAACGCGCCATTAGTTATTGGCTTTTGCTGGATTCGTATTATTTCCTCTATGATTTATTCTGTTTTTACAGGTATTATGTATATCTAAGTGATTATTCAAAGAACGCAGTATTATTATCAATCTTAAAATGTTCATTAAGTGAATTGGCTGGCGTGACAGCGGAGAACTGGTTTCTTTACAATGTTTAATCCCTGTGAGTGTAATAGGAAGTGATTGTTCTTTCGGTTAAGATAGGCTAGTGTGCATGTTGGGATTTTTGATGGCTAGCACTCTGCAAATGACAATGCAATGGGTTGAGCATTTTGAGTTCCAAGTTTCACATACTTATAGTGTGATTTTTTTTATTTTAATGAAACCTATTTTAAAGACTAAATGAAGTTGCCCAAAAGTTGATAAACCCAATGCTTGACACAGAGACACATAAGAATGATCATGATGAATAGTTTGGTTCGGGAGCATCACCCACAGACACACACACACACACTCTCTCTCTCTCTCTCTCTCTCTCTATGTTCAAATATATAAAAATCATTGGAAGATTCTAGTTCGGACTGAAAATGATATATTATGAAGGTTTTTTCATAACTTATAACTAAGGTTTTCAGTTTATAAAAAACATTGTCACAACCATATATACAATCTTAACACGCTTACCTACAATCTTAACATAATTGCCATCAAGTCTCCTCATAAGTGGTGAGACAAGAAAGGTTAGGAGTGGAATGGATGCATTAAAAGCAAGTCAAAGTTCAATCACGGTGGACCTGCGATGCACTGAGCAAACATAGATACAATTAATGAAATTCACTGACTGCCTAAGAAACAAAAGTATTCCAGTTCATACTCCGCAGAACATAGGGATATCTCTGAAATCATTGGAAACCTTAGTCCCATAAGAAAATCATTTCCCCTGGTTTTGGCTTGAAGAGCCTGTATTCCAAAATCTCTGCATGTAATTTAATTTTTTGTAAGATTTCTAATGTAGTTTAGATTTAGATTAAAATATCGTCCAAAAAAAAGAAGATTAAAATCTTGTCCTTGCATGCAATTTTTCTTTCTTGATAATAAAAGTGATGTTTGCCATATGAAAAAACGGATTTATGTTTCAACGTTTCAACACTAACGAACATCATGTTTGATCGTATCTAGTAGCTCTACATGAAATGATAACTTATAATGCTTTGTTGGTAGGTTCTGCACTTGCTTCGAAGATATTTGGGGGAATATGTCCATGGACTCTCAGTTGAAGCTTTAAGAATCAGTGTCTGGAAAGGTCTGTATTATGACTTTAGTGGGCTTGAGCCGCGTATTTTCTCATCCTTCCTACCTAATTCTTTAAGATTACTACATTTTGTCATAATGTTTGTGGAACTTTTAAGCACTTTGGTTACCGTCTTTGCAAAATGTACTGGCATACAGTGGTTTTAAAATGACTCGCTGATGTGGCCCTTTTTTCAAAATAATGGTTGGTGTTTTTCTTTTCCCTAGGACTCTACACTCATATCTTTCCTCTAATTAACAGGTGATGTTGTTCTAAAAGATTTGAAATTGAAAGCAGAGGCCCTAAATTCACTAAAACTTCCTGTCACTGTGAAAGCTGGTTTTATTGGTACCATTACATTAAAGGTAGAAATTTCTTCACTGCTTCTTCACTGGTTGGGTTTTGGTTCTTAATTCCCGTTAATCTTATGGTCCCTTTCTTTTTGATGTCCTAAATTTCCTCTTTTCTATTATAAATCCTAGGTTCCCTGGAAAAGTTTAGGCAAAGAGCCTGTGATTGTTCTCATTGACCGTGTATTCATTCTTGCTTATCCAATTACTGATGGCCGGACTCTCAAGGTAGGGTGATCTTTCTTTCGTGTGGAAAAATTATATTTCAATTGCATATTGTTGGATGTCTCTTTTCTTGTGTCCTAAGATCGTCTTGTTTTACAGTTACTGTCATCATCATCAATTTGATAACTCTACTTATTAATTTTGTTTTGTAGGAGGACAGGGAAAAACTATTTGAAGCAAAACTTCAACAGATTGAGGTGAAATTTACATACTTGTAATTGTGTCTATATATGCTCTGTCTATGTATGGTTTTGACGGACATCTCATTCATCCCACTTGTAATATTGTCTTTATTAGTAAATTTGTGTTTCTTAAAAAAAAAACTGGTAAAAGTAGCAAAATAGAAAATTCATATTGTGAGGATTAGAACTGGAAGAGCTTTGTCAGTTGAATTTGACTGTATAGTGTGGGTCTATGACTGGCCTAGTTATCCTATAATTAATATTAGTTGATGGAGAAAAAAAAAGATCCGGGAAAAAAATGCATACAACACCTATGTCCTCCTAGTGTGTTTTCTTATACATTCAAATTGAAGTGTTCATTGGTCATGGTATATGAAAGTTTGTTTTATTTATTTATTTATAAATATTATGTTTCGATAAAATTTGCATTTTCACACAGGAGAAGTTTTCAGATATAATCCCTAGTAAAATATTTAGAATTTTTTTTTCTTATATTGTGTGCAGGAAACAGAGTCAGCGACTCTTGAAGCAATATCAAAGTCAAAGGTAGGAAGTGTATGGTTCTTAATTTTATTGATCTTTCATTTTGGGACTCTTTTATTGGTTGAACTTAATTTGCATCCTGAACGGTTTTTGTAACCCCCCTCACATATTTTGTCTTGCTTATCTCAGTATTAGTTGTCGCTGGAGTTGCCTGTGATATATGTTTATGGCACATATTAGTTAGACCTACTTTTTTCTTTTATGATCTTTTTTTTAAAATAAGAAACACAAAAACCTGCACAAAATTCTCGTATATTTTTTAGTGGGTTAACCTAACTAAAAATAGGTTTTGGATGAGGCCACAAACAAGATCAATCTTGTTGGCATGCAGTTTCTTTTTGTTTCTCTCTCCCTCTCTCGCTCTATCTCTCTGCCTTTCCACGTGAGGGAGGATAACAATTAAGATGTTGGGGCTTGTCATTGTGTAAGACTATTATCACAATTTGTGATTTATTCTTCCATTGTATTTAATTTTTTACGAATGGAGATCTTTCTTTGAGCTTTCTCTTGCGTACTTCTGATGTAGTCATTTTTCTACTTAGTTCATTTCATTGTTTACTGAGTGAAATAGAAAATTTAGCGGTTCTGTTGACAGCTGACTGTTTTGCAGCCACCTCCTGGAAATTCATGGCTAGGTTCCCTTATTGCTACTATTATCGGAAATTTAAAGATATCAATTAGCAATGTACATATTAGATATGAGGACTCAGTCAGGTTGGTAAAAATGTCCTTCCTTAGTTTCCTTGAAAGTCTGATATCTTTATTAATTTTGTATACACTCAACTCAGTTTATTTCTACTTTTCTGTCTGGATAAATTGTATTCAATTTGAACTTGCTCTTTGTCTGCTTCTAAAAACAACTGTTTGTTTTGTAGTAATCCAGGGCATCCATTTTGTTCTGGTGTAACTTTGGCCAAGCTTGCTGCTGTTACGATGGATGAGCAAGGGAATGAAACATTTGATACAAGTGGTGCGCTTGATAAGTTGCGGAAGGTTAGCCTTGTCATTTGTTCTTGTGGACCTTGGTTTTTTCGAGAACGCATCATCTGTGGATCACAATATCAAATTCCACTTTGTATAATTTTCTTGATTGTTTTGATGTCTATCTGGACCAAGCCACCTAACAAAAGAAGCAAAGCCACACTTAGCTCAACTGAAAAAACCAAAAACCAGCAGCAACACTTTGCACACAACAAGAGACCAATCAAGATGAATCGCACTATAGGGAACATCCCTAAGATGCTTAGATAAGGATGTCCAACCCTTGTAGCATTGCTTTGATAATTATCTTTTAACAATGTCTATTGTGTTTTGTGGGTTTTGTATATTTTTTATGCTTTTACTTGTAAATTTGATGTTTAATCTTATGTTGCCTACAAATAATCTCCTTGTGACAGTCGTTGCAACTTGAAAGGCTTGCTATGTATCATGATTCTGATAGTGTTCCTTGGAAGATGGACAAGGGATGGGAAGATCTCACTCCTCAGGAATGGGTTCAGGTTTGTTCTTATGCTGCAGTATTACTAGCCTGTATATACTCTTTTATATTAAATGCATCTACTTTTGGTCATGTTGTACATCCTAACCAAATATTATGTGCAACCAAAAAAACTAAATATTATGTACTTAATAATTCTGCTTTCCTCTTTTCTTTGCATCGATGTTGTACTAGATATTTGAAGATGGTATAAATGAACCTGCTGATGACTGTGGAATGGTGTCTAAGTGGGCTGTAAATCGCAAGTATTTGGTGTCACCTATAAATGGAGTTCTAAAATATCACCGCGTTGGAAATCAAGAAAAAAATGATCCGGAGGTTCCATTTGAGAAGGCTTCTCTTGTCCTTAGTGATGTTTCTTTAACAATTACTGAGGTGTGCAATTTTTCCTTCCTATCCTTTGCATCCGAACTCTCAGCTTTTCTTAATTCTTGGTGAGAGTTAATAAATGACAATTAATATTCTTTTAGGACCTCTTTCAAATTTTAGTTTCTCTTGTTCCTCCCTCCTTCCCTCTCTCTCAACGTTTTCTTCTAATACGTAATGCTTTTCTTAGCTCTCCAAGAAGGAGGGGTTGAGGTGTTAATTTCTTCTTTTCCACATCCCATAAAATTTCTTCATTTTCATACTTTCTTGGTAAGCAGCTGCAGTGCTATAACAGATTTTCACTTGTTCTTTTTCAGGCACAATATCATGATTGGATAAAACTGTTGGAAGTTGTTTCAAGATACAAGACATATGTTGAAGTTTCCCATCTAAGACCTGTGGTGCCAGTTTCAGAGGGTCCTTATTTGTGGTGGCGTTATGCTGCTCAAGCAGGCCTGCAGCAGAAGAAAATGTGGTAATATATTCTGTATAATTGATAGAGAATTATGCATGGTGTACATATGTTATTGTCTATGTTTGTAGCATAGGCTGTTTACGGTCTGTTAGTTTGCCTTAAAGGCTTACATGTTAGCTTAATTGTTCGTGTTCTTATTTTCTGAACATATATATCTGTCAATGTTATAAACAAAAAAGTGGGATTGAGTTCAAGAGTGTGCTCAACTTTCAGAAGATATTTATTTTGATAAGCTTAACTTTCAGAAGATTGGTTCAAAATTTTCACCACATGCTTTTGGTATATTGCAAATTGGGAATGCACTTCTATGAATCTCCCAAAGTCGGTTCTGACTTTACGCCTGTTCTCCTAATCAGTTACCGATTCTCATGGGACCGCATTCGGAGTCTCTGTCAGCTTCGTCGCCGTTACATTCAGCTGTACGCTGGTTCATTGCAACACTTGTCAAATGTTAATAATGCAGAAATTAGAGAAATTGAGAAAGATCTGGATTCTAAAGTAATTCTTTTATGGAGGTAAATGATTTACACTGTGC
Organism: Prunus padus; assembly: GCA_024362665.1. NCBI lineage: Eukaryota > Viridiplantae > Streptophyta > Magnoliopsida > Rosales > Rosaceae > Prunus > Prunus padus. The sequence goes on from JANFAM010000016.1 coordinate 7,822,774, forward strand.
ATATATACCTGCTCCTGTATGATTAATTCTATATTTATCTTGCCGTATGCTTCATAGTTATTATTTCAAGTTCAAAGGAACAACACTTGAGTTTGGATTAAATTTGGATTCTATTATTTATATGAAGTGCAAGAGACCTTTCCCTTATTTTTTCTGATTTTTCAACGTATACTCTGACTGATAGAATAAACATACAATTGATCTTCGTGGGGCAATTACAGAACGTGCTCCTGGAGCCTTTATTTATTTATAAGAAATTAAGTAATAAAGATAAAATAAATAAATAAAAAAAGCATTAATTTCAAACTACAGGACAAGATGTCAACTGAACTATCTAGAGTATTGAGTTAACCCTATCTGGTAAGCTTGGTAGGGAATGTACAAAGTGATTAGCTAATGTTCCCTTGTATTACTTGAAATGCCAAAGTAGTAAGACTATCACATGTGATTAACCTTGGAATTTAGTCATGGGACCTGCAAGGAATTTATTTATATTGTTCGGTTCAAATTAATACAAATCGTTAAGTTATATGATTTTGTCTTTAACCCAAAAGTTACCCTTGCATGTCAGAGATTTTGACAGGGATATTTTGTCATGCTTTTGTACGTATACCAAGATCTATCAATGTTACCCCTCCTTTCAATGTGGTAATCAGATTATCTTATTCTGAATTACTTTACTTGACCATGTGCAATTTAAACTTTACTTTCCATGGAGTGTACCGAAGAGGCATTTAAGGATTTATATCTTTAGCGGCCCTGCATATTTTACATTCTGGGCTTCTTTGCTGAAGGGACCACTTTTTATGTTATTGTAGCCTTTCTCTGCTAATATATACTATGAAAACATACATTACATTTTACTAATTGTGTTAGAATATACAATTTGTGTTTGTACAAATTGTTAGTGAAGTGTTAGTATAGTTTGTTTCAGACAAACAGCAGTGTTAGTGTTAAGATAACAAGTATCTTTACAGCTGTTAGTGTTTGTACAAACGCATCTTCTTCCCTTTGTATAGCTATAAATACCTCCCATCGAGATTTAATGAAATATCAGAAATTTTCTGCATCTTATTTTCTACTTGGTATCGTGAGCATACTAATTTGCTCTTTTTACTTTCTTCTTCCTTCCTATTTCTCGTGTTACCACGTATCTCTATCATCTTCACCAAGGGTATATCGACTTGGTGTTCTTTCTATCATTTCTTACTGAAATCTCTCGAGTATGCTCAGAAGTTGCAAAGCTAGACTGAACTTCTACATCAGAAATTTCCTTTTTTATTCTCTCTACCATAAACACAAATTTCCGCTGCTATTATGGGTGACAAATCGAAACTTCAGATTCTCTTGGTGCTGAAACATCTGCCCCAATGATGAATTTCCAGCAAGATACACCTTCCCTCAATTGGGGTAAAGCTCAATGGCACCAATTACCACTGCCTTTTGGTCCAAAGTTCTTGAGATGCATATTGCTGCCCGTGAAAAATATGGTTACATCTCCGGACTAGGACTGCACCAAAGGATTCGTGATCCTAAATTTGAGAAGTGGATGGCCGAAAATGCACTAGTGAAGTCGTGGCTCATCAATTCTATGGCCCCGCCCCCATGATGAATTTTATTCATTGTGAGATCATGAAGATGTCAGATACCGCCAAGAAAACGTATCACGATGCTTCGATGCTTCCCAAGTCTATGAGTTGATGAAAAAATCCTTCCCGTATGCGTCAAGATGGCCGACCATTGACCATCTATTTCCGCGGAACTCAATTCCACCTTTATGGAGCTTGACTTCATTGTCCAATGACTTGAGAATCCATCGACTTCGCCAAATCAAGAAGCGACCAAGAACGTGTCTATACATTTCTTGGCCGGACTTGATCATAATCTGGATCAAGTATGTGGACGTATTCGCCACATCACCTCTTCCCCGATATTGATGAAGCTTATTCTATGGTTCGTAGAGAAGCACACAAAGTCACCATGGCTGCCGAAGGAACCCTTAAGCTTCAGCCTTGGCGATTAATAGGCTCAACCTTGGCAAACTACTACTTCTACAACACCTCGGACTTCTTCAACATTTTCGGAGAGAAAGTGTTCTCATTAAGCGATCGTAAGGGTCATGAGAAGGAAACCGCCGGAAAATTGTAGGATACCTGAATGGTTCAAGTTGAAACAGCCAATGCAAGGGAAAAAGTCCTCTCGTGCTAACTCCTACTCATCGACACATCACAACCATCTCAGTTTATTTCGGTAAAGGTAAGAATGGAGTGTCGTTTATTTCTTCTAAAAATCCATGGATAATTGATTCAGTGGGCAACCGATCATATGACTAGTGACTCATCTCGCTCACCTTCACATTCTCCGCCCATCTCGTCATTCGGGCCAAAGTTGCGGATGGAACCTCACTCGATTCAAGGGGCTGGTTCCACTATCACTTTCGTCTACTTTACCTTTATCTTCTGCTTTTGCATGTTCCTAACCTCTCTAATAGTCTTCTCTCTATCACCAAATTACCAACAAATTTAAATTGCTCAAGAACCTTTTTCCTACTCATTGTATCTTTCGTGATCGTCTCACGAAGATGACGATTGGTACTCGGTAAGAGAGAGGGGTCTCTACTACTTGGAGGGGGCAGTGGCAATCTCATATCCAATCATGGTCGTGGTTTTTGTGTAGCTGGAAATCCAGCTTTTAGATCGAGAAAAATTCTTCATGGCAAGACGCCGTTTAGGACATCCCTCTTTTATCTATCTAACGCTTATTTCCACATTTATTTGCTAATGTTTCAGTTTCTACGATGTGAACATTGCATTTATGCGAAAAAATCATCGGGTCTCATTTCCACCAAGCTTTAATAAAAAAGTACTACTCCTTTTCTCGTATTCATCTTGATGTGTGGGGACCATTTTCTACTCCTACTTCTTCTCGGGTTGTCGATACTTTATATCTTTCATTGATGATTGCACTCGAGTGTGTTGGGTTTATTTGATGACATCTAAAAGTGAAGTTAGTACTATTATCCCTAAATTCCATCAACTAATCAATACCAGGCTTTCATGTCCAAATCCAGGTTTTTCATTCCGATAATGGACGTGAGTTTGTCAATCTTTCTCTTCTTAAAGTTAACTTCCAAGAAAGATGGCATTATCCACCGTGACAACTACGCTTACACCCCAGACGGTATAGCAGAGCGTAAGAACCGCCATCTTCTCGATGTGGCTCGGTCCTTATGCTTTACTATGCAAGTTCCAAACAGCTGGGTCAACGTGCCATGATCAGCGCTCCTCATTACCGAATGCCTACTCGTATGCTTGATTATCAAACACCCATCAAAGTATTGTCTCACTTCCACTCAATCCCTTCCTTACTTAATTTGCCTCCTAAAATCTTTGGTTGTCTTTGCTATGTCCATGTTCATTCACTCCACAGTGGACAAATTAGATCCACGTGCTCTTAAGTGTGTTTTTCTGATACCCCCATCTCAAAAGGGATATAAGTGTTTTCATCCTCGCTTCTGGGTAAGACATATGTGTCTATGGATGTTGAATTTTGTGAACAGGAATCATATTTCCTCGTGGGAGTCACAACTTCCCCTCTTCGTGGGGAGATTAGAAGCACTGACGAGAGAAGTTGTGGTTTGAACTGAAATTAAAGTTCTCCCTACTCTCCCTACTCAAGGTGAGGGGGAGATATTACCGAACATGGAACCCTCACTTTGAAAACATTTGAAAGAAGAAAAAGAAACATGTAGAATGTTTCTAATCACCTCCTTCTTGGATCCTCCTCTCTATGATCCTACCATCCAATCGACCGATTCTTCCTTAGGGATCGATCTTCGTGACATGCTTCTATCCCTATCTTATCTAATTCTTCCGATATTGACTCATTATCCGAATTCATCATATAACTCACTAGAAACTCCCTTGGTTCCACATGATGAGGACCGTGGGAGAAGATATCCCGCACGTGATCGCCACCTCCCCCGAAAAATTTGGTTTCCTTCATCCAATATTGTTAAGTATCCCATTTCCAACTATATTTCATACCACCGCTCTTCTAAGTCTCATTTGACTTTCGCGACAACAATTGATTATCTCGTGTCTATTCCTAATAAATTTCGTGTGACGCCTTGATGATCCTAAATGGAAATCGCTATGGTAGAAGAAATGAAGGCTCTTCGTAAAACTCTACATGGGAGATGGTTGAGTTACCAAGAGCCAAGAAAACCGTGTGCGGTGCAAGTGTTCACAAGAAGCGAGTGGATGGTTCGATAGAGAGGTATAAAGCCCGACTTGTGGCAAGCTATACCCAAACTTATGGGATCGATTATCGTGAGACATTTGCTCACTGCTACAAGATGAGTACGATCGTAGTTCTTCTCTCGCTGTCAACTTAGATTGGCCGCTAAAACTTGCCACGTCAAGAATGCCTTTCTACATGGAGATCTACAAGAAAAGGTTTACATGGACCCTCCTCCAGGGTTTACACCTGTAAAAGGGAAAGGTTTGCAGGTTAAAGAAGGCTTTATATGGCCTTAGCCATCTAGGGCCTGGTTTGGCCGATTCAACATTCCATGAGAAACTATGGCTTTAAATCTCAAGTGATCACACACTATTTCTTAAGCGTGTTGGCAGCAAGATTACTTTGCTAATTGTTTATGTGGATGACATGGTGGTTACAGTAATGATGAACAGGAGATTGAGAATCTTCAAAGTTACTTGGCCAAGAGTTTGAAATGAAAGATCTGGGATCTCTCAAGTATTTTCTAGGAATTGAAGTTGCACGTTCTAAGAAAGGCATCTTCTTATCTCAATAAAATATGTTCTTTGATTTACTAGCAGAGACTGGAAAATTGGCGTGTGAACCTATTAATACTCCAATGGAGGTTAACCATGGATTGTCAATTTATCCAGATCGTATACCCACTAACAAAGAGAGGTATCGAGGTTGGTTGGAAAGTTGATTTATCCTGCTCATACAAGACCCCGACCTGCCTTACGCCGTTAGTGTTGTCGCCGCCCATGCATAATCCAAGTGAAGCACACCAAGGTGCAAAGGATCGAATTCTCAGTGTACTTTGAAGTATACTCCAGGCAAGGGTATATTGTTTTCAAAACATGGGCATTTAGATGTGGAAGGTTACACTCACTGACTTTGCAGCTCAAAACTTGATAGAAAATCAACTTCGTGTTATGTGTCTTTTGTTGGTGGTAATCTTGTAACTTGGAGGAGTAAGAAACAGGGGTTGTGTCGAGATCTAGCGCTGAAGCAGAGTATGAGCACTCACCATGGCATAACCGAGCTTATTTGGTTAAAGATTCTAATAAGAACTCGGGTTTGAACCTAAGAAGCCTATGATTCTCAGATTGTGACAATACAGCTGCCATTGAAATAGCAAATAATCCAAGTACATCATGAGAGAACAAAGCATATTGATATTGACAGACACTTTATCGGCGACAACTGGCAAAAATGTCATTCGAAAGTGCGTATATAAAGAGTGAAGACCAACTTGCAGATATGATGACTCAGCGTCGTTTCTAGCAGGAACTCTACTTCTTGGACAAGTTGGCGCATGCGCTATATCCATGCACCAACTTGAGGGGGAGTGTTAGAATATACAGCTGTGTTTGTACAGCTGTGTTAGTGAGTGTTAGTATAGCTGTTTGTACAGCTGTGTTAGTGTTAGTACAGCTGCTATCTTTACAGCTGTGTTAGTGTTTGTACAGCTGCACTTCTTCCCTTTGTATAGCTATAAATACCTCCCATTGGAGATGAATGAAATATCAGAAATTTTCTGCATCTTATTTTCTACTAATTGTATATTGGGCATGTATCATATAGGTTACTTGCGCATGCAAAGGTAGAATCTGTTAAATCCAAGGAAGCAGCCGAACAGAGGTCGTTCCAGAAGAAAAGCTGGTTTTCGTTTATGTGGTTAGTCTGATCCCCACCATTGCAATCTCTGTGTTCTGTGATTGTTCTAGGTCATGTGCTGTGCTTAAGTTATTTGAACCTGTCTTTTCGAAAATTCTGCATGCAGTTTTTATCTATGTACGCCTCCCAATTTGTTTAGTTTCACATCTTTTTTTTCCTTAGGTGTACACCTGCTGAAGGTTCTACTATTGTGGATGCTATTGAGGGATCACAGTTACCGGAAGAAAGACTGACTAAAGAGGAATGGCAGGCAATTAATAAGTTACTGAGTTATCAACCAGATGAAGCGTTGACATCACACTTAGGAAAGGACATGCAGAATATGATCCGGTTTTTGGTAACTGTGTCTATCGGTCAAGCTGCTGCTAGGATCATTGATATAAACCAAACCGAGATTGTGTGTTGTAGATTTGAGCAACTTCAAGTGTCAACCAAGTTTAAACATCGAAGTACCTACTGTGATGTGTCATTGAAATTCTATGGTTTGTCAGCGCCAGAAGGCTCACTTGCCCAGGTTTGTTGCCACCTAAATGTCAGCATTGTTGTTCACAGCAATAGGTTTCAAGTTGGTGACAGGAAAATGTGATTTGAATTCGAAACTGTTTTATACAAATCTTTTTATTAACTTAGTAACTTTTACAAATTGTTGGGTTTTTTTAAATATAAAATTGTTATTTGGTACTTCTTTCTACTTTCTCTCAAATATGAGTGGATTTCTGATATTAATTTGACATGAAATCAAAATTGTGCTGTACTTTAAATTTAAATTTGCGTTGTGCAAGGTTATTCATCTGTTCTTCTTTTCCTTTTTCTCATTTGGCAGAGTGTCTCTAGTGAGCAGAAGGTGAATGCACTAGCTGCTAGCTTTGTATACAATCCAGTTGGAGAGAATGTTGACTGGAGGCTGTCGGCTACAATTTCTTCCTGCCATGTCACGGTGATTGTCCAATCTTTGAATATAGGGAGACAGAGGGGGAATGAAACCTACTTCAAGGAACCATCTTCTTGAAGTGGTTACTTGCATGGATCCCTAAGGCTCATTTTTGTTTTTCTTTACATTGCTCCCCCCTTTCTTTTGTCCAACATCCCTTTTACATGGAGCTTGATGAACCTTTTTTTATTTGCAGGTTTTAATGGAAAGCTTTCATCGCTTTTTAGAATTTGTGAAAAGGAGTAATGCAGTTAGTCCTACTGTTACGTTGGAAACTGCAACTGCTTTGCAGGTAATGTTATCATCTTTGTTATTATTTTTGATTTGATTTGTCTAACATGATCATAATAGTGTTGGACTAACCTTTTATCCTTCATTTCTGAGAGCAGATGAAAATTGAGCAAGTGACTCGTAGAGCACAGGAGCAATTTCAAATGGTATTAGAAGAACAAAGCAGGTTAATATAAATTATTATTTCTTATTTCACTAATTAATACCTCTAGTTGTTCAGCTTTTAAGTGTAAACATCTAAATTTGTTTTTTTCTTTCCAACGCTCATATGTTGATGAGAAAATTATATCGTCCATGAACTGATTTACGTCTCATGGTGTAAAGTATTGGGTATTCAAGGAACATGGTGCTTTTCTGAAAAAGAATATGGTGAAGGTGGACGAGTGTTGACAGAAGAAGAATTTGAGCATTAGATAAAAGTAGGGGTGTCAATGGCAGTTAGGATAAGATAAGACTGAGTAGGCTAAGACGCTTTTCATGCACGATTTGAAGACCAATACAGATGTGTTGTGGTGGTGAAAGGGAGTTGTTATGGTTAGTAGTGATCTAAGTTTAAAACTTTCCTTATGTCAAGTGGTCAAAAGTACTTGGTTGTATAGTGAGAGCTAATCATTTCTTGGTTGCCATAGTGATGTTTCCTAATAATTGTGATTAAGAAACTGGTGACGATAAGTCCCTTGCATTTGCATTTGTATAATTAATCTGAAAAATGTTGCAGTAGAGCTCGAATATTGTTTTGCATTATCTATGGTCAAGTGTTCATTTGATAGAGAGATGGTTTTATGACATGGAGGTGAGTATTTTCTGAGGGTTGGAGCATCCTTAGCATTTAGATTTTGCAACTAGTTTCTGTAACACTGTTTTTAGTTTCTTGAATAGGATTGAGCTCTAAGTTTTTTTTTTTTTTGAAAAGAAACAGTTGTGTTAATAATCAAGAGGAAGAGGAATCCTCGATTTTACAACAAAAGGGGCACTAATTTGAAACAAACCAGGACCAAAAGGAAAAAAACTAAACTACTGAAAACGTAAGTGGAACTGAGCAAGAAAACAAGTCGATCGAATCAGCTTAAAACTGCCACCATATCTCTCAAGATTGTAGAGTAGTGATACTCTTTGAATTTCCCAGAAACTGATGCCCAAAGAGAAGCCCAAAACTTAACTCTTTCCCATAATTCCTCAGCCCTGACCCCAATGTGACCTTGAAAAATTCTACGGTTACGCTCCAACCAAATATTCCATAGAATGGCTTGGACAAGACAACCTTTTAAAACTTGAGCTTTCTTCCTCCTCCCCAAAACCGCCTGCTTGATGCTTAAAAGCTCGGAGCACCCTTTAGGGGTCACCCAATCTGAACCGAGAATGCCCAACAACTTCCACCAAATTTTTATTGAATACTTGCAGTGTATGAACAAATGATCAATAGTTTCTGCACTCTCCTTGCATAGAACACACCAAGAAGGGGACAAACACAGCTTTGGTTTCCTCCTTTGAATAATTTCACAAGTATTGATTTTGCCAATCGCGACCAGCCACGCAAAGAACTGGATTTTTGGAGGTGTCTTAGCCTTCCATATTGAAGCAAAAGGGGGGAACTCCTCTCTAACACCTTTAGAGCGAAGAAAGGATCTGAAAGATTTACATGAAAACATCCCGTGATCCTCAATCTCCCAAATTCTCTTATCCAACCTAGAGCTGCATAATCTCACTCTCCCCAAAATTTCCAGAAGATTCGCCACTTTTACAATCTCTATCTCAGACAAGTTCCTTCGAAAGCCAAAATCCCAATTAAGAGGCGTCTCTTGAATATTGACAAAACAAGAGATGCTAGTAATATTTTTCCTGGATAGGGAGAACAGTCTAGGAAACAAAGTTTTCAGCATCCCTTCTTTCAGCCAAGTATCCTCCCAAAATCTAATCTTTTCTCCATTTCCAACCATAGAATATCCCATAAGCACTCCACTTAGAATTCAGCAAGCACATTCTCAAATACCCTTTTATCCCTCACCACCCGTAATACCTAGAAATTTGTCTTCTTAGCACATATTCCTAGACCAACAATTAAAAATTAGAGCTCAACTAGAATTGAGCTCTTATTGTTAATTGATTAACATTTCTTCATAGCTTTAGGTGAAAATTGGAAACAAAGTGTAATGCTTTTCTATATTTTTCTTTTTGTGGTCAATATCACTATTTTCTATATATTCTGTACAGAGGAAAGCAACTGAGTATTTAACATTCCACTTAAAGTACCGATCCTGTTTCAGGTTTTGAGCTTTCATTGTTAATTAATTAACATTTCCTCATAGTTTAGGTGAAAATTGGAAATGATTCTATCTCTATTTTGTTTGTATTCATTCTGTACACTGGGAAGAAAACGAGTTTTCAACTTTTGACTTACATACTTATCCTGTTTCAGGTTTGCTCTTGATATTGATTTAGATGCTCCAAAAGTAAGAGTTCCCATAGGAACTTGTGGCTCTTCCAAATTTGATAGCCATTTTCTTTTAGATTTTGGTCATTTCACGCTGCACACCAGGGTATGCCTTTTTTTATGTAACTTTTAAAAATTGCCTCAGGTGGAATTTGCATTGCCTGAAATCATAAATAATCACTGCAGGATAGTCAGCATGACGAACAGAGGCAGAACCTATATTCTCGGTTTTTTATAACTGGAAGAGATATTGCTGCCTTTTTTATGGATTCTGGTTCTGACTGTCAAAGTTGCACTTGGGATGTACCCACTAATGATAATCACCCACTTTTATCTCCTTCCCCAGACAATGTTGACAATTTTTATTCTCTCATAGATAGGTGTGGAATGGCTGTACTTGTTGATCAGGTACTTTATCTTGTAGCTCTCCTACTTTTTAAAAAATACTATTTTATGTATGAGTTCTAGTCTGGCTTCTTTTAGTTATTAGAATCATTCCTAATAACAGCTATGCATCTTTTAATTGAAGATCAAAGTGCCCCACCCAAATTACCCGTCAATGCGCATTTCAATTCAAGTGCCAAAACTTGGGATTCACTTTTCACCATCAAGGTTTCAGAGGCTTATGAAACTGTTAAACATATTCTATGGTACTTTGGAAACTTGTGGTCAGCCTGCTATTGAAGATTTTCAAGCAGAAACTCCATGGAGCCCTGCAGATCTTTCTGGAGATGCTAGAATTTTAGTATGGAGGGTATGTCCTCAATTCTAAGGACAATAAGTTGGTGGTTTTCTTTATACTTCAGTGCCTGGTGTTAATTATTCCTCTTTTTTATTTTTCTTTTCTTTTCAGGGGATTGGCAATTCTGTGGCTACATGGCAACCATGTTTTCTTGTGTTGTCGGGAATAAATCTTTATGTGTTGGAGTCTGAAAAGTCACAGAGTCACCAGCGACACTCAAGGTTGCTTTTCTCCTCTCTCTCCCCCCCTCTTTCCCTTTTTGTTAACGATGCTATATATTTTTCAGGACTGTTGCTCAAGGTTTTCTATTTTCCTCATCTATTTTGTTTTCTCTCGGGTTCTTTTTGTTTAGATTATATTAATAAAATTATGATGTATTTTAACTATTTTGTTTGATAAGTAAAAGATAAGATTACCAGAACAGGTGAATTTTAGTAGAGGGAGCATACATAAGAAACACCAGAAATTTCACTGAATCATCATAATAAGGTCCCGAGTTAAAGGATTAATGAGACTAGCCAACAATGGGATCATAGTCGCAACATTGCTATATTGATGTCTTGGAATACAGAACATTAGGACTTTCTTGCAAATGAGAAATGAAGGAGGAGATGATCCACTGTCTCATCACTACCTTTGCAATTACAGCCCAATCAACCCTCCAAACGCTCATCCTGGGGAAAGAAACATCCCATCTATCCCTAACAACTGATAATAAGGTCTACATTTAATAATACCTTCTTTGCGAGGGAGGTACTACAACTTATCAGGTTCCTTCCTCCTTATCCTTACAGAGTACAACAAATCCAGAAATGCACAAACAGGCTCTAGTTTCCAAACGTGTGCCAACTTATTAAAAGTTGGAGCCCACTGAAATCCCCCATTTGATTGAGTATCAAACCATATAATCAGTGATCAATGCTTCTTTGTTCGAAGAAATAAGATAAAGCTCTGTAGGAGATCTGTCAAGGAGTACTGCAGTATACGTCATGCCAAAAGCTAGCCCTATGCCCATCACCCACCTTAGTGCAATAAGATTAGTGGAAGAGGTCAACCTCATCCCAATTTTCTCCCAAACTCCTACTCTATAGGGCTCCATCACTTGATTTGTACGCGAATAACCCCGCCCGAGCGCACTCACACAAATTGCTTTTTCTCTTCTTTGCCCTATGGTTTGGTTTCTTGAGTAATATGAAATTTTTTGATTGGGCATTTCTTTTGCTATTATTTCCTGCAATTGAATGTTTTATGCTCCTAATGGAAAATCTTTTCATTGGGATGCTACAGCATGGCTGGCAGACAAGTGTATTAGGTTCCTCCAGCCAACATTGGCGGTTCATCATTTTGTCTCGCTGTGAGTTACAGGGGGATGGACAATCAAAAGGTATGTCAAATTTGTTTGAAGTGATATTTTAACGTGAAGGACATATCTTTTTTACTTAAAACTGAAAAAATGCAAGTAAGCTTTGAGTCTTAGCATATGCCAATTTTCTCCCTGTGAAATGTAACTTTTCAAACATCGCTTCACCATGTCACTCATTCTTTTGTCAATCGTTTGGAGAAGCAGCAATTACAGGGGAATTGAAAAGTTATATCTGCGCTTTAGACTTGATATCTGGATGTTTGGATTGTGGAAGAATATACATACGTTTATGTTTATTTTGTTCTAGCCCTTGTGCTTGGTGCTGGGATTTCTTTCCTTCTTTAGATTTAATTTTTAAGTTTTATTTAATTTAATTTTTTTGTTGCATATTTGTTTCTTTTGCAGTCTCTGGAGTCTTCTAGTACCTTGATTATAGAATTTCGGGCTGAGGAGGAGAAGGCCATTTGGTTGAAAGGACTTATTCAAGCCACATATCAGGCTTCTGTACGATATAAAATCTCTCTCTCGGATCTTAAATGTACTAATTTATTTATACCCTTGGTCCTTATTTTTGAAATTTGTATTTATTCTGGATATAGGCTCCTCCGTCAGTTGATGTTTTGGGAGGAACAAGTGATCCCGTCACTGACTTTGGTGAACCACAGATCTTGAACTCAAAAACAGCTGACCTTGTCATTAATGGGGCATTGGTGGAGTCAAAGTTATTTATATATGGAAAGGTTAGTGTTTCTTTCAGTAAATCCATCTTGTCAAAGTAACTACAGGGTCCTCCTCCCCATCGTTCTTGGTTTTGGTTATTTTAGCAAATGTATAGCCATGCATAATTATTCTTTAGGAGGCACTACTTATATGACGATAGAAGGAAAAAAGTTACAAGCCTAATGATTAAGCAATTTGAGTTTTTATTTTTTTTATTTTTTTAAATATTCTATTTTGTATTGTGCAGACTGGTGATAAACTTGATGAAGAACGTGGTGAGACTCTTATTATTGAAGTTCTTGCCAACGGGGGGAAGGTTTGTGTGACTATTTCATACTCCATTATGATTTATGACAGCTTGTGTCTTGCATTGACTTGAAAATTTTGAATGTGAAAGTATATGAGATTATTTTTTTACCGAGATTTTTGTCTTCTTCATCTTCATGATTGTTTCTATGTTTCTGATCTCACTTGCATGTTTGCATCAGAATAGTTGGGGTGTGGGCAGGGAAGAAGTTTCTCTGTACTTTGCTTTTTTCACTATCTTCTTGTTATGATGTACAAGTGTTCTTGGATCCTTGTCATGTGTAAGTGTTTTGGTATTAAATACTAGGCCATTTTCTTTTACAGCTACACATGATTCGTTGGGAAGGTGACCTGACACTTAAGATGAAACTGCACTCTTTGAAAATCAAAGATGAGCTTCAAGTTGGCCTGTCAACAACCCCACAGTATTTAGCTTGCTCAGTGCTGAATAATGACAATTCAGTTTCTTCTCCTGTCATAATTGATCCACACTGGAAAGAAATGTCTACTTTGCTTCATGAGGATGATGATACTTTTACAGATGCCTTGCCAGATTTTATGTCTATATCAGATGCAGGTTTTGGTTCACAAATTATGAATATGGATACAAGTGCAACAGCTGAGGACATCAATGATGGTACTGGATTTGCTTCTACCGACGACTTGATTCTTGAAAAGAATCTGGTAAAGGGAAAGGTCATTTCTGGAGATATATTTTATGAGGCGGAGGGCGGTGATAATTCAAATTTTGTATCTGTTACCTTCTTGACTCGGAGTTCTTGCTTGCCTGATTATGATGGTATTGATACACAGGTACCAACTGACATGGGCAGTTGACCTAGTTAGAGATCCTCAATCTTTATTGTGTTAGTTTAATTTGCAAGGACAAACTAAATTAATTTAAGCTTTAATAGAAAAAAAGTTTAATTTGCACACTGACCCTTTGTACTGAATGTTTGTCAGATGAATCTCCGCATGTCCAAACTGGAATTCTTTTGCATCAGACCCACTCTTGTTGCTTTAATTGATTTTGGCCTGGATTTAAGCTCTATGTACTGCACGGAAAGTAGTGCAGACACGAGTAAACTTTCAGATGATAAACCTTTGATGAGCAAAGAAAAGACTGACGAAAATGGGCGCGTCAAAGGGTTGCTGGGTTATGGTAAAGGTCGTGTAGTATTTTATTTAAACATGAATGTTGACAGTGTGACTGTGTTTCTTAACAAGGAGGATGGCTCTCCACTTGCGATGTTTGTGCAAGAAAGTTTCCTGCTGGATCTCAAGGTGATGGGAATATTGTGATTAATAATTATTTAAATCTTCCCTTTTTATTTCAATATGTGTGACATGTAAGTAGTATTTTTAGTTGAAATTTACTTTTATGTGTACTTTCAGTTGATATTCTGTCTTTGTTAACTGTATCAACTGTCTTGAGTTGTTTGTTCCTTAAGGTGCACCCAAGTTCTCTTTCCATTGAAGGCATCCTAGGAAATTTTAGACTCCGTGATATGTCTCTTGGAACAGATCACTGTTGGGCTTGGCTTTGTGATATACGTAATCCAGGTGTTGAATCGCTTATCAAGGTACAGATGACCCTTTTGATCAACCATTGCATTGTGGACATCCAATTTGTTTTATTCTGATATTTCTTCCCTTTTATGAGACACTATTATCTTTTCATTTGTTTTGCAGTTCAAATTTAATTCTTATAGTGCTGAAGATGATGATTATGAAGGATATGATTACAGTTTACGTGGCCGCCTTTCTGCTGTCCGCATTATATTCCTATATAGGTTTGTTCAGGAGGTATGTTTGACATTGCTGACAAATTCATGGGGATGTATTATTGTTTGCAATCCAAATGCTTAAAGTTTATATTTTTTGGGTTTTATGTTCTTTATTTTGTTAATGATAATTTATCTTTGTTTTGAATTATGAAATATTTTTTGGGCATGCTAATGCAGATAACAGTGTACTTTATGGAACTTGCCACCCCACATACTGAAGAGGCAATCAAACTTGTTGATAAAGTCGGAGGGTTTGAGTGGCTAATTCAGAAATATGAGATTGATGGAGCTACAGCATTAAAGCTGGATTTGTCACTTGATACTCCAATAATTATTGTTCCGAGAAATTCAACAAGCAAAGAGTGCGTAAATTTGAATGCTAGTTCTTACTAGATAATGTATATCTGATTTACTTAGAAAGTTGAGTTGCATTTGGATGAATGGATTGGGAACTATCTGATAAAGGGTATTAAAGAGAAGTTATGAAAATGGTTATTTGTTCAAATTTCAAACAGTTAGCAGATGAATAGTTGTCACATATTAGAGGGGCATAGAGTGGTGTTGATAAAGAGAGGTGAAAGCTTTAGTGATATTGCTGGTGGTGCTGCTTTTGATTGAGGTGCCTGCAGTGGTGCAGTGCTGAAGAAAATGCTGGTGTTAATAGTGGCTGCAATGAGGCAGTGTATAACTGAAGAATTTGTTGGAGTACCATAACTCCAGGATTTTGTTGCTTAATGACCGGATTTATGACTGGATGTTAGATTTTCAAAGTTGAATGAATTTGTTATCTTAGTATTGAATATTGACATTGTCTCTATGTTTTGTTCAATTGCAGTTTCATTCAACTTGATTTGGGCCAGCTAAAAGTTACAAATGAATTTAGTTGGCATGGTTCCCCAGAGAAAGATCCTTCAGCTGTCCATATTGATGTCCTTCATGCTGAGGTAGATGATCATTGTTTTTTTTTTGGTACATAATGATTGAAATACGGAATTATTCATTACTCTGACATAAAATTGCAGATTCTGGGAATCAACATGTCTGTAGGAATTGATGGTTGCTTGGGTAAATCAATGATACGAGAAGGCAAAGGACTTGATGTTCATGTGAGGAGAAGTTTGAGGGATGTCTTCAAAAACGTCCCAACATTTTCTCTTGAAGTGAAGGTAACTTTTGCTTGTGAAATTGTAGAATTTCATTGCATTTATCTTTCTGATCTAGCGGCAGGTTTCACATCTTTGGTAGGCATTATGGTGGTGGGGGCCTGTTCATCTTATGGTTGTTTATATTTACATAGGGCGGTAGGGTAGGGTTCATCTTGTGGTGGTTGGTAGTTGATACATGTATTGGATGATATCAAGTACATAGGGGTCAACAATATAATGTTTCACATGGTGAACATACTTGGGACTTTCTGGGTGTTTTGGATCGATCTTTATTTTTTTGTATTTTTAGAGAGAGAAGCTCTACCCTCTCTCTAGTTTTCTCTTTCCTTCCTTCCACCTCTCACTACTTTGTCCTTGGTTCCTCACCTCTAATGGGAACTGAAGATGAATCAGCCTAGGGTATTCTGGATCGAGTCTAAGTCCTTCAGTGTGAGGACTGACAATCTTTCTCAAGGGGGAGCTATCCTCATTACTGAAAAGAGTAGAGGCAAGTCTTTTCAAATTTTCCTTGAGGTGGATTGTGTGGTGTGGCTTCGAAACCAATTGCGCGATGCTTTGAAGGGTAGCGAGGCCCAGTTTTTCAGGCAGTACATGGGAGCTTCGTTCCTATCTTGGGTAGAAAAACACCGTAATAGTTAGGGTTGGTTTTGCGTTTATCTAAATGCACTCGCGGTGTTGTGAGATCCTTGGTGATCCCTCAAGGCAAGAATGCAATTGGCTGGAGGACTATGAAGGATAGTCTCGGAACTTTTTTGAATTTTAATGGGGAGAGGTGCTGGTTCGTTGTGGGGCGTGATAGTGGAAGATCGTTTTCTTCCTCATTATCCTTTAGGGATGTGGTCAAGGGTAGTAATGGAGTTAAGAAGGGTAGTATTCGTTCCCTGGGAGGAGTGAGTCACAATTGGAGTTTGACTTTGGTGATCGAAAGGAAGCAAGTACACCATTCGTGGAAGGAGATCTCTGGGGCGTTATCTGATTCGATGGGCAAAGTGGTTCAGATTTTTCCTTTCCAACCTAATAAAGCCTTTATGGAATGTGAAAACAGAGAGGAGATTCTGAGAATGTTAAGGGTGAGCAATTGGTTGAACGGTGGTTTTATTAAGGTCGCATTTTCCAGATGAGAACAAAGTTGGGGTTTGAATGATGCGAATGTGGTTAGTTATGGGGGGTGGGTGGCTGTTTCTGGATTGCCCCTAACTAGTGGACTCCTAATTTCTTTTCCCAATTGGGAGAGGCGTGTGGCGGAATTCTTCAAGTCGATCAAAAAACTGAATGCTTTCAGTACTTGAAAGAGGCAAAGATCAAAGTCAAGGAAAACGATTCTGGCTTCCTCCCTCAATTTGTGAAGGTGTCAGAGGGAGACAACGCGATGTTCGCCACTATTTCCGCAATCTCCCCTACTATCAGACCTCTCTCGAAGGGAAAATTGAATGTCACCTCTACCGATGGTCGAAAGTTGTCGATGACGGCCAAGGAAGGTGTCTCGGCAAATCTGCAGAACGAGTGGCGGTCAAGGTCACCTCTCGAGGGCCGCATAGACGATGGGTCATCTCATCGGCATAGGGGGGTTTTTGCTTCGGAATGGGTGCACCGCAGTATGGAGGGGGAGGTGCTCGAGGAAGGCACGCTTGTTCCCCACTACGGCAAAAGGAAATTTCCCTCTAAAATTTGTTGTATAGAGGAGGATGTTTATTTAAGGGGAGGTGTTGCTCTCGAGGTGATTAGTTCTCTTTATCGGGTGGAGGATTTTTGGTGCGACATCAGGGTTGGAAAAGTGGCCCCTACCTTTGTTGTCTCCTCTGACAATGAGCTGGACTTTAACTTTGTTGGGCCCGAGTTGGCTAAGATTGACCCAGGTAAGCTTGGGGGGCCTCTTTTGGGAGTTGGGACTATCTCTGTTGGGCCCAAGTTGGCTAAGTCTGACCCAGCAAGCTTGGGGGTCCCCCTTTGGGAGTTGGGCCCGTTTCAAGTCTTTTCTTACCAAGCTCCAAACCTTCATGCCACAATTATTTTGGGCTTGGTTTAACCAGGCCCTGTGTGCCTTCTAAAATCTCATCCTCTCGCCTCCAGCTTTTTTTTTTTTTTTTTTCTAAGTATGGTAATCGCGATGGTGCTTCCTCCAACTGCGCCGCTTGGATCCCACATGTTTCGGGGTTTGCAAAGCTAATGAGGCTGTCGAATCTACTTGCTTTTCGAATGGCGATGCTGACTCGAACAACACCGATGGGATAGATTCCGAGCTGGAGTTGTTAAGCGATTTCGGCGACGAGTCTAATGCTTTTTGGGGTAGCATCAGGGATGATGTTCTTAGAAGGGATGGGTCAGTCCTGGATTTTGACGATGCTGGCTCATCGCAACAAGACGGTGAGGGGTTGTATATCTCTTTATGTGAAGATGGGATGCTCGAGATGTAACATCCCACATCGACCAACGGAGAGGGTGATGTGCCTTATACGTATACGCCCACCTCCATCTAAAGACGGCGCTTTGTGAGCTCACCACTTTGGATTCTATGGGAACTCGAAGTTAAGCGAGTTTGGCTGAAGCAATCCCGGGATGGGTGACCCACCTGGGAAGTTGCTCGTGAGTTCAAACAAAATCATGAGGCGGGGCCCAAAGTGGACAATATTGTCTTCTGCGGGCCGATCCGGATGTGACAGAATGGTATCGAGCCACTCTGTTGTGTGGTGCGAGTGTGCCGATGAGGGCGTCGGGCCCTAAGGGGGTGGATTGTAACATCCCACATCGACCAACGAAGGGGGTGATGTGCCTTATAATATCTTCTTGCCTCCATCTAGCGACGGCGCTTTTGGGAGCTCATTGGCAGATTCCGGGAACTCCGAAGTTAAGCGAGTTTGAAGCTAGCAATCCTGGATGGGTGGCCACCTGGGAAGTTGCTCGTGAGTTTCAAACAAAATCGTGAGGTGGGGCCCAAAGCGGACAATATCGTCTTCTGGCGGAGCCAATCCGAGATGTGACATGAGAAGCTTTTCGATGAATCTATTCCGCACCAAGTGGTGGTCAACCACAATAATTTGGGGAGAGGAGTCAAGATTCAAGACAAGTAGAAATAAGTGCAGAAATTTTCTGATATTTCATTCATCTCCAATGGGAGGTATTTATAGCTATACAAAGGGTAGAGATGCAACATACAAACACTAACACAAAGTAAAGATAAGACTATTAACACTAACATAATTGTACAAATGACTATACTAACACTCACTAACACAAATTGTACAAACACAAACAGTATATTCTAACACTCCCCTCAAGTTGGTGCATGGATATCGCACATGCCCAACTTGTCTAGTGAAGAGTAGAGTTCCCTGCTGTAGAAACAGATGAGTCATCATATCTGCAAGTTGGTCTTCACTCTTTATATACGGCACTCGAATGACATTTTTTGCCAAGTTGTCGCCGATAAAGTGTGTCTCACAATATCAATATGCTTTGTTCTCTCATGATGTCTTTGGATTATTTGCTATTTCAATGGCAGCTGTATTGTCACAATACGTAATCATAGGCTTCTTAGGTTCAAACCCGAGTTCCCTTATTAGAATCTTTAACCAAATAAGCTCGGTTATGCCATGGCTGAGTGCTCTATACTCTGCTTACGCTAGATCTCGACACAACCCCCTGTTTCTTACTCCTCCAAGTTACAAGATTACCACCAACAAAAGACACATAACCTCAAGTTGATTTTCTATCAAGTTTTGAGCCTGCAAAGTCGAGTCGTGTAACCTTCCACATCTAAATGCCCATGTTTTGAAAACAATATACCCTTGCCTGGAGTATACTTCAAGTACACGAGAATTCGATCCACTGCACCTTGGTGTGCTTCACTTGGATTATGCATGAACTGGCCGACAACACTAACGGCGTAAGACAGTCGGTCTTGTATGAGCCAGATAAATCAGCTTTCCAACCAACCTTTGATACCTCTCCTTGTTAGTAGGCACCGATCTGGATAAATTGACAATCCATGGTTAACCTCCATTGGAGTATTAATAGGTTCGCACGCCAATTTTCCAGTCTCTGCTAGCAAATCAAGAACATATTTTCATTTGAGATAAGAAGATGCCTTTCTTCGAACGTGCAACTTCAATTCCTAGAAAATACTTGAGGATCCCAGTTTTCATTTCAAACTCTTTGGCCAAGTAGTTTTGAAGATTCTCAATCTCCTGTTCATCATTACTCAGTAATAACCATGTCATCCACATAAACAATTAGCAAAGTAATCTTGCTGCCAACACGCTTAAGAAATAGTGTATGATCAGCTTGAGACTGCTTAAAGCCATAGTTTCTCATGGAATGATCAACCGCCAAACCAGGCCCTAGGTGACTGCTTAAGGCCATATAAAGCCTTCCTTAACTCGCAAACCTTTCCCCTTTAGGTGTAAACCCTGGAGGAGGGTCCATGTAAACCTCTTCTTGTAGATCTCCATGTAGAAAGGCATTTTTGACGTCAAACTGCTTTTAGCGGCCAATCTAAGTTGGCAGCCAACGAGAGAAGAACTCGATCGTACTCATCTTGGCAACAGGAGCAAATGTCTCTCGATAATCGATCCCATACGTCCTGGGTATAGCCTTTTGCCACAAGTCGTGCTTTATACCTCTCTATCGAACCATCTCGAATTCTCGCTTCACCGTGAACACCCACTTGCACCCCACGCTTTTCTTGTCTCTTGGTAACTCAACCATCTCCCATGTAGAGTTTTTCTCAAGAGCCTTCATTTCTTCTACCATAGCAGATTTCCATTTAGGATCATCAAGGGCTTCCTGAAACTTATTAGGAATAGACACGAGAAGACAATTGTTGTGCAAAAGTCAAATGAGACTTAGAAAGACGGTGGTATGAAATATAGTTGGAAATGGGATACTTAACATTATTGGATGAAGGGAAACCAAATTTTTCGGGAGGGTGACGATCACGTATAGGATATCTTCTCCCTGGTCCTCATCATGTGGAACCAAGGGAGTTTCTAGTGGAGCTACATGATCATATTCGGGTAATGAGTCAATATCGGAAGAAAGAGATAAGATAGGGACAGAGGCATGTACCGAAGATCATTCTCGAGAAGAATCATTCGATTGGATGGTAGTATCATGGAGAGAAGGATCTGGAGGAGGTGGCAATGGAACATCCACATGTTTCTTTTTCCTTCTTTCAAACGTTTTCAAGGTAACGTGTTTCTCCCCTCACCTTGAGTAGGGAGAATTGAATTTGATTCAATTTCGTGTTCAATCGACGTCTCCCCTCACCTTGAGTAGGAGAACATAACATGGTCCAATTTCAGCTTCAAACCACAACTTCTCTTCTTCTCGTACTTCTAATCTCCCCATGAAGAGGAGAAGTAGAGACTCTGAGAAATAAGATTCTTGTTCACAGAATTCAACATCCATAGACACATATGTCTTACCGTAAGGAGGATGAAAACACTTATATCCTTTTTGTGATGGAGGATATCCGAGAAAGACACATTTAAGAGCACGTGGATCTAATTTGTCCCTGTGAATAGAGTGAACATGGACATAGCAAAGACAACCAAAGATTTTAGGGGCAAATTAAGCAAGGAAGGGATTGAGTGGAATTGAGACAATACTTTTATGGGTGTTTGATAATCAAGAACACGAGTAGGCATTCTGTTAATGAGGAAGACAGCGATCATGACAAGATCAGCCCGTAATCGTTTGGGAACTTGCATAGTAAAGCATAAGGACCTGGCCACGTCGAGGAGATGGCGGTTCTTACGCTCTGCTATACCGCTCTGTTGGGGTGTGTAAGCCGTAGTTGTCTGGTGGAAAATGCCATGCTTCTTTGGAAGAATTCAAGAAGAGAATGATTTACAAACTCACGTCCATTATCGAATGAAAAACCTGAATTTGGACATGAAGCGAGTATTGATTAGTTGATAGAACTTAGGAATAACAATACTAACTTCACTTTTGGATTTCATCGATAAACCCAACACACTCTAGTGCAATCATCAATAAAAGATATAAAATATCGAGCACCAAGAAGTAGGAATTGAAAACGGACCCACACATCGGTATGAATACGAGAAAAAGGACTCGACACTTTTATGAAAGTCGGTGGAAACGAGACACGATGATTTTTGCATAAATGCAATGTTCACAGCGTAAACTAGAAGCTGAAATGTTAGTAAATAACTTAGGAAATAAGCGTTCCAAATAGATAAACGAAGGATGTCCTAAACGACGATGCCATAGAAGAATTTTTCTCGGTCTAAAACATTGTCTCTTGCTGCTTGAAGCCCACGGCCAGATTGAATTTGAGACTGCCTGGCGTCTCCAAGTAGTAGAGACCTCCTCTCTCCTTACCAATACCAATCGTCTTCTTCGTGAGAAGATCCTGAAAAATACGAGTGAGTAGAAAAAGATTACGAGCAGTTTAACATGTTGGTAATTTGGTGATGGAAAGAAGATTATTTGAGAGATTAGGAACGTGTAAATACGTAAGATAAAGGTAAAGTTGAGGAAAGAGAGAGGGAACCAGCCCTTCAATCGAGTGATAGACCCGTCTGCAATCCGAATGTAATGACGTGACGGACGTGTAACACATGTAAACCGAGATGACTCACTGGTCATATGATCGGTTGCCCTGAATCAATTATCCATGGTAATTTAGACATGATAATAGCGGAAATTTGAATTTATTGTAAGAAGAAAAATACTGAATTGTTTTCTTGTTGGGGTAGAAAGTCTGCTACAGTAATCTCGGGCAGCTACAGTGCTTCGATCTGCTACAGTAGTCTTGAACCGAACTGAATGTGCAGCAGGCTTTTATGGTTTAGAAATAACAACACCAAGGTCAGTATACCCTTGGTGAAGATGATAGAGAAAGAAGGAAAGAAAAAAAAACTTTGGTAGAAATGTTTGTGAGAAAGTAAGAGAGCAAATCAGATTGTTTTGCTCTGATACCAAGTAGAAATAAGTGCAGAAATTTTCTGATATTTCATTCATCTCCAATGGGAGGTATTTATAGCTATACAAAGGGTAGAGATGCAGCTGTACAAACACTAACACAGCTGTAAAGATAGCAGCTGTACTAACACTAACATAGCTGTACAAACAGCTATACTAACACTCACTAACACAGCTGTACAAACACAGCTGTATATTCTAACAAAGACGTTGAATCGGGTCTTTTGGCCTCGAACCCTTCTGTGCGTTTTGTCGGCACGAAGGGTAAGGTTGGAGAGAATAGCTCTCAACTCCACACTTACTGCAGAAGGAAGGAGTTACCTTTTCTGCCCGCCAAAAAAGATTTTAAGGCTAAGAACAGTGGTTTACTTTCAAAAATGGGATTTCTGTGGTTCCGCTCAAGAAATCCCTTATTTTTGGGAAAAATGGTGGTTTGGGCTCTGCTAGTACGGTTCAGGGAGGGAAATTAGATAGAAAAATCGTTAGAAAAGCGGGTGTCGGTGTTCCGAAACGACCAATTCGTTGAGGGCTTAGTTGTGGTTGTCTATGGAGAAGGGCTTGTCCGGGTTTAAAGCTTAAAGTTGTTCTGGGTTTTCTCTGTGGTCTGTGGGAGTTGGGTTGTTTTTTTTCTTTAGTCTTGTTCTTTTTCTGCTGTGGATTCCTTATCTACTTTTGTATTTTGTTCCTTTCTTAATACAATTGTTTCTATTAAAAAAAAAAAAAAAAAGATTGGGACAACATGTTATATGGTTTGTGTCGTTACTTATTCAGCTTGATATGATTTTTTTGGATCCCCTTCATATGGTACAAATTCTTAATTAACTTTATTTTAATTGTTCAACTGTTTTTTCTTTCTAGACGGCTACATAGTTGAATGAATTTGACTTTCCTGAATTTCAAATACGTTTTAAATTGATGTTCTTCAGTATTTCAGTATTTCAGTTTATTGGATTTTTACTGTCAGGCATGCAGAATGTCACAATTATCACAATTATCTTGTTGAGTCCTATTGACTGTCTTAAACTAGGTGGGCTTATTGCACGCTGTCTTGTCTGACAAAGAATATAAAGTCATTCTGGACTGTGCATTCATGAATTTATGTGAAGAGCCAAAGCTTCCACCTACTTTCCGTGGTGGCAAATCTGGTAGGAAGGATACAATGAAGCTGCTGGTTGATAAGGTCAACATGAATAGTCAAATCCTTCTATCACGAACTGTTACCATAGTGGCGGTTGTAGTCGATCGTGCCCTGTTGGAGTTGTATAATGGCATTCATGCTGAGTCTCCTTTTGCTCAAATTGCCGTGAGTATTTACTTCAATTATATTTTGGTGAAGTTTATTCTCAATAGTTTGTTTATGTCCTGTTTTAGCTTCTCTGAGATTTCAGCTTTTATTTTGGTGTTAAGATTTTGAACAAAGAGTGGTTGGTTGTTTTCTGACATGGTATGTTTTCTCTGAACATGTGGTTATGGCTTTATGTATTTGTTTCTCTGCTTTACAGCTAGAAGGTCTTTGGGTATCATATCGGATGACTTCATTGTCTGAGACAGATCTCTACATAACCATTCCAAAGTTTTCTGTTGTTGACATTCGCCCTGATACAAAACCTGAAATGCGCTTAATGCTTGGATCATCCACTGATGCTTCTAAACAAGTTTCTTCTGGAAGTTTGCCATTTTCCTTGAATAAGGGGAGCTATAGAAGAACAGAATCTGATGCTGGATTTCATGTTGATTTACCAGTATCAACAATGTTCTTGATGGACTATAGATGGCGTAAATCATCCCAATCATTTGTGGTTAGGGTTCAGCAGCCTCGAGTTCTTGTTGTAGCTGATTTCCTTCTGGCTGTGGCTGAGTTTTTTGTGCCTGCATTGCGGACAATAACTGGTAGGGAGGAAGTGATGGATCATAAGAATGATCCCATTAGTAAAAACAGTGGCATAGTGTTCTCTGAACCTATTTACAAACAGACAGATGATGTGGTGCACCTGTCTCCAAGTAGACAATTAATAGCAGATTCTTTACACATTGATGAATATACATATGATGGATGTGGAAAGACCATCTATTTAAGTGGGGAACTGGACGCAAAAGAACTCCATTCAACTAGGCCTCGACCCATTATTATAATTGGACGTGGAAAGAGGTTGCGGTTTATGAATGTCAAAATTGAGGTACTGATCCTTCCCCTTCATCTGTAACAATATTTGTGGCTGTTTTTTTAGTTATTTTAATGCAGAATCAAAACAGGCCTAAGATTCATTACCATTTAGATGGCGTGCAACTGGTGTATAGGGAAAATGTCTTCCAATAAAGAACGAGAAACTTAGTGTATGATAAGGATATAGAAACCGGAAAAGTGACTATAGAAGATGGAGATTATGTGATCATGAGTCTTGTTTTGTTTTATTTATATATTCTTGGGTGGTTTGTCTCATGTCTTAGTATTGGGCATGTGTATAGTAAATTCTTTCTTGAGTTTGCTGCATTTTTCAACATTTGATTTATACTTTCCTGTTATACTTTAGAATGGTTCTCTTTTGAGGAATTATACATGCTTGAGTAATGATAGCAGCTACTCAGTATCCTTTGAGGATGGTGTAGACATCATGTTGCTGGACAGTTCCTCATCTGATGATGACAAGAAGAGTCTAGAATACTTGCATAACTCGTCTGACACCTCAAATATTTCTTCGTATTCTGAAAGTGATCCAATCCCAAGTTTCAGTTTTGAAGCACAGGTAAGTAAATTATTAATGATAAATCTGTTTATGGTTTACTAGTTACTAGGTATAAGGGGACCAATGTCTCTAGCATGGCATTTGCTTTTGCTTTTGTTGACAACCTTTTGTGTAGTTATGTTGGTTCAGATGTAGTGTTCATTTTTGGATTACTTATTGGTTTTTAGGTAGTTTCTCCTGAGTTTACCTTCTATGATGCTTCAAAGTCTTCTCTGGATGATTCATATGGTGAAAAGCTTCTCCGTGCAAAGTTGGATTTTAGCTTCATGTAAGAGTTGTCATATTTTATTTTCACATAATAATTTCATATTTTTCAGGGAAAAGTTAGGGTGAAATATAATCTAATTGCAAATATGAGTTGAATCTTATTTTTGATATATATATATGTACACACATTAATGTTGATGGATTTATTGTGAGCATATTTCAGAGATATATGTACTGATATAGGCAAAAATCCATGGATATTCGTTTAAAAACATAGACATTTTTAGTACAACTGTGGGGAATTATAAACCCATCATTAATGCATCAATTTTAAGCAGTTGTAATCTTTATTAAGGGAGGTTTTGGCCGACACTATTTCCCCATCCCAGGGAGCTTTTGTGAAAAACAGGCAGATTTTGGATGCGGTGCTAGTTGCTAATGAGGTTGTTGAGGAGACCAAGAAATTAAAAAAAAGTCGGGGTTGGTTTTTAAGATTGACTTTGAGCATGCTTATGATCACGTTGAGTGGAGCTTTGTGGATGATGTGCTGGAAAGAAAGGGTTTTGGAGGGCGATGGAGGAGATGGATCAGGGGTTGTCTCCAGTCTGTTAACTTTTCCATCATGATCAATGGGAGGCCTAGGGGCAAATTCACGGCAACTAGAGGGGTGAGACAAGGGGATCCGTTATCCCCTTTCTTGTTCACTTTGGTCATTGATGTCCTAAGTAGGCTTATGGAGAAGGCCCAAGAAAATAATATGATTCATGGTCTCATTACGGGGAGGGATAAGGTGGAGGTCTCTCATCTCCAATTTGCTGATGACACTATTTTCCTTATCGGGGAGGCTGAGGAGTACTGGTTTAATCTGCTTGAGGTGCTGGATTTTTTTTGTCATGTCTCTGGCATGAAAATTAACAAAACTAAGTGTTCTCTTGTGGGAATTAACCGCTCTACTTCGTATCTAAATGGGCTTGCGGGTGATTGGGGTTGCGTGGTAGGTGAGTGGCCTTTAAAGTATCTTGGCCTTCCTCTTGGCGGCAACCCTAGAGCTACTGTTTTTTGGGAGCCTGTGGTGGAGAAGATTCAAAAGAGACTTCAAAAGTGGAAGAGAGCTTTTCTCTCTAGAGGAGGCAGGTTAACTCTAATTCAAGCGGTGTTGAGTAGTATTCCCTCTTACTACATGTCTCTTTTTAAAATGCCTACTAGTGTGGTCAACAAGGTGGAGAGGCTTATGAAATCGTTTTTATGGGAAGGTGTGGAGGAGGGGAAGAAGGATCATCTGGTTAGATGGGATTTGGTGTCCAATTTCAAGTTTGAAGGAGGGCTTGGAGTGGGTTCTCTAAAAGAAAAGAATGAAGCTTTGCGTGCTAAATGGTTGTGGCGTTTTCCTGTGGAGCCCAATTCCTTATGGCACTTGGTGATTAAGAGTAAATATGGGGTTGATATTAATGGGTGGGATGCTAAGCCTGCGATCTTGGTTTCTTCTTTTAATCCTTGGAAGGACATTTCTGCGGGTTATCATACGTTTCTAGGGTGCTGTAGGTTTGTGGTTGGTAATGGGGATAGGGTGAGATTTTGGGAGGACAATTGGTTGAGGGAGGGGGTCTTAAAGGAGATTTTTCCCAGATTGTATGTGCTCTCGTCAAAACATTCTCTTTGTATCTCTCGCTTTGTGGACACTCAGACGTTCCCTTACAACTGGGACTTTGGTTTTAGGAGGAATCTGAATGATAGGGAGCTTGCTGAGGTGATCAAATTGTTGGACCTCCTGGCCACTTTAAGACTATCCCCATCCAGTTTGGATAGGAGATGGTGGGAGCTTGATGGCTCAGGGATCTTTACGTGCAAATCTTTTCGTTCTTTTCTTCGAAACAACGGGAGGCCGGAGACCTTTCCTCCCTATTCTCTTATTTGGAAGGCCAAGTCTCCTCCTAAGGTTAAAGTCCTTGTTTGGTTGGTGGCTCTTGGGAAAGTGAATACTTCTGATCTTGTTCAAAGACGAAGGCCCTACATGTATTTGTCTCCTCATTGGTGTGTTCTTTGCAAACGGAGCGAGGAGAGTGTGGATCATCTTTTTTTACATTGCCCCTTTACTCTTAGTATTTGGTGGAACCTGTGGAGGGAGGTTAAGACTGCCTGGGTTATTCCTAAAGGGTGTTATGACCTCCTTTGCTCTCATTTTGTCTTTTGGGGCAAGGGGAAGCGCGCTTCTACCTTATGGGGGTGTCTGACACATTCTGTCTTTTGGAACATTTGGATGGAGCGAAATAGGAGGACTTTTGAGGATTACAAGGGTGTGAGCGTTGCTGAATTGTGGGATAGAGTTAAATACTGGGCTGCCCTGTGGGCCTCTGTCACTCCAGTGTTTAAAGACTACTCTTATTCCATTATTATGAGGGATATGGCTGCTGCTGTGATGTGATTTTTCTGCTCTTTGGTTTTTAGTTTTGGGTTTTTCTTGGTCAGCTGTTGCTTTGTTGTTCTGGGGGGGTTTCTGTCTGGTGTTCTGTTCCTGTTTGTTTTGTCGGGTGTTTCCTGTTTTCTGCTGTTTGTTTGTTTTTGTTGTTGCTTCTTTTGTGTTGACTTGTGGATGTCTTATCCACTTTTGTATTCCCTTCCCTTTTCTTTTCAATGAATTTCATTTCTTTTCAAAAAAAAAGTATATCTATGATGACTATATGATATTTAAGGCGAATATAATGGCTTTGTCAATGTACATTAAAAGTACACAAATTTCTTGTAACTGATAAAAAAACACACAAAAAAGTGCCCTCATCCTGTCTGTTTAGGATTCATCACAACACCTTACCCATTGTCATCCATCACTTAAGTCACCGCCGTCTATAGTAGCCAGTTCTTTGAATGTGCTATCATCACTCATCATCTTTGTGTGTGTGTTTAGTGTTGATCAGAGTTTTATGAAAATTTTGATGATCTACACAGATTGATAACCAAATCTTTTTTTTTATTATTTTTTTTATAAAAGGAACAAACTAATTGTATTGAAAAATTGAAAGATGTAATTGATGTGCACAAGCAGTCCACAAAAGATATTAGGCACAGCCTACAAGAGCAAAACATAATAGCTGTACTACATGAACAAACACCACTCAATGCTAAAAACAGCAACCTTAACCACCCAATTGACACTCAATGACCAAGACACAGCAGCTTCCGAATCCATGTTCAAGAAAAAGAAGGGCAGTCCGGAAATCAGGAGAAACTTAAGGCCAAATAGAGAAGCCCAAAGTCTTGCTTTATTGGCATAGTTCATCCATTGACTCCACGATTATCCCTAAAAAATGTTGTTGTTTCCCTGCTTTTGGTTCTTTGAATCATATGTGATTTAGTTCTAGATTGTCCATCTTAAAGTAATGTTTACTCTTTTTTCTTTCCACCTATATTTGTTGTGGCTGATATGTCTTAAGACAAAATGCATATGTGAATTGTAGTTGCCTCAGTTCTTTGGCTGCTTTTGGGTTGATGATAGACAGACACACACACACATACATGAATATACGTATTCCTTTCCATCTCCATTTGCATACTCTCTCTCTTCTCATAAATGATACTCTTGAGAGCTTGCATTCAGGAAATTTACCACTTATATTCTAAAAGTATTTAAACGTAGTATTGTAGTGGTAAAAGAATTTGCATTAATTGAGCTATATACCCTGTTAATCTAACAGGTATGCATCTAAAGAAAATGATACCTGGATTCGAGCCCTGGTGAAAGATCTTACAGTTGAGGCTGGTTCTGGTCTTATTGTTCTTGATCCAGTAGATATATCTGGGGGTTACACTTCGGTTAAGGACAAAACAAATATGTCTTTGTTATCAACCGATGTTTGCTTCCATCTTTCACTGTCTGTTGTTTCCCTTATACTTAATTTGCAAAGCCAGGCAACAGCTGCATTGCAATTTGGAAATCCTATGCCCTTGGTTGCATGTACCAATTTCGATCGAATTTGGGTGTCCCCAAAAGGTCTTTCATCAGATTAACTGGAACAGTTTGATATCTTACCTGTACTATTTTTTTCCATGAGTATTGTTTTCCTGTTAGTCATCAAGAGTTTTGTGCATATTTATGCAGAAAATGGATCCTGTTACAACCTTACCTTTTGGAGGCCTCGAGCACCTTCAAATTATGTTATATTGGGAGATTGTGTGACATCAAGGTAGAATTTAATGGATTTTTTGTTTTGAGAAGAAATAGAATTTTATTAATGAAATGGAAATAGCAATCTGTAGACAAGCAGTTCACATCAACAGAGATGAAACTAAAAGCTCCTTTTTGACAAGAAGAGTCATCAAAGAATGTTGTTCCATGCTGCATATTCTTATTTGTTGTATGCTATGATTTATGCAGAGGCTCTCAAGTGGTAATAAATTAGAAAGGAAGGTAATGTAAATATCAGAAGTATAAGTTAATCTGGTTAGTTTGGAAGGCAGGAATAAATTAGGATTAGTTGTCTAAGGTTAAAGATGGATTGGATCTTGCTTGTATGTTTCATGGTTCCAAATGTGATGGTGGACTTCTTTTCCACGGTACTTTTTGAGTGGACATTGGTAAAAGTTTCATTCTTTTCACAATAAAAGTACAAGTCAATCTCTCAGTCTTGAGAAAAAGATCTCTTTGTTTTAGGTTGCCAGTAGGTAGAAACATGCCAGGCATATGCTGATGCTCCTTGATCATGTGGAATTAGTACTCTGAGGAGTTTTAATAAAAAATGTTTAATAACAAAATAGATAGTGCATGCATAATGGTGTAAAAAATAATATAAATCATGATTTGCATTTGAAATGAATTAATAAATGAGATGAACTAATTAATAATATATGGAAGGTTTAGGGTAGAGCTTGGTAGCTTGTTGTATTTAGTTTATTTTTAAATGCTGCTCTATTTGGGGAAGATGCTTTCTCGTGTAGTTCTATTATGTGTTCAGATGCTATATTTAGTTATTTTCGGTTTTTGTGATATGTCTTCAGGCCAATTCCTCCTTCACAGGCAGTAATGGCAGTGAGTAATGCATATGGGCGTGTGCGTAAGCCAATTGGTTTCAATCTCATAGGCTTGTTCTCTGCAATTCAAGGATTTGGTGGGGGTGATTCTGATGTTGTTAGTGATTGTTCTCTTTGGATGCCTGTAGCACCAGCAGGATACATAGCATTGGGTTGTATAGCAAATATAGGAAAAGAACCCCCACCTAATCACATTGTTTATTGCATTCGTTCTGATCTTGTAACGTCAACAACATATTCAGAATGCTTATTTTGTTCTCCATCAAATCCTCAATTTGCATCTGGATTTAGCATCTGGCGTGTAGAAAATTTTCTTGGATCATTTCATGCCCATTCTTCTACTGAATGCCCGTCCAAAAACAATTGTTGTAACCTCAATCATCTTCTTCTTTGGAACTGGAACCGGCATCATTCTTCTCCTAAAGAATCTGCCTCAAATTTGGCTGTTGATCGTAGCTCTGAAAGTCAGCAAACAAGAAACCAGACTGGAAATTCTTCTGGATGGGATATTGTCAGATCAATTTCAAAGGCAAATAATTGTTATTTGTCGACCCCTAACTTTGAGAGAATCTGGTGGGACAAGGGTAGTGACCTCCGCCGACCAGTCTCAATATGGCGACCCATTGCACGTCGAGGCTATGCCATATTGGGCGATTGCATTACCGAAGGGTTAGAAAATTTTATCTCTCAGTTTTCTTTATCAGTCTTAGTCATTTGATTGATTTATTGTTAGTCTTTTGTATTTTTTATTGACCAGCATGTGTTCATTCTTTCAGCTTAGAGCCACCAGCTGTGGGCATAGTTTTTAAGGTTGATGATCCCGAAGTATCTGCGAAACCTGTGCAATTTACTAAAGTTGCGCATGTTGTAAGCAAAGGTTTCGATGAAGTCTTCTTCTGGTACCCACTTGCTCCACCTGGTTATGCTTCTCTTGGATGCGTAGTCTCCAGAATGGATGAAGCCCCATGTGTAGATACGTTTTGTTGCCCTAGGATGGATCTTGTTAACCAAGCTAATATTCTTGAGGTGCCCATTTCAAGATCTTCGACTTCTAAGGGATCTCAATGCTGGAGCATTTGGAGAGTTGAAAATCAGGTTAGGTTTCTTTCTTTCTTCTCTTTTTTTTTTTTTTTTTGGGTGGGGGGGGTGAAAGAAGTACTGATGGCGACAGACTTTACAAGAAATTAAGTCACATTCAGCTCAAAACTCTCACCTAATGACACTAAAAGGGCATCCCTAGATTGCTTTGACAATGATGTTCATAAAGAAGCTAAATATCTGATTCTGTCCCATATAAGTCCACTTCCCTGCCGTGTCATGAAGTATCTTGTTATTTCTTTCCATCCAAATAATCCAGCAAGAAGCCAAAACATGTTAAGATGAATATGGAGTTCTCTCTCTGGTGAGTACATGTGCAGCTGCCATAGCTGAAGTTTGGTATAATTGTCCGTGAAAAGTAACTTTTACCTTCATGTGAAGTTTTTATTTTATATTTTATTATAATGTGTTTGTATTTAGTTTATTCTGTTGGTCGTGCCACAAGATTACAAGTTTTTACATAATTTAGGGCTCTCTTCTGTTTTTGCAGGCGTCAACTTTTCTTGCACGGGCTGATCTGAAAAAACCATCAATTAGATTGGCTTATGCTATTGGTGATTCCATGAAGCCAAAGGCTAGGGAAAACATAACTGCAGAAGTGAAGCTAAGATGCTTCTCTTTAACTGTTCTAGACAGCTTATGTGGAATGGTATGTCTTATAAACACATCCTAAGTCTGCAGTCAGATGTAAAGATGGTTCTCTTTCTTCTTACTGTGAATGTTTTTTGATTTTATTGAGTAACTTGGATCTTTCAGATGACACCACTATTTGACATGACAATCACCAACATCAAGCTTGCAACACATGGTCGACTGGAGGCTATGAATGCAGTACTGATCTCCTCTATTGCTGCATCAACCTTCAATACTCAGTTAGAAGCGTGGGAGCCACTTGTGGAACCTTTTGATGGAATATTCAAGTATTATATTGTTTCTTTCTATTTGGTCTTAATACAGTTTACTTGATTTTATTGTAATATTCAAGAATTATTTTTCTTGGCTTTTTCAAGGTTTGAAACATATGACACCAATATACACTCGCCATCAAAATTTGGAAAGACAATGCGTATTGCTGCTACCAGTATCCTTAATTTAAATGTCAGTGCTGCAAACCTTGAAACTTTTATAGGGAGCATTCTTTCATGGAGAAGACAATTAGAACTTGAACAGAAAGCAATGAAGATAAATGCGGTAATACTAGTGATGATTTCTTGTATAACAATGCTTTGGGTGGGTGGGGAGGAGGAGGAGTGCAGTAACTATACTCTGAATACCATTCATCTTTGCAGGAAGCTGGTGGTCTATGTGAACAAGGAGAGGATCAGACTTTGTCTGCATTGGATGAAGATGACTTTCAGACTGTGATTGTAGAGAATAAACTTGGGTGTGATATTTATCTGAAAAAATTTGAAGAAAATTCTGAAGCAGTGGATCGGTTGTGTCATGGTGACTGTATTTCTATTTGGGTGCCACCTCCAAGGTTTTCTGACAGGTTCAATGTTGCAGATGAACCTAAAGAAGCGCGCTATTATGTTGCTATTCAGATTCATGAAGCCAAGGTTGTAAATGTTGTTAGATTATCTATTTTCTTATCCTAAGATGATGTATCATTTTGTTTCCTTCTTTCAGGAGTTAAGATTGATGCTTTTGTTTGCAGGGTTTACCTATTGTAGATGATGGTAACAGCCATAACTTCTTCTGTGCTTTGCGCCTTGTTGTTGATAGTCAGCCGACAGATCAACAAAAACTCTTTCCTCAAAGTGCCAGGACAAAATGTGTAAAGCCTGCACTTTCGAAAATCAATAACTTGAATGAAGGCAAGGCGGAATGGAATGAACTTTTCATATTTGAAGTTCCTCGGAAGGTATCAGAAAATTTATTGTCTTCTATTTTTGACGCACTTTTTCCTCAGAAGGCAACCATAAATTATGTGACAGGATTTCTTGATTTTTCTCCATACGATGCAATATATTCATTGCAAGAGTAATTAGAAAGATCACTAAAACAAATTATAAAAATACGTATTGATGAAGGTGATAATTTAGAAGTTTAGTCTTCTGTGTTTATGTATTAGAGAAACTGCATTTATACCCCAAGGCCCCGTTTGGTTCACGGAAATGAATTGATTTGAAATCAATCCCCATATAGTTTCACATGAACCAAACGCAGCCCAAAATTCTGAAGTTCATCAGATTATGCTTAACCTTACACATTGAACATCACTAATTAAGTTACACTGTTGATGACATTAGCAAGCATTTAGACTTGGTATTCTGAGTGTTAAGTTTCCGAGCTTGAGTGTGTAAGTGTTGCAGGGACCAGCTAAACTGGAAGTGGAGTTGACAAACCTTGCAGCAAAAGCAGGAAAGGGTATGTGGCAACCCCTTTCTTTCTTGTGAACTCGCATCCACACCTGTTGATTCTTGCACCTAGGTTGCTGATTCACCTGCTTATTTAAATTAAAATTAGTAAACCTTACACTCAAGAGGGGAATGAAATCTCCAACATCTTGAATATCTTCTTCCATGGTTCTTACTACATGTAACCATCTTGTATGTTCATGATCATAGGAACTTCTCTCATAACATATCTGTTGCTGCTCTGAACAGAAGTACCGTTCCCAAATGCCAGCTCCACTTTGTAACTGCCTTTTTTTTTTTTTTTTGCCGTTCCTTTTATTAATCCTGTGTGCCTAACAAATGAATCATGATTGTTCTCTTTTGGGTCGTTTCTTGTTTTATTTTTGTCGGCCCTTTCGGGTCTTTTGGTGCTGAAACTACATATTAATGGTTATTTACCCTGCTTTCTTTGCAATTTCCCACCGAATAAATAATCATTTAGATTCAGACTTCTCATGCATTGTTTATGGTCTCAAAACAAAAATACAGGTGAAGTGGTGGGTGCACTCTCATTTTCTGTTGGGCAAGGTGCAAATATGTTGAGGAAAATAGCTTCCGTGAGGGTGTTCAATCGAGGTCATGATAGTCAGAGCATAGTTTCATATCCGCTAAGGGGGAGGGTGAGCTTTCTTATTTCACATTATTTTTGCCTTCATTGGTGACGTCAGTTGTGCACATGTACTGTTTGTGGAATTGAGTGTTCTTTTCATGCTTATATGATGTTGTACTTTGAAGGTTCAACATAACAATCTTGATGACATGGACGAATGTGGGTGTCTGTTGGTTTCAACTTCTTATTTTGAGAGGAAAACAACTCCAATTTTTCAAAGAGATCAAGAGGCGGAAAATGCAAGTGATAGAGACATAGGTTTCTCTGTTGGTCTTGGCCCGGATGGTGTTTGGGAGAGCATTCGGTCATTGCTTCCATTGTCAGTTGTCCCCAAATCATTACAGAATGATTTCATGGCGCTGGAAGTTGTCCTGAAAAATGGCAAGAAGCATGCAATTTTCAGGGGTCTTGCAACAGTTGTAAATGAGACTGATGTTAACTTGAAATTTTCAATATGTCATGCTTCTCGGATTCGAGGTTATGATTCCTCTTTAGGAAAAAGTGATAACATAAATCCTGGAGGTTCTTTTGTTTTACCTTGGAGAAGTACATCAAATGATTCCGACCAGTGCTTACAAATTTGTCCTTCTGTTGATGATCCTCAGCCTCCATATTCATGGGGTTCTGTCGTGGCATTGGGTTCTGGTTATACATATGGAAAGGACCTGACTCTTATAGATCAGGTTGCACTCTCTCGACAATATACTTCAAAGCAGGAAAATAAGATGCCTAATGTTACTTTTAGGTTGAATCAGCTTGAGAAGAAAGATATACTTTTGTGTTGTTCTAGTACCATAAATAAACAATTTTGGCTTAGTGTTGGGGCAGATGCCTCGGCTCTTCATACTGAACTGAATGCACCTGTTTATGATTGGAGAATATCTGTCAACTCTCCTATGAAGTTGGAAAATCGACTTCCCTGTCCAGCTGAATTCACAATCTGGGAAAGAACTAAAGATGGAAAATGCACTGAACGACAGCATGGTATGATCTCTTCACGTGGGGGGGTTCATATATATTCCGCAGACATTCAGAAACCTTTATATCTTACATTGTTTGTTCAGGGTGGTTGGGTCCTGGAGAAGGTAGTAGCTCTGTCTAAATACAAGTGACATACTATATATATCTATACACGTGAGTTTAATAAATATAGTTGCTTTTTTTCTGGCAGGACCCCGTTCTTGTTTTGAATCTTTATTCCAATGACCATGTCTCATCATTCTGGATGGTTCACCAGAAAAGTAGAAGGTTTGTGGTTCCAAAGAAAAATGTTTATTAAAATTATTTTGCTGTTGTTCCCATGTTGACAAAAGCTCAAGCTGCTAGGATGCAGTTCGATTCATATTATTTACCACTATAGATCCCAACTCGTAATTTTCAATTTTCCTTAGGAGGTTTCAGTTGTATTTGACCAAAAAAATGGAGGTTTCAATGGTAAGGATTACACAGAGTCTCCCCCTCTTGTGCTATGTTAAGTTTTTTTCTTTTTTCTTTTTGTTGGGATTACCATTGTTTCTAAAAGTTTAAGATTTTAGGATGTGGACCGAATATTATTTTATATTATAATTTTCAATTGATATTTGCTATTACTATTAAAGTTCACCCCCACTGGGGTTCTGGATTTGTCACTAACTCGGAGCCATTGAAAAGGTTATTAAATTTGCCCCCCTCTCATAATGTGGATTACAATACATCTGTTCTTCATTGGCACTTGCAAATGGAAATATTTGGAAGTGGAGGGAAATAAATATAAGATCTTTCATCATATTTTTTCCGCTATACTTGTGTGCCATTACAAATGTGTTAGGATGATGTCTTATTGGTATTTCTGAGATCTGTACGTATTGGAAAATAAAGACTTCTTGTAATTAGTATGAAGAATTTTTTATTTATCATCATATCCATGATTTCCATTACCTTCATCTTTACAGGAGACTGCGCGTGAGTATCGAACGTGACATGGGAGGGACCACTGTTGCACCCAAAACAATAAGGTTTTTTGTTCCATATTGGATCATGAATGATTCATCTATTCCCTTGGCATATCGAGTGGTGGAAGTAGAACCTTTGGACAATGCAGATACAGACTCTCTAATAGCTTCTAGAGTCAAGTCTGCAGAAACAGCCTCGAAAAGTCCTACAAACTCTATGGACAGGAAGCTTTCTTCCACTAGGAGAAACATTCAAGTACTTGAAGTTATTGAGGACACTAGTCCTGTTCCTAACATGCTTTCTCCACAAGATTATGCAAGCCGCAGTGGGGCTTCGCTGTTTCCATCTCAAAAAGATGTGTATCTGTCCTCACGAGTGGGCCTTTCTGTTGCCATTCGTCATTCAGAAATATACAGCCCTGGGATATCTCTTTTTGAGCTGGAAAAGAAGGTGACTTAGATGGAGCATCAAATTGGCTTCTAATATTCCTTCGTTCTCCTTTTAAT
Source organism: Prunus padus (assembly GCA_024362665.1). Lineage (NCBI taxonomy): Eukaryota > Viridiplantae > Streptophyta > Magnoliopsida > Rosales > Rosaceae > Prunus > Prunus padus. Next base: position 7,859,914 of record JANFAM010000016.1, read on the forward strand.
TACTTTTGCTTTGGAGTTGCTGAAATTTGTTCTTGATCATATGATCTTCTTGAATTTTCATTTCCAGGAAAGGCTTGATGTCAAGGCGTTCAGTTCAGATAGATCTTATTACAAGCTTTCAGCCCGACTGAACATGACCTCAGACAGAACAAAGGTCGGTTTTAATATCTTGTGACTTAAATCTTTAATGTTTCTCCTCTGAGGAACTGCAAGAGTGTGATGAGGGACTTGCCAAATTAGACTGATAAATATTGGCTATAGATCTGATTTTAGGAAAATAAGATGACCCATAGCCCAAAAAAATACGATGAAAGATTCTGGTCAGCAGGCCATTTGCATGTTCAGAATGAACAGGAGGATCATTGCATGTGGAGGGTTTTACTCATTTGTAAAATCTATAGTTGCTTTTTTCGTACTTGGTGGTAGTCATAAGCAATGCATTTGTTAAGTTTCATTGATATAGGTATGTATATATATTTATCATTAATAATAAAAAATTCTCAATGGTTGATATTCAGGTTGTGCAATTCCAGCCCCACAGCTTGTTTATTAATAGAGTTGGTTCCAGTCTCTGTCTGCAGCAGTGTGGTTCTCAGTCTGTGGCATGGATTCATCCCACAGATTCTCCAAAACCCTTTTGTTGGCAGTCTTGTGCCAAAGTTGAATTGTTGAAGGTCAGTGAAGTTTAATAATTTTTCATATTCACTTAATTATGCATGAATAGCATACATCATCTGACTCCTATGTGGGGTTTATTTTTCTTTTCAGTTCCGGGTGGATGGTTACAAATGGAGTGCACCATTTAGTGTTTGTAATGAAGGTATCATGCGTGTTTGCTTGAGGAAGGATACTGGAAATGAACAACTTCAGTTTCTGTTAGAATATACAGCTGTGTTTGTACAGCTGTGTTAGTGAGTGTTAGTATAGCTGTTTGTACAGCTGTGTTAGTGTTAGTACAGCTGCTATCTTTACAGCTGTGTTAGTGTTTGTACAGCTGCATCTCCACCCTTTGTATAGCTATAAATACCTCCCATTGGAGATGAATGAAATATCAGAAATTTTCTGCATCTTATTTTCTACTTGGTATCAGAGCATACTAATTTGCTCTTTTTACTTTCTTATTCCTTCCTATTTCTGTGTTACCACAGATCTCTATCATCTTCACCAAGGGTATACTGACTTTGGTGTTCTCTCTATCATTTCTTACTGAAATCTCTGAGTATGCTCTGTAGTTGCAGCTAGACTGAACTTCTACATCAGAAATTTCCTTTTTTTATTTCTCTCTACCATAAACACAAATTTCCGCTGCTATTATGGGTGACAAATCAGAAACTTCAGATTCTCTTGGTGCTGAAACATCTACCCCAATGATGAATTTCCAGCAAGATACACCTTCCTCAATTGGGGTAAAGCTCAATGGCACCAATTACCGTCTTTGGTCCAAAGTTCTTGAGATGCATATTGCTGCCCGTGAAAAATATGGTTACATCTCCGGGACTAGGACTGCACCAAAGGATTCAGATCCTAAATTTGAGAAGTGGATGGCCGAAAATGCACTAGTGAAGTCGTGGCTCATCAATTCTATGGCCCCTGCCCTCATGATGAATTTTATTCATTGTGAGACTGCTAAAGATGTTTGGGATACCGTCAAGAAAACGTATCATGATGCTTCTGATGCTTCCCAAGTCTATGAGTTGATGAAAAAATCCTTCCAAATGCGTCAAGATGGCCGACCATTGACCATCTATTTCACGGAACTCAATTCCACCTTTATGGAGCTTGACTTCCGTCGTCCGAATGACTTGGAGAATCCATCAGACTTCGCCAAATTGAAGAAGCGCATCTCTGAAGAACGTGTCTATACATTTCTTGCTGGACTTGATCATAATCTGGATCAAGTATGTGGACGTATTCTGGCCACATCACCTCTTCCTGATATTGATGAAGCTTATTCTATGGTTCGTAGAGAAGCACAGCGCCAGGTCACCATGGCTGCCGAAGGAACCCCAGAAGCTTCAGCCTTGGCAGTTAATAGGGCTCAACCTTGGCAAACTACTACTTCTACAACACCTCAGACTTCTTCAACATTTTCTGAGAGAAAGTGTTCTCATTGCGATCGTAAGGGTCATGAGAAGGAAACCGTTGGAAAATTGTAGGATACCCGAATGGTTCAAGTTGAAACAGTGAACGCAAGGGAAAAAAGTCCTCTCGAGGCTAACTCGGTCTCTCTTGACACATCACAACCATCTCGGGTTTATTTCGGTAAAGGTAAGAATGGAGTGTCGTTTATTTCTTCTAAAAATCCATGGATAATTGATTCGAGGCAACCGATCATATGACTAGTGACTCATCTCGGTTCACCTCTGTTACTGTCCATCTCGTCATTCGATTCGGGTTGCGAGATGGAACTCTCACTCCAGTTCAAGGGGCTGGTTCCCTATCACTTTCGTCTACTTTACCTTTATCTTCCTGCTTTGCATGTTCCTAACCTCTCTAATAGTCTTCTCTCTATCACCAAATTACCAACAGTTTAAATTGCTCAAGAACCTTTTTCCTACTCATTGTATCTTTCAGATCGTCTCACGAAGATGACGATTGGTGCTGTAAGGAGAGAGGGGTCTCTACTACTTGGAGGGCAGGGCAATCTCATATCCAATCTGGCCGTGGTTTTCGTGTAGCTGGAAATCCAGTTTTAGATCGAGAAAAATTCTTCTATGGCATCGCCGTTTAGGACATCCCTCTTTTATCTATCTAGAACGCTTATTTCCGCATTTATTTGCTAATGTTTTAGTTTCTAGTCTTCGATGTGAACATTGCATTTATGCGAAAAATCATCGGGTCTCATTTCCACCAAGCTTTAATAAAAGTACTACTCCTTTTTCTCGTATTCATACCGATGTGTGGGGACCATTTTCTACTCCTACTTCTTCGGGTTGTCGATACTTTATATCTTTCATTGATGATTGCACTCGAGTGTGTTGGGTTTATTTGATGACATCTAAAAGTGAAGTTAGTACTATTATCCCTAAATTCCATCAACTAATCAATACCAGTTTCATGTCCAAATCCAGGTTTTTCATTCGATAATGGGCGTGAGTTTGTCAATCTTTCTCTTCTTGAGTTCTTCCAAAGAAGATGGCATTATCCACCGGACAACTACGGCTTACACACCCCAACAGAGCGGTATAGCGGGCGTAAGAACCGCCATCTTCTCGATGTGGCTCGGTCCTTATGCTTTACTATGCAAGTTCCAAACAATTCTGGGCTGATTCTCACATGACCGCTGCGTTCCTCATTAATGTAATGCCTACTCGTATGCTTGATTATCAAACACCCATCAAAGTATTGTCTCACTTCCACTCAATCCCTTCCTTACTTAATTTGCCTCCTAAAATCTTTGGTTGTCTTTGCTATGTCCATGTTCATTCTCTCCACAGGGACAAATTAGATCCACGTGCCCTTAAGTGTGTTTTTCTCGGATACCCCCCATCTCAAAAGGGATATAAGTGTTTTCATCCTCCTTCGGGTAAGACATATGTGTCTATGGATGTTGAATTTTGTGAACAGGAATCATATTTCTCGTGAGTCACAACTTCCCTCTTCAGAGGAGATTAGAAGTACGGACGAGGAGAAGTTGTGGTTTGAACCTGAAATTAAAGTTCTCCCTACTCTCCCTACTCAAGGTGAGGGGAGATATTGGTGAACATGAACCTGTTACTTTGAAAACATTTGAAAGAAGAAAAAAGAAACATGTGAATGTTTCACCGCCACCTCCTTCTTTGGATCCTCCTCTATGATCCTACCATCCAATCGATCGATTCTTCCTGGGACCGATCTTCGTGTACATGCTTCTATCCCTATCTTATCTAATTCTTCGATATTGACTCATTATCCGAATCGATCATATAGCTCCACTAGAAACTCCCTTGGTTCCACATGATGAGGACCGTGGGAGAAGATATCCCGCACGTGATCGTCACCCTCCCGAAAAATTTGGTTTCCCTTCATCCAATAATGTTAAGTATCCTATTTCCAACTATATTTCATACCACCGTCTTTCTAAGTCTCATTTGACTTTCGCACAACAATTGTCTTCTCGTATGCATTCCTAATAAGTTTCGGGACGCCCTGATGATCCTAAATGGAAATCTGCTATGGTAGAAGAAATGAAGGCTCTTGAGAAAAACTCTACATGGGAGATGGTTGAGTTACCAAGAGACAAGAAAAGCGTGGGGTGCAAGTGGGTGTTCACGGTGAAGCAGAATTCAGATGGTTCGATAGAGAGGTATAAAGCCCGACTTGTGGCAAAGGGCTATACCCAAACTTATGGGATCGATTATCAGGAGACATTTGCTCCTGTTGCCAAGATGAGTACGATCAGAGTTCTTCTCTCGTTGGCTGTCAACTTAGATTGGCCGCTAAAACAGTTTGACGTCAAGAATGCCTTTCTACATGGAGATCTACAAGAAAAGGTTTACATGGACCCTCCTCCAGGGTTTACACCTAAAGGGGGAAAGGTTTGCAAGTTAAAGAAGGCTTTATATGGCCTTAAGCAGTCACCTAGGGCCTGGTTTGGCCGATTCAGTCATTCCATGAGAAACTATGGCTTTAAACAGCCTCTGCTGATCACACACTATTTCTTAAGCGTGTTGGCAGCAAGATTACTTTGCTAATTGTTTATGTGGATGACATGGTGGTTACAGTAATGATGAGCAGGAGATTGAGAATCTTCAAAGTTACTTGGCCAAAGAGTTTGAAATGAAAGATCTGGGATCTCTCAAGTATTTTCTAGGAATTGAAGTTGCACGTTCTAAGAAAGGCATCTTCTTATCTCAGCGAAAATATGTTCTTGATTTACTAGCAGAGACTGGAAAATTGGCGTGTGAACCTATTAATACTCCAATGGAGGTTAACCATGGATTGTCAATTTATCCGGATCGGATACCCACTAACAAAGAGAGGTATCGGAGGTTGGTTGGAAAGCTGATTTATCCGCTCATACAAGACCTGACTGTCTTACGCCGTTAGTGTTGTCGGCCTTCATGCATAATCCAAGTGAAGCACACCAAGGTGCGGTGGATCGAATTCTCGTGTACTTGAAGTATACTCCAGGCAAGGGTATATTGTTTTCAAAACATGGGCATTTAGATGTGGAAGGTTACACCGACTCGACTTTGCGGGCTCAAAACTTGATAGAAAATCAACTTCGTGTTATGTGTCTTTTGTTGGTGGTAATCTTGTAACTTGGAGGAGTAAGAAACAGGGGGTTGTGTCGAGATCTAGCGCTGAAGCAGAGTATAGAGCACTCAGCCATGGCATAACTGAGCTTATTTGGTTAAAGATTCTAATAAGGGAACTCGGGTTTGAACCTAAGAAGCCTATGATTCTGTATTGTGACAATACAGCTGCCATTGAAATAGCAAATAATCCAGTACATCATGAGAGAACAAAGCATATTGATATTGACAGACACTTTATCAGCGACAACTTGGCAAAAAATGTCATTCGAGTGCCGTATATAAAGAGTGAAGACCAACTTGCAGATATGATGACTCATGCTGTTTCTAGCAGGGAACTCTACTCTTCACTAGACAAGTTGGGCATGTGCGATATCCATGCACCAACTTGAGGGGGAGTGTTAGAATATACAGCTGTGTTTGTACAGCTGTGTTAGTGAGTGTTAGTATAGCTGTTTGTACAGCTGTGTTAGTGTTAGTACAGCTGCTATCTTTACAGCTGTGTTAGTGTTTGTACAGCTGCATCTCCACCCTTTGTATAGCTATAAATACCTCCCATTGGAGATGAATGAAATATCAGAAATTTTCTGCATCTTATTTTCTACTGTTTCGAATAGCTGTAAGAAGTGGAGCAAAGAATTCAAGCTATGAAGTTATTTTCCGTCCGAACTCTTCGTTGAGTCCTTACAGGTCACAGTTTTCTCTTGTGAAAGTTTGTGAAATAAATAGAGATGATGTTGATGGCAGTGTATTTATCATAAGAACAAAAGAATTCTTTTTGACTTTATATTTTGGGAAAAATTTCTTGAACTAGTTGTGTATTAATATGGAAGTCTTCTTATTGCAGTTCAATAAAATCATATGTACTAGTTTCTTCTTCTTTACTTGTATGCATGCGTTTGTCATTTCTTGGTCCAATTCTGATAATTTTCTATCAACAGGGTTGAAAATCGTTCCATGTTTCTACCCATCCGAATTCGGCAAGTGGATGGTACTAGTGATTCATGGAACTTTCTTCTTCCTAATACAGCAGCTTCTTTTTTATGGGAAGATCTTGGCAGAAGGCGTTTATTAGAAATCCTGGTAGAGGGGGAAGACCCATTGAAATCAGAGAAGTATGATATTGATGGGATTTCTGATCACCAACCCATTCACGTGGGAAGTGGACCTTCTAAAGCTCTACGTGTTACTGTAATAAAAGAAGAGAAAGTGAATGTCATCAAGATCAGTGACTGGCTGCCAGAAAGTGAACCTGCTGGAGTTTTGAGTAGAAGCCAGTCATCACTTTTGTCTCAACTTTCTATACAGCAACAATCACCTTTTCTCTCTGATTGTGAATTTCATGTTATCATTGAGCTAGCTGAGCTTGGGATATCCATTATTGACCATACACCTGAAGAAATTCTCTTCCTTTCGGTTCAGAATCTTCTGTTTGCATATTCAACTGGCTTAGGCTCTGGAATCAGTCGGTAAGTTTGCTTTCAATTGAGACTTGATGGCTTAGAGAACAAAGTGCTTATTTTATAAGTCAATGGATCCAAGTAAATCTTTGCTGCCCTTTTTTTTTCTGTTGAAAAAGCTGTTGTTACCTGGAGTGTTTTCGCAATTATATCTACTGGTGTATTTTTCTGCTGGTCTTGCTAATGGATGTTGCTAGTAGAATTTTAGATCTGTAGACACCTTGCCCTCTATTTTTACAATTTCATTTTTATTATTGATAGTTTGTTTCTTAGCAGAACAAGAAAACAGCAAACAATCATATCACCTAGGGACTGAAAAATCTGGACCAAGGAAGAATCAAAGCATTGATACTATATTGTTTATAATGCACCAATGCGCATTGATGAATTTTATTTTCAATTAGATATAATCTTTTATGAAATATTTCACATTCCCTGCATACACTTCGATACGTTGCTTAAAAAATGATTCATTATCACTTAAAATTGAATCTTACTTAGTAAAATAAGATTTGCAGTATACTAGAGGTCAATAGTTGGTGACTGGCTTTCATATTATGCGGTCCATGTCAGTCTCAACAGACAGCTTTGTGGTTCTTTCCTGTTAGCAGATGTATATTGAGAATCACAGTTCAGAAGTGTAAACTTAGCTTAATTTACTCTCCAACTGACCATCCTATGGATTACCTACATATTGGCTACTTAATTAGCCAAAGGCTGAGGCCCCTTAGGATGTTATTGTTGAATTGTATTTTTGTTTATCTCTTATGATTGACAATCATTAATTCAGGAATTATGTTCTTGTCCTGTTTGCAGGTTGAAACTTAGAATGCATGGGTTACAATTGGATAACCAGTTGCCATTAATTCCAACGCCAGTTCTTTTTAGGCCACAGAGAGTTGGGGAAGAGACTGACTATATCTTGAAACTTTCAATCACAATGCAATCCAATGGGTCACTGGATCTGTGTGTCTATCCATATATTGGTCTCCATGTAAGTACAAGAAAGTTCTCATTACCTAGAAGAAGATTTCTGATTTTTTTTCTTCCTATTTTCCCCCTATTTATTTTAATTATATGTCTAATGACTATTCAGGGACCTGAGAACTCTGCCTTTTTGATAAACATTCATGAACCTATCATCTGGCGCATTCATGAAATGATTCAGCAGGTCAACCTCAGTCGGTTGTATGATACTCAAACAACTGCTGTTTCTGTTGATCCAATCATTGAAATTGGGTATGCAAGGACTTTCAAAATTGGCATATCATTGTATTTTGCTACATTTAGTTGTAATTCCCTTAATTTATGGTACCTTTATTTGCAGAGTTCTTAGCATCTCAGAGGTTCGATTCAAAGTGTCAATGGCTATGTCACCAAGTCAAAGGCCAAGAGGTGTTCTTGGCTTTTGGGCATCTTTGATGACTGCATTGGGCAACACTGAGAATATGCCAGTAAGTGTTGGGATTCTTCCTCCTGCTATTTCTTGAGGTTTTCGTCTCTGGAATTCCTCCCAGAATCTTTTGTCTGGACCTAAGTAATTGGAATGTGAAGGCTCATTATCAAAGTCTTGATGTTGAATGGTTTATTATGGGATAACATACTTAAAAATATGTATTTGGTAGATCGTAGATGACTTTTAGCTTTGCATCGCATACTGATAAACTCTTCATCTGACTTTGCAATATATACGTGGACTGTTCTTGCATCATATATTTCATAGAGTACATTTAACACAATATATTTACATTTGTTATTCAGGTGAGGATAAATCAAAGGTTTCATGAGAAAGTGTGCATGAGGCAGAGTTCAATGATTAGTATTGCTATTTCAAACATTCAAAAAGATCTCCTAGGCCAACCTCTTCAACTGCTATCTGGTGTTGATATATTGGGTAATGCAAGTAGTGCACTTGGACATATGAGCAAGGGCATGGCTGCCTTATCATTTGATAAGAAGTTTATTCAAAGCCGACAGAGACAGGTTTTCTTTAGAGTTTGTCATTTGAATTAATATACTTTCACATAATTGCTTAAAATTGGATATCATTAGTTGCCAAAGTTATTTTCTTTTGGCCTGTGGACTGATTATTTTATCATACGTTACAAATTTTTAGTTGGTACTTTATCGTACATGTTAGGATATAAAATAATAATAAATAATTATTGGCCCATATCCTAACTTAAACTTTTGGGACTAGTGGTAAACAAAAAAAATTTATCATGGTATGTGAGCAGGAGTTTCTGAGTTTGAGTCCCTGCTTGCATCCTTCCACTATAAAGTTGAATTCCACATATTGGGCTTAATGGTGGTAGGGGACCTGCATGCCAGGGGTAGTGAATCTATAAAACAATTGATGGCCACATCCTAATCACTTAATCTTTTGGGACTTGTAGTAAAACTGACAAACTTTATCAATACATGTGATGCTTTAGAGGAATAAACTGGAACCTTTTCATTCTTATTGCAAAGTGACTAATTGATTTAAAATTTGCTCATTTTGGACCTTGGTTATTAAGCAAGGCTTTCTATCGCTGGACCATGACCACCCTGTGATAAGATTGTCCGGTTTTGCATTGGAGTCTTGTTGCGCCATGAGAAGGTTTTAAAATTTTAGTTTGATCTTTTGATAGATGTTTAGTACATTGATTTCTTAGTTAACCATTTTTTATATAAATTTGTTCATATATGGTCTGGCACATGAAAACAACCAGTGCAATCCCTCCTTGTGTTGTACTTTTCCATCTCTTGCTCATTGCAATTTCTACACTCATGAATCTCAATGTCTGCAATTTATTTAAAAATTTTACTTTGGCAGGAAAGCAAGGGCGTAGAGGACTTTGGTGATGTTATTAGAGAGGGCGGTGGAGCACTGGCAAAAGGATTCTTCAGAGGAGTCACTGGGATATTAACAAAGCCGCTTGAAGGTGCAAAAACTTCTGGCGTTGAGGGTTTTGTTCAAGGTGTTGGGAAAGGATTAATAGGTGCAGCTGCACAACCAGTGAGTGGGGTTCTAGATCTTCTGTCAAAAACTACCGAGGGTGCCAATGCGATGAGAATGAAGATAGCGTCAGCTATAACTTCTGATGAGCAACTGCTCCGCAGACGACTGCCTCGTGTTATTGGGGGTGATAATTTAATTCGGCCATATGATGGGTACAAGGCACAGGGACAGGTACTAGTTGTTTTGACTTTCTTTAAAATCTTTCAGTTGGAAATTTTATGTTAATTGAGCAAGGGCTGGTTTTATTGATACCCCCTTTATTGCTCATTCTACTCCAACTCAAACATAAAATGAAAAGCTATGGTTGATACCCCTTCATATTCCACACTTTCTCATCTTCTTCAACCTTAAATTAAGTAAATCTACTTGTATGATTATTTGTTGGTTGATATCCAGCTTGCTGCCTTGTTTGGTTATAATCTACTTGTATTCAGTGACTAAAATGAATTATTTTTCTTTTTTGATGAAGGCTATATTGCAGCTGGCAGAATCAGGTTCATTTTTCCTCCAGGTTGATCTGTTTAAAGTACGTGGGAAGTTTGCCTTATCAGATGCTTATGAAGATCACTTTTTACTCCGCAAAGGAAAAATTCTTCTAGTCACTCATCGAAGATTGATACTGTTGCAAGTAAGTTAGCTGGATTAGAATCATTGCTATCTATCCCTTCCCATCTGCTATACACCATACTCAAAAGTCACCAAACAATGACATTGTATTTTTTGTCATTCAGCAACCCTTCACCGTAGCTCAGAAGAAGTTCAACCCGGCTAGGGATCCATGTTCTGTACTATGGGATGTACTTTGGGATGACCTGGTCATAATGGAAAAGTCATATGGAAAAAAGGACCACCCAAAAGCCCCACCTTCACGGGTCATTCTTTATTTACAAGAGAAATCAACTGAGGTGAGGGAACAAGTTCGAGTCATAAAATGCATCCCTGATACCCCCCAGGCTCTTGAGGTGTACTCCTCAATTGAACGAGCAATGAATACTTATGGACCAAGCAAACCAAAGGTTAGTGTTTAATGCCATCGCCTTGAGCTCTGCAGTGTCAGGTTATTGCATTGACTTCTATCTTTGTCAAGGTTGGTTGACCATAGAATGCAAAAATTATACCCGCAAACTAAAAATGAAATTCTAAAATGTTTTATCCCTTGCATTGAAAGTTTGACAAGAATGTAAAATTTTCTGAAATAGATTGCATATGATAAGTTTGTCTTTAGTCATTTATTAATGGTCTGTTGTTGGCGTAGCTGATAAATACTTTGTTTATGGGGGCTCATTCGCTGCACCCATATAACAAGTTACTAAAGTTTGAAATATTCTTTCCAAATAGTTTTGTTATACTCCTAATTTTGTGACATTCTTCTAGATAGTTGAGGTTTTACTTTATAATGAAAAACTTTGCTTTAATTCAGAGAATGCTGAAAAAGAGTGTGACAATTCCATATGCACCAATGTTTGATAGCGCCAGTGCTGAAGCTATACCAAATGAAGGGGCTAGCGTCTTGTCGCCCCGACAGATGCCTACATCAATTCCTCGTAGTTCAACTTTTGGCAGCAGCAGCAGCAATTGATTTTGAGATCATTGCCCTTGGGAAATATGGTTTTTGGGATTTCTGTTGCGGGTCTATTGGTGTTTCTTTTTCTGGTTTCAGCCTGCATTTTCAGATGTTCTCACCGTTCAACAGGTATTCTATTTGTGATCGTTGCATGAATGTATTGCAGTTATATTGATGTGTCATTCAAATATTTAATGACATTAATATGCAATTTTGTTCAGAAGTCTTTGCAGATTACAACAATGAAGAGGTTGCTTGGTGGAGGTGTTTTATAAGAAGTCATGTCAAGGACAAGTGACAAAGACCTTGTAGGACATGGATATGAATGGTGTAGCTTCAATTACACATCCATAGGTTTTTCATATTTATAAATACCACACTCCTAAATATGTACAGGTTTGAACATTCCTTGTATATGTCTTAGAATAGTCAATGTATACGAACAGAAATTACCGAAGGTGATCAAGCTGATCGGTTTGAGATCCCACTGTAGATCTGGTCCCATATGAAGGTGATATATCATAGGTGAGGTGACGGATAGGCTTAGGAAGTAAAATCCTAGTGGTTGAGCACCCTGTTTAATGTATGGTGTGGTGTAGTGTAGCATATGAATTGCCTTCAAACAAAAGTAAAAACCTCATCTATTCAATTATAAAGCTGTAATCTCTTTGTATTTCATATCTGTGCTGCATGCTGTTTCTATAACCAGGGAAATCCAAGTTACGACGTAGGAATTTTTGTCGATTGTCAGCCTAGAAAATAAACTAAATTTTGTCAGTGACTTTCCTTTCCTTTTTAATTGATTAAATCATTTGAGAATATTTCAAGTAAAAAAACCACCTAAAAGCATAACGGCTAGCAACTCGAATTGGATATTTCGAGATATAACCTTTATTTTTATTTTTATTTATGCATTTTAATTATTTGATATGAAAAAAAACACCCAGCTCAAAAAATGAAGGTTCTTTCACCTTTATTTTTTGTTACAATCAATTTTTCTTTTTTTGACGTGGAGGTTCGAAGCTATGGCATTGTCTATTACCCCACCCTTCTCATGGTGGCAACGTGATAAAGTTGAGTTTCTTGTTTTGTTTATTGTTCAAGTACAGAATCAAATTATTATATTCCTATATTTTACCTTTAAAAAAAAAAAAAAAAAAAAAGAGCCATCCCCGGAGGAGGCGGACTAAACCCAAATATTGAGAATTTGGGCCCAAAATCTTCATGATGAGGGCCCCAAGCCCACCATTTGAAAAATAAATTGACAGGTTGAAAAGAGAAATGATTATTTGAACCCAAAAAAAAAAAAACTGAGTATACCTTATTACCAAACTATTTATTTAATTACTAATTTACTCAAATATAAAATAACAAAAAAAGATATATTGAATTGTGAAACATAAGTAATGTTAATAAGTACACTCTACTGAACATATTAAACCCTAATCAAATTACAATTTTAGAGTTTGATTCCAAACATATTTGAGATAAAAATTCAAAGTTTTTGTCGGGTGTAAATCATTAGTGGAAATGAAATGAGTGGCTGGATCAGGTGTTGCTTGTTTGGATGGATGCTCGTTCTTAGAATCTTAATGATATAAGATAATACCTTTCAGTGTAATGGTTGAAAGCATCCTTCTTAGGAGAGTTTACTTTTCCTTTTCAGTTCTTTACTTTCCAGTGGACGGCAATACACAACATTACTTTTGTTTTAGCCGTATAGGCGAAATCTCTTGCTATTGCAATATTTTTACCCTTTGAGTTACATTGAAATTGTTCTTCTGTATGTTCTCACTGTATGTGTGGGATTTGTGAAATTAGAGATTGTGTTGAGAATAATAATTCTCGGTTGTTATTGATAGAGCCAAAATACTAAGTATTTATAGAGAGATTACAAGGTTAACTAGGAAAACTGGGTTATTTGGAAATTACCCAATATCAATTATAATCAACAAATAAAGGACACTAAACAATAATTAAATAACTTTCCTCATTTCTAACACTCCCCCTCAAATTGGAGTGTGGATATCAAGAATGTCCAACTTGCGCAACAGATTGTGAAAGGCATTACTCCCATAGGTTGCTAATAATGAGGCAGTGGTGTGGCTGTTGTAAAGGGGGCATCGGTGTGCTGTTGTAAATGGGGCAGCGGTGTGCTGTTGTAAATGGGCAGTGGTGTCCCTGCTGTAAAGGGGGCAACGGTGTGTTGCTGTAAATGAGGTTTATCACTCCCCCTCAAATCCGACGATGATGAATGATCGTTTTCCACTGGCGACTGGTCGCTGTCCACTGATGATTGGTCGTTTTGAAGCAGGTTCTCCATGGGGGACAACCGGTCGCTTTCCACTGACAACCTGTCGTTTTGAAGCAGAGTTGCGTCCTGGGGAAAAAGTGGGTACTTTACATCCGTTGTCTCTGGGATTCCTCTGTTAATTGCTATGAAGATTGTGGAATTTTTAAGTTCCTTGAAGATATGGAGATTGCGGACAAGATATCCACACTTGCCACAAGTAATGGTCGCGGCTATGCTAAAAATTTTGAGTATGTGAAAACTCAAGTCCAAGAAAAGAAGGAACTTCAACTTAGTGTTCAGCTGTTTAATGTGTATTGTTTTGGGGAAATAATCAGTCAAATGGTTAAGGATGCATTTGACAAGATTAGAGATCTCATTGACAGAGTTGGTGAACTGTATTCTTCAAAATCGTTACCCTTGTGGTATCTCACAAGTTTGAACTTAAAACAAGCTCTTGAGTTATGGTCAATGGGAGAATTTTCTTCAAAAGATGTGACTGATTCTTATGACGTACCATCCCCTGAGGATTGGAAGATTCTTGAAGGCGTTTGCAAAATTGTAGACAGCATATATGAAGTGTCAAATGCATTCTTCCAAACCAAACATCTAACTGCCAATGTTTATCTTTATCACCTTCATGAGCTCCGGAATCAGGAGGTTTCATTGCAACAATGATGAAAAAGTTTGACAAGTATTGGGACGACATGTTCTTGCTGTTGGCAATGTGTGCAGTTCTGGATCCTCGATTTAAGATGAAATATGTAGAATTTGTTTGTTCAAAAGTCAAGGGTGGCGATGGAAGCTCACAAGTCGCAGCTGTTTTGGGGGCCTTTCACAAACTGTTTGATGACAATGTGATCCGTTTTCCTGAAAAAGAGAACTTCATTAGCGAATCATCTTCTTCTGATTCAGATTCAGAAGAGGAGTCTCCTCCTAGACAGGAAAATCATACTTTTGGTGTGCTGCAGGCCTACCAGCAAGGAGCTTATAGCACCCGAGTTATAGAATTGAAAAAGAAGAAGAAAAAAATCAAATATGATTAACAAATTTAAGAGTCTGAAAGATGAATGATTTTGGTCAACAACTCAATGAAAAAGTGCATTGACTTGCAAACTAGTGATCTGTTCGAACCTCACGGCACATTGGTAGTTGTTAAAAAACCCCTCCTGCAATTTCACTTTTATCAAAAATTAAAAAAGAGAAATAGTTTGGTTTCCCAATTTTTTGAACATAGCCATGTATGCATCTTTTATGTCAGAATTAGGGATTTGTCTACAGAAATGAGTTTTTTATTTTGGGAAAAAAATGGTTTGGTTTCCCAATTTAAACATAAAAAAAAAACTAGGCATACCACATTTATGGAAATATTTTTGCTCACAACTTTAACCCAATGTGTATTCTCACCATCATTCTCAACACTTAACACATGTTCATAGACATAACCATAGTTAACTTTGCTTTTTTAAATTTTGCAATAATACACGTATTATTCGCCTATTTTGTTCATATTTTTCGAGTATTATGGAGAAAAAGACAACAACAAAAATTAAATTTTTATAAAATGGCCCAATTTTTCAGGGTATGTTTTTAAGAAATTTGCCAAATAGCACACCTGCCGTATTTTACAATGTTTGTTTGTGAAATACCGAAAGAAAAATTAAGGCATGTGTTATAAATAACGGTTCTGACGCATTTTATTCATACTTTCGCGCTAAGCAACTTGTAACTCATACTCTGTTTCTCTCCCAGTCTATTTCATTTCCCACAGAACAGAACGCCAAAACTCCCTTGTCCTCAGTTCCTTCTTCCTCTGGGCTACTCGACGCTAAGGAGGTTAGGCCTTCAACTCAAGTTTATATCTTTATTTTTCTCTTATCAAAATCAACTCTTGAAATGGCGATTACAAGCATTTTGCTTCATCATGTGTTATGCTTTCCATGTTTCTTTGTTCTGGGTCTGCCTTATTTTCTCATTCTAGGGTCTATTTATTGACCAATCTCATCGTTTTTGTACATTATCTTTCAGTGGGTGAATAAAGCTTGTTTTTTTAAGAATTCACAGTAAGAGTCTTGGTTATTTTGTTCATGGGTATCCATGATTGTAGGCCAAGATTACAAGCATTTTGCTTCTTCTGCTATCATTATGTGTTATGCTTTTTATGTTTCTTCGTTCTGGGTCTGCCTTATTCTCTCATTTCGGGTCTATTTAGTTACCAATGTGATCATTTTTGGGTATTTTCTTATTTCTCCTTCGTTCTTTATATTGTCTTTGAGTTCTCTGTTCAGTGGGTGAATAAAGTTTGAGTTTTTATGAATTCACTGTAAGATTCTTGGTTATATTGTTCATGGGTATCCATGATTGTAGGCCAAAATTACAAGCATTTTGCTTCTTCTGCTGTCATTACGTGTTATGCTTTTTATGTTTCTTCGTTCTGGGTCTGCCTTATTCTCTCATTCTCGGGTCTATTTAGTTACCAATGTGATCATTTTTGCTTATTTTCTTATTTCTCTTTCGTTCTTTATATTATCTTTGAGTTCTCTGTTCAGTGGGTGAATAAATTTTGTGTTTTTAAGAATTCACTGTAAGATTCTTGGTTATAATCTTTGAGTTTTCTTCTCAGTGGGTGGATAAAGTTTGTGTTTTTAAGAATTCACTGTAAGATTCTTGGTTATATTGTTGATGGGTATCCATGATTGTAGGCCAAGATTTCTTTTTCTTGGGTACTTTTTAACTCCAAAATGCAAAACCAGAAATTGACTGTGGTGCTTACTAGAATTTTGTGTTTTTTAGATATGTCTGGGGTTCCTGAAGCTAATGCAGTTACTGGGTCAAAATATGGAATTATTGGAATATCTGATTCTGATGAAGATTATTCTAGCAGTGGTCATAGCAAGGATGTGAATTCCTTTTCATCAGTCTCAGATACGAAGGGCAAGGAGGTAGTTGAATATGATCACCACCGGAAAGATTTAAGGACTCTTGCAGAGTTGATTTGCTCTGGAACAGTTCAACCTGGATGGGCTGGAGAATTTCAACCTGAATGGGCTGGAGATAATATGCAGTCAAATAGTGTGTTTAATCCGCTGTTTAAGCCTAGTTTCAATGAGGTTGAAACTAAATGCATGGAAGTCTATGAGGAAAAGAAAATAGAAACCAAGAAAATCTTAGGAAACTTTGATGGACAGATTAGCCTCTCGGTGGACATACTGAGGTGCGAAAATCACATTGACCCTCGCAGCTGTGGTGATTATTTGTGCCTTTCCGCACATTTTATTGATGAGAATTGGAAACTGAAAAAATGGGTACTTCACTTCTGTTCTCTTTCCGTTTCGGGTCCATCTGATGATTCCCTTCACGGATATGAAGATTGGGGCATTGGGAACAAGATATGCGCTGTCACTGTGAATAATGAGAAGTGCTATAATGAAATGGTTGAGCATGTGAAAAGGCACATCCTAGAAAAGAAGGAATTCCAACTTAATCCACTGTTTCCTGTGTATTGTTGTGAGGAAATATTCAGAGTAATGGTGCAGGATGCATTTGACAAGATTGAAGATATCGTTAGCACGGTTCAGCAGGTGCATTCTTTTAAAACTTCTGAGCCCCTGTGGTCTATAATATGGTTAAATCTGCAAGAAGCTGTGAAGTCATGGTCTACAGGAGAACTCTCTATCAAAGATGTGACTGGTTCTAATGACGTACCTTCCTCAGAGGAATGGAAGAAAGTTGACGGTGTTTGCAAAATTGTAGGGAGGATACATGAAGTATCAGAAGCATTATTTTACACAACACCTCTAACTCCCAATGTTTATCTATATCACCTGCATGAGCTTTACAAAATTCTGTCCCAAATGTCCATTGACTCGGATAGTTTTAATAGAACAATAGCTAAGGACATGATGAAAAAGTTTGATAAGTATTTGGATGACATGTTCTTGATGTTGACAATGTCTGCAGCACTGGATCCTCGATTCAAGATGAGATATATTGAATTCTTTTGTTCAGAGGTTAAGCGTAGGGACGAAAAAACAGAAGTTGCAATTGTTTTGTCGAAGATGCAGCAACTGTTTGATGACTATGTGATCCGTTTTCCTGAAAAAGAGATGTTAACGAGTGATTCTTCTACCGAAGGGGAGTCTCGTTGTCCTAAACGTTGGAAACGCAGTTTTAGAGTGGTGAAGGACTACCAGCAGTTCATCCGTTCAAATGACCACCCTGCGGAAAAATCAGACTTGGATCGCTATTTGGAAGAACCTGTGTCACCTTGGCGTCCAGATTTTAATGCATTGTCTTGGTGGGGAACTGCAGGCACTGAGTACCCTACCCTTTCCCGGATGGCACGGGATATTTTGGCCATACCAATTTCTATGTCAACCGGAAATGGTGTATACTACACCAAACCAAAGCCAGCTGATGAACATGTAGTTTGCTTGAAGCCAGACTTGATGAATGCCTTGACGTGTACTCGAAGCTGGGCACAGTAGGCAGGCACTGATAGAATTTTAACAGGTAATTATCAATACTATTTCTTCTTTGTTCTTTTTGCCTTTTGTTAATTATTTTCCAATATATATCCTGCAAGATGATTTAATTCTCACAAGATTTTTTCCCCCTTTTTTCATGTGTGTGCTTGATGTCGAAAACAGGTACAGTTTTTGGGTTTTGCTGCTCTCCCCTAGCTTATGGCTACCTCACTTCTGGAAGGCTGGGAAATCTCAGTTTAGCTAAGCAATTGACATAGACATTACAGCAGTTACTTCTGAACTCCTTTACAGAGATTGAACAATCTTTCATTCTGTTTTTGTAACTTGTATTGAAAATTTCTTTCCCTTGGATAGTAAAAACTAGCTGTCCTGTCTTGATGTCTTGAGATGGGTGAATATATTGCACTTTGGTTGAAACTCTGGTTACTTTTACTGGTTCATAATATAGTAAAGTAAAAGTGGAATTGCAATATCCTGTGTGTTTTGAACTTTGATTTCATTGTAGTTTTGAACTCTTCTGTGGAGAGACAATGGACATGATGGAGTTTTCTGCTCAATTTCCTACTTTGTTGGATCACAAATCTTAGTTGGAAGCTACCAGACAATTATATTATTAGGAGCAAAGATTCGTCTAATTATGTTTAAAAATAAATAAATGAAATTGAAATCAGGGCTGTAATAAAAAATTTACTTGCAATTTTAAACTACTTGATCATATTTTTGAATACTCAACTTAATCCCAAACTTTTTTTCCAACCCTTTTTCTTTGGAAGTTTTGTAATAATTTTTTTTTTTAAATTCAATAATTTGTTCAACAATTATTCAGACTTGATATCAATATTGGAAGAGGTCTGTCATTTTGAATCCCCCTTCCTAATAAATGGGGAAAAAAACCAATTTGTTCAACATTCAAAATGCTAAAATTGACAATTTAATTTCATGATGATAAAATGGAAATCATCATTTAAATAAAAAAAATTAAAACAAAGTTGTTGAAACTGACGATTAAAATTCTCCACCTCATATTTATGATGTTGAGTAGTTGATTGTTGTTTTAACGTTGGGAAGTGTAGAGTTCTTTAATGTGTTGGTTGGCAGGCAAGAAAGTTCCTTTGTATATATCAGAGAAGGTTATCTCTGAGTTGTTATATTGCCTTGTCGGTTTTTTCTCTTCTTCCCTTCTTATTTATTTTCTACATGGTATCAGAGCAGAATTCAGTCGATCCAATGGGTGAAGTTGTCTGAAGAAAGGTTATGAATGCTGAACCAAAGTCTCAACTTGGTGCCTCTGAAACTCAAGCATTTGTAATAGACAGAAAATTCTTTAAAGGTAGAAAAGCTAATATAAGTTGTGAATATTGCGGTCTGTCAAGGCATACCAAAGACAAGTGTTGGATTTTACATCCACACTTGAAACCAAAATCTGTAAAAGATAACAAGAACTCTAATTGGACAGCTCATTCAGATCCTTCAACAAATGACAAAAACTGAAAATCCATCTTTTGATGGAATTGCACAAATCTTAAGAGAATATATATAACAATTGCAGTTTTGTCCAAAGAAAAAGAGAAACCACTGCTGGTTTTTGAAAAAGAAAAAAAAAAGATATAGTCCACCCAAGAATCATGCTAAGTTTAGCCCAATATTTGGTCTCTTCGGCCTCTTGACTGGTTTTGGCCCAATGACATAGTACACTTAGCCCACTTTATAGAGATGGGGTTTGGGTGTGAAAATGCTAAATTTGAGAATTTAGCCCACTTCTGGAAATGACCTTAAGTTCACCCTAAACTGTTTTTCCAATCCTTTTTGTTCGAAAGTTTTATACAGAAAACTGTAATAAAAATATATTAAATTCAACAATATGTTTATTATATTATCGCCTTTCTCAATATGAAAGTTCCTAAAAAACAATATGTTTATGAACATTTGAATCCTTAACTTTGACCAAACTGTTTTACCCAAAAAAAAATTCTTTTTCTTTTTCTCTTCTGGTTTTTTGGAGCAAAACCAATGTCCTGGGATCATGGACCAAAAACTAATATTAAGTATTACCTTGGAAGACATTTGAATGACGCCTCTTTGGTTTCCTTCTATTCTAACTATACAAATTTCTAATCCTAGAATATATTGAAAACAGATTAGAGAATTATTTGCGTGCTCAATTCTCTATGGTTTCCAACATTTAGACTTGAGGTCGTGCCTTGGAATAGTAATAAAAAATGAAACTCAACAGTTTGTTCATGAATATTTCTGCATCCTTTTTTTCCCGTCAAAACACACAAGATTTTCTTGACCAAAAAAACACACAAGATTTCTTTCTCACATACTTCTTTGTTTCATATATGTAGTGCATTTTTAAAAAAACTCACTTTGTCACTCAATATTAATGAAATACCCATTAAACCCATATTATTTAGAAGACATTTAAATTAGATTTAAAATACGTGGCACTTGGCAATTATCAATTATCCCACTGTTAATCCCCTTCACAGCCAATTATCCTACTTTTATCAAATATTTACATTAGATTTAAAATACATGATATCGATTATCTTTATCCCACTTCTCAAAACTTCGTCAACTTCTCAAAAAACGATTTTTATTTTTAATGCAAACATGTTATTCGCATATTTTAGTGGACTTATGTACTTTTTCACAAATAATACACGTTTTTTTTTCCAAAACTTTGCAATAAGGGCAGAACCAAATTATGGCTCCCATGTGCTTTTGCAGAAAAACTTGTTGACGCAATGTGATAATAGAATGACTAAAACTTTATCGTATAACATAACTCTAGAATCCACCAAGAAGATTTGAGAGGAAATCTCAAGGTTTATTGATAAATTTGAATAACAAAACATAACCCTAGCCACGAGTAAAATCTATTTAGTACCCCAAGAAACCCTAAGAATAATAAAGAATGAATTAAACTAGGAAAATAAAGTTTCAAAAATTATAAAAACATTCAAACTGGATTTTGGACTGCTAAACCATCTTAGATGCCCGAAAAAGTCCATACATCATGGCAAAGAGATGAGTTTTACATGTGACGCCATTCTCTTCGAATTGACGGGTCATGGGCCCAATTCTAAGCTCAAAACCCAAATATGCAGTTTGCCCGATTTGCCCTTACGCGCGCGTCTCTTCTACTTCTCTTTGATTGCTTCTGTCATCCATTATACATCACCTGTGTGAAACATGAATAACACTATTTTGCTGTTGGCAATATATGCAACACTGAATCCTCAATTCAAGATGAGATAGCAAAACAATGTTATTCCCGTTTCACACAAGTGTTTCTCGTGCTATTGCCCAACTCTTTGAAAAACTTACAAAACAACAGCAATAGTTTGCATAATGTTGCTAAAAAAACAAAAAAAATTGAGCCCATGCCCGGATAAATTTCGGCTTCCATGTTTTGCAATAATACATATTATTCGCATATTTTATTCATATTTTTCACGTATTATAGAACAAAAAGACTAAATAAACAATTTTATTATCAACTAAATAAACCAAATTTAAATAAACAAGTTAAATTTATTTTTTTTAAAAACAAAATGGCCCAATTTTTCAGGGTAAGTTTTTAAGAAATTTGCCAAATAGTACACCTGCCGTATTTCCACCAACAATGTTTTGTTAAATACCAAAAGAAAAATTAAGGCATGTGTTATAAATAAGATAGCCGCATTACGGTCTAATACATTTCATTCATACTTTCGCGCTAAGCAACTCATACTCTGTTTCTCTCCCAGTCTATTTCATTTCCCACAGAAGAGAACGCCAAAACTCCTTTGTCCTCAGTTCCTTCTTCATCTGGGCTACTCGACGCTAAGGAGGTTAGGCCTTCAACTCAAGATTGTATCTTTATGGTTCTCTTTTCAAAATCAACTCTTGAAATGGCGATTACAAGCATGTTGCATCATTATGTGTTATGCTTTCCTTGTTTCTTTGTTCTGGGTCTGCCTTACTTTCTCATTCTCGGGTCTATTTATTTACCAATGTCATCGTTTTTGTACATTATTTTTCAGTGGTTGAATAAAGTTTGTGTTTTTAAGAATTCACTGTAAGAGTCTTGGTTATATTGTTCATGGGTATCCATGATTGTAGGCCAAGATTACAAGCATTTTGCTTCTTCTGCTGTCATTATGTGTTATGCTTTTTATGTTTCTTTGTTCTGGGTCTGCCTTATTCTCTCATTCTCGGGTCTATTTAGTTACCAATGTGATCATTTTTGGGTATTTTCTTATTTCTCTTTCGTTCTTTATATTATCTTTGAGTTCTCTGTTCAGTGGGTGAATAAAGTTTGTGTTTTTAAGAATTCACTGTAAAGCCGAACCACGTTATATTGCCTTGTCGTAAATAGATGCTGACGTGCATAAAGGTAAAGAAAAATTATGGGGTTAATGTAAAAGAAACGAAGTGAAGATTGGATTTTTCACTGTTTTGGAGCTATAATGCTAAGAAGTTTGTGTTCATTAGATATGTCATGGATTCCTGAAGCTAATGAAGCTGTTGGTTCTAAAATGAAAGGAATATGTGATCATGAAAATGACGGCTGGGGTAGCGATAATGACGACGTGAATGGCATGTCATTTGATTCTGATGCAAGGTTTGAGGGGTTTGAATTTGCAGAGGATGAGCAAAAATCTCTGAGGGCTTTTGCAAATTCTGTCTGCTCATGTGTTCCGCCTAAGTTGGTTGAAGGTAGTGATTTTAGAGAGTTGGCACATAAGTTTAACCCGCTGTTTAAGATTAGCGTCAAAAATGTCGAAAGTGAATGCATGAAAGTCTATGAGGAAAGGAAAGAGACAGTTAAAGATATCTTAGGAAATTATCAAGGACAGATTAGCCTCCCAATGGAGACATCGAAGTACTATAATTTCTGTAAGTTCTTCTGCCTTTCAGCACATTTTATTGATGAGAATTGGAAACTGAGAAAGTGGGTACTTTACTTCCGTTGTGTTTTGGATCCATGTGATGAAGATGATTTATCTGATGATGTCCCTTGTCAATATTGGGCATTTTTAAGTCGCTTGAAGATTGGGGTATTAAGGATTTCTACATTTGTTATGACTAGTGGTTATGGCTGTGTCGCTGAGTATGTGATAAATCATATCGAAGAAAACAAGGAACTCTGTTTTAATGGTCAGCTGTGTCGTGGGTTTTGCGTGTATTGTTGTGGGGAAATGGTCAGTCAAATGGTGCAGGCTGCGTTTGGCAAGATTACAGATATCATCAACAAAGTTCATGGATTGTCTTCTTTTGTAAAATCATTACCCCTACGGAATCACACAATTTTCTATCTACAACAAGCTCTGAAGTTGCGGGCTATGGGAAAATTCTCTTCAAAAAAATAATAAATTTTCACGATGTACCATCCCCTGAGGAATGGCAGAAAGTTGAAGGCGTTTGTAAAATTGTAGGGAGCATATATGAAGTATCAAATGCATTATTTGAGACGAAACATCTAACTGCTAATGTTTATCTTTATCACCTCCATGAGCTTCACGAAATTATGACCAAAATTTCCACTGAACTCACAAGTTGCAGCTGTTTTGGGTGACATCCGCAAACATTTTGATCAATATGTGATCCGTTTTCCTGAAATAGAAAACTTCATTAGTGGTTCATCTTCTTCCGATTCAGATTCAGAAAAGAGTCTCCTAGTCCAGCACATGTGAATCATATTTTTGGTGTGTTGAAAGACTACTACTGGTTCATCCAATCGAGTAATCAGCATACGAAAAAAATCAGATTTTATAGAAAACTAAAATAATTTTCCAGAATTTTTAAATAACTGAAACTATTTTTAAAATAATTTTAAATTCCACAAAATTATTTAAGATAATTAATTAGTATTTATTAAGTAATTTTTATGAAATTAATTTAAATATTTAAATACTAATTCTTCAGTAAATAAATAAAAGTAATTAAAACATAATATATTCAAAAAGTACAGTACCTTTAAAGTATTCTATTTAATATTCTATGCCTTTAAATAGTATAGCCGCGCGGCTATACTCCATAAATATAATATTTTAATAGTATATCCGTTCGGCTATACCCCAAAAAAGAATTATTTTAAAGTATAGCCGACCGGCTATACCCTGTTATGCTTTCCATGTTACTTTGTTCTGGGTCTGCCTTATTTTCTCATTCTCGGGTCTATTTATTTACCAATCTCATCGTTTTTGTACATTATCTTTCAGTGGGTGAATAAAGTTTGCGTTTTTAAGAATTCACTGTAAGATTCTTGGTTATATTGTTCATGGCCAAGAACACAAGCATTTTACTTCTTCTGCTGTCATTATGTGTCATGCTTTTTATGTTTCTTCGTTCTGGGTCTGCCTTATTCTCTCATTCTCGGGTCTATTTAGTTAACAATGTGATCATTTTTGCGTATTTTCTTATTTCTCTTTCGTTCTTTATATTGTCTTTGAATTCTCCATTCAGTGGGTGAATAAATTTTGTGTTTTTAAGAATTCATTGTAAGATTCTTGGTTATAATCTTTGAGTTTTCTTCTTAGTGGGTGGATAAAGTTTGTGTTTTTAAGAATTCACTGTAAGATTCTTGGTTATATTGTTGATGGGTATCCATGATTGTAGGCCAAGATTTCTTTTTCTTGGGTACTTTTTAACTCCAAAATAGAAATTGACTGTGGTGCTTACTAGAATTTTGTGTTTTTAAGATATAGGTTACCTGATTCCGTTCATAAACAAGATTTCAATGATTTATTTTTACTCCATGAATGTTGGAGTACGGTGAATATTGTCCAATATTTTCAACTTATAGCCGGGCGGCTGTACTCTAAGAATATTTTCGAATATTTTAAGGTATAGCCGGTCGGCTATACTCCCTAAAAATTTTCCAATATTTTAAAAGTTTAGCCTCGCGGATATAACTCATAAATTTTTTCGAATATTTTAAAAGTATAGCCGAACGGCTATACGCCATGAATACTTTCCAATATTTTAAAAGTAGAGCCGCTCGGCTATACTCCATGAATATTTTCCAATATTTTAAAAGTATAGCCGAGCGGCTATATGCAGGAATATTTTCCAATATTTTAAAGTATAGCCGCGCAGCTATACGCTTTGAATATTTACGAATATTTTAAAAGTATAGCCGCGCGACTATACTCTTATTTTCGAATATTTTCAAAGGATAGCCGCACGGCTATACTTTATGAATATTTTTAAGGTATAGCTGGTCCTCGACGGGTCACCGTCCTGGACTATGATCAGGTGGTACGGCTGGAAGAACGGCCTCCACATCTCCAAGAAGTACAGGTTTCGAATAACCGGGATCACGATGTCAAGCTCGTCCTTCAGGATCGGCATAGGCTTGACGTCGACCAAAGCTCCTGCCATTGCTGTTGAAACGCAGAGAGAGCCTACAGCTTCAGAGAGAAGCTCTGCAAACGCAAAAAGACAGTGAGAATTGAGAAACTGAGGAATTGGATTCTACTTAAGTGGACTTTGTCTTTGACACTTTGACTCTTGTTATATCCGTTGCATTTAGAGGACAAAATACGGAAATGCTTAGGTACTAGGAAGCAATAAGTACATAGGGCAATAATTTCAAATTTTAAAATTAAAATTAAAATTAAAATAAATCATTGAAATCTTGTTTATGAACGGAATCAGGTAACCTATATGGTTTTGAGTTAATGCAAAACCAGAAATTGACTGTGGTACTCTAATTGGACAGCTCATTCAGATCCTTCAACAAATGACAAAAACTGAAAATCCATGTCTTGATGGAATTGCACAAATTTTAAAGATTTATTGAATATATACACAAACATTCTCCTACATGAACATCCGAACATTATTATTATATGGACACCAGGTATTTTATATCGCTGACAGACCCGACCGAATTCCACCGGAACCCGAGCCGACCTGTTGATGGGCCCAACACCAACCCATGCCGGCCCACAAACCGAAACGATTACCCTCTTCCCGACAAACAACAAACTTTGGGCCGAGACTTCGCCAAAATCGGACAGAGTCTCCCCTACAAAGTGAACAATCCCCAAAGTTAAAACCTGTTCAAACAAGCAACAAAACAAAGCTCAAGCACCAAGATGCTACGATAAACTACCCAGGCCTCTCGCCAACAAATTAACCCTTACAGCAATACAGAGCAATCTAAGAGTTTAGGAATTCAGCAGCGGAAAAGAATAAACAGAATATGAGTTTAGGGTTCAAGGACAACAGATCCTACCCTTCACCAAAGCTCGAGAAGAGGAGCGCACGGCCGAACGGTGTCGACGCAACTACAAATCTGGGGCGCAAATGAAAGAGTGTGAGTGGACAAAAACAAAGTTTTACATACTTAAAACAATATACTAACCCCACCTTTTAAAACCATGCAAACCATGCATATGAAATCCTTATATACGTGATTGATTTAGAAATCATATTATCTCAAATTACATGAGAGCAATCCACTCAAACCTTTTTCCGAATACAATACCCTTTTTCTTTTCCCGAGGTATAACCTCTCAAATCAACCCAAGCAGGTTTATAAAACATAAACAAAACGGCCTTTGTTATTGTAAAGCATAAAGATGGAATAAAATTCTCATAACGTAAAACAAACCTTTAAATGCCGAATAATTCGTATACGTCAAGAAAACCCAACTCGACAAAGAATATAGACATTTATTGTAGTTCAAAGCATTTATATACATATATATAAATATCGAATCCGGATTCACAATCCCACGAGTAAAACATAACCAAGATCAAATCCAATCAAATCATCAAGTCAAAGTAAGTGTAAAGTTTCCCCAACTTCCCCAACTCACAATCCTCGTGCTCGCAAGCACGACAAGTAAGGAGGGATCCTCACTAAAAGAAATAAGAATACGAATATAATAACTCACGCATATACATATATATACATATATATATATATATACAATAACAACTCAACACCGGATCAAGTGTACCGGGAAACCATCCAACAGGGATAGTTTAACCGGATACGAGGACTACACCGCGGTGGCCCCGTACCAGGTTTAGCCGTCCATAGTAATGGATTATGCTACCCGACCCGTATGGCAGAGCACGCATACTCAATACCCCTACGTCCGAACTAGTCCATGCGCGCCGACTAAATACTCAATTAAGAGTCTACAGCTACACCCGTTAAGGTATGCACCGGATCGAACCATATCTCAAGAATCGTATCGTAACGTGAGGGGAGGTACATAACACGGTGTTTACAACACTCACAACCATTGCCCTGCAATAATCCATTTATACATATTCATATACTTTCACATTTCAACCCACAATCATGCATCCAAACCCAAATACGATTACCCGGACCCAAGCGTCCAAAATTCAAGGTCAACATATATATATTCAAAATAAGGACATCACCGTCCCAAACATATATTTCCATATTCAAAATATCAATATAATTATATAAGGGACCTCACGTCCCGACGCCGGGCATTCCAACCCAAAGATATATATAATTAAAGTATAAGGAACTCGTCCGTAAATACATACCGTTAAATCAAACGTATAATCCAAAATATACATATGTATATATATATATATATATATACATAAAACATAAAGATCCTTTAAAGTACAAATACTCAAGCCCGATCCCATATACATATCTATGTATATAAATATGTATGAATATACGTATAATCAATTCCCATTATTTCAAAGTATTTATTCAAAATCAATATATATATGTATGAAAATATACATATATATAATCAAGGTATAAGTAATTATACTTCAAAAGGTTTTAAAAGCCAAAACCGAATACGTGACCAAATGGACTACGTTAACGTCCAAATATTCAATTATATAAATAATATAATAAAACCACCCTTAAAAATATAATATCCCAAAGGGTCCATAAATTCTCATTTTTATAAAGTATACGACTTCAAGCTCAAAATAGCTCAATTATATAAACCAATTTCAATACGAAAAACCATCGGGCGTTAACCACGTCCCGTTCGATACCCAAAGGCATAAATAATAATAAAATAGCCATCAGGGCCCCACAATAAACCGGCAACCCAAATCATGCATTTACCTCAATGCAAATCCTTTTAATACATTTCAATCAAAGTCAAAACAAGACTTTAAATTATTAATAAATTCAAGATTTAAAATCATTAAATCTCATTTCATGCAGTTCATGCAAAACATTCAAATCATGCTCATTTGAAAACAAAGTCCACTCACCGTTGGTCCTACGCTGCATAACCCCAAAGGGTCTCTCTTGCTGCGTACCAGAAACAGAGTACCTAAAGCGATAGATACGAAGATTGGATTAGTACCGTGAACCGAACGAGAATCGAAAACTTAAACCCTAATAAAACCCCACTTAACGTGCACGTACGTCCTACGAAGGATTCTAAGGTCAAACTACCTCTTTTAACCAGTGGGACCGCCCCGGAAGACTCACGGTCAACCGACGGTCAAACACCCCTTTTCGGTCAACCCGGGCCCGCGGAGCCCAAGACCTCCAAATCGATCCGGACATTCCTAGAAGTCCAACAAAGTCAACTACACTGCAAACAGACCTCGGGAGACCCTCGGTCAACCCTGGTCAAACTTGGTCAAACCGACCCTAATAGGTCAAACCGGGCACGTGGGTCC
Source organism: Prunus padus (assembly GCA_024362665.1). Taxonomy (NCBI): domain Eukaryota; kingdom Viridiplantae; phylum Streptophyta; class Magnoliopsida; order Rosales; family Rosaceae; genus Prunus; species Prunus padus. The sequence goes on from JANFAM010000016.1 coordinate 7,888,606, forward strand.
CATGACCTCCAAACTTAGATCCGAAAGTTCCTAAAGGTTCACTACGGTTTAACTAACACATTCCCAAAGTTTGGTCTCGATCCGACGGTCGGATTTCTCACGATCGTACGATCGGACGATTACGGTTTAATTCTAACTTCAAGTCAATGATCCGGAGTATCCGGGACTCCGAATCACGATCCGTCAAATCCTACACGATCCTAAAAATACAGGGAACAACATACTTGGAAAAGGGACCGATCCAACGGCCCGAACATATCGAACCCGGATAACGCGCAATAGGCGAGATCCGTTCGATAACCAAACGATCTCCGAATTGCGATCCGTCAACTCCTACGCATTCGTAGCGATACGAGGATCACAACTACTCACCGAACCGCCGCCACCACCCGGCCCACGCGCCACCGTGGGTGGCGGGTGTCTTGAGCAGTTCAGGCCAACCCCAAACACCACCACTTCCTACACCGCCTACACCACTAGACTCACCACCTCCCCAGGAGTCCAAAACCGGCCAGAACCGTCGCAGAACCGGCCGTGAACTGGCCGGAAAACCCAGTTGAAATCCGGCCAAAATCTGGGGTTTTAGATCCGTTCTTAAACCTTCAAATCGAGCCTAACCAAGGTTACAGAGAGCAAGAGCAGGTGGAGGGGGTTCGAATCCATACCTTGCGCGACGCCAGAGGTGGCCGGAAACCACCGTACGAAGCCGGTGAAGTTTTGACAGAAACCGGGTGGTTTTCTGCATTTTCCGGCGAAGGGCTGTGGCGGTGGCGTCGGAACTGGCCGGGGATAGGATCGGGAGGACCGTGCGGTCCTTTTGGGACCGGTGCCACCTTGAATGGTGGCCGGATGAGGTGACGCCGGCCAAACACAGTGGCCGGCTGTGTTGCAGTCGCGCGAGAGAGAGAGAGAGAACCGGGAGGAGAGAGAGAGAGAGGAGAGAGATAGAAAAGGCTGGTTCTGATTGGGTGTGGGGTATTTATCAAATTTCGAAATGACCAAAATGTCCTCCGAACAATCCGTAACTCGTATCGAAACGTTCCGCCCGTCAACGGACTCGTTTCGACGAGCCGGACGCAATGGCGCAACTCGTTTCGCCAAATTCCGTCCCGAAAATTAAATGACCTCCAATACCCCTTCAATTATTTAATTCCAAAATAATTCCAATAAATCCTTTTTAAATCCTTTTAATTTCCCAAATTAATTAACTAAAATAATTAATTCATTTTAATTAATAAAATGGGTCAGGGTCGTCACACTGCCTCTTCATACTTTTCTATATGTTTACAATGACATTGACATCCTCACATTAATAACGTGTGGACATCCGAATAAGAGAATATATATAATGGTTTCAGTATTAGAAATGGGTGAATAGGTGCAGTGATTTCCATGTTTTCCATCCTCACAAGAGTATGTGAAAATACCTATAGGATGGCTTAACACAATAAAGAAGTAAAGTATGTGTGTTGAGTGGTCAAGAGTAATATGTTAATACAAATAAATCACGCCAAAGGGATTGATACGATGTATCAATCCTGTATAGTTCAGAATGTAAAAATAGAGAAAACACAGAAGGTATTTTACGTGGTAAAACCCCACCTATGGGGAAAATCCACTTGACCAGTAGTCCAAGGCAAATCCACTATTGAACGATGATTACAAGAAGTATACAAACTTGTCCTAGACACATTCTAGACAACGCACCAACTTCTTCGTAACTCAACTTCTCACGGGATTCCTCCTTCTCTCCTTATGTTGAATCCGATACTAGACGCGATCGATTCAAGCTCACGGAGGTATGTAAACCTTGTAACTCATGCAAATGTATGCAAATGAATGTAAAGATAAATCACCAAGATAATCTTACTCTTGATGATTTAATCTTATGAAAATCAAAACACAAAGAACTTTCTTTTGAAAAGATGAAGACTCGTGAAATACTCGATGGTTGAAAGTTGTACCATGAATGAAACAAAGCCTTGCATTTTATAATGGTTTGCAAAGTGGAAACGAGATCAATTAGTCCCAATATCAAACTAATTGATTGATATGTAAAGAAGACTTTTGGTTCTCAAAACAGAAACAATTTATAAATTGAATTAAGCTTTCTTGAAATAAAAAGGTCTTCTTAATAAAAAATGTTAATTAGATTGTGAGTGTGAAATTATTCTTGAAATGCCACAATCCTAATGCATGATTGAATGAAGAATTTACTTCAGTGATCGTTAGTTGCCATATGAGTCTTCATATCATATCTTCCTTTTTAGGCAACCACAATTGCTCTTCTATTGCAGTCAATTTACCATCCGTACTTAGTCTAATTGGACTCTAGGAAATGCCAATCACAAAATCTATACTAACAGTATGCTTTCCATGTTTCTTTGTTCTGGGTCTGCCTTATTTTCTCATTCTCGGGTCTATTTATTTACCAATCTCATCGTTTTTGTACATTATCTTTCAGTGGGTGAATAAAGTTTGTGTTTTTAAGAATTCACTGTAAGATTCTTGGTTATATTGTTCATGGGTATCCATGATTGTAGGCCAAGAACACAAGCATTTTGCTTCTTCTGCTGTCATTATGTGTTATGCTTTTTATGTTTCTTCGTTCTGGGTCTGCCTTATTCTCTCATTATCGGGTCCATTTAGTCACCAATGTGATCATTTTTGCGTATTTTGTTATTTCTCTTTCGTTCTTTATATTATCTTTGAATTCTCTGTTCAGTGGGTGAATAAATTTTGTGTTTTTAAGAATTCATTGTAAGATTCTTGGTTATAATCTTTGAGTTTTCTTCTCAGTGGGTGGACAAAGTTTGTGTTTTTAAGAATTCACTGTAAGATTCTTGGTTATATTGTTGATGGGTATCCATGATTGTAGGCCAAGATTTCTTTTTCTTGGGTACTTTTTAACTCCAAAATAGAAATTGACTGTGGTGCTTACTAGAATTTTGTGTTTTTTAGATATAGGTTACCTGATTCCGTTCATAAACAAGATTTCAATGATTTATTTTTACTCCATCAATACTGGAGTATGGTGAATATTTTCCAATAGTTTCAACGTATAGCCGGGCGGCTGTACTTCATGAATATTTCGAATATTTTTAAGGTATAGCCGGTCGGCTATACTCCATAAATATTTTCCAATAATTTAATTGTTTAGCCTCGCGGATATAATTCATAAATTTTTTCGAATATTTTAAAAGTATAGCCGCGCGGCTATACTCCATGAATATTTTCCAATATATTAAAAGTATAGCCGCGCGGCTATAGGCCATGAATATTTTCCAATATTTTAAAGTATAGCCAATCGGCTATACTCTTTGAATATTTGCGAATATTTTAAGAGTATAGCCGCCCGGCTATACTCTTATTTTCGAATATTTTCAAAGGATAGCAGCACGGCTATACTTCATGAATATTTTCCAATATTTTGGCTATACTCTTTGAATATTTTTGAATATCTTCAAAGTATAGCCGCTCGGCTATACTCCATGAATATTTGTGAATATTTTTAAAGTATAGCCGCACTGCTATACGTTATGAATATTTTCCAATATTTTAAAAGTATAGCCGATCGGCTATACTCTTTGAATATTTTCGAATATTTTTAAGGTATAGCTGGTCCTCGACGGGTCACCGTCCTGGACTATGATCAGGTGGTACGGCTCGAAAAACGGCCTCCACATCTCCAAGAAGTCCAAGTTTCGAATCACCGGGATCACGATGTCAAGCTCGTCCTTCAGGATCGGCGTAGGCTTGACGTCGACCAAAGCTCCTGCCATTGCTGTTGAAACGCAGAGAGAGCCTACAGCTTCAGAGAGAAGCTCTGCAAACGCAAAAAGACAGTGAGAATTGAGAAACGAAGGAATTGGATTCTACTTCACGAAGAAAGTGGAGTTTGTCTTTGACACTTTGACTCTTGTTATATCTGTTGCAATTAGAGGACAAAATACGGAAATGCTTAGGTACTCGGAAGCAATAAGTACATAGGGCAATAATTTCAAATTTTAAAATTGAAATTAAAGTAAAAATAAATCATTGAAATCTTGTTTATTGAAATCTTGTTTATGAACGGAATCAGGTAACCTATATGGTTTTGAGATAATGCAAAACCAGAAATTGACTGTGGTACTCTAATTGGACAGCTCATTCAGATCCTTCAACAAATGACAAAAGCTGAAAATTCATGTCTTGATGGAATTGCACAAATTTTAAGGATTTATTGAATATATACACAAACATTCTCCTACGTGAACATTCGAACATTATTATTATGTGGACGCCAAGTATTTTCTACTGTCTCTTCATACTTTTCTATATGTTTACAATGACATTGACATCCTCACATTAATAATGTATGGACATCCGAATAAGAGAATATATATATAACAGTTTCAGTTTGTCCAAAGAAAAAGAGAAACCATTGCTGGTTTTTGAGAAAAAAACAAAACAAAGAAGTTATAGCCCACCCAAGAATCATGCTAAGTTTAGCCCAATATTTGGTCTCTTTGGCCCGCTGATTGGGTTTGGCCCAATAACATAGTACATTTAGCCCATTTGCTAGAGATGAGTTTTGGGTGTGAAAATACTAAATTTGAGAATTTAGCCCACTGCTAGAGATGACCTTAAGTTCACCCTAAACTGTTTTTCCAACTCTTTCTATTTGAAAGTTTTATACTAAACTGTTTTTTCAACTCTTTCTATTTGAATGTTTATGAACATTTGAATCCTTAACTTAGACCAAACTGTTTTACCCCAAAAAAAATTATTTTTCTTTTTCTCTTCTGGTTTTTTGGAGCAAAACCAATGTCCTTGGATCATGGACCAAAAACTAATATTAAGTATTACCTTGGAAGACATTTGAATGACGCCTCTTTGCAGGTTTCCTTCTATTCTAACTACACAATTTCTAATCCTAGAATATTTAGACTTGAGGTCGTGGCTTGGAATAGTAATAAAAAATGAAACTCAACAGTTTGTTCATGAAGATTTTCTTGACCAAAAAAACACACAAGATTTCTTTCTCACATACTTCTTTGTTTCATATATGTAGTATATTTTTAAAAAAACTCACTTTGTCACTCAATATTAATGAAAATACCCATTAAACCCTTATTATTTAGAAGACATTTAAATTATATTTAAAATACGTGGCACTTGGCAATTATCAATTATCCCACTGATAATCCCCTTCACAGTCAATTATCCTACTTTTATCAAATATTTACATTATATTTAAAATACATGATATCGATTATCTTTATCCCACTTCTCAAAACTACGAAAACTTCTCAAAAAACGATTTTTATTTTTAATGCAAACATGTTATTCGCATATTTTAGTGTACTTATGTACTTTTTTGCAAATAATACACGTTTTTTTTCAAAATTTTGCAACATGGGCAGAACCAAATTATGGCTCCCATGTGCTTTTGCAGAAAAACTTGTTAACACAACGTGATAATATAGAATGACTAAAATTTTATCCTAAAACATGCAGCTCTATAATTTACCAGGAAGATTTGAGGAAACCTCAAGGTTTATTGATAAATTGGAATAACAAAACATAACACTAGCCACGGGTATAATTTGTTTAAATACCCCTAGTAACCCTAAGAATAAAGAAGGAATTAAAATAGGAAAATAACAAAGTTTCAAAAACTGTAAAAACATTAAAACTGGATTTTGGGCGGCTAAACGATCTCATATGCCCGAAAAAGTCTATACATCATCACAAAGCGATGTGTTTTACACTCGATGCCATTCTCTTCGAATTGATGGGTCATGGGCCCAATTCTGAGCTCGAAACCCAAATATGCAGTTTGCCTGATTTGCCCTTACGCGTGCATCTCTTCTTGCTCCTCTTCGATTGCTTCCACCATCTGTTCTACATCACTTGTGTGAAAATATGAATAACACTATTTTGCTATTGGCAATATCTACAACAGTGGATCCTCAATTGAAGATGAGATAGCAAAACAATATTATTCCCATTTCACACAAGTGTTCTCATGCTATAGCCCAACGAACTCTTTGAAAAACTTACAAAACAAGAGCAATAGTTTGCATAATGTTGCTAAAAGAAACAAAAAAATTTAGCCCATGCCCGGATAAATTTCGGCTTCCATGTTTTGCAATAATACACATATTATTCGCACATTTTATTCCTATTTTTCACGTATCATGGAACAAAAAGACTAAATAAACAAAATAAACCAAAATTAAATGAAAAAGTTTATTTTTATTTTTTTAACAAAATGGCCCAATTTTTCGGGGTAAGTTTTAAGAAAAATTAAGGCATGTGTTATAAATAAGATGGCCGTATTACGGTTCTAATACATTTCATTCATACTTTCGCGCTAAGCAACTCATAACTCATACTCTGTTCTCTCCCAGTCTATTTCATTTCCCACAGAAGAGAACGCCAAAACTCCTTTGTCCTCAGTTCCTTCTTCCTCTGGGCTACTCGACGCTAAGGAGGTTAGGCCTTCAACTCAAGATTGTATCTTTATGGTTCTCTTATCAAAATCAACTCTTGAAATGGCGATTTCAAGCATTTTGCATCATTATGTGTTATGCTTTCCTTGTTTCTTTGTTCTGGGTCTGCCGTACTTTCTCATTCTCGGGTCTATTTATTTACCAATGTCATCATTTTTGTACATTATTTTTCAGTGGGTGAATAAAGTTTGTGTTTTTAAGAATTCACAGTAAGATTCTTGCTTATATTGTTCATGGGTATCCATGATTGTAGGCCAAGATTACAAGCATTTTGCTTCTTCTGCTGTCATTATGTGTTATGCTTTTTATGTTTCTTCGTTCTTTGTCTTCCTTATTCTGTCATTCTCGGGTCTATTTAGTTACCAATGTGATCATTTTTGGGTATTTTCTTATTTCTCCTTCGTTCTTTATATTATCTTTGAGTTCTCTGTTCAGTGGGTGAATAAAGTTTGTGTTTTTAAGAATTCACTGTAAGATTCTTGGTTATATTGTTCATGGGTATCCATGATTGTAGGCCAAGATTACAAGCATTTTGCTTCTTCTGCTGTCATTATGTGTTATGCTTTTTATGTTTCTTCGTTCTGGGTCTGCCTTATTCTCTCATTCTCGGATCTATTTAGTTACCAATGTGATCATTTTTGCGTATTTTCTTATTTCTCTTTCGTTCTTTATATTATCTTTGAGTTCTCTGTTCAGTGGGTGAATAAATTTTGTGTTTTTAAGAATTCACCGTAAGATTCTTGGTTATAATCTTTGAGTTTTCTTCTCAGTGGGTGGATAAAGTTTGTGTTTTTAAGAATTCACTGTAAGATTCTTGGTTATATTGTTGATGGGTATCCATGATTGTAGGTCAAGATTTCTTTTTCTTGCGTACTTTTTAACTCCAAAATACAAAACCAGAAATTGACTGTGGTGCTTACTAGAATTTTGTGTTTTTTAGATATGTCTGGGGTTCCTAAAGCTAATGCAGTTACTGGGTCAAAATATGGAATTATTGGAATATCTGATTCTGATGAAGAGAATTCTAGCAGTGGTCATAGCAAGGATGTGAACTCCTTTTCATCAGTTTCAGATGCGACGGGCAAGGAGGTAGTTGAATATGATCACCACCGGAAAGATTTAAGGACTCTTGCAGAGTTGATTTGCTCTGGAGCAGTTCAACCTGGATGGGCTGGAGAATTTCAACCTGAATGGGCTGGAGATATTATGCCGTCAAATAGTGTGTTTAATCCGCTGTTTAAGCCTAGTTTCAATGAGGTTGAAACTAAATGCATGGAAGTCTATGAGGAAAAGAAAATAGAAACCAAGAAAATCTTTGCAAACTTTGATGGACAGTTTAGCCTCTCGGTGGACATATTGAGGTGCGAAAATCACATTGACCTTCGAAAATCACATTGACCTTCGCAGCTGTGGTGATTATTTGTGCCTTTCCGCACATTTTGTTGATGAGAATTGGAAACTGAAAAAATGGGTACTTCGCTTCTGTTCTCTTTCCGTTTCGGGTCCATCTGATGATTCCCTTCACGGATATGAAGATTGGGGCATTGGGAACAAGATATGCGCTGTCACTGTGAACAATGAGAAGTGCTATAATGAAATGGTTGAGCATGTGAAAAGGCACATCCTAGAAAAGAAGGAATTCCAACTTAATCCACTGTTTCCTGTGTATTGTTGTGAGGAAATATTCAGAGTAATGGTGCAGGATGCATTTGACAAGATTGAAGATATCGTTAGCAAGGTTCAGCAGGTGCATTCTTTTAAAACTTCTGAGCCCCTGTGGTCTATAATATGGTTAAATCTGCAAGAAGCTGTGAAGTCATGGTCTACAGGAGAACTCTCTACCAAAGATGTGACTGGTTCTAATGACGTACCTTCGTCAGAGGAATGGAAGAAAGTTGACGGTGTTTGCAAAATTGTAGGGAGGATACATGAAGTATCAGAAGCATTATTTTACACAACACCTCTAACTCCCAATGTTTATCTTTATCACCTGCATGAGCTTTACAAAATTCTGTCCCAAATGTCCATTGACTCGGATAGTTTTAATAGAACAATAGCTAAGGACATGATGAAAAAGTTTGATAAGTATTTGGATGACATGTTCTTGATGTTGGCAATGTCTGCAGCACTGGATCCTCGATTCAAGATGAGATATATTGAATTCTTTTGTTCAGAGGTTAAGCGTAGGGACGAAAAAACAGAAGTTGCAATTGTTTTGTCGAAGATGCAGCAACTGTTTGATGACTATGTGATCCGTTTTCCTGAAAAAGAGATGTTAACGAGTGATTCTTCTACCGAAGGGGAGTCTCGTCGTCCTAAACGTTGGAAACACAGTTTTAGAGTGGTGAAGGACTACCAGCAGTTCATCCGTTCAAATGACCACCCTGCGAAAAAATCAGACTTGGATCGCTATTTGGAAGAACCTGTGTTACCTTGGCGTCGAGATTTTAATGCATTGTCTTGGTGGGGAACCGCAGGCACTGAGTACCCTACCCTTTCCCGGATGGCAAGGGATTTTTTGGCCATACCAATTTCTCTGTCAACTGGAAATGGTGTATACTACACCAAACCAAAGCCAGCTGATGAACACATAGTTTGCTTGAAGCCAGACTTGATGAATGCCTTGTTGTGTACTCGAAGCTGGGTACAGTAGGCAGGCAATGATAGAAAGTCCACAGGTAATTATCAATACTATTTCTTCTTGGTTCTTCTTTTTCCTTTTGTTAATTATTTTCCAATATATATCCTGCAAGATGATTTAATTCTCACAAGATTTTTTTTCATGCGTGTGCTTGATGTCGAAAACAGGTACAGTTTTTGGGTTTTGCTGCTCTCCCCTAGCTTATGGCTACCTCACTTCTGGAAGGCTGGGAAATCTCAGTTTAGCTAAGCAATTGACATAGACATTAAAGCAGTTACTTCTGACAGACATTAAAACAATCTTTCATTCTGTTTTTGTAGCTTGTATTGTAAATCTGTTTCCCTTGGATAGTAAAAACTAGCTGTCCTGTCTTGATGTCTTGAGATGGGTGAATATATGATGCTGAATTTTACCTTATTGCTGCATTTTTGTATTAGCCAATTGCAATACAAAAAAAATATTGGAATATAGTAAAGTAAAAGTGGAATTGCAATATCCTGTAAAATAAATATTGGAAGAGGTCTATCAATTTGAATCCCCCTTCCTAATAAATGGGAAAAAAAGAAACCAATTGATCATGAGCAGATGCCTCAAAATGCTATTGATTCATCAAAATGCTAAAATTCACAATTTAATTTCATGAGGATAAAATGGTAATCGTCATTTAAATAAATAAAAAAAATTAAAACAAAATATAAACAAACACAACAAAGTTATATTTTTTACTTAAGAACAGAAGGACGTGTCTTGTAAATAAGGGAGCCACGTGTAGGGCTACTCCGTAATATTTTCCCGCTAAAATGAAGCATAAGCAGCCCCATTTCTCTCTCTCTCTCTCTCTCTCTCACTCTCAGAGTCAAATTCCACTTCCAATTTCTAACAGAACCCTATACTCCCCTTTCTGCCCTCACTCTCTCAGCTTTCCTCTGGGCGACCATCCCGAACGAGGTTTGTCTGAATCTCAAGTTTGTGTCTTTCTTATACATTCTAACGCCTTTTGCTTTCTTGTACTGTATTACGCTTTTTGGGTTTTCTTTTTGTCTTTACAATGCTATCATTTTTTAATATTTTTCTTTTTTATTCATTTGTTGGTTATAATAATTTTGGGGGTGTTTGAATTTTTGTGTTTACGAGTTTATTGCGAGATTTTTGCTTATATTGTTAATGGGTATCCATGATTCTACGCCATCATTGATTCTATTTTGTGCTTTAGTTCCATTGTTGTAAATAGATGCTGACGTGCATGAATGTAAAGATTAGATTTTTCACTTGTTTGGAGCTATAATGCTAAGAAGTTTGTGTTCATTCGATATGTCATGGATTCGTGAAGCTAATGACGCTGTTGGTTCTAAAATGAAAGGAATATTTGATCATGAAAATGACTGCTAGGGTAGCGATAATGACGACGTGAATGGCATGTCATTTGATTCTGATGCAAGGTTTGAGGGGTTTGAATTTGATGAGGATGAGCAAAACTCTTGGAGGGCTTTTGCAAATTTTGTCTGCTCATGTTCCACCTAAGTTGGTTGAAGGTAGTGATTTTAGAGAGTTGGCACATAAGTTTAACCCGCTGTTTAAGATTAGTGTCAAAAATGTCGAAAGTGAATGCATGAAAGTCTATGAGGAAAGGAAAGAGACAGTTAAAGATATCTTAGGAAATTATCAAGGACAGATTAGAATCCCAATGGAGACATCGAAGTACTATAATTTCTGTAAGTTCTTCTGCCTTTCAGCACATTTTATTGATGAGAATTGGAAACTGAGAAAGTGGGTACTTTACTTCCGTTGTGTTTTGGATCCATGTGATGAAGATGATTTATCTGATGATGTCCCTTGTCAATATTGGGCATTTTTAAGTCGCTTGAAGATTGGGGTATTAAGGATTTCTACATTTGTTATGACTAGTGGTTATGGCTGTGTCGCTGAGTATGTGATAAATCATATCGAAGAAAACAAGGAACTCTGTTTTAATGGTCAGCTGTGTCGTGGGTTTTGCGTGTATTGTTGTGGGGAAATGGTCAGTCAAATGGTGCAGGCTGCGTTTGGCAAGATTACAGATATCATCAACAAAGTTCATGGATTGTCTTCTTTTGTAAAATCATTACCCCTACGGAATCACACAATTTTCTATCTACAACAAGCTCTGAAGTTGCGGGCTATGGGAAAATTCTCTTCAAAAAAATAATAAATTTTCACGATGTACCATCCCCTGAGGAATGGCAGAAAGTTGAAGGCGTTTGTAAAATTGTAGGGAGCATATATGAAGTATCAAATGCATTATTTGAGACGAAACATCTAACTGCTAATGTTTATCTTTATCACCTCCATGAGCTTCACGAAATTATGACCAAAATTTCCACTGACTCAGATAGTTTTATTAGAACAATAGCCGAGGACATGTTGAACAAGTTTGGTAGATATTGGGAGAACATGTTCTTGCTGCTGGCAATAGCTGCAGATCCTTGATTTAAGATGAAAATACGTAGAATTTGTTTGTTCGAAAGTCAAGGGTAGGGATGGGAACTCACAAGTTGCAGTTGTTTTGGGTGACATCCGCAAACATTTTGATCAATATGTGATCCGTTTTCCTGAAAAAGAAAACTTCATCAGTGGTTCATCTTCTTCCGATTCAGATTCAGAAGGAGAGTCTCCTAGTCCAGCACATGTGAATCATATTTTTGGTGTGTTGAAAGACTACTACCGGTTCATCCAATCGAGTAATCAGCCTACAAAAAAATCAGACTTGGATTGCTATTTGGAGGGACCTATCTTACCTTGGAGCCAGGATTTTAGTGCATTGACCTGGTGGAGAACTGCAGGAGCCAAGTATCCTACCCTTTCCAGGATGGCATGTAATTTTCTGTCTGTTCCAGTTTCTCTTGCAGCTTCTTATGAGGCATTCTATACCGGACCAAGGCCAGTTAACGAACATATAATTCGGTTGAAACCAGACTTGGGAAATGACTTGATGTGTACGCAAAGCTGGTACCGTACGCTAAAAGAATAGTAACAGGTAATGGACATAATTTTCCTCTGCTCACCTGTTTCTTATCCGTAACAATTTTCGATATGTAGATCCTGCAGAATGTTATACTATAAGATTGTTTTGATTTTTCTTTTGTTGTGGTGCAGAACAGATGCTCTTTGGCCTTCTGCTGCTCTTGCCTAGCTTGTGATTAGCTCTATTCTGACAGACATGGGGATCAGATCAGCTTAGTATAGAAATTGGCAATTCGGAATATTCTCCCGTGAGATATTTGCACAAACAGCATGGATATCAAGTTTATTACTATTGAATTCCATGGGGGAGACTAAGCGTTTAAACTCATGTTGTTTAAATGTATCTTTTTGATGGATCTGTTTCCTTGGATTGGATTGGATTGTCCTACAAGTAGAGATGAAATCTTATAGTTTTTATTTTTATTTTTATTTTTATTTTATAAGAAGCAACTCAACTTTGTTAATAAATATAAACAGCTTAAACCTTGATAATTAACAACAAAAAAAGATTAAACCTGATCAAATCAATGAACAGCAGTTGCCCAAGTAACGCACACCTAGTAGTGTGTAAAAATAATAAAAATCATTAGTAAAAAATGAAAAATAAATAAATTATTGATTCCTAAGATTTGAAAATATATATTTTTTCCAGAATAAAATTAGCTCAAAATTCGATAGTTAGATACGTGCGCAAACACTGGATAGCGACCCCCCTCCCAACGACACTTACCAAAAAAATCCACACAGCAACGTTCCACCTGTGAGGCAACCACCTTAGACGACGTCGTATTAGGAGCTGTCCGAAATCTAGAGTGCTCCGACTAGCAGTGAAGAGTGCAGTACCTGGAAGTTGATTTCCAGAGCACAAGGTCATCTTTTCATATTGAGAAGAAGAAGAAGAAGAAGAACCATTCCTAAAAGCATTGCAAGTTTTGCAGAGACAGCAGATTTGCTTTCAAATTTTGGTGCTTTTTTTTTGCTGGAGAGAATTAGATTTGAGGTGCTCAAGTTCTGGAGGACCATATAAGGTATGTGCGAGCGAGTAAGCTTATGCTCATTCAAAGCTTCATAACGTTTTCAGTCATTCGTTGCTTTGATTGACACTTGATAGTGGCGCTAAAACTGAACCCTCATTAGGAAGATTCAAATTTTGGTGACATTCTCTGTGTTTGTATGTATAGCTGGAGCATAAGTTTTTATTTTAGTTCTAAAGTTTCGATTTTTGAGAATTCAACTATTAGATTAGGCTTGCTTGAGCGAGTTTTTGTTTATGAATTTTGTGTTTTTGTGTATTGGCTGTTAAATAATGGAATGTAGTATTTGATGTCATTTTGCAAGCAAATCAGGGCAAGAAGCTAACAGAAGATGACAGTTCTTGAACTGGGTTACAGACAAAGAGGGATAGAAGGGTCTTGTGGTTTTGTTTAAGTAGCTGTTTCACCATATAGCCCAAAATGAAGAAGTGGTCTGGAGGCTTGTTTATCATTGCTCTTGCTATGATTTTGGTTTTTCGTTACTGCAGCATTGTCAAAATCGAGCCACCAAAGAAGCCGCCGAAGCAGTCGGCTTCTGAATTCTTCAGAAACCATCCAACCAATGATTCTTTTATTACGTCGTCGGAGATAAAAGTGAAAAAAGAAGCAGAATCGTATAAGAAACCCCATTTTATAGAAGTTGATGGGCTCAATGAGCTGTTTGCTTCACATGACATCTTCAAAGAAGGGTCAAGGGCCTTGCTTGTATGGCCTCACGTGCGTCCCCTACTGTCAAGGTCTGATGCTTTGCCTGAAACAGCTCAAGGGGTTAAAGAGGCCTCCATGGCGTGGAAAGACTTTTTGTCTGCACTTGACAAGGACAAGGCTTCCAAATTAAGCAAAAGTGACAGCCAAGAAGATAAAAATTGCCCTTTCTCTGTAAGTACACTTGATAAGATAGTGTCGAGAGACGGGATTATTCTTGAAATCCCTTGTGGCCTAGTTGAAGATTCTTCCATTTCTTTGGTTGGCATTCCTGATGGGCATTCTAGAAGCTTTCAAATTCAACTTCTAGGCTCCCAACTTGCAGGAGAGCCTGAGCCTGCTATTATCTTGCATTACAATGTCAGTCTCCCCGGTGATAACATGACAGAGGAGCCATTTGTAGTTCAAAATATTTGGACTCATGAATTTGGGTGGGGCAAAGAGGAAAGATGTCCTTCTCACAGGTCTGCTAACAACCTGAAAGGTAAATTTTCTGTTTAGACTTTAGACTGTATGAGAATTGCAAGTCCAACTCTTTTGCAAGAACATTTTCCCTATTTCTTATCCCATGGTAGCTCAAACTTGAAGCAAATAGAGCACATTATATGAAAAAAATAATAATAATAAACTCTGGTAACTTTAGAACACATGTTTTTTCTTCTGTATTAATCGAAAATGGTATAATGTATAACACTGTTTCCCAATACTAATCAAATATGATTATTTATTATATCCTGCTTTTTTTCTTTAACTTAAGAAAAAGGTTCCTCTGAAAAAACAATAAGGGTGTTACCAGTAGAAATCTAACACGTTTTAGCAAATTTGACAGTTGATGGACTTGTTCTTTGCAATGAACAAACTGTCAGAAGCTCTTTGGAAGGAAATCTAAATAGTCAGCCTAGTAGTGACATGCTGACCAATGTTTCCAGGGGAGGTGCCTATGGAAGTGCCAATTTCCCATTTGTTCAGGGGAATCCCTTTACTGCTACATTGTGGGTTGGTTTAGAGGGATTTCACATGACTGTGAATGGAAGGCATGAAACATCTTTTGCATATAGGGAGGTAAGGTGTGATTTTCTTGATAATGACGGATTACGGCCCAAAAATTTGTTATTCTGCAAGACATTCCATTTTGGTAAAAGTGAATAATTCCACCCTACATTACTTTTTTGCATATGTAGAAACTTGAGCCATGGTCAGTTACCAAAGTCAATGTGGCTGGTGGTTTGGACCTCTTTTCTGCCCTAGCAAAAGGCTTGCCTGTTTCTGAGGATCATGATTTAGTTGTTGATGTTGAGCGCCTCAAAGCTCCAGCGACTTTGAAGAAAAGGGTATTGATGTTGGTTGGAGTTTTCTCAACTGGAAATAATTTTGAGCGTAGAATGGCGTTGAGGAGGGCTTGGATGCAATACGAGGCTGTACGTTCTGGGGATGTGGCTGTCCGGTTTTTCATCGGCCTTGTAAGTGAAACATTGCAGACTGTGAGTCATTTGCATATGTATACCAAGATGGTCTCATATTCTTCAATATCCTCTGGTTTTTCCAAATAAGAAGTCTAAAGGTTGTGGTTTTGTCTGTTAGCTGAAGTATTTTCATCAATTTGCCACTTATTGGTGCCAAGATAAGGTTTCCTTTAGTTGTGTGCATAGAGTTTTGGAAATTATTATGGCTTAAAAAAAGCCATCTGTGATGCCCGTACTATGCAGACTGGAACACTTGATCATCTAAAGAGTTCTTCAGCAAGAATTGCCTTGTGTTGGTGGTGCCTGAATTGGGAGATTTAGTTTTGGCTTTATCCTAGATCTAGGTCGTCATAATCCTCCTCTTCTTTTTTCGTTCTAGTACTCTCACATTATAAACTTGCAGAAGTGAAACAATCTCATTATGTAACTACTTCTGGGATTCCAATATTTGCATTCTAATTGCAATTCATCAACATATTGCTTGCTCAGCAAAAATTGGCTGGTAACAAAGTTTACAACTTGTTCTTACCTGCAGCACAAGAACAGTCAAGTCAATATTGAGCTGTGGCGAGAAGCTGAAGCATATGGAGATATCCAGCTGATGCCATTTGTTGATTACTACAGCCTGATCAGCTTAAAAACAATTGCAATTTGTATTTTTGGAGTACGTCAAAACAAAATATTCTGTTCCAGCAAACTGAATTATCAATATACATTGTTAGAAAAGTTATCAATCATCTTTATCTTAAATCTGCAGACCAAGATCAACCCTGCTAAATATATCATGAAAACAGATGATGATGCTTTTGTTAGACTTGATGAGGTGATCTCTAGCCTCAAGGGAAAGGCAACAAATGGTCTCTTGTATGGTCTTATATCCTTCGAATCAGCGCCCGATAGGGAGAAAGGCAGCAAATGGTATATTGATAACAAGGTACTCACATCAAATTTCTTTCTATATGGTTAATATTTACTTAATTGCACTTTGACTTGATTTTGATGAGTGTTTTTTGCGCAGGAATGGCCTCATGCTTCGTACCCACCATGGGCCCATGGTCCAGGTTACATTATCTCTCGGGACATTGCCAAATTCATTGTCCGTGGCCACCAGGAAAGGGACCTCAAGGTAAAATTAGTTGTGCAAAATGCAACCTCTAAGGCTTATTCTTCTAAGGATCTGCTTGAAGTTTGTAGAACATGTCACGTTCTCTTGAAATGAAAATGACGTAGAATTTCTCTTTTCTTGTAAGACTGGTCACTGAAATACAAAGTTGGGCATGTAAATACAAGTGAGCAGGGCCAGCAGGCAGTGTGTTGATTTTCTCATTCCTTGGCTAACCTGTTAGCCTTATGACTTTTCAGCTTTTTAAACTAGAGGATGTTGCAATGGGCATATGGATCCAACAATTCAAGAACAGCGGTCACGAAGTGAATTATGTCACGGATGATAGGTTTTACAGTGCCGGATGCGAATCAAATTACATTCTCGCTCATTACCAAAGCCCAAGGTTGGTGTTGTGCCTTTGGGAGAAGCTGCAGAAAGAGCACGAACCCGTCTGCTGTGAGTAAATGCGAGCCTTTCTGTGAGATCAACTCTTCTATGTAAAACTCTAAATTTTACTCTTTTGTGGGGTATTGTTGGCAACATCAGATAAAATTGTAACTGTACAGATATATTCTTCAGCCTGAAGAGGTGGAAATTTTGGACTGAACCTGTTTTTTCTTGGATCAAACTGTATTCTTTACTGATTGTAGAGTGAGGTTCGTGTGGTTTTCCTCATCTAATGTGTTCCTTTGTGGAAAATTAGCGGTGTGATTAATTCGCCGAATAATAAAAAGTATGTGACCCATTTGAACGAATAATTTAGTTCAGAAATCAAAATGCAAATCAAGTATACATTTCATTTCAGGATCATTTGAATTAAAACCCCCTTTATTTTTTAAAATAGTTGGATGAGGTTGACCTTGTATCATAATGGAAACCGTACAGAAGGATGGTAAGTTGACTCGTGCCTGTAGGGCCACCTCACCCAACTTCCAATTCTGGGCCATCTAGTGTGCATCAACTAATGAGTTCACACTATCATTGTGTTTGTGTTTCACACAAGCCACATATATTACTCTTTTCTCTTTTTTCCCATTTTGGGTACTAAATTATTGTATGATAGACAGAGTCACATTATTTTTCTACTTTTAAGCTGATGTGACATTTTTCCAGCTGTTTAATGAGCATTGGCCAGTGTGGATTGGCCAATCAGGTGTTGGTTTGCTGAGCATGGGTTTGTTTCTTTTCTTCAATCAGAATGCCAAAGTCGTGGATGGTAAAGAACTTTGCAATATACGTGATTTTCGTTGAGACACGTGTACTGTAGAAACTTGTACACGTCATTCTCCTTTGGATGACACTCTTCATGACAAAGTTTTTTACACCTTGGCTAAAAAACAGTAGGAACTTTTCTTGAGTAAAAATACTAATTTATGATGAACTCACTTACACGTATGAAAATTATTCATGGCTTCTCTTCTGCCATCTGTTCCAACCCAAAAATATCTTAAGATTCGAACTGGCTGGTAGGGTTTCATCCAAGCAATCATGCTTATTTATTTGTAGTTAAAATCATCGGGTTATTTTTTTAACCTATTGTTTATATAAACAATATTAGAGAATGAGAATTCACACAACTTCGAGTGTCCAAATAACTGCTCTTAACTGCTATAAACTACAAGTCGCTCGTAACTTTTTCGTAAAGTTGAATGATCCACACATCACCAATAGAGTGCACAAAAAACTTTTTGCTAATTTATAATTAACAAAACAGTACAAAAGAGGTAGATGAAATTAAGACGCTTGCTAGTTAAGTTACTTTGATTAGTCTTGGCCTTAAACAACGAATGGAATCAAAGCGTGCTAATTGCTGACTATGGCCACAAACTTTTAATCCAACGAGGCAAACAGCTCACGAAAACCGAACCTTCGTACGCAACCTTTGTATATAGTGTTATTAATGTAAAGTTGCCAGCACTAACCAAGGTGCTGAGTCAGTCAGCTTCAGTAATTGAAAAAATGATAATTTGACATTACCTAATTCTTGAGAAGAACGTTTAACATAAATACTGCATTTTTTTATGGGGACATGCATGTCGACTTCCTTATAAAATCATGTGTGAAATGAGGGAAAAATTCCAGCTATGTTTTCTTCATCATTCATGAATGATTGAATTGGATCAACTAGGCGGATTTCATTCTTGATTTTGAGAGTATTTGATTACATATTTTAATATATAATCCACGTCATTTTTGATTCCTAATGAGTTTTATATGTTAATAAATATAAGAGAAATAACAAAATAGTATTATCCCAACAGACAATTTCGTACAATAAGTAAAGTCTTTGATTAGTCACAACATCGATATAATGTGTGTGAGTTTAATACATTATCGGTTTTCTCAAGAAGAAACGTCCTAAAAAAATGTAAAAAATAGATATTATCAATCACTTGATTACAAACTACTTACAAATCCGTGCTACCAAATAGTCACGAAAAACAATATTTTCGGAAAAGTAAAATATCATATAGTGTTGCCTAGTAATATAATAATAGAGGCGTGAAGAAGAGAAAGGCTGAAGCGCCAGGCAAGCAATGCGTCGGTGCTGTTTAGTTGTCGCTCCTTAAAAGGAAAGCTAAACTCGAAATAGAATCCGTGACAAACAGCCGCAAAACAAACCCACGTAAAAGGGTAAAACGGTAAAAAACTAATACAGCCCCTTCAGGTTACCTCCATCAATTACCCGCCATAAGTTTCACGTGTCGCGCACGCTTCCTTTAAAACCACCCGAACGTGTCAGCCATATGCACTTGCCGGTCACCAAGAGCCGGTCTACTGGTTCAGCCGGTCGTTTACTTCTCCTAGCCGGAAATGAATTCTTCTACATATATAATCCAACTCTTCTCACATTAACACACACAGAAATTCAAGAGAGCCAGAGCGATCGAAAATTCGAAACTAAAACCGAAGCGGATAACGAATACAAACCCTAATTTCCATCTCTGTTCACCTCCACTGAGAATAAAAACCCTAAATTGCTCTTTGTTTTACTGTACGACGGCGTTTGAGGATGATTGTGAGTCAGAAAATGGTTGCTGAAGCGGAGGTTATATGCCAGAAGACCATGGCCACGCCTGTGCTGGACATGAAGTACCGTGTCTGCGTTTCCAAGGAGCACAACCTTCAGATCGACGTGGCCTCCCCGCCTTCTTCTGCTCCGAGCGTCGGCGAGGTTTGCGTCTCCGAAACGATTTCCACTGAGATATCTCGCTTCGAATCGGTATGTTCTTTAGCTTTGTTACGAGTTTGTATGAAGAATTAGTGAATTACTTGCTGTTTTCTTTTATTGGCTTTTTTGAATTGGGATTTATTCTATGGCTCTGTTTTTCTTGGATGTTTATTATCAAGATTAGCTATGGGTTTTTAGAATTCTATGAAGAAACTCAACATTGGTTCTTGAATTGTTGTGGGTTCAGTTAGAGTCTACTGACTAGCTAGTCCGTAGGGTTTCCTCATCTCTTTTTGGATGCCATGATGTTTGTCATTAGTCTGCAAAGATTTTTTTTTTTTTTTTTTTTTTTTTCTGATGAGCTCAGTAATTTTTTCGTGGTTTTTCTTTAACAGTAAATTCCAAGTAAACTTATGATTTGTAAGATTTGTTTTTTAATCAATTGATTTGAGACTTATTTACTTGGTTAAATTTCTACTGTTTGCATAGTTTCTAGTGTCTATGAGCCCTCTGGATTAGATATTGTGCAGATTTATTTATTAGGGTTTTGAAATTGATTGTATTATTATTATATGCTTTTCTCTATGCTGGAAATTATGTTTAATGGGTTTGTCAGAAGTTTCTGGATCTGATTGGTTGATTTTGGTTGTTCTTTCTATAAGAATTTAGTTTTATGCTTTTTTGTTGGGAAAATGACTGTTGCAATCAACAGCTGTTTAAATATGGAATGCAAGATGAAAGTAAATAGAGAAATTACTCTGTAGTAATTCTAAAAGAAACTGTATGGGTGAAATCTTGTATGTTCCACAACAGTCAGTTGTTTAGTTTTGGGGATTTGTTATTCATCCTTTTTATGCTTGTTGAATTTCATGTTTCTTTGTCTGCATATTACAAATGCATATTCAATTCAGGATTATTGGTTTTGAGACGAATGGAGCGTGTTTAGTCACCTACTTATTTGATCTTTTATCAGGTTGTGAGTTGCACAGAGACCATTAATAAAGCTGTAATGGAGTCTTCTGCCATCAAGTTTGTCCCGGATGTTCATTCAGGAAGCCACACTGACATCGGAAGAAGGGATTCGATGGAGGATGAACACATTCGAATAGATGATTTATCTGCCCATGTGGGGCCTCTCTTCAAGTCTCCCTTGCCAAGTGCATTTTATGCAGTTTTTGATGGTCATGGTGGGCCTGAGGCAGCTGCTTATGTCAAAAGGAATGCCATGAGACTCTTCTTTGAAGATGCTGATTTGCCAAAGAGAATGGATATGGATGCTGTTTTCTTCAGAGAGTTGGAGATTTCCCACAGGAAAGCATTTCTACTGGCAGACCGTGCCTTGGCTGATGAACACAGCGTGAGCAGTTCGTGTGGAACAACAGCACTGACTGCTTTAATTCTTGGAAGGCATTTGCTGGTTGCAAATGCTGGTGACTGTCGAGCAGTTCTTTGCAGGAAAGGAGTAGCAGTTGACATGTCTCAAGACCACAAGCCCACTTACTTGCCGGAACGCAGGCGAGTTGAGCAGTTGGGTGGTTACATTTATGATGGGTATCTTAATGGTCTCTCACTCACCCGAGCCCTTGGAGACTGGAACTTGAAATTACCACTCGGTTCATCATCACCTCTCATTTGTGAGCCAGATGTTCAACAGGTTATGTTAACAGAAGATGATGAGTTTTTGATCATTGGTTGTGATGGGATCTGGGATGTTATGTCAAGCCAATATGCTGTGAGTCTTGTTCGGCGTGGTCTGCGGAGGCATGATGACCCGCAACAGTGTGCGAGAGAACTTGTCAAGGAAGCCTTGCGCTTGAATACAACTGACAATCTCACTGTTATTGTTGTGCGCCTCTCGTCTCCTAATCGCATCGTTGAGTGCTCACCCCAGCGCCCAAGGTTGAGGATCTGCAGTCTATCTGAGGAAGCACGCAGCCGGTTGAGAAGCTTGTTAGGAGGCAATTGAATTTAAATACAAGTCGATTACTATTTAGTGTTTCCTAATGGGAAAACATTTTTATCTGTTTGTGGCTGTTTCAGATTAGTTTAGAACAAAGCAGCTAGCAGTTTTGTAGGATAGAAGGAGGTAGGACTTGAATGAGTTTGTGGATTGTAGCGGTAAAACGTAACTGCATTTTTTTGCTAATGTATGGATTGGGTTCACCAGAATGGCCCCCATATTTGTTTCTTATTTACGTTATCCATGTTTGAGGTCCATTTGTCTCAGTGAGCCTGTGCCACCAGCATGGCTGAAATGTTGATATTAGGGTATATATTTTCTGATTGTGTGAAGTTGATTGAATTTGTTTCAAGGGAATTTTCTCTTCATCCAAACAAGCTTTCTTGTTGCCGTCCTTTGAGATTGAACGATTCATGGGTCACTGTCTTCTGATGGATTGGCTTCAATATTGTTTTAATTGGCAGCAAACAAAGAACCTCATCATCTTAGGGGGCAGTTGCACACACCTCCTCCAAACATTCCTAATGGTGATATGCTAAGACTCTGTGAGGCTACCATTTTCTCCACTTGTATGGGTTCCATTTTATATATATGTATGTACATAAATATATTTTAAATGTGTACATATATATTTTAAATGTCAACATAAAAATATTTATAAAAAAAAGCCACCCATCAGATGGAAAAACTTAATTCTGATGGAGATAATCTTGTTTCTTATCACCATAATCATCTTGTGCGGAAGTGATATCACGTGTGTCATAGCGTTATTGGCCGGAATAGAAAATAGTAATATCCGGTTTCATGGAAGTATTTCTCCATCAAATGATTGTGTTCTTCCCAATTATTTAATCAATTCTGGCAAAATAAAATTAAATAAAAAACTATTTTACAAATTGCCTTGCCAACCCTTTGTAGTCAAATATGTAAGCGTAGAACCGATCACGATCCAACGGCTATTGTTCCTTCTCATTTCTGAAATACAAATACAATTGTTTACGTGGCGAATATCAAATGGAGTAACGGGGACTGATTCCTGAAGCCTAACACACAAGATTACGAAAAAGGAATATAATGTTAAAATAACACAAAAATTCTGAAGGGAAAGCACCCACCCAATAGTCTGCGGTCCTATTTGAAGGCCTTTTCCAAAAGCTAAAGCGCAAAACGAAACCAGACCAAAACCAAACCCAAAGAGGTTTAACGATCGAAAGTGTGGGAGAATGGCTATGGCAAGCTTGGCGAGGCGGAAGGCCTACCTTCTCTCTAGAAACTTGTCCAACACGTCATCGGAGGCCGTCAGGTACTCCTCGCTTACCTCCTTCTCCAGGGGCTTCGCTTCTTCGGGATCTGACGACAACGACGTCGTCGTGGTTGGCGGTGGCCCCGGTGGCTACGTGGCAGCCATCAAGGCCGCTCAGCTCGGCCTTAAAACCACCTGCATCGAGAAGCGCGGGGCTCTCGGCGGCACGTGCCTCAACGTTGGCTGCATACCCTCCAAGGTCTCTCTTTTTCACTCTTTACTTCACTTGGACACTCTCGTACTAGCCTGCTAGGGTTCTTATTCTGGCCCTAAATTTCATGGATTGTTTGGTTGATTTACCACCTGTCAGATCTAATTTTTTGGTTCGCTGGTATTATTTAATTGAATTTCAGTTGATTGATTTTGTTTTTGTGTTTGATAATATTCATGTGGATTGAATTTTTAATATACTCGCTTTTTTTTTTATAGCCAAATTGTGGAAATTTATTTCACTTTGTGCTAAAAGGGGTTCCTCAAAAGTATATAAAAGAAAAATCTTGAGTGGATAAGCATTTACATTTGAAAATTCTATAATTTGTCACAGTTTAGTACTTACTGGTTGTGTGAATTACATATTCAGATATTCTATTTTGATTGTTCTTGGTATGATTAGATTAGATGCGTTTCTTCTGCCTTGAAAATGGAATTAAATATATTGGTATTATTTGCGTGTAAAATTTATCTCTAATGTCATCTGCTTTTGTGTCCAGGCGCTTCTTCATTCCTCTCACATGTACCATGAAGCTAAGCATGCATTTCACAACCATGGTGTTAAGTTCTCCTCTGTTGAGGTAGATTTACCTGCCATGATGTCCCAAAAAGATAAAGCTGTTTCTAATCTTACTCGAGGAATTGAAGGGCTTTTCAAGAAGAATAAGGTCACTTACGTTAAAGGCTATGGAAAGTTCATCTCCCCTTCCGAAATCTCAGTGGACACCATTGATGGTGAGAACACAGTTGTTAAAGGCAAAAATATCATAATTGCCACGGGTTCTGATGTCAAATCTCTGCCTGGGATTACCATTGATGAGAAGAAAATAGTATCATCAACAGGAGCTCTGGCTTTGACAGAAATCCCAAAGAAACTTGTCGTGGTTGGAGCAGGATATATTGGCCTAGAGATGGGCTCAGTGTGGCGCAGACTTGGTTCCGAGGTAACTGTTGTTGAGTTTGGACCTGATATCGTCCCAACAATGGACTCAGAAATCCGCAAGCAATTTCAGCGTTCCCTTGAGAAACAAGGGATGAAATTTGTGCTCAAAACAAAGGTGGTATCAGTTGATACTTCTGGAGATGGTGTGAAGTTGACCCTTGAACCAGCAGCTGGTGGCGATCAGACCACCTTTGAAGCTGATGTTGTTCTTGTATCTGCTGGTAGGGTTCCATTCACAGCCGGGCTTGAGTTGGATAAGATAGGAGTTGAAACTGATAAGGGAGGTCGAATTTTAGTCAATGAGAGATTTGCTACAAATGTCCCAGGTGTTTATGCAATCGGGGACGTTATTCCTGGACCTATGTTAGCCCACAAGGCAGAAGAGGATGGGGTTGCATGCGTGGAGTACCTTGCTGGTAAGGTTGGGCATGTGGACTATGACTTGGTCCCTGGGGTTGTCTATACGCACCCCGAGGTTGCATCTGTTGGAAAGACCGAGGAACAAGTGAAGGCCCTTGGTGTCGAATACCGAGTTGGAAAGTTCCCTTTCATGGCAAATAGCAGAGCCAAGGCAATAGATGATGCTGAAGGACTGGTAAAGATTTTGGCCGAGAAGGAAACAGATAAGATATTGGGAGTTCATATCATGGCACCCAATGCGGGAGAGCTCATTCATGAGGCAGCCATAGCCTTGCAGTACGACGCTTCAAGTGAGGACATTGCACGTGTTTGCCATGCACATCCAACTATGAGTGAGGCCTTGAAGGAAGCTGCTATGGCTACTTATGACAAGCCCATTCACATCTAGAAAAATCATTACTTTGATTAATCTTGTTTTCATTTTTGTTTAAGAAATTTGGATTGACTTCGTAAGAACTTACCATTTAGTCTTGAAATACAAGATTGCTGTTTTTTTTGGCCCCTTTGGCTGTAAGGGACCCAACTCTGTATGCTTTCTCATCTCATTGTGAATAACAACATAAGCAGGGTATGTTGAGCTAAATGCTAATGGATCATTACCATATATGTGGTTTACTGCCTAGCAATTACGTGTTCATGTATGCTATTATTTGGGGGTTTAGTAGGGCATGGGATCTCTTGGTTGTCTTGAAAGCCAAACTAATTTAATCGGATTTGTAATCAACTCTCCGGGCAGATTTACAGAAGATTAGAACTCTAAAATGATTGCCTACGGACTGACGGGCATTCGACAAAATGGCCGTGAGAAACAATTCGCTAATACTTTTTCAAGAATTTGCTCATTCCAAAATGCATCAATCTTGCATGCGATGCTCAAGATGTGATGCTCAAAGTTGAGTCTCAATATCCCACCTCCCTTGTGTGTGGGGATTTTAATAGGCTATGATGCTGTTGCTGTTTCGATTCTGGTTTTAGTACAACACTTAGTAAAATTAGCGAAGGATAGAGCATGGTCGAGTTAGATGACCAACCATTATTTGACAAAAACAAACAAAAACAGAAGAAAGAGAAAGAAGAGCAGCCATCAGATCACCATTCGTTTCTTACTTTCAACAAATGAAGGGAAAGAATTGAACTGTGACTCATGTTCCCATCATGTGATACTGCATAAATCCCACCCCTAAAATCTGACAAGATGAAAATTTCTTCCCTAGTTTACAATTAATGGCCTTTCTCTCCTCTCATTGAAAATCCAGGAACTGTTGAAAAAAAAACCTCATGCAAATGCACAATACCCCCCTTAAAAGATATTTTAAGGATTGATTTTTCTCTTCAAAGCAGAAAACCATACTAAAACTTTCAGCAACTGCCCATTCTCCTCTCCACAATTCCCAGTTTGGCGTTTGCACATGGCAATCGAAACCAACCCAGAATATTGTGCAGTTATGGATCCTCCCGCATATCTGACCTCCTTTTGGACTGCAAGGCTAGCCGTGCATCCCTCTCCCGTTCGAACTCCCGGAAATCTGCTCGCTGCAAGAAGTTTACCTTATCTAAATATTGATTTGAACTCTTCTTGTAAGCATCCAACTCCTCATCCAACCCTTTTTCTTCTTTAAACTCCCCCCAGTCCTTTTTTGTTTTGTCAAGCACACTGAGCTTTTGTTTCTTCTTAATCTGTTCGAGCATTGCATCCACACCTGAAGGTGCAGGAGCTTTCGCCTTTTCAGATGCTTCCTTTGAATCAGCATCAACAAGCTTCTTATATTCAATTTCTTGACCGGCAAAATCCCGAACCTCTGTGATCTATAAAAAGAAAGAGATCTGTTTGATATGACTATTGCCAATAACTTTTCAAAAATGAACTGTGCGCCCACACCATTAATTTTTTTATTATTATTTAAACTTGTATGCATCATTATGATAATTATGATTTTTCGTCTAAGGATCAGCTCCGAGAGATTCAAGTTAAACAGGAAAACTGCTTGGCAATCACAGAGACTACTCAGGTGGTAAAAATTGGTACGTAACCAAATACATATATTCACATGTGAGTGTGACATTATATCTTCAAAAGTGATTGGAAAGGAAATTAACAAGAAGAAACTAAGCAGCATCTACTTAGTTCCCACATCTGAATAGCCAAAGTTTAACCAGACACGTCCCCCAACAGAACACAGACAAACAGGTGATTCAAATAATATGCTAACCTCAACTTTCCCTCTGCCTGATGCCGCAGCTGTAGCATCCTTAACTTCTACAAGAGCAGCAGCAGCAAGCCTCCTGGCCTTGTCACTAGAGCTGTCCTGCCCGACATCATCACTAGAGCTATTCTGCGTGACATTTGAACCCTTCTGTGGTGCATCTTCTTTTGGGGACTCTGCCTTCTTTGGTGCCAGGCCCAGATATGCCTTCCAGTTCTAAGAAATAAATTGAAGTAAAAGATTAAATTCTAGCCAACTATATTTTTATAATTCCAACACAGACGGAAAGAATGAGGAAATCCTCACATCAGATGCCTTCTTTGGAGTTTTATTCACAGTTGAAGACTTCTTTAATAAATCCTTGAATTTCTTATTAGATACTCCTTTATTCATTTGCTCCCACATGGCATCTACCCGAGCTTTTACATCTATCAAGATAGGAAATAACATTAGTCCTTCTGATCAATGAATTTATGTGACCAAACAGGAGAACAGGAATTTGATAAACAAGCACTTGTGAGTAAAAAAAATTTCTGACCTGTCTGTTCAGGTTTTGTCTCTAAGCTTGGAAGGGGAGCAGCTCCATTGGTAGACTCGATTGGTAAAGCATCCTTTTCATTTGCAGTACCTGAACCAGAAGACCATACTACTTAATCATAAGTAGGAAAAAAAGAAAAGCGAAACTGCACCCGGCTGCCTATGAAAAAGTTGTGGTATGAGTAGCCCTGGCAGTGCCTGAATCAAATAGCATAGAAACTAAATGCCAAACTTGGAACAGCTAGAAGTTGTGAAACCCATCTATCTAAGAAGCAAAGTCATCAAATGAATAGATCTAATGACCAACGATTTTGTCTTTCGCCTAAAATATATAAAACTTCAAAACAAATTACAAATATAGATCTTCGATAGTTGTAATATCCAAATCATTTTGGACACCAAGCACCCAATTTGGATTGCAACTAAAAATTGGTAAATAACATTATAACAAAATTTGTGACTGTCGGTCAGGTTCGATGTTTTTATGTGCTACTCCACCTATATTACATATTCTGTGGTATCTAAAACTAAAAACACCTAATTCTAAAGTGAAAGGAAGATTAGCTTCAAACCCATTATCAGTAGATAACTCAGCTGAAAATCTGAAACTATTCCACGCAAGTCACTATTTTATGAATTGGGTATGCAGCTTTTCACCCATCTTCGACTTGCAAACAGAAAAAGCAAACATCTTTAGCTCATAAATCTATGAATGCTACAGCAAAGAAAACACTACCCAAGTCTCCAAAACCACCTAGCCCACGAAAATTTATAATTAACATACCCATTATTTTCCAGAAAATAAAAAGGGAAAAAAAAATTTCAGGCTCTGTCTGTTTCCATCGTTAAAAACCCATTGATTTTCTAAAATCTCCAGAGGTCCTTTTTCGTGCAACACAAACAGACCCGACTGAGCGCAAACCAAACAGAGAAGGAGTTAAAATAAAATAAAATCAAGAAATATAAAAATAAAATGCGTACCTGAACTTGAGGCACCGAGAGCGTTCGTGGTGGTGGTGGCCATCGAAGACAAACAAAAGTGGAGAGAGTCATTGGTTTGGCGGTACAAAAAGAAGTGTCTGCTAGTGGGTTTCGAGGTTCTCGAATAGACCCAAAGCCTTTTATGCTTTTCTGACTTGTTGGAGGCCCATAAGGCTATAACTAATTAACCCGCGAATTTATAATTAATTAATTGGAATATGATCTAATTAGTTATATAAAAAAATTACTTATTAATGACATATGAAATTGATTTCAGATCTAATTTTTTTAATTTCTAATTAATCAATAAGACATTAATTATGAATTATTTGTTGTTTATATTTCTAAACCTGAGACCCAAAATATAATGATAAAAAACCAAAATATCAAAAATAATTACTGTATTACAATATAAAGTTAATAATATAACCTTACATTTGGATAATTAATTGTCCATGTAAAATATTTTGTACGTTGTACCAATCAATTAACAAGTTGCGGAGTTCTGCCAATTGTTTATTCACAACGGCTTGAACATAATTTATGAATACAATCTCCTGTTCGGATAAAAAATTCTCCTTTTCCATTTTTTTTTTCTATAAGCAGATCTTCACAAAATAAACGAGGACAAAGTCCAAAGAGAAACAGAGACAAACAAAACTAGCCCAGAGAAAGGTGGGAGCTTTATTACATAAAATTAACACCATTACTAAGAAAAAAAACCCAAATTAAAGAAAAGAAATTGACAAAACGGTTTATTATGGTTGATCTTTCGGATCTGGTAGCAGCTCCATCAGCATAGCCTGTATTTCACTAGGGTTTTTCTTGGTTATGACTTGCTGGTTTGCAGTTGAACTGAAAGATAATTGCTCTAAATTGGGAAGGAGCAATTTTGCAAAATCAAGATGGGCAGGGTGAACTGTGTACTCTGCAACTCCCTCCACACTCTCAAAGGTTGTTTCAAACACATGAGTGTAGCCTTCCTGCTGCTTCTCAGTGCTCAACTCATCTCCCCTGATTAATCACAAAACATCAATTAATACATAAATTAACAAGCTAATTATGCAAATTGACCACACACATGCATTATTTTCAGAACCAGGAAAGCCAAAGTGGCCCCAAAAATTAAGAAAAAATCAGCTGAGAAAAGCAAAGAAAAAAGAGAACAGAGGACTCAGTTTTACCAGTGGAAGGACTTCATGGGATCAATGAGATTGACTAGGTTGGCATAGCCTTGGATCAGTTGGTCAATCTGGCTCTCTGAGGTTCCTTCTTTGAATTTTGCTAGCAATACACTCTTAACACCTCCCTTTGCTTCCTCTTCCATCTCTGTGTCTGTGAACTGTGATCTGCCTTCTCCTTTCTTTTAACTCACATTCCTGGTATAATATATAAACTATTTTGTCTCCTCCAAAGAAAAAATTTATTTTTATTCTTTTGGTCTGCTTCTATAATCAGGCCCGGTCCTGACTTTTGGGTAGCCCTAGATAATAAACTAAATGAGGTCCATTCCTTAGTATACAATTGCGCACACACAAATAAAATAATTTTACTTCATGCGCTATGTGCGAATAAAAAGGCAGTATGCATTATAGTATAGGACAAAAAAATTCAGATTAGATATTTAATATCATGAAGGAAATTACAAATTTACAAACCCACGTTCCAGCAACCAATTGCCCAAGGAAAGAGTTTATTGTTTGCTTCTATAATGAGTCTCTCTGTGTTCTGTTCCTATTGGAAATATAAAAAATAGTTTGCTGGATAGGAACAAATATAAAGAAAAATTCATAAATTTAATTACCTTTTCAAATTCTCGTGCTCCCATCTTGGTCACCATCAATCTCAAAGACAAAGATTAAAAAAATTGTGAGCTTTTCAGGTGAGATCGATTCTTAGAGTTACAATATAAGAAAAGAGAGATAAGAGAAACTGTAAATAATGGATGGATTAAAGAGAGATTGGGAAAGTAGAAAATAATATGGTGGTGGATTAAGAGCTAGCTGGATTAAATAGAGAGTATGTTCTTCCATTGAGAAACTATGAGTACACGCTGCGTGGGAAAAGAGGAAAGCGTGTTGGGGTTTCTTCTGGAAAGAGGAATCGTGTTTCTTCATTTAATTTCATTGTGTTTGTGTTTTTTTTAAAGTTGAACACTGGTATAATATATAATATATATACATAATATAATATTAAAAAATGTTGGGGCCCCCTTAATTGGAGGGCCCAAGGCCTTTGCCGTTCCTACCCACCCCCAAGGCCGGCCTTGGTCGTTGGTGGCTGATTCTACATGAAGCTCAAGAAACTTCCTCTTCTTTGCTTCTGCAGTGCCAAATTGCCAATACATATAAAATAAACAATACTTTTAATGCAATGTATAAACAAGTTTGAATAGGACACAAGCATAGAACAATTTGCCTATATAAAACATGAATATTTCAACAAAAACACTACTTTTCTTCATATATATATAATATAAAAAATTTGGGGCCCCCTTATGAATACACAATTCAATCTGAACTGTTATAGAATTGAGGAATTGAGGAGAGAATATAGATATCAAATTGATATTCTGATTGAATTGTGTATTCATATCTGTGTGTTTTACAAAGGAGAAGGCCGCCTTGTTTTACTGGGGAAGCCTTGACTAACAATCAGTGAGAGGAAGGTGTGTGGAAATTTCCTTCCGACACGTGGACTCACTAATCTAATAATTTAATTATTGAATAATGGGTTTGCAGAGGTCATGTTTTCCTACCTTCAATATCGCTTGTATAAAAAAAAGTGCTGATTTCTCCACTTTTTTTTTAAATAAATATGTTTTACTATAACAGGGGAGTATAAGTGGACAAAAGAGGAGTTCGAACGTACAATTTTCAACAAAGGGAGTGTAAATGGAAAAATCAACTCCCTAAAAATATAGTAATAATTTAATCATTGATTTTTACCTAAATTAATTCATACCAACCCGAGAATTCTATAGTTTTGTGTTTGTTGGCCCATACCATCGAGGGGTTTGAGCTTGGGCCAAGCTATTGACCTTTTTCTTTTGGGTCAAACCAAGCTATTGACTTTTAAAAACAATGGACAGTTCGTTTATGAAATAAAACCTTGGGTGTGGAAATGCTACTACTTCATAACTACATGACTTAGAAGATAAAACAGTAAGAGGGAAACTCAAGTAATTGGTGAATAAACTTTACCATTCTGTAAAAGAAAAGGGTCAAATGCACACCTACCTCCAAACCTCACCTTCATTTGCCAAAATTCGACCCGGTTTATTAATGATGTAATGAGGCCTAATCCTGTTTAGGTACAACAAACTTAGCACCATTAGACCACACGACATTCTTAGGTGATGAAGTTGCACAAGATACATCTGAAAATACCTATAGGATGGCTTAACAAACCCAAAGAGTAAAATCTGTGTGTTGCGTAGTCAGGAATAATATGCTAATACAAATAAAACACGCCAAAGGGATTGATACTCGTATCAATCATGTACAGTTTAGAACGTAAAAAACGGAGAAAACACAGTAAGTATTTTACGTGGTAAAACCCCACCTTTGGGGAAAATCCACTGGACCAGTAGTCCAAGTCAAATCCACTATAGAACGATGATTACAAGAAGTATACAAACTTGTCCTAGAAACTCTAGACAACGTACCAACTTCTTCGTAACTCAACTTCTCACGGGATTTCTCCTTCTCTCCTTATGTTGAATCCGATTCTTGACGCGATCGATTCAAGCTCGCCGGAGGTATGTGAACCTTGTAACTAGTGCAAATGAATGCAAATGAATGCAAGGACAAATCACCAAGACAATCTTGCTCTTGATGAATTATCCTTATTAAAATTTAAAGCACAACAACTTTCTTTTGATTATATGAAACTCAGGAAAACCCTAGTCGAAAGTTGTGTGAAAGAATGAAGCCTAAGCTTCCTTTTATATTGGTTTTCAAAACAGGAAGGAAAATCAATTAGCTCCTAAATAGAATAAATTCATTTACAAAATAAGACTAATTGATTTTCAATCAAGGAAGACTTTTGATGTTAAAAACTGGAAAGAGATTTTAGATTGAATCAAAACCTTCTTTAAATAAAATTCTTTCTAATCAACCAATTATGAGTTTGAAACAATTCTAGAAATAGCATAGTCAAGATGCATGATTGAATGAAGAAATTACCTCAGAGATCGTTGATTGACATATGTGCCTTCAAATCAGATCTTGGAATTTAGACAACCACCATTGCTCTTCTATCACAACT
This sequence comes from Prunus padus, assembly GCA_024362665.1. Lineage (NCBI taxonomy): Eukaryota > Viridiplantae > Streptophyta > Magnoliopsida > Rosales > Rosaceae > Prunus > Prunus padus. The sequence continues at coordinate 7,921,050 of JANFAM010000016.1, forward strand.
AATTTACCATCTTGTGGTCTAGGGAATGCCAATCACAAAATCAATACTAACAATCTCCCCTTTTGGCATTTCCTAGACAAAACACCTATTACAACTCAAAAGAAATTGCATGATGATTTAACAAATGAAATCCTACTCTAAACTCGAAGCTCTGAATCCATGCACATTATGAAACAACAAAACCAGTGAAGCATGTGGGAGAAGAAAGGTAATTCAAAGCAAAATTACAACATCACTCACCCTTAATTTCATAACACAATCTCTCCCCTTTTTATCATAATTTCACACAGGCTTCTCTCCCCCTTTTTGTCAGGAAATCCAAAGGGCATAGAAAGAACATAAGCGAGCATATATATAGTAGCAAAAATAAGAGAAAAAATCAATTGCAACTCACAAAATATAAAGGCACAAAGATTAACCAATGAAGCACTTAAGGGACTTTCTCTTGTTGTGACTGTAGGTTGCTCAACATGTGTTGCTGCTTGAAAACTCCACGAAGAAGGATACTTTTGATGGCCATCTTTCATAGCCCAAATTCCGAGTAAGACTGCCTTTCCATTCCAACCATAAACCGGCAGCTAATGTATCAAATAATTTAAACCTCTCGCAATTTTCACTGTTCCATGCTGAATGATGGATCCATATATCAAGTAACTAAAATCCATGCACCAAAATAGCATGCAGTGTTTCAAATGCAATACTAAAAGGCTGAAATAATAACAAGAGACACATGGTTATATACCGCAAACCCATGTGTGACAAATTCAACCTCTTTACTAAGAACCAACTCCAAAATTTTCAGCACCACCGAATCAGCATGATCCCTTGCTGACTTGACCATAGCTTGCCATTGAGTTAGCTTCACACACCACCAAGCGTTAACGTCAACATACCATGGTAAATTACAAGCTTATCAGATAACCTGATTTCCCTTCATCATCGCAATCCTGAGAATTGGTTTATGAGACTTCCTTGTCTTTCAAAACATAGCGGCACACTTGTGTAATGGAACAAAAATTCTCCCCCTAGAGAAATGCTACACAAGGAAACAAGAAGCATAAACGATACTATATGGAAAAAATGCATTTTTTTTTTTTGGTTGAGAGAGAAAAAACAACGAAAAAACCAATAATGAAAAACAACGAAAAACAGAAAAAGGAACAAGACAATCAACACATACAATGGACTGTAGATGCAAACCAAAGCTCTCTTGGATATATACTTAATTTCCATTCATAAACATGCCAAGCTTGTGGTTGAGGAGAGAAAGAAGAAGCAGCCCTATCGCCATCTTAAACGCATGTGAAGCAAAGCATGACAGAGACAAAAGCACAACATCACACAAGACGCACAAACTCACAGATATAAGAGGTGGCATACCATAGTCATGGTGAAAAATAAAAAACACCAAGTGAGTCTACCATCAAGAAGCAAATGTGTGAAGTGAACTCTTTTCAATTAAGCACAAAGAATACGTCCACCCAAGACTGATCCCACCTAAGATAGCACATCCACTGAGTGCATAGTAAGTATATGATGATCAGTTTATTTGTGATTTGAATTGTATTTGATTTTTATCTTTCTTTACAGATTTGGTGGCTCACTTTATTTAGCTTTCGACATGATTCATGTAGTGGATGGTCAATTAGTGTGCTCAAGTCAGATGACCATAAGCAACTGGGTGATAAGGCACCCCTGGGGAAATACTGATCCGAATCATGAAGGCTCCAAAGATAAGCAAGGATAGCAAAACATCACAGCCTGTTGACTCGAACCTCGACGTTGGTTAGACAAGAGGCCCGGTTACTGAGCAATGAGGAGTCACCATTTTTTTTAAAAAAAAAAATTATTGTTTAAACAGATCAAGAGCTTACGTACGATAATGTGATGACAATCCCAAGAGAGACAAGTAAAAGAAAGGAGAGATTCAAGGCACTTCAAAGAAAAGAGTGTGCGTGTGCAATTGTAAACAACCTAGATGGATAGATCATTTAATGAATTTTATCATGCACTAAGACAATGGAAACCTGTGTGTGAAGCTAAGAATGTGTGTTCTCAAGATAATGCAGTGCCAGAGCCCAATCTAAGATCATCAAATACGTTCAGACAATTATAGGATTGATACGACTTAACAATCCTTGCACAAGCTGGACAGATTTATAGAACCTGAAAGTAATTTAAATATCATAAAACATGGAGGAGGCTTTGGCATGCAAGAGACACTGAATTAATCTAGAGCACAGATACCTAAAGACTGTCTAAGGGTTTCAAACCGTAGATTATCTAAAGGTTTTGTGAGAGTGTCCATTTTAGGATTATAAAAAACAGTAGAAGCATGAAGACATTTAGGATCCAAATTTTCTGAAACATCGGGTTCACACACAACATTAGTAGAGGCAAACAAACATTTATGATTTTCCTTTTTCCTCCAAACTAATTTTGTCTTTGGTAAAGATAAGGAATAAGAAAGCTTAGACAACCTTTTTACCTCACTTACAAGATGTGAAATTTTGTTTTGAATGCTTACATGTCCTCCCTTGATAGGTTTTGGACTCACCAAGTATCATGGAGCAATTTGCATTTCGGACGGATATGCCCATGAGTACCACAAAAATGGCATGTTGGTATGAATTTCCGAGTTCCATGGGGAACTTGAGTGTCAATAGGAATTGATGATTTCACAAATTTTGTGATGGACACAACGGAAGTCTTTTTGCTTGAATCAAATCCTAAGCCACGTTTGTCACCATCCTGTCGACCCATGCTAATCATTTTATCGACCTTTTCTGCACCAATATTCAAAGCAATAATCATTTCTTTTGAATTTTTAAGTTCAATTTTCAGGTTTTGTTTGTCAGAGGTCAAAGAGACAATTAACATATGTTGATCAGTGCATTTTTTCTCTAAAAACTGAATTCTTTCGTCCATACCTGTACTTACCATTCTGTGAGCAGTGTCAGAGGATGGCGACTCGTCAGCAATCCTGCTTTTTTCCAGTTTTAACGCAGCAATAGTTTTGATGAGTTCTGCATTCTGTTTGCTGAGTTTCTGAGAGGCAGCCAGCCAATCATCATACTTTTCCAGCACAAATTCAATATCTAATCCTTCATCATCACTTTTCTTTGGTGCTTCATCCAGATTAACAGTGGTAATGAGAGCAACAGTATTCTCTTCACTTTCAGATTCTGACTCACTGTCACTCCGAGTTGCATTCAAAGCCTTAGTTTTGCTATTCTGTTTCTTTAGTGTATTGGCATATTCAGAGGCTATATGTCCATATCCTTCACATTCAAAACACTTGGTTCTCTCTTTAGAGTTTCTCTTTTCAGTGAACCTGTGAGATTTAGAGTTTGCATCAGCAAGATTAGAATAATTAATTTTTGAATTTGTACCTGACTGAGTTTTTGAATCATGAAATCTTGGGTTCTGCCTCTTGAAGAATTTCTTGAATTGTCGTGAGAGATAGGCAAACTCCTCTCCATTAAATTCTTCATTTTGATCATCTTCCTCTTTGTTTACCACGTTGAAGGCAACACTTTTATTCTTTTTAGGGGCAAGATGCTTCATCTCATAGGTTTGAAGAGAACCTATGAGTTCACTCACTTTCATGGTATTTAGATCCCTAATCTCCTCAATGGCTGTGACCTTCAGTTGAAACCGTTGAGGTAATGATCTCAGAATTTTTTTCACAACTCTGTCTTCCGAAATTTTTTCACCTAAGTTGGAACATGCATTCACAATAACACACAGTTTAGCGTAAAACTCATAAAACATTTCATTATCATCCATTACCAGTGTTTCAAATTGTAGATTGTACAATTGGAGCTTGGCACCTTTTACTGTGTCAGTTCCTTCATGAGTTACCTACAAAATATCCCAAGCTTCCTTAGATGTATCATAGCCAGAGATATATTCAAATTGCTCAAAAGAAACAGCAGTAAATAAAGCGTTTAACCCCTTTTGGTTATTGGTACTGTGTGTGACTTCTGTACTTGTCCATTCCTCTCTAAGTTTGGGAACAGTGTGTTCTTCTTCTCCTTTTCCAGTTGTTTTTGTGGGTTCAGGAAATCCATGAACCACAGTGTTCCATACACGTTCATCCAGTGACCATAAGAAAGACTTCATTTTAGCCTTCCAAGCACTATAGTTGTTTCCATCAAAATATGGTGGATGCACAACTGAACCTGCGGCACGCTCCATCCTGAGGTATGGCGGATCTTGCTGAGAATGTTCAGCAACCTGCTCTGATGCCAATTGAAAATACCTATAGGATGGCTTAACAAACCCAAAGAGTAAAATCTGTGTGTTGCGTAGTCAAGAATAATATGCTAATACAAATAAAACACGCCAAAGGGATTGATACGAAGTATCAATCCTGTACAGTTCTGAACGTAAAAAACAAAGAAAACACAGTAAGTATTTTACGTGGAAAACCTCACCTTTGGGGAAAATCCGCGGGACCAGTAGTCCAAGTCAAATCCACTATAGAATGATGATTACAAGAAGTATACAAACTTGTCCTAGAAACTCTACACAACGTACCAACTTCTTCGTAACTCAACTTCTCACAGGATTTCTCCTTCTCTCCTTATGTTGAATCCGATTCTTGACGCGATCGATTCAAGCTCACCGGAGGTATGTGAACCTTGTAACTAGTGCAAATGAATGCAAGGACAAATCACCAAGACAATCTTGCTCTTGATGATTTATCCTTATTAAAATTTAAAGCACAGCAACTTTCTTTTGATTATACGAAACTCAGGAAAACCCTAGTCAAAAGTTGTGTGAAAGAATGAAGCCTAAACTTCCTTTTATATTGGTTTTCAAAACAGGAAGGAAAATCAATTAGCTCCTAAATAGAATAAATTCATTTACAAAATAAGACTAATTGATTTTCAATCAAGGAAGACTTTTGATGTTAAAAACTGGAAAGAGATTTTAGATTGAATCAAAACCTTCTTTAAATAAAATTCTTTCTAATCAACCAATTATGAGTTTGAAACAATTCTAGAAATAGCATAGTCAAGATGCATGATTGAATGAAGAAATTACCTCAGTAGATCGTTGATTGACATATGTGCCTTCAAATCAGATCTTGGAATTTAGACAACCACCATTGCTCTTCTATCACAACTAATTTACCATCTTGGGGTCTAGGGAATGCCAATCACAAAATCAATACTAACAACATCCATTCCCAATTAAGATTGTAGTTATCTTTAACACTTAAATGCACGTATCTCATGACACTTCACGTCAGAATGTAGTTATTTGTCGCACTCTCAAATACATGTATCTCGTGACACTTCACTATGTAAGAATGACATGTACTCAACTTATTCAGAGTTGTCTTCATCTACCTAATTACTACAATGAGGACAATTGGAATATGGAAGTATATAAATGAATGAAGAAGTTTTACTCGTAACCATGAATACACTGTTTCTTCACCAAATATTAACCAAGGCATTGAATGACTAATTACTATCCTTGGAAACTGCCATGTTTGCTTTTTAATTACAGGACAAACTTTGACGCGTTATGGTCGATGTTTTTACTCACCGAAGAAGTAAAACCACGCCTCCCATGAGTCACTATATAAAGAAACCACTTGTAACACTTTTTAGAACAAAGAAAAAAGCTTCAAAGAAATTGCCAAAAAATGGGTTCTTCTTTTTGTAGCAGAACCTCCATCTCCATAGCTTGCATTGTGCTAATGTCCTTCTTGGCTATGGCTCCCTCCTATGCATTTGATCTAAACTCTATTTGCTCTAAAACCTTGAACGCTTCTTTCTGTTCACAAGTCTTGAGTTCGGATCCCCGCATGACCAAGTCACTTCTTCACAGCCTTGTCTATGTCACTGTAGATTTGGCACATTCCAATGCCACAGTTACTAGAGACCACCTAGTCCAGTGGCAAAAACGTACGGACAATCCTCAGTTGAGGGCAAGGTACACATCTTGTTCCAGCAATTACAATGATGCCATTGCTGATTTCCAGCAAGCCATGCAAAGTGTAGGGCTTGGTGACTATAGCGGTGTAAGAGATGCAGCATCTGGTGCCTTGGGAGAATTCAATGGGTGTGCAGAGAACTTCAGGCAGCCACCAGCTGAACCATCAACACTGTGGCAAGATACTCGGGATTTGTTAGATCTTTCTAGCATTGTTTTAGTCATCTCTCGTATGCTGCTTCAACCATACTGATGATTTTATGTACCCTGTTCAGGTCATGGACGTCAAATTTGATTTCTTTAAGAAATAACCATATGCAGCTAAATATAAATTGACATCACCCTCAACGTCAATATGGAGTTCGAACAGTCAAATGCAATGAAATGAAAATTTGAGACGCAAGCAATGACTTGGAATAGCATTAATAGCTCATCTCTTTCATTATTGAATTTTACACAGGGTTCGTACATCAGATTGAACAGAGCCAAATCAAACTCTTACACAGAAAATTAAGTTCCATTCAGTCAGAGCAATAGCATACTATATGACATCTTTGAAAGGCCTTCCAATTTAGACACGAACCGTAGTTGGTTTGTAATCGAACACGATGACTTTCTCCAAATGGGAAAGGAACAAATTTGCAAAATCAACATGGACAGGATGAGCTACATACTCCGCCACATCCTCCATACTCTCAAAGGTAGACTCGAAGATATGGGTGAAACCTTGATGCAGGTTCTCGACGCTCACGTCCTTTCCCCTGATTACAAAATATTAACGAATAATTAAGAAGTTATGCAGACCACATATCCTAATGCTTGAGTCACAAAAAATTAACTGCAACTTATCTAACTGAAGAGAAAACTTGGTGATAGCTTTAAGTGCATGGCCACACATGAACAAAAACTACAAAGTCGTGTCTAATAATCTATGAAATGCTAAAGAAGTTTTTCATTTCAGTTAGATGCTCAGGTCTTGGTTTAGGTAAATGTTCTTGGGATGATACAAGCAACCACAGACACAGAGTGATATGCCAAATATGAAAATAGTGAACCTGACCATAAGAAGATAGTCTAGCATTTTGAGTTCCGGGAAAAATAACCAACATTTACCAATCTAATACAAATTATTGCCCCTTTTTTGAAGACAAAAACTGCAACTTTAACCAATATTTGATGCTTGAACCCCTTTCAAGCATCAAGTTTTCAACAAAAGTTGAAATTTTTGAAAAATGGGTGCTAAGGTTTCTAAAAATCTAAGCCTTTTGATGACCCATCTGACTCCCACACTGAATCAGGAAACGCAAAGTCACTTTGCCAAAGTGACACAAAAAATTATAAGCTAAACACTCTGTTTTACAATGAAAGATGATACTGGACACAAATTAGGGGAATATTTGGGTAGAACATAACTTCCCAAGTTAACAAATTGTGGTTAAAGACGGGTACCAAAATGCATCAAGTCCTTATATTCAATCTAAGAATTTGAAATCTGAATTACCAAGAAGATATGAGAATTGAACTCAATATAAAACAGAGATTAGTGTGAAGAAAAATGGGAGAGGGAAAAGGTTGGGTAATGGGTACCAGTGGAAGGACTTCATGGGTTCAATGAGATCCACGAGTTTGGCATAGCCTTTGATGAGTTCCTCAATCTGATTCTCTGAGATTCCTTCTTTGAACTTTGCTAACAATACATGCTTCACCACTCCCTTCGCTTCCTCCATCTCTCTCTCCCTCTCTCTCTCTTCCGTCTTCTGAATCTTCTCCTTTTCTAATGTTTCTCGCTCCGCAGTCCACACCACACCTACTCCCAATGAATATTTTTATAATCGGATAATGCACCCTCAACAAAAAATGCACGGAAAATATTTGTCTCCTTTCTTGGTAGTATATTTTTGATCGAACCTTTCTTGGTAGTATGAATGCCTCATTTCTTCTTGGAAGGAGGAAAACACGATCCAAACTGCACTATTATACTGAAAAATATATACATAAATAAAAGCTCTTATTCACTTGAGTTACAAACATTTATTTAACTTTTATTATTTATTTTAAATTATATATTTATTTTGTTTTTATTGAAACCATTCCTTCAATAGTGAAGGAAAACAAACATTTATTTAACTTTTATTATATATTTATTTTGTTTTTATTGAAACCATTCCTTCAATAGTGAAAGAAAAATAAGAGAGAACCCATTCCTTAAATACTTACATCAAATTAAAAACGCTCTCATATTGTGAGATTTTTTTTCTTAATACAAGCAACGTGAAAATGGGAGGAATCGAAAATGGGAGGAATCGAACTTGGAACTTCATGGTGAGATTACCTTCATAAGGTATAAAATTATTTTAGGCAACACAAATTAAGTAACAAATACTCTAAATAGTAATATAGTATTGTTTTATTGCAAACTGATCGGGTCACATTATTAACACACAACCCACGACTTACACACACTATAATAATACTATAAAATAAAAGTGTAGTTTCCTACACTATACAAGTTGATAACTTTTTATCCATAATACATAATATGGCTGAGAGCCTAATTAGAGGGCTACTAATTAATCCCTTAATTAAGTAGTAATTAACCAAATCAAGCGGCAGATGGTGCACTCCTTTGGTCAACAGCATCAGTCTCCGATATTACATCAATAAGGGGTGGTCCAACCTTTACATGCTCGTCTGCCTTCACCGCAATTTCATCATCATCATTGTTCTTAATATAATCCAATGATGTGTCCTCGTAAATGTCCCACCAGTTCTTCACCAGCATCTTTATGTCTTCTCTCTCCATATACTCTTCCTCTCCTGTGTACCTCCATGGCTTTGATCCCTGCACCAACATGTTATAGTATATCAGATAAATATTTATATCGCCAGACAATTTACTTAGAGAACATTTTTGTATATGTATATAGATGAGATGTGTTTTGATTGGCACATACCGCAGCACAATAATGAACAACCTTCGCTTGGTCAATGTCCACATTTTCAGGGTGGCGCCACAAGAGAGCCAATACAAGATTGTATGCAGGTGGGATAGGCTTGAATACATCCTTGAAGAACACGTTCAAATAGTCCTGCACATCATCAAAATTAATTTTCAAGAATCCCTAACCAACCTACAAGGAAGAAATTAATCAGCAGAGAAAATAGAAACAGAGGATCGTATTGGATTTATAATTACCTGCTCGGCAAATGAGGAAGTAGGGGAGACTTTGAGGGTCTCCAAGAGATCATAGTAAGTCATAAGACGAGGCTCATAGACAAACATGCCAGCGTTGAAGTAAGGTGGTGGTGGTGAGCCCAACTCGGCTGGCCATTGAACCTTCTCAGGGCACTGCTGGCAGTATCCAATCTTATATTGAGGAGTCTTACTCCATGTCTTCTCACAAAAGCAATCCATCACAGCATAAAAATAACCCCCCGGCATGTCGAAAAGGTGATCGATATTATCAAACACTTGTATGTCTCCATCCAAGTATATCATCTTCTCATACTCCACAAACTACAAATGAATACACATAGATCGAATTCATCAATTTACATATATGGTACATAGTTAACTTGCATGATTGAGATGCACTCATGACTGGTAAACCAATCAATTAAGGGAATGTTTTCTCTTGCCAAATAGAGTAACATGTTTTATTTTCTATTCAACAACACTATAGTCGTCTATGAGATTTGAACCCAAAATATGAAGTACAAAACCGGATGTTACTAAACAAAATAATCATGCATAATAATTTGACAAGTTATATATGTTGACAAAGTGTTGATCGGTTTCAATAATCATGCGAAACTCTGTCTATATGTATGGTTTAAATTGGTGATCTAATATGTTATGTTATGTCCTAATACAAATCATATGTTACTAAACCAAATGATCATGCATAATAGTGTGATAAGCTATGTTGATAAACTGTCAGTCGGTGGGACCCCAAAAAAAGTATCGGTCAATTTTGAACAATGAATTATGCGATATTTAATTTTGTTTATATGCATGGTTTAAGTCGGTGGTCCAGTATATGTGTTATGTTATGAAGTATATATACCGAATGTTACTAAACTAAATCAAGATGCATAATAATGTGATAAGTTATGTTAACAGAGTGTCTCAGTCAGTCGGTTTGAATAACAAATTACGTGAAATTTAATCTTGTTTATATGTAAGGTTTAAATCATAATTAAGATATAAAATTTACCACTAAACAAACAATAATACACAAGGTTTATTAGTTTGGTACCTCCCAAATACGAAGCTTTGAGTAGTTGATGACATAATAAGCCATGGAAAATTGGGTTTCGTTTTCAGGAGGGTGTACAGGCTCAATCGGGCGCACAATGCATCCTTGAGATTCAAGAATCTGAAGGTGCTCTTCAGGAACATCAGGCAGGACGGCCACCACAAGTGGGTATGCAGATTTGGCCTTCCTAAGGCCCTTGGCCAAGCCAACCACACCTTTCCAATAGTCTCCATTTCCAGCCAAGAAGGTCACATAGGCCCTCTTTGGTTCGTTTGTCTCTGCAGGCGCCATATCTTTGGGTAAAGAAAAAGACACAGAACAAAGCAGAATTATCTGAGAGGAGGGTGTTGGAAATCAGAAGAAGAAAATTGGATGGTGAAGATTTATTGAGGAAATTGAAGAAGTAGAGATGAGTTTATATAGAGGCATGAATGTTGTTGCGGTGGCATTTGATATGGGAAAATGCCAAGTCTGGAAAAAGCTTGAGTCAAGTCTACATGATTCTGTGTAATCTTTTTATTTATCAGCACAGCGCGTACGTGTCAACAAAATAAAGGGATTACACTGTTTGCATGAGGCTCTCAACTTTTCCACTCTTTCAGCACATCATTCACTCATATTTAATAATTATTTGATATTTTGTAAATATTTGATCATATCGACTAATTATATATATGAATATGTGCTGAAAGTTAGGGTTTGATACCATATAATATTTTCCTTAATTAACAGCAGAAATTCTTATTTAAGTTAAGGATGCTTTTAGGCTAACAAAACCTTACCCATTATTATTTGTTCTTCTTTTTCAGGAGAAGTTAAAAACCGATCAGGAAATCCTTATTTCTGATCCTCGATCAACTTAGGATCTTGAGTGACTACAGAGATTTTCTGATAAATCAATTTCAATTCTTTCTAGTTGAAGCTTAAAAAGGATATAAGTTCAGATTCAATCGGTTAATTTAATGTTTTTTCCTTTTCCATTTAGGTACCAACAATAATTTTTTTATCTTAATTGAGTAAGATTCTTCTAGATATCAAACATACTTGCGGTTTTAACTACACCCCGTATGAGATATCTTTAATCAACTTAATTTTAATTTTATATATACATTTATTCTCTTATCTGGATGTCCACACGCAGACAAGAAAGCAGGGAGGGGTAGTACAAAATACATGGCGTCTGCATGATAATAACGTCTGGATGTCCGCGTAGGAGAATTTCTATGTATATATATATATATATTGGTATAATTATGAACCTCGATATAATTTAGTAGGGATTTTATCATGTTCAAGGAATAAAAAGAAATTGGGTTGTGTGCTTAAGATGGTCTAAAAATGGAAAATACTAGCTAAAAATCAATCAATCAATTTTTTTTTTGGTCATGAATCAATCATTCTTTTTATACACTAGTTTAGAAGGCAAACCATATTGCATTGATATTTTATAAAGATTTGGGTTGAGTTCCCTGGAGATGGAGGATTTTTTATTGTGGTGACGACACTCTCATATTTTTCTATTTACATTTTTCCCTCTAATTTTTGGGTTATGTTAATTGAACACGCACAAATTGAGAATCGAAGAATAAACACAATGAAATAAGTGCAAACGGATAAAACAGGAGTGTGAAAAATCACTTTATATTTCGTCCTCCATTAAAATTAGGGGAAGACATATTGCTTTTTGTGAAGAATCAAATTTTGGCTTGTACACAAACATAGCAAAAGAAGATCAAAGCAAAAGGCTAAGATACTCAGAAGAATATCTTTTTGTTTTTGTTTTTGAAGAACAAAATGTTCCACACGGTTGAAACACCCACCCATCAAAATTAGTGGAGAGATCGATCAGTTTGCCATTTGCCAAAATTGTATATGCGCAAAAGATGAAGATCCCTATTGTCGTTTACTACAGCTCATTACATATAGTAATTGTGGTGGAGCAACCCGTTTTGAACCCAACATATTTAAATAATCTGCAAACACTTTTTTTACATATGGTTGGACCAAATTAAGCAAATGATAATATTTTATAAAGGATTTATTTTTGTACATATAATAATACAAAGCTTAGTAACTTAACTAACTTAAACAGATAATTTTAAATAATAAAGCATAATTAATGATATAGTTGGTTGTGATCTTCTTTTTTTTTCTTCGAGAATGTTTTCTATTGAGAGGGGCAATAGACACACACTATACGGATACTAAAACTCGAACCCCGAACCTTGTCTAATGGAGTAAATACTTCAAACCACTACACTAGTGGGTCCTTTGCGTTGTGATCTTATTAATTGATTGGAGTTGGAACAATATATGTAAAACACTTATGCAATAAAATAAAAATATATCGTTTTATTTTCTATAAATTAAAAGAAAGAAAAAAGTCACATTCGTTTTATTCTTTGGTTTGGTTCCTGGACATGTATATATATACTCTACGTGTAAATCCTGCAAACAAGTGTACATGGATGGTGACACAAAATCATGGGAATCTGCCTGAATAATTCTGCATGCTTTATTTATTTATTTATTTATTCTGAGATTTGGTACCTGTATAAAGTAAGTACAAAGAAGAAGGAGAAGAGAAAGCAATAACATAGTTGCTTTTTTAGCCTTTATAGATGAATGAGGTCATTGCAGCTGATACGTGGAGAATATTTTTAGTGTGTTGCTTTGGGTAGGTTGAGGATAATGTATAAATTCCAAAAAACTTATGTGCTTTTTTTAGTGTAGTAAAAAAGGATTTACTTGCATTGCATGGAACATTAATAAAATGTATACAAATTTTCGTGGGAAGAACTTTCCAGTTTATCAGAAGATATGATTTAAATAATTGTAATTTTTTTTTTTGACATTGCTTCCAGTAAATTAGGTGATCTATTATTGGAGATGCACATGCACTCAAAGTTTGGTAAGAAAACTATGGGTTGTGATCTTCATTTTTCCTTACCAAAAAGAAAGAAAAAAAGTTAGTTAATGGGGTGTTAGTTGGATTCGCCCATATCTTTATTTTAGAACCCGGGTGTGTACCGTGGACTAGACCACTGGTGCTTTTCTGCAATGTCAGGCGTATTATTTTGTTTTATTAAGTGACTGAAAAAATGATTATTTTTCTTTAAAATGGTGATAAAAAGTTACAAATGCACCAGCCGGGAATCGAACCCGGGTCTGTACCGTGGCAGGGTACTATTCTACCACTAGACCACTGGTGCCATTTGCATGTCATGGTCCGTATTATGCTATTTAATGTTCTGTTTCCGAGTTTTTAGTTATTTTTATGAAACGGTTTACTAGTTACTAGAATATGAATAAGATGAAATTCTTTGTGCTCCCTTGCAGTGTGTTTGGACGCAAAAAAATTTACCTATAACAGGGATAACAATGTTTTGCTATTCTTGGCTAATAACATAATGACACGTGGAAAAACTTACATATGTGTCATTGCATTATTGGCCGGGGATAGCAAAAAGTTGTATCCCCGTTGTATAAGAGTTTCTCTTGTTTGGATGAGGGAAATAAATTTGGGATTTTGACAAAGTCAAAATTTCTAAATTGACATGAACCAAGTCCCATGTTTGGATAAAGAAATTTAGACATTCCGCATGGGAAAAAAAATGGAATTTGGAGGTCATAAATCTCAACTTTAAATTCTATCTAAAAGTCATTATTTCTAAAATTCCAAGAATGATTAAGTTTTTATAAAAGATAACTTTACAAATAAAGGTTAAATTCCGTATTTTAAATCCGTTACCCAAACAAGAAATTTTACAAATTCTAGAACACTAATTTCCGTCATTTATGAATTCATTTGTACTTTTAAATTTCTTCATCCAAACACATTGGGGAAAAAAGAAAACAATAGCTAGATTTAGTAGTCTTTGAAACCAAGGGAAGAGAACAAGAAATGCTCAAAAGAAGTTATAGATTGGACAACAAAATAGGAGAATGAGAGTACGCAAATGAAGTTTAGGATTAAATGGGTTGGTGGTAATTTGATGTGTGATGATAGATGATAAGCATAAACAATATTAATAGCATCTCCAATGAGCTCGTTAAAAGTCTGTTAGATCAAAATAAATAATGGTGGAACTTTACGCTCTCTTAGATCATCTTCAATCACATTGGGGCTAAACTCAAATTTCCATCCTCCAAAATACAACTATTCATGTATTTTCATGACTCAAAAAAATTTCCTCCAACCTTGCAGACTCATAATTTGAGTTTGCAACTTTATTAAATTGTTTAAGAATGATTAACCCATAATTTTTTTTTGTCGTTAATTTTTCTTGACATTATTTTTGTTCAACATTCGTGATTTAATTTTCTAAACATTTTAACCTAAAAAAATTAAAATTCCAAAGCATAATAGAATTTCACTTAAAAATAAAAACAAGTACAACAACATTTTATTTTATGGACTTTGAAAGTAAAAAACAAGTAGCACGCGATTTATATTAAAAACAATGGAACAACATGACTTATTTGGTTAGTTACAATGCGGTCATAGCATCTACATCATCCCAATCTATAGCTCATGGAGTAGCTACTTTTGTGTATCCCCGTGTAATAACCCGAAAATTTAAAGATAAACTTTCATATTTCGGTGAAAAATAATATTAAAATGAAAATGATTATGAGTATTTTATCAAGAGATTTTTGGATTGAGACAATTATGATTCTAAGGTAGTACCGATAATAGTCGACTCAACGAACACATAAGAAATCGTTTCCAAATTTTGAGCCAAAATGACCAAAATATCCTAAGTGTGAAAAGTATAAAATATCTTTGTAGGATAAACAAAAATAAAAATTAATTATTTAAATTATTTTTTTTTTGTAAAAACAAGAGAAGGAATCATGCAACGCGTTAGGCAACCTCTCCTCATTCCTTCATTCTTTCCCCCTTCCCTATATTCTCTCTCCCAAAAATCTTACCTTAATAATCATTAGTGGTGAGTTGTCCATCTAAAGAAGGTGAGTCACCTAGTCTACGCTTAAGGTAATCATTATGGCTTTAGGATTTTTGTCTAAGGGGGAGGAAGAAGGTGGGATTGGGGTGAGGATTCGGATGAGGAAGGAGGGAGTGTTTGGAGAGAATAGGAAATATCTTGAAGGTGAGAGAGAGAGAGAGAGAGAGAGAGAAAAAAAAGAAAGAAGAAGAGGAGGAGGAGAGACTTGGAATAAGGGAGATGTTATTACTTTACATTCATGAGAGAATTAAGAAAAACAAATGTGAGAGGTAGAAAAGAAAATGGTGTGTTGCAACAATTGGAAGGATGAAAGGTGGGATTCTTGTTCTATGATCATTTTCAATTCTTGAGTTTTTGTATAATAATTGTTTGAGTAGATTTATAGTTGTTTTTGGGTTGGAGAATGGTTTGTGAATCTTTTAAGGCATAAGAAAATCAAAAGAAGAATTTTGAAACCATGATTTTCGGATTTTGGGTGTGTTGATAAATTTTTCGGTTTGGGTGTTCAAACTTTAGATCCAAATCTTGTTTTTGGGAAGCTTAGGCCAAGGATTTGATGTTAGAGTATGATTGTGAGCCTTAAGGATGGTATTTGAGATGTTGAAAGAGATTTTTGAGGAAATTTTGAAACTTTGTATTTTTCTGGAATTTTCAGTTCATGGGCCTTAGTTTGGCTCTCATGTTCCTTTGTTCCTTTGGGGGATCAAATATTGGTGTGAAGTTGGGTTTTCGAAACTGCCAAAAATAGAGGAAGCTGGAAAAAGTTCATTTTCTGGAAATTTCAGTCCGTGAGCGTCACTTTGGATCTCTTTTTGTCACAATCCGTTAACTTTTTGAGGAAGTCATTTGTTGGGTTTTAAAGTAGACTTGGCAAGGAACAAAAAAAAATTGGTTTCGTTGAATTTGGTTGAGTTTTGATACGTTAAACACTTGTGCAAAGTTTGGAAAAAAATCTGTTTCTGCAGAAAAATCAGTTACGAGTACAACTTTGGAGCTAGTTTTCTCCTTCGTTATAGCTCCGTTTTGAGTGTCGTTTGTTGGGCTAGAAACTTGAAAAAACAAGCTTCAAAACAATTATAAGTTTTCCCAATTTTGTTAACTATAGGTTGGTCAAAATGTCTCACAAAATTGGGTTATAAAACTGGAAAAACAGGGGAATTGCAGGATTTTTGGGAAAAATGAACAGTAACCGGAAACAAGCCCACTGCGGCTCCGGCGAGTGGCGGCTGTTCTGATGGCCTCCAGTGACGTATTTTTAGTCCATCCGACTCAATTTTTCGATCTGAGTCCGATGGTATAGGTTTCGGGACGTTTAGAGGGTTGTAACTTAGAGAGTGTACCACACTCTCCATGTTAAAAGAAAAAGTATTTTTTTTTTAAAATAAGAATTTCTAACATTGTTTATGTATATTTTTCAAATCTAGGAATGGGAGTGAACCCTGCAACGTTTGAAGGGTAATTTCATCATTTTAGCTTTTTGGACACGAGGTAAGGTTTCCTAATTTTCCCAATGATTGGGTTGTCACTTTTAATCTTGATGATTATATTTAGTACTATAAATATAAATATTATTGTTGCTTTGCTCGGTGTATATTATTTGATGTATGATGAAATACTATATGATGTTATATAAATATTATTATTGATGTTTCTCCATGGATATTAATGTATGTAAAAATTATTTGATGTTAGGTAAATGCTAATTGCTATTGTTTAATGAATATTATATGACGATGGGTGAATATTATTATTGATATTGATTCGTGGATATTATCTAACGTTGGATGAATAGTACTATTCCATAAAGATAAATGGTATTTGAGCTGCATTACATGTGCATCATGAATACAGTGATGTTCGAGGTGTGTGTGTCGTTTGAGGTATATCTAAGGGGTGGGAGAAGGCCTTAGATATATCAGTGTGTGTCGTTTGAGGTATATCTAGGGGTGGGAGAAGGCTTTAGATATATATGAGTAAAAATGTGGAATATATTCAGGTGGTGGGAGCAGGGCTTGAATTTATTGAGGTAGGTGGGAGAAGGGCCTCTAATGAAAAGTAAAAGATAAATTCGTAAATAAAAGAAAAATTGGGGTTAAGGGATGGATGGGAGCTAATTCATATTTTAGGGTATTCGGAGCCACAATGGTAAAATGCATGGTATGGGACATGCAGGCTTGTTGCCCTAAGGTATGAATTAGTGGGATTAGAAGGGAGTGAGTTCATGGCTTCATTGCATTACGCAAAATTTATTTATTTGATCTGGTTACTTGATATATGCATCTTGTGTTGTTTGATGCATGACACTTTGATTAACTGGGATAGCTGACCTTGAGGGGTTTGAAGGTACTTTACTGGGCATTAGAATGCTCATACCCGAATAGATTGTGCAGGATTCAAGGCGAAGTTTGAGGATGCGGGTTTCAACCAAGCTACTAGGCTTTTTACCGTCAATTTGTGTAATTTAGTATTTGTAAGTAGTCAACCATTTGTTAAGGATCTTAGTCTGTATTTAACTACGAGTTATTGTGACTCTGATTTTGTATTATTTGTGGCTCATTTTCATATCATAACATGGTTGTAGGATTTTATTCTTATGACTATGGTATGACTCACACCCTGATTTGGGAATATTCCGTACTCTTAAATCGGGGAGTGACACCTCGGTTTTGAGGCCATTCTCAACAAGAATGAAGGGAGAATGAACAAATATAACAAATGGAGAAATGAAAAAAAATTGATTTTTGGTGGATTATTTACCAAATGAAGAGTTTGGGATAAGTTTTGGGGTTGGATCTGATTTAGATTAATTATAAATATTATTTTGACCGTTGGGTTTAAATTTGAGCCGTTGGATGTGAAATTTTACCATTGAGATTGCCTAAAATTAATCATGATCGTTTATATATTGGATATAGTTGTTGCATTAAAAAAACAACCCAGCTTTCAAATTCAGCCGTTTGATTGCAACGACTCTTTCTCCTAGAGCTGCCACTTATCGCGCACAAAGGAAGCTGGGGAGATAGTTGTGCTGCCACGCGAGGCCCACCTTTTTTCCTCTTCACATGGGCTGCAAAACTTGGACTGGAATTCCACCCATCTCAAATTTCCAACCCCCACCCCCCCAAAAAAACATGGGTTGGAGATGGATTTTGGGCTCAAAACTCAAAATTTGGGTTTCCACCCCTTCGGTTGGAGATGGTCTTAGTATGGGAGCACAAAACCAACTTATTATTGATCCATTTGTAAATTTGTTCACTTTTCTAGATGAGACCTCGAGTTTGAATTCCACTCTATGATAAAAGAACAATGATGGGTGCTCTATCTTAGGGTTCATTTATATTAGAAATACCCTATGATTGAAAGACTAGATCAAATAGTATGGGAACATTGGTCCAATATATATATATAGTGGTTTTGCCCTTGAATTATTTGTATATTGTTAATTCAGCCTCTTAACAATTTTTTCGGTAAATTAAGGACTCCAATTGTTTAAAAATCGACAAAAGATAACCTACTGTCAATTTTTCCAATTCCATCCAAATTAAAGGTAAATTCGTAATTAAAATAAAAATAAAAATAAAGAAAATAAAAACCTCACCTACCTAAAATTTAAAAAAAATGAGAAAATAAAAGCCCTTCACCTATCTCTTCTCATTCTCCCTTTTTCTCCTTCAACCTCCATCCAGGTTTCAGATTATGGGGATTTGAGCTTCCACCCACCCATTATCTTTGAACATTTGCTCATATTAAGATGATGATGCGGAGAAAATATAAAAACAAATACAAGGCTCGGTAGTTTGAGAGAAACTCAAACGAAATCACTAATCTTGAGGACGCTTTGAATTTGTTCAATACGATGCTTCAAAAGCGTCATCTGCCTTCAACCCCCAAACTGCCACCTACCCCTCAAGGATTTCTTCTCCCCTTTGCCGTCCCCCACCCTCATAGACCCCTCCCTCATTTCTATTTTTTCACCCACAGTGCCCCACGAACCCCGAACTCCAGCCCGCAACCACCTGCACCGCCTCCCTGGTGATTTCTTCTCCCGTGTTTCCCACTAACTCAAACTAGCACCCCCACCCCCTCTCCGATAATTTCTTCTCGCCCGATTCCCCATGACCACCACTACCTGCAAGCTCCACCCCCTCAACGAACCCAGAACCCACAAACCCACAAACCCACCTCCCACTTGCAACCCACATAACCTGGAGAGAGAGATGATAGGTTTTATTTTTAACTTTTTTTTTCTTATTTTTTAGTTGGGTTTTTAATGTTTTATTCATATATTAATTTATTTAAAATTTAAAAAAACTAAATGTTGTTATAAAACTAAGGGGAATTGTAGAGAGAAATAAGAGGAAGAGAAAGACATAGAATTTGTTTTATGAACTTGTCTATAATTCATCTTTGATACCTACTATTTATAGGCTTCGGGGATAGAAAAACGTTCACCACCCATTATTGATAGGTTACAAACACATAATTACAACCCATAAATATACTAAATACAATCTTTAGTGCATAGGTTACAACGATATTATGATGTGTTTTATGGTAGGTATATGAGTGATATTATGGTGGTCATCCACAATTAATAGATTTACAACACTCCCCCCTTGGATGTCCACCATACAATGACATTGTTGCCTCATTAAAAACCTTGCTTGGAAAATCCAGTGGAATAAAACCGAAGACAAGGGAAAAAGATTGCAACTTTCTTATGGATCATTGATATGGTGATGGACACGCTTATGTTGCCTCGTTAAAACCTTGCAAGGAAAAACCCAGTGGGACAAAAACCTAGTAGAAGGGAAAAAGAGTACAACGCGCATATGTCATGTATGTAGTAGAATTGGGATGCTCCCACGATTGATATCTCCTTGATTTTCATTAACGTCTAAATTTAGGCTTCAAAAGTTTTGGCAAAAGGTTCACTAGATTATCTTGTGAAGCAATTTGTTTAACTTCAATCTCTTGACTTTTTCTGAAACTATGTCACCCTTGATGAATCCTTCTTTGATTTGAGCAATACAAGCAACATTGTCTTCATACATGATCATTTATCACATTATTCAACCTTCTTTTCACTTTTTAAATGACTGAACTCTTTAGCAGCATTAACAACTAATCTAATAGTTAGAATATGTTACAACAATATCAAATTTGAATTCAAAATACTCAAACTCTTAGGGTTAACTCTTAATTAAGAATATTGTGGTACTTTATATCCTTCAAGGAGTCACTTCATTCGATATATCTCAAATATTTCATGAGCTTTGAGGATTTCCATGTACCATACCGTCTTAATAAATATGCATTTAACACATGCTATAAGTTTTACGTTAAAATAACAAGCTGTACTTATAGAAATGTGGATGCATCTACGATGGGATGGAGACTAAAACCATGTCTCTACCAGGAAACCTTATGTTATATTAATGATCTTATTTCACTTCACAAACACCAATTCGTAACCTTCATACTTAACATTTGAAATTCGGTGTTTGAGCTATAGTGATAAATGGAATTTCCTATTTCCATTTTGGCCAATCACTTAACTTGTCGATTCATGAAAGCGATATTTAATATAATCATAGCCCATGATGATTGTAGCAGCTACTAATAAACCAAATGTATCATTAGTTTGTGATCCCATAATTCTCATGTGCATGTGCATGCATAATTTATAAGCATCTCATTGCTTTAGGGTACCAATGCCTCTTCAAGGGCTTCTGTTGTTACTTATGGGACAAACATCTCTTTTAAGATGAATTATTTAGAATATGTGGATCATAACCTCCTATAGAGCGTTATTTTTATAGGGCTTGAATTTTTCAAATAATCTCCATACTGGGAGTTAAGTCTTTTAGAACCTATATACACGTCATGCTTCGGGGCATGCAATGTGATTAGTTGATAGTCACTTATTGTAATGTTAATGGATTGTGATACGAAGAATATCAATCTATGTTTGCATATGTATAACTTATATATGCATTATCTTGATGAGACAAAAGCATACTCATTCAACACTATTTCACGGCGTTCTTCAGAACTATCATTTCTCCCCTAACAGGGGAAAATTATTTCAAAATTTAGGAAAATAAACTCACCATCATTATCAAGTCAAATTGACTAGATTGGATAATATGTGAGTTGTGCTTGTAAGCGTCTTAACGATAGACAAAAATGTGACCATATGTTAGGTGCATCCATTAAAAAGCTGGTGAAGTGGTCCATAATTAAATGTTATATAGGCTCACAAATATCCCCTTGAATTATTTAAGGAAAGAGGGCTCAAAGTCAATTTTTGACCGAGATGATCTTATGACAGCTTTTATTTGTGAGCATGCTTTACAATGATATTTGTTGGACAAGACAATATTTTGAGTCTTTAAACGATGTCCTTACAAATTTATAAAATCTTATGTATCATTGTGAACATGGATTGCCAAGAGCAGTCATGCCACAACATAAAGTTATCCAGTCAACGAACTTACTGGTTCATGACATCATAATCTTCAACTAATTTAATAGTTTTGTAATATTGGGGCCTCATGAAACTTCTGGTTCATGACATCATAAACTTCTGGTTCATGACATCATAAACTTCCTACCCACAAAAGAAAGTAGGAAGTTTCTCCAATAGATGCCTGGCAATCAATATTGGGGTGGTAATACAAAACATTACCATTGTAAAACGAAATTAACTGATAACCCAACAAAAATAAAACTAAATAAAATCTAAAAATAATAATAATAAATGAGTAAAGTGGTATAAATGAGGAATAAAATAAATTGATTAAGGACTATGAAATTCCAAGATAATCCAATATTAATGTGGATTCAATATGTAGATAAAACTACAAGTTTAAGAATCGGATTTCCGACCAATTCAATGTGCCTTAAAGTAGGCCACTTTTCCATGAAATCATAAAATTTGAGTTTTTGATAGTTCAACTCATGGATATAGAACTTCGTGTTCTATGAAGTTCAAATGGCAAATAGGCACAAAGAAGTAATGAACTTCATGTTCGTATATAGTATTAAGATCAATGAAAAACTATGAACTTCAGGTTCATATCAATATATATTCAAGATTCGGTTTGAATACGTAAATCTAAATAAATTGAATTAATAGTTGTGCTTTGAATTTCATATTCAAATCGATGCATATGCACTCGAAACTTCTCGGTTCTGGTTCTTGACATATGTAGACCTCATGGAATTCCGATTTTGATTAATACAAAATCAAGGAGTTTCATGTCCTTATGTATTTTAAAATTCGCGGAACTTCACGCCTCAAATATTTGGAATCAAAGAACTTTGGGTTCTCGATTCAATCAAAAGGACTCTAGGTCCTAATTTAGTTATATGATGAGGATCGAGGAACTTGGGCCTGATATTTTGTATAATACAAACTCATCATAATAATTAAGATCATACTTAAGATCAAATAAACAAACAAATAAAAAAACATGGCATTATATTCATGTATAATAAGAATAAGAATTTTTTTCTTAAACGAACATGATGAAGTCCGATGGTGAGTACAAAGAAACTCTATACCATGTGATGACTCTAGCTCATATAAGAAGAAGAAAATTCTGAGAAAGAAAACATACCAAGAGCAATGTCATGCGATAACGTGTTATAAAACTAAGGGGAATTGTAGAGAGAAATAAGAGGAAGAGAAAGACATAGAATTTGTTTTATGAACTTGTCTATAATTCATCTTTGATACCTACTATTTATAGGCTTCGGGATAGAAAACGTTCACCACCCATTATTGATAGGTTACAAACACATAATTACAACCCATAAATATACTAAATACAATCTTTAGTGCATAGGTTACAACGATATTATGATGTGTTTTATGGTAGGTATATGAGTGATATTATGGTGGTCATCCACAATTAATAGATTTACAACAAATGTTTAATTTTAGGTTTGTGAGTTTTTTATTTTTTTTATTATATAAAATTACAAATTTACCTTTATTTTGGATGGGAATTTGGATGGAATTTGAAAAAATTGACGATAGGCCTCAATTGGCAACTTTTAAACAATTTGAGTCCTTAATTTACCAAAAAAATTGTTAATTGACTAAATTAACAATATGCAAATAATTCAGGGAGCAAAACCGCAAAAAATCCATATATTTTTTTTGAGCAGTGGTCCAATCTTTCCTTGTCGACCAATTTCTTAACAGACCTCAATAAAATATTCAGATAGGATGATGGCCAGTAGGCCCATTTAAACCCAAAATGGATCTTGATAACCTTCAATGGGCCTAATTTCATGTTGACCCATGAAATTCAACATAATCACATTATCCCATGCAAGTACTCTCCGACTCTCTCAATCACTGCCTTATCTAAGTGAGACCAAAAGCTTTCGATTTCCTGCAAAACACACTGTGAGCGATAGAGAAGCATAGACATGGCGTCTTTGGCTCAACAATTCACAGGCTTGAGATGCCCGCCACTCTCAACCTCGCGGCTCTCAAAGCCATCAGTCTTTCCAAAGCAAAACAAAATGCCGGGTTTGCTTCCCATAGTCTCAGCTGTGGCCATTTCCAACGCACAGACCAAAGAGCGCCTCAAGCTCAAAGAACTCTTCGAAGATGCCCACGAACGGTGTCGTACTGCCCCCATGGAAGGCGTCTCTTTCAATCTCGACTCTTTTTACTCCGCTCTTGAGAAGTATGACTTCAATTCTGAGATTGGAACTAAGGTATGTCTTGTAAATTTTGTTTATTTTTCTTTTCCTTTTGAGTTTAAAGTGAAAATGGGTTAATGGGTGTGAGCTCATATGAAGAAATTACATGTCTGTATGTCAAATTTGACATTGGGTCTGTGACTCTGTTATTTCACATTAAGCATACATACCCAAAAGAACTCTTTTTTATTTCTCTTCTATCTTTTAAAGTAGTATAAAGTGGAAGAAATGGGCACTGGTTTGTTGGTGGTTATGTAAGTTGATTTATAATATGGATTTGAGCTTCTTTTTTTTTCACTTTCTTTGTGATTCCATGGAAGATTAATTTGTTAACTTTGTGCATCTGATTTTCTTTTCTTCTTTTTCAGGTGAAGGGTACAGTTTTCAATATAGATAACTATGGAGCATTAGTCGACATTACTGCAAAGTCTTCGGCGTACTTGCCCGTGCAAGAGGCATGCATTCACAAAATAAAGAGTGTAGAAGAAGTAGGCATAGTTCCTGGAGTGAGAGAGGAGTTTGTGATTATTGGTGAAAATGAAGCTGACGATAGCTTGATCTTGAGTTTAAAGTCTATCCAGTATGACCTTGCATGGGAAAGATGTAGACAGCTCCAAGCTGAGGATGTTGTTGTCAAGGGTAAGGTGGGTATCTGCTTGTCTTGGTTCCTTGCCTGGAGTTCTTGTATATTTTGAAGCATCAAGAGTATGATTATTAATTAGTAATCTTCCTTCCACCAAAAAGAAAAAAAATTGTAGTCTTCCATACAAATTTCTTCATCTTCTTTGCAGAAAAATCCATGTGTTTAACTACAGGTTCTATCTATTCTTAGAAAGCTCTGTTAAAATATATTTATGCAGGTTGTTGGTGCGAACAAAGGTGGAGTGGTGGCTGTGGTGGAAGGCCTTAGAGGTTTTGTTCCTTTCTCACAGATATCAACGGTTAGTTCTTTAACCTGGCTTCTAAATTTCCAAGCGTCTTAGCTTAATATTTACATTATCTTTCTGATTGCATTTGCTAGTGTGGTAAAATAATACAGTTGTAACTTGTAAGAAATAATAGCCAAAATGAACAGGCAGTGATTCTCCATTACATTTTTCGCTTCTTTCTTCCGAAATTGTTTTCAATCCTGCATTCAGCTGTCACTAGCATAATTTCAAATTTTAATCACTATTAACCCTTTAATGTTTCAGTATCTGAGTTTGTCACATTTACTTTTGTATATCTTAGAAATCAACGGCAGAAGAGCTTCTTGATAAAGAGATTCCTCTGAAGTTTGTGGAGGTTGATGAAGAACAGTCCAGGCTTGTCCTCAGCAACCGTAAGGCCATGGCAGACAACCAAGCACAGCTTGGAATTGGATCAGTTGTCCTTGGAACTGTTCAAAGCCTGAAGCCATATGGTGCCTTTATCGACATTGGTGGAATCAACGGCCTCCTTCATGTTAGTCAGATCAGTCATGACCGAGTCTCTGATATTGCAACAGTTCTCCAACCTGGTGACACTCTCAAGGTATAGATACTATATCCTAGGCAAGTTATTGGCTGAGAATTTTTTGCCACTCTGTTAAGCATTTCTAAACTGGTACTCTTTGTGCAGGTCATGATATTGAGCCATGACCGTGAGAGAGGCCGTGTAAGTCTTTCTACCAAGAAGTTAGAACCTACTCCTGGAGATATGATTCGCAATCCAAAGCTCGTCTTTGAGAAGGTATGTTCTGGATAATAAACTCCAAATATCTTTAATAGGTTGCACTTACTGGATAGTTAATTCTAGTAGTGAAGGTCGGTCTTGTCTTCTTGTTGTATTTTTTCCCCAATAGATAGTAATTTCTCGTAGTGAATGTCGGTCTTGTATTTTGGCATGTCAATAATCTTGTAGTCTGACAGGACAAGAAAAGCTAAAGTTTTATCATGTGTTTCCCTCTTCTCCTAATGCCTAATATAATTGTACACTAGTTAGCTTTCCTGAAACCAGATAAATGATTGTATATATGTTTGTGATTTGTTCCAATAGGCGGAGGAGATGGCGCAGACATTCAGGCAGAGAATTGCTCAAGCAGAAGCTATGGCTCGTGCAGACATGCTCCGTTTCCAGCCTGAGGTACTTGCTGCGTTATTTCCTTATATTAGGTTCTATGACTTGATCTGAATGTCAGGTGGAAAAAAGAAGGCTAGATTAGGAAACCACAATTGGATGAACTTGAATCAGCTTTTAGGGCCGGTGAAAGTTCAGTAGCCATCCAATGAGCAAATTTTACTTTTCATTTCAGTTGCATCAAAAAGTGTTTAACCTTGAAAATTCTCATTTTTATTAACTTAACCATGCTTCTGTCCTTCAATTTGCAGAGTGGATTAACCCTCAGCTCTGATGGGATCTTGGGTCCGCTTACTTCAGACTTGCCAGTAGAGGGTTTAGATTTGAGCGATGTTCCCCCGGCCGAAGTGACTGAGTGAGACAAAAGTTGTTCCATCTTTTCTTGTAGAAATTGTTGTAAAAGCACATACCCCAGCCTGCCTGTAATGCTATTTCACAATCCCATTGCTTTAACCAAACTGTCTATATTTATTATTCATTTTGAATATACGTAGCTTTGAAAATGTTTGCAAGTGTGGCTCATAAATCATAATTCTGTACTTGTATGGCGGAGCCAAGCAACAAAACTTGTGTATGATTTTTAGGATGTTTATCAACTAAACAGGTTTTGTTCTATTTTCTAGGTATCAACCAGTAAATGATATAGAACAAATGAAATGCGATTTACATTAAACAATGGATCAATCGCAATTAACTAAATTCAATTTTTCTTTCATTTGGTCTGACACCATATTCATAAATATGGTCTAAGGAGAGGCTCCATTTCTATGTTGACACCCTTGATAATTGATATCAATCTTTTTCTCTAACACGTAAAAATGCTGTTACACTCAAGTTGCCTAACAGGATTCTGTCGATAGCTGCTTTTTTACAGTAAAGATTATACTAACATATTGGAGGAGACAGCCCCCAAACAGAGAAAACTAGTGTGGTCAGTCCTTACAAAACTTGACGCGGCACTAAGCTGTCTAGCTTCCAGCTTTACTGTTGCTCTTCTTGACTTTCTTCTGCTTCTGCTTCAATTGAGTGAGGCCTGCAGATGTTATCTTCACATTGCCAATAATTGAAGCAACCAA
This sequence comes from Prunus padus, assembly GCA_024362665.1. Taxonomy (NCBI): domain Eukaryota; kingdom Viridiplantae; phylum Streptophyta; class Magnoliopsida; order Rosales; family Rosaceae; genus Prunus; species Prunus padus. The sequence goes on from JANFAM010000016.1 coordinate 7,948,128, forward strand.
CTCAGGATCAGTGCATGCTTTCATCAACTCTTTCTCTCTAACTGTTGCTTCGGGCATGTGGCTAAACAAATTCATGGCAGTCTTTGCAGCTACAAGAAATATTTGGAAGATTGAGGTCAATGATCAATCTATGCGATAAAAGAAAGCTCTTGAAACTAAAAAACCATACCTAATCCCACATTTTAGTCCACTCTCTACAAATGCAGAAACTAATTTATGACTTCCATTGCCAGAGTTAAGGGAAAAGAAAAGAAAATTAATGTCTATCCTAGCAATGCAGGCACTTTTAACAGTTAGAGTGCAGGCACATCTGCCTATTTACATGGAAAGCATAATTACAAACAGCAAGCAAGTACGAGCACAAAAGTTCACAGACAAATTCAAGCGGGATAGTCAATTTACCTTTCCCTCTCTTCACCGAGCCAGGAATTATCTTCACATGATATTTGTAAGATTGCACTGAGCTATAAGGACCACAGACAGGGACCGCATACAACAGAATATCACTGGACAGTGGATTGCCAGTCAAGTAATCCACATCATTTAATTTCTCTTTCTCTTCTTCACCTATTTCATGAATATCATCCTCCTCCATTGTCACCTTGTCTATTTCAGAAGCAGATTTATCCAAACCCAGAGCAGGGTCATCTTCAACTCCACCATTTGCATGACTATGTAATGTATCATCTTGATGTTCTTGACAATCGCGGGACAGATGACCTGGCTTTTTACATTTATAACATATTTTCAGAGCATCCTCTGGACCTGCTAGATTTAAAAGAATTGATGTTATTACAAAAAATCAAACGACTTCCATTAAACATGATACTAATAAGAAATAACCACCAAAGCCTTGGAGGAAGTACAGAAGATCACAATCATCACATACAATTTGAAACAGTAATAAACCGTTGAAGAATGAAGATGACATACCGGGTTTCTTATCTTCAGCTGGAGCTGAATTTTCATTTTGCAACTCTCCATTCTTCTGTACTCTTCCAGCAGACTAAAAATTCACAAACATTGTCATTTAGATCGATTATCAGTGTTTTTGAACAAAATAATGAGAACTTACAATAATTGATGGTTCGATTCCGAAAAATGTATTTCATTTTCCCACATTCAATACGGACATAGTTATCCTTCTATAGTTGTTCATTCATATAGACATTAGAATAAGAATTCTATAACAACTTGTGCGCCTACAAAGATACAATTGTATGTGTGTGGTGACAGAAAATATGCCAACGTAAAAGGCAGGAAACTCTTATAGATCATCAAATTTAAAGGGTGGTGCAAGTTACTGTACTCACAGCTAGTAATGCCATACGGATCCTTCTTTCTTCCTCATCCTGATCAGCATACTTCTCTTTCATCTTCTTCAATTTACCCTTCTGTCCACGACCAACTTTTCCACCACATGGCTTCTTATCATTAACTTCCTTTTCAGGCTGACTAACAGAAATATCATGCTGTTTCAATTTTTCGTTTTGCAACTCAGCATGTTCTTCACGAACACCACTGGTCTGGCCTTTCTTGAGCTTTCTTCTTTCAGCTTTTGAGATATGAGGCTTCTCTATTACTGCAGCCTTATTCTCTTCAACATTATGTTCCACTACCAAATCAACTGGAGAAGGTTCAACACTATAATTCTTAATGGACATAGCTGCAGATCCAAGCCCAAGAGCTCTATCAATGAGATCCTCAAGTTGTGGGGTGACAGATGCAACACCATTTACAGCAACACCGGCTACATTTTTCTGATCAGCATCATTCAAGGTCTTCCTGTCTTTCTTAGGAATTTCATGCGAGTCTTTTGCCTTAGCATTGGTTGTAGGTACTTCATTTTGAGAGGACATAACCTCAGATAGGTCTTTCAGATCTGGTTTATCGATAGGTGTAGATGAATCAGAAGCGGTTTTTGATTCTTCAGCAAGTTTTTCCTCTGCAAATTCCTTCTCTGACTCTTTTAGAGGCCCACTTTCATCAACATCATTCGTCCCTTCCTCCTCACCTCTTACCCTCCTTTCATTCAGATGTGAACCCAAGGAGCTCTCATCCAACCGGAATAACAACCCAAAGCCCATAATTAGAGGATGTGGAGGAAGAAAATTCTTCTTCCCACGAATCATGAAACTCCCAACTGTCAGATACTCCCCTGTAGGAGCAGTTTTACTGACCTGGTGAGGATGAACCCACCAAGCACTAGTGACAATCTTTGAATCCCATGCCTGGCTATGGCAAACCTACATGAAGTATCAGTAAAACAGTTCAGTAATACACATCCAGTGATATGAAACACTCATAATAACACAATAAACTATATTTTTTTAACGGAGAAAACAAGTGGATAAGGAATCCACAAAACAAAACGAACAGAAACAGAAAAAACTACAACTGCCTAGAACAAAAAGAACCCAGCGGAAAGCAACCAAAACAACAAAGAAAAACGGGAACACAGGTCACTTCACAGCCGCGATCAGATCACGCATAATGGAACAGTACGGCACATCCTTGAAGACAGGAGAAACAGAGGCCCACAGAGCCGCCCAAAACTTCACTTGGTCCCACAGCTCATCCGCCCAAAACACAATACACTAATATGAAAACAAAAGCATTACAGGAAGGTCAGCCTTACTGTGAAGCATCCTGCTTGGTTTAAAGTAAGTGGAGGCACGGGTTGTTCAGGCCTATGGTTCTTTATCACCGTACTAGAAGCCCCATGCAACTCTGCGTGGACATATCTGTTACATAACCAAATCAACATCAGAAAGAAGATACAAAGTCTGGCTTCACAATAAACAAGATAAACAGAGAAGTGTGAGCACATTTGTAAACACTTTAAGGCATATAAACTAAAATTTCATGCAACAGATCCTTGAAAACATGACATTGACCAACTAAGAATTCTCATCTCGCATCGACATGACAAGAAATTTAATCTGCATTTGTGAACATGATTCTGTTTCTCTTCTCTTGGAGTAGTATGGACAACGGAAATCATGAAAAGAAAAGAAATGGAGAGAACATAAAAAGAAGAAAGACCGAAGTCAGTGGAAGAAGAAACAATAATTCAGACCAAAAAGAAAAAAGAGGAAACAAAAATTATCAATCACCCAACACAGAGGAATTTCTCGAGAAGAGGCAACCATAGAGAAGACTGAGACCAAGCATGGAGATCGTTCCAGTGACCCAAACGAAGGACATAGAAATTTTACAATAAACAGAACTACATGATGCATATAAGCTCCAGGAACAATTTTTTTACCCTATGGTCATAGACCAGAACCGTCGTTAACCACTGTCAGTGTTGTTTCTTTCTTCGGTAAGAAAAAAACACAATTTTATTAAAGTGGGAAAGCTAATTAAAAAGAGCGGATAAGGAATCCACAATCTGGTATGAATTATTGTTTCAGTGGCAGTTTATGTAGATGAGAACTAAAACATATTATGTCAACGTCTAAGTTAACTTACAGATCTCCTTTTGACATATAGCGCTTGACAATCATCTCATTTTGTTGGGCATCACGTCCACTGATAACCAAATAGTTCTCACTGCTGATAAACCAGTTAAATTTTTCAAACCAGTGAACCTTGCGCATATGTGAAATGGTAGCAACAGTTTTTTCCTGCATATTATTTGAAACAAAATGTAATTAAGAACAGGAAAAAAATTTATCTTCTAGCATTATATTAGGTAATGGTGACAAATATCCACAGCTAATTCTGATTTTCCTCGTATATAAATTGCCGTACCTCTAGGAATATATATTGTTCATATTCTGGTTGTTTTGATGTTGACATATTGCTCTCATCACACACACACAGAGAGTATTTATGCTCTGATTCCCTATTAGTCTGTCCTACCATTTATGACACTGCTATCTTGAAAACTTATATTACCTAAATAGACAAAAATAAGGTCATGCTAAACCTAGAAGAGCTTCTACTTAGTAGTTGGATGAAGACCATAAAAAAAACACAAGCAGACCATGCTGGATATCCATGTAGTATATTTTGCAGAATAAAAAAACAACTGATTTTGCAGTATAATTGTAGTATATTCATAGCATTATGGAAGATGAAGCTACCTGGGACAGTTGGAGACGAGTCTTTCTCTCAGCGGCTTTAAATGCTTTTTCATGTGCTGTTACAGTCTTCTCCTGTTTGCTCTCCTGTTTTTTCTTTAGTTCATACCACCGCCGAGCATTGGCATGTGCTGAAAGTGCTAAATCAACTTCCACCTAGAAGAAAGGCAATGGAAGTAGAATCTAAGATGAAGACTCATTGTTTCTAGAGAAGATGCAGAAAAAAACAATAGAAGCTTCAAAGACACCTTATCTGCAGGGAGAGTCTTCTCATCGTCATCCATTTCATCAAGATTGTTGCTAAGCAGCAATGTCATACAATTCCTTTCAAGCTGAAGCTTGTCAATGAGGGCAGCAACAGGGTTTCCAGATTTCTTCTCCTCCTTCACCGTTCTAGCAATATCCTCCCAACTTGTTCCCTTCGCAAGAGCTACACAAACGGCTACTATAGCAGCATCCACATCATCTAGATTATATTCTATCAATTCCGCCATTTTAACGCAATGATCAACTTCTTTCCTTAGCATATGAACACGATTTTCCTATATCATAGGATTGAAATAACTAAGCTAAAAGATGCCAATCATAAATACTACACAAAGGGAGATGAGGGTACGTGGAATTTGAGTTTAACTCAAGTCATAAAACAAAAAAAATGTGCCCAAATATGCCTTTGATTTTCAAATAGCACAGCAGAAGAAACAGTGCAAAACCTGATCTACGCGTATTTTGTTGAGCCTCTGGGTGGCAGAGCTCTCTTTTGCCTTTTGCTGTTGTTCTGACCTTTGGCTCTCAATTTTGCTATAAAACTCATCCAACGAAGCATCAAACGTTTCGAACTCCACATACTCCCTTGATTTGAATTGGTTCAATAATATGGGGCAGAATTCATCATATATCTGCACAATAAATCCAGAAATCATTGTTAAAGTTTAAGATACCACACAACAGAAACCAAACTAGGCAGATCTCCTTCAACCAAGGGAAAGAAGGGGAAATTACACTCTACTCTAAAGCATGTAAAGGTAAAATTATCACAGAGAAATCGTGCGGTAACCTGGCCTGAACTTCCTGGTTCAGATGGGGGATTACTCTTCCCTGAATTCTTGTTCTGCATCAAAATGTATCCTTCAGGAATTTTATCACCTGATATAACATCATGCAGCCAGTCCTCAAACTTCGCAACAGCTTCGACCAAAAGCTGAATTGTATTATCATCTAACTTGTTCTCTTTACAAAGTTTTGTATTTGGAATGAGGCCAGCATCTAATATAATATGCTCAGAGAGCGCAGGTCCATAGCCTAATGCCTCCCCAAGAACATTCTTCAAGGTGGCCTGTTTAGCTTTAGCATCACCAGTATTTTTACTTGACTCGGCAGGCTTCCCACTTTTACGACTACCTTTTTTCTCTTTCAGTGCATCAGACACATCATTTGCACCTTCATGATCCTTAACAGATTCATTGTTATCAGGTTCCTTAGAAAATGTAAGGGCTTCCTGCAACTTCGCAGCAGTAGTTCGCTCAAAAACTCGACAAATTTCAATTGGATAACGATGGCGTGACATGATCGCAACCCCTTTGTCATCATCCCTATTTAAATGAGAATTCGCCACCTAATTAATATTTCAACTTAAGAAAAGGAAAACAAAAGAATCAGAAGTTTTTGGGTTTCTCTTACTGAACAACTGAGCACAATCAGAAGCTATCAAACATGTTTCTAATCAATATATATGACTAGAAGTGCTAGCACAAATAATAACGAATCTATGATCATGCAACAGCAGGTAGACTTATTACTCATAAAATGCCAAGTTGATGTGCAAGAATGCGAGCATTACTAAAATGGCATAGGAAATGGATGTAAATCACTAACCTATGCGAGCGAAGAAGTGTCATGACCATAAAATCGGAATCTGCGAGAATAACATTTCCTTGGGCATATAGCTCCAATATGACATAGTAGGCGTTAGCACCCAGCCCAAATTGAAAGAGAACAATCTGCGAAGGAGGGCACACAAAAATCAGAGAAAAAACCCACAAAGTGCAGAAAGGTATTGAGAAAATCCATGTATGAAAAAAGAACCCAATTGGCAGGGATGTTATAACTCATACCCTATCATATCCAAGCTGCCGTACATCCTCAAGCCTTCTTGTGCGTATATGCTTCCTCAATTTCAGTGTAAACCCAGAGGGAGTATTACTTTTGTCCCTGCGCAGAAACCAATATGAATTTCAAAACTCCATTCTTTCTTTTTTTGCATTATCTGTAAATTGTAAAAGAACCCAATGAATCATAAGCATACCGAACATATGCAGTCGTGTGCAATCTGACGCCACTCTCCATCAACAAAAAGACCTTCTCGCTCTCGCCGGACTCGGTGACACCGCTACTGTTCATAAGCTTCAACGTATAGGTCTGCAAATCCAATTCCAACCCACATTCAAAAAACCACATATTAAGAATGTAAATTTCATTTCATGACAGGATATGATTGGCTTGCTCGAGGGGATTAAGAGTGAAGAAGGAAGAGAAGAGAAGGGACCTTCGGAGAGAGATCGTAGACATTGGCACAGCGCATGCCGATGAGCCTCCGCAAGCACTTGACCTCGGCGGCCACATCGGCCGTGTTCATGCGCACCTTCACCATCTTCGTCTTCCTCCTCCTTATTCGTCTTGGGTGGTCGACGCGGCGGTATTATTAGCTTTCTGTGCAAGGCGCGCTTTGTTTTCTTTAGTTTGTTTTGCTTGCGGCAAACAATCAAACAGGGTGCTTATTTGGCCGTGAGGGATTAAGCGGGGTCGTATTAATGGCGGTTTGGCACTCCTTCTTTCCTAGGCACGCGCGTTAATATACTCTAATTTCCTAATCCTCATTCTTTCAAGTTGATTAGTGTCATTTCTATTCTCTTATGTCACACATCGTATCTGTTAAATTTTCCATGAAAATTGATCATGTGACCAACACCACCAATGCTTTTTGGGGGACTGTTAAGGTGGGGTTTGGCATTGCTTAAATTTTTTAAAAAGCAGCTTTAATAAAAAGTTAGGATGATTTGGGTGTTTGGTAAACCAAAAAAAACTAGCTTATTTTAAAAACAGCCCTCATAAAAAGCAATTTCTCAAAGTGGCTGAAAGCCAACTTCCAAAAGTAGCTTAAAAAAAGAGCCGGTTTTTTGATTAATGAATTTTTCATTATTCCTATAATGCCCCTAAATATTTTGCAAAATGACAGCGCTTGACCCTCACTCTCAGGCCTTCACTCTCTCAGACCTTCAGACCTTCAAACCTTCACTCTCTCTCAAAGTCTCACGTTTCTTCTTCTTCCTCCCATTGCATCTCAAATTCCAGTCTCAGCAAGGAAGTTAATTGCTAGCAACGATCACCCACTCATCAGTGAGTTCATTCTTTTCATTACATTTATGATTTTTTGGGTTTATATATGTTACGAAATTAGGTTTTTTTTTTTTTTTTTGTTTCTCCGAGATTGAGGGCTTTGTGTTCTTGGGGCTTTAGGGGAAGAGACAGAGAGAGAGAGAGAGAGAGAGAGAGAGAGAGAGTCACCGACTTTGAGATTTCGTTTTCATGCTCATTTTCTAACATATGGTTGATGATGTTCATCATCCCTTCTTCCACGCAACAAATATTCAAACGAATCTGGAGGTGAAAGACCTAATAATGGCTAGTGGACTGTGGACCTAGCAAGCAAGCACATTTCTCCTAATTTTGTACCGGGTTTGTATCTCCTTGCTTTTTGGCAAGGTTTTGTTTTCTCCTAGCTTGATGCAGGGCGTTCAACCGTCAAAACCGGATTGATACAAAGACACCACGTATTGATACAGAAACACCACGTATTGATACAAAAAGAAACCCTTGTGGTTTTGGATCAATACGTGAAACTACGTATTGATCCACATTAGTGTCTTGATGTTATTTGAACAAGCTGCAGCAAGTACAACTAATGACAACAAGAATAGTATAGATGAATATTCATACATGTAGGAAAAGGAAAGTTTGCTATTTTTATGCTTTCAATATATGCTATATAAAGAGGTATTCAATCATGCTCACTCTTCACTTAGGAGCGTTATTGAAAGAACCTTTGGAGTATGGAAAAAGATGGAAAATTTTAAGAGATATGCCTAATTATCCATTCAACAAGCAAGTGAAGATAGTCATTGCTACAATGACACTTCATAATTATATAAGGAGGCATGCCCAACGTGATGACATTTTGATGCTACAAATGATATCTTAAGTGAAGAGATAGGTGGGGATGTTGATGTACAACAAGAACTTCATAGTCTTCATGACAATGGAACACAAGAGATGGAAGCATTGAGAAATAGCATCGCTACAAGTTTAATGAATGCATCTAATTAGCTTCTTTATATTGTAGTCATCTATTTGGGCATATTAAAATTGAACAATTTTTGTATATTTGTTATGCTAACCCTCTCTGAAGCCCTCAAAAGACATTGTTATTATTAATATAACAATATTTAGAACTACTTTTTTTTACAATAGTAATTTATAATTTATGGTAAAATATGTGTGCTAATTGTAAATTATAATTTTTGATAAAAAAAGTGTAAATAAAAAAAAGGAAAAAATTTATGTTGTGAAGTTTGTTTGTTTTTTTTTAAAAGTAGAAAAAGAATGAAGAAAAAAACAAATAGTTTCATCATCATGCCCTTTTCGGTCATTTACACACACTAAAAGCACTTCTGATAAAAATTTACCAAACACTTTGACTACTCACAAATTGCTTTTCAAATACATTTTACCAAACGCCTAACTCGCTTTTTTTTCACAAAGAGATTATTTTCGCAAAGACAGCAGCTTTTTTTAAAAGACAAAGAACGCCAAACTAAAGATGAGTTTGCCCTTAGGAGTTGGTCACGTGCCTCACTCTGATCAATCGGCACGTGACCAATGTACAACATAATAGTACTAATCTTGATAATAATAATATTTAAATTTAAAAAAAGAAGTAGACTATACTCTATTAGTGAACTGACTTCTCTCTGTTTTATTTTTTAATTTTGGTACCATTTTAGGTGATTGGTGAGATGTTGAATGTTGATGATGAGTTGACCAAAAAGACAGTGAAAGTAATGTTTCGTTTTAAAAGAATTGTAATTCAAGTGGTTAAAAACATTTATCAATCTACCCAATGATTGAGTTCCTCCGTTAATATTGCTAGTATTAGGAAAGAAAAGTTGGGTATGGGTTTTTATAGAGGTTGCAGAATGTAAGTTGACGATAAACAAAACAAAATGTTCTCTTTGTTTAATTGTTTTTGAAGGGGTTCTGGTTTGGAACCATAATGGCTCGTGTATTTATAGATTCAAGGAAACCACATTTTCAGCTGATTTACATGCCAATTTGTGAAAAATGCATAGCGCCCGATCATGTCTAATTCTACCAAGGCTCACTTTTACATGTCCACATCATGTTTTTAGAAGAAAAAAAAAACGCAGCAGGAGAAGGTAGGTGAAATCTTGATCATGACATATCTCTTCAAATTACTCGAAATTTCCGAACAAGAGCAGTTTCCACCACCTGAGGTTCAATCCACAACTTGCTCACAACCCATACTGGTGCCACTGAAATAAATTTATCGTGGAAATTTTACATTCTTTGTCTTGCAAAACAAAAGTCCATGGAAGGATGCAGCCGTAGCTCTTTTATCCTAACTGATGATTATGCAAGGCTTCTCTATAAGTAAGCTGCCCCTTTTTCATTTACAGAAATATATAAACGAGTATTGTTTGAACAATGTTACACTTCTCAAAACGATCACCTATTTATGTTGAGAAAAAGGCATTCACAAGAGCCCCAATTTCTGTATTACTTAACAAAGCTGTTGAACTTTGGCTGACTCACTCCAACATATTTACATGTCAAATCAGGAGCGTGCCAGAAATAAATATCTACATGCCATTCAGTTCAAGCTTCACTCTGCTTTTGCAGTCCTTGTTGTTTATTTGTGAAGCTCTGATACGATCGTCGACACTTCCAAGCAGGGGCATCAAATTAACAAGGCATGATGTAAACTGTCTGGCTAGAGATTTGAGCAAAGGATTTGGTACAACTTCGAATGCACAGCTTCCATCAGCTCAAATCAAAGCCAGCATCTGCACTTATAGCATACATCAATTTGGTTTCCAGTTGCTCTTTACTGCATCAAAAGCATGTCATTGAGAAGGTTAATGTGGGTGGAAGGAAGAAATTAAAGCATAAGAATACAACTAGAAAAAGAAAACAAAAGATTATTCAATTATAAGAAACAAACAAAACACAGAGGGAGAGGAACAGCAAACCTCCTATATGGTGGAAGCTTTAGGAGATTCATACAAGTGGCTGCAGTTGGCAATCGGTCAAGAGCTCCTTCAGATGCATTACCACCAGCCCTGTGGAAAGAGGCAGAAATTAAGGTAAACAAATATAAACTGTAGAGAAGAAATTTGGTCAACCACACATGTCCTTAGGAGCACCCGGTCACAAATCTGCCATGAACTCTTACCTCTGTATGCAAAATAATGGTTCCAAGTATTTGAATCCAAGCAGAGGTCCTCGGGAGCACCCGGTCACAAACCTGGATAAAAGCTGGTGTGATTAGTATCTCTCCTGATGTTCATCAACTTCAAAGCCAATTAAACACAGGAAATTGAAATGGCCAACATGAACAAGTGCTCAAGGGATTTTGTGACATGCTAAAAACTCACTTTAGAAATTTCTTCTGATTTTCCAATGAAAAGCTTTTCAGAACTTCCCAGAATATCTCAATGACATAGTGCTCCTGTCCAAACAAATAATGAACAATAAATCTGTTGCTGGAACTATAATTATAAGTAAAGAAAAAAAAAATAAGGTCCTAATGAAAGCTATAATGCACATTTAGGTAAGATGGCGCCATTAAAATGTGATTAATTATAAGTACAGTGGACAAGTAAAACAATTTTCCCGCTCATGTTAGTAAAAGTAAAAGATTCAAACCCCCAAAGAACTGAAATAGTAAAATAATAACATTCATGAAACCACAAAACCACGTTTAAGTTTTCTCAATGCAACTAAGAGCACACGCCGGTCACTCTTTTTCATGACAAAAACAGTTACAGGAACAGAATTGACTGGGCGGTGGAGTCATGGAAACACCAAAAGAATTTTGGTTCCAATAAGATATGGACATGAAGGCCAAAATGTTCAACAAAAATTGGAAAAGGTAGGGATACCAAAAGCCCATATAAGACCCTGATATTCACTTGTGAAAACATCCATACAAACATTAACTTTATAAGTCACACCAAGCTACTAACATAATGAAGCCAAAACCAATGTAAGGGAACTTACAGTGTGATAGCCACCCACATAGTTCGTGTGCATCCGTAGATCGTCAACATCCAAGCTGTCAAGTGAACCTGATATCAGAAGCTGTAGAAACAAGGTAGGTCAAAAAAAAATTTGGACACTTTGACAAGCTTTGCAAAAACTGACTGTCGCATAAATAACTCAACACAATATAGTCCACATTCAGCCTTTATACCAATTTAAAGACGAGGACAATCAATAAACAATCATGGGAGAACGAGTCGAACGATTATTAGGTTTTTACAAATAAGCTCATTTTAGCATGACATATAATACAAAAACCCATATAGAGCCTATTTGCAAAGAAAAACCCAAAACTAACTGCTTGTCATTTTCTAATTGGTTCTTAGAAAATTTTAACACTAAGAACCAATTAGAAAATGACAAGTGGCTAATTTGGGTTTTTCTCTCCAAATAGGGTATATAAGGGTTTTTGTATAATATGTCATGTTAGAATGGACATATTTGTGAAAAGCCCTTATAATAATGGAAGAAATTAAAATAACACTTGAAAAAATGTATAGTTGTCTCAGTTACCTAAGGAAATCAGAAAGATGAGTTACTGTAATATGAATTCAACTCGAGAGCAAATAAATCTTAAAGCCTTGACAAAAGTTGAAGAAGCTAGAAGATGGAGGTCTAATTATATACAGATGTTCCAACATCGGTTTAAAAGATAACTGTTCAAAGAAATGTTAAATAAAATATATTTTACATTTAGGCCATCAGAGGGACCGTAGTTGAATATGTGTACTTATGCAGTTCAAACAGAGCTAGCAGCAAGGAACCAGAGATGAAAACTCAACCTTTCACATTGACCATAAAAATTACGATCAAAGACAGCCTACTGCATCAGATGATGGATTCCTGATAAACATACCTACCAAGATACTCAACTGCATCAAACAATCCATTACTGATACAGCCTTTTCCTTCCTAATATAATTTTCATAATATTGTAACTATGGAATAGGTCAAAAATCCAAACTCAGTTTGTAGGCAACTTCAACACAAAATGGAACAAAATCAATCTGACACCAGGTTTCCACCTATGATAAACTCTAGCTTGTACTTCATAATGACTACCAGAATATTTTTTGTTTTTTCTTAAAGAAGAACAATCTTAATGCAGCCAATGCGGAGACAGCATAGCAAAGACTGACATAAATGATACATGTCTTCACAGCATATTCTAGCTCTCAGTAATAATTTGTAGCATCACTAGGAACTCTTAAATGCAAAATAACATCAGACACATATAAAAATGGACGAGAATGACTAAAGATTTTTTAGTTTATTGATCTTATATCAACGTGCAAGCAAGAAGAGAGTATAATCATGTGATACTATGCAAACAAAGTGTAATCAACAAGGCCTAGAGGTAGACTAATATACCTGAAGTTCATGCTCGTTAAACATATCAATCCAATCTTTCTGTATAAGCTGCTGAAACCCCCTTAAGAAATGCGAACTTTGTTGACGTATCTGAAAATGAGAATGGGTTCCAGATGGAAAGTTTAAAGATACCGATTAAACATATCGATCCAGTTTTGTTTCACCAAGTCATGTTTGCACAATGAAGATATACGGAATAAGAATGGTTCTAGATAAAAACTTGCACTACCTGAAAATTCAAACGGTGATTGGCAACAAGATGAATAAAGGTAATGACATTCTCATTAGTGACACGTAGGTTCTTTCCCCCGGGAAGCAGCTCTTCTTCTGTTTGCTCTCCATATTCATTGTTTACGATGACAAAGTACAGTTCTAATTCCGATATATCACCTTTATAATGCTGCAGATCACAAGCGTTCAGTACAAGCTAACATATGCCAGGAGGCACACAAAAGAAGAAAGAACAACGTTACCTTCAAGAAAATAAGGTGGCGGTACAATTCTTGGTCCAATGAAGGCAAATCATTTAAATAGTTGTATCTAATCAACAAACAGAAAGAAAATTTCAGTATTAAGAAGACTGTAGTAAAAGATACTAGATAGAATTATGAAGTAGTCTGGTCTGTCAGTAAAATAATGCACACTTACTTTTGTTTTAATTTGCTCAGAAAGAATGTTGCAAACGGTATATCAACAAGAATCCCCTCAAACATGGCCTGAAAGGAAAAAATGTGATACCATGATGAAGCACCATATCGGCTAAAACAGTACAGAAATTTGATACCTTTGCTAGAAGTATTCCAAGAAAGTGGAAGAATTGGAGATGTTGTTCATGAATCATTCCCGAACCAGGATTCGGGTAGAGTAAATGATCGGATGTTTCCTGGATATACCAAGCCAAGCAGAAGGCAACAAATAAGCAACATCAGCAGAAATACCTATTTCACAAAGTTATCATTTGTCTAGGTGCGAATATCACATTTCTGACAGCATAATGCAAAAGATCTGCCATTTCTGACCATATCGAGTCAGCTTTTGCCAGAATCTCTGGATACATCTCATGGAAGAACTGGACTTTCTACTGTAATTTTCTTATCAGAGAGCTGATTCAAACAAGGGGGATTCAAACTTTGTCTTGGATGTGTGGGGGTAAATGTTCTCTACCGCTGAACCTACAGGCCTCTAATTCAAACACCTTGTATTGTTTCATGTATGCAACTTTGAGATGTTAAAATGTAATGTAGCATCTTCTTTTGCAGAATCCAAAGTCATGGCTCGTAAAAAGTGCCTAAATTTGAAAGTGAATATGATACAGGTTTCAGCAACATAAATGAGAAGAAAAATATGTAACCTTAAATAGTCCATATTGCACATCAAAGGCTGCTCGAGTAATGTTCTCCATGAAGTCTTTGAAAATCCCACCACCATCAATTCCAGCCTCCTCAACCCCAAATTCATTTACAAACGTTACACGAATCTGCAAGTAAAAAGGTAATGGTGATAAGGTGATTATCCTGGTAACGGATACGAAGGGGAGGGGATATTACAGTTCCTTTCAAGTGCTAGCATCAAGTAAGCAGAAAATCATTTTCTTAGTTGCGTGAAAGAGGCCACAGAGCCTGTTTGGGAGTTTGTCTAAAGTGGTTTGGTAAGAAGCACATAAAAAAATTTCATTCTAATTCTAATTTCTTCCTGACATTCACCTGGCAATGCTTTTGTAGATACTTCTCCAAATAAAAAGTGCTTCTTTGACCCCGAAAAGCACTTATCTTTTCAGTAAAGCAGTAAAATATAACTTTTTTGGTTATTTGGAAGCATTTTCGGTACTGCTACAAGCACTCCCAAGGGCAACCTTCATCTATTAAATGTACAAAAACAAAAATAGACGAATTACCGGTCCTCGAAGATCATCTTCAGACAATGCACTCATTTGATTATAAGCATCTTCCAAGATCCGATCCCGCCGTATTCTGAATCGGTTTCTGGTAAATACAGAATTAGCCCCATGCCTTTGTCTAGCTGCTGCCAATTGTGACTGACAAATTGGATTAAGAATAAACTAATTAAAAAATCAAAATGATAACACTTAAAGTACATAAAGATTTCCATCTCTCTTAAAAAATGACCCAAGAAAGGATTGTACATTTGAAATAAGAAACAATACTCCGAAAAATACACTGTTGACGACCCAGTCAAACTCCAGTCCCCAGTCCCCAATCCCCAGTACTCGGTTGGAACATTCCAGGCTTCCAGCTAAAAATTTAAAGCAAAGTTATACAATTAAATACTTACAGTGAATATTTTAACTCTGCTTGTGAATGGTACGAGGAAGGGAGCTTGCTTCAAAATGTCATTCGCTCGGGTATTTTCTATTGCGGCCTTCAGAACAAAAATAAAGACATTAGAAAACAGTGAAAGGAGGATCTTGGTCCTAGGAATGGGATCCATTACCTGTGAAATAAAGAACTCGTTGACACCATCAGCATGAAAGTCACTGGGGGATGTGAACTCTCGTCTATTGTTCCAATCTTGCAACTACACATGCAACAAATTACCAACAACAAAAAAACAAACGGAGTGTAAAATTTCCGGTTCATTTGTGGACATATACAACGAGAACCAAAAATCACAAAACCTGCAGTGGAAGGACAACCACAAAATGTACTGCTACATGGAAAGTAAGCTTTTTTAAAGAACACATACTCAACATCTAAAGCTCGTTCCTACCTGGGATAGGAGTTCAGAGGCTACAATGCTAACCCTGTGTTGAATGAACTCCAAAGGGTGCTTCTTGTTAGAAACGGTGTTGGTGCCAAATTTCAGAGGATTAGTGGGAGCCGTAGGATTCACCCAAAGAAGCTGCCATAGGGCCTGCAGAGAATAGAACGTCCACATAATACGGCAATTCAATAAAATTACCAAGTAAAAATCACAAATCAACATAAGTGTAATAGTATTAGCAATCAGTACTGAACTGTACATCCTGTTTGTCATACATAGAGAACAACTAATTACATTCCTACAGACTCCTATCAGATCTAGAATGATCACCACTCTTTTGATAAGTTAACAACTGATATCAAGGATTGAAAAGTCGGCCGATAACACCGAAATGTCGCCGATATGTCGATATTTTGAAGTGTCGACACCGATACTGGGGGGTAAGGCAATATCTTCCCCCGTATCGACGATATATCCCCCGATATCCCCAATATCCCCGATATTTTGCCGATATCCTCAATATTTCCCGATACCCATAACAAAACCCAAAAAAAAAATCAGAAATTTTGAAGGGAATTGAAGCAAAATGATGCATCCTTTTCATAGTTTGACCTGTGTTCCAAGATTATGTTCCTAAGGAAATAAAAGTCATATAGGCACGGGATCAATTTTATTGAAAAACTCATAGCAATTTCATCTGTACAATTGTAAATTGTGTGGTCAAGAATTTCCCAAGCTGCCTCAACTTGATGATTTCAGCAAAGACAAAAGAGTTAATTGCATGTGTACAGAAAATAATTTCAACAATCATCAATCAGCATAAGGCTGTTTACTCATCCTAATTACATCATGCACTTGCAGCATGCTGATTGTAGGTGAACATGAGTTGTTACCGTGCACACCTACGCCTGGGACTCTAGGTTGTAGTTGCAAAAAGCCAATGTGAAACTACTTTATTCTAAGACCATTGCAAAAATTGTTTTTGGTCTTTGCCTTTACTTTTAATTGTATGAATCTAGATGGTTGTCCCTCATTGTTTGAACCTCATAGAAGCTCTTCATTTATGTAGATGGACACTTATCTAAATTGTAATCCAATGTTTAAACAAACTATGGATTTATGCATGGTTTATTCATTCTAATCAACATTTTATTTTCAAACTTTTCATTAACGCGCATTACATACCACTTATATTTCATCATATGTATATCTTATTATTGGTAAATTTTGAGTTTTATTTGTTCAACACATTCATTGATAATGTACATAACATCTATGAAAGTTTGACACCAAAATTATGTGTTTCAATGCCTATATCTGTCATTTTGGTTCATTTTTTCCCGATAACTAAAACGATAACGATATATCCCCCGAAATATCCGTAAATTGGAGGCCCGATATTATCTGCACGGCCGATATTTTAATCCTTGACTGATATTCAACAAGAATCACCTGTCTGAGTATGATAATTAGGACTCTGATATCCTTCAATGATAGTGGCTTCTCCTGCTCATAGAACTCCTCATTATCAACTATTGTAAGCATGTGCCTGATCCATAAAAAAGGGAGTCAAACGATCTCAGTTAATCCTATCCCAAGCAGCCGCATATTACTCTAGCATCAAAACAGAATACATAAAACAGGAAAAGAGAATGACTAGATACTTCAAACCAATAAAAAATATCTACAAAATTCAAGCAAAATTAAACAGGGACTATTACTTGTATACAGGGCAGAATACTGCCAAAGGTAATAGCCAACCAGGTGCATCTCCTGGCAGCAGATACGCCAACTGCTCAGACAATGACAGCCATTTTTGGTTCTCATGGCACCGTTTCATAAAATTCCAAAGCACCGGAACAAGTTCAGTTCTATAAGCTAGTATAGTCATGATTCTCTCTAGAGGTAAGGTCTTGAAAGTAACATGTAGAAAAGCACAAGCGGCACCAACAGCTGACACCTCTTTATCATCCAGTCCGTGGTGTGAGCCACTGGAAAGTGAAATCCCTCCAAACAAAACATTTGTCTGCTCAAAGAATTAAACAAAATCTTGCTTAGAATTAAGAGGTAAAGACATATTTGCTTAATATAAATGTACTTCAATAGAAAATAGAAATACATAGTGCAAGATGGCTTACTAATTGCAGAAGAAAACGCGGATCTATGGCATCACATATCTGTCGTTCCAAATCATTATTCAATACTACTTCCATTACATCATCTCCCACAATCATATCATCCTCACCCAGCATGGACTCTGAAAGTCAACATATGCATGTTCTTATGTAATGCAGAATTTGATGTATGTTACACAAATTAAACAAGTGAACAGAAGATTATTTTTATATATATATAGAAATTCTCTTATGCGGACGTCCGGACGTTATTATCGCATGGACACCATGTATTTTCTACTACCCCTCCCTACTTTCGTCCTTGTTAACGATGGCATCCACACAATAATAACGTGCAGACATCCGGATGAGAGAATAACTGTATACATATATATATATATATAACAAGACATCTTGGAAAAAAAGAAACCCACAAAAAGAACAGTAAGAGAGGAATAAAGTACAACACGTGGAAGGCATACCTTCTCTGCTTTCTCTATTTGATGATTTAATTGAAGGAAGGGCCTCCAACAAGAATGTTGCAACACCAGCAAGGTCTACAGCCTGATATTATAAAGAATACAACAAAATTGAGAATCGAAGCCATCAAAAAGGTTGCATTGCCAATAAATACACATGCCTAAAGTACACATGTGTGAGTGCGCATAGGAAAATGAGAAAAAAATAAATGAACATTGTCAAAAACCTATCACTCCTAATAAGTTAGTCTTCCAAATTTCTCTTCCTTAATAAATCACAAAGTGCAACTGTCAGTAATATTGTTGAACCTAAGGATCTCCCTGATTACTGACTACCAAAATTATAGAATGCATTCCTATAACGAACCTAAATCTTATTTTAGCAAAATAACATGTTGCCCATTTCTACTTATGATTGCAGGCCAGTAATTACCATTTCAAACGAGCAGCCAGGCTGGGATAAGGCAACTCCAGAAGATTCTAATATATTTCCAAGAAGGCAGGCATAACCAGGTAGCTCAATTGAGGTATCATTGGGAAGTACATGAGCATGATTTTGCACACAGAGTGCCATCTGACGAATGTAATGCTGACTCGTCCCCTGTGTTGCAAAAACCTAAAGAAAAAAAGATTACAACAATTGTAGAATAGGAAATATTAAAACAAGAAAAAAGTGGTTCAATAGACAACTAGATCCACAACAAAAGAAGGGAGGGAGGGATTCTGCAGCACAATGAAAACATACTGAAAGACACCTACAACTCATTAGATTAGAAAACTTTAAAAGAAAAAAGTATCATTGTGGTTTTGAGCACTTATGTCAGCATGCGATGACCATACCAAGCCCTTCAAATTTACCTCTCCTAAGTATGGGAATAGCTTCCATAGAAAAGGAATCGTAAGAATTTGAGATGAAAAGCTCCAGTGTGGATCGATGTTTGGGCAGGTACATGGCTTTTGACCAATGTGAAGAATTACAGCAGCAAGACTGCGTTCCAACGAAGATACTCTGCCAATGGTAGTACGGATCTTTATACTTTCCTGCACCACAATACTCAGTTGTAGAAAATGTTCCTATTTGTGAATGCCAGTAGACTAAATGACAAATGTCCAGAAACAAGAAAACTAGAAAATGTTGGCATAATACATAAACTAGAAAGATTAAAAATAAATAAACAAATAAATCCGTTCAGTTAAATTTCCTATTTTAGTTAATAGGAAAGTGGATGGGTGATCCTTTATCATCTTTCTTATTCACTTTTATACTAGTGACCGAGATGTGACCAAACATTTCTTCATCTCCTTAATGCTTTGGTAACGAGATAGGGGGGTTGGAGGGGTAGCTTTTGGGTAAAAGCCTTTCCTGTTAAAACAAAAGCTATGAAGTATGAACAAATAGCTGGAATCAGATACATACCTTTCCTGTTAAAATAATATCTCTATACAGGGTAAAACCCTTTCTTTGCAAAAGATAGCTAACTGTCTTACAAGCCCATGGAAGCTTGGGATCTATCAATACAACTACAGCTTCTAACAGTAAAGTTGTTGACACAGTTGCCTCCTCGGGGACTACAAAAAGCTGATCCTTCAATTGATTTCTGTCCAATAAAACACTTAAGCAACTCAAAAACCATATTAATGTAAATGGCATTGAGACCAACAAAACCAAAGAACTAAAGTTCATATTCTACTTATATTGCACATGACTCCTTTACAAGTCAGCAAATCCTCTGCTATAACATTATACAGGTAAAAGGTATACCATACAATTAGAAAGTGAAAATATATAGTTTATCCCATGACTCCATGTGCTATTAGATACGAAAGAGACTTCATCACGGTATCAGTAGAACGTGCCCAGGAATGAGAATCGATATAATGACATGATTAGTGCTTTATAAAAGAATCAATGAATAAATGAGATGCTTATGATATAAATGAGCTAAGCATAACAAACCAACAAAGATTAACAAATAACACCAAATTGGTAGTCTGAATCAAAAGAATCAAATGACCAAAAAAATTAAACTGTGTGGACGCAACCAACCTGTTTTGATGAACAGCCTTAACACACAGATAGGCAAGTTGCTCCACTCTGTAATTTACCAAAGCATGGTTGGACGAATAATCCATGCCTGCAAAGAGGCTAACAATATCCCCTGTTTCATGATCAGATATTGTCAATAACACCAACAGGTCCTAAGCAGTGTGAAACAAGCAGAACCTCAAGAGGTTCTAACTGGTCTTTATTAAACTCTTAAAACCAAAATTACAATGTAATTGTACTAAAGGTTAAAAAAAATTCCTTTATTTAGCTAGTTCTTGGCAAACTATGAAACAATTCAATAGGATAAGAACTATATGAATAGCATACTTGTAGCTCCATAATTATCAAATACAGCATGGATCAAGGTTTAATGTGAAGACAGCCTAGTCATGTCCCTTTAGATCACAAGCAACTGCACGGAGTCGTGGACAGTTCAAGATCCTTAATGGAAGAATTGGCATGTTATCCTTGAGAATTGTTTGGGTAATTGGTGATTTCCAATCTAGAGAAAACTGTATAGTACCAACTAGTTGAAGGTTTCAAGTATACATTTATCATAACAAGCTACTATAAATTAGTTATATCTTTATAAACTTCTTACTATCTTAATCTTAAAATTTACAGAGCCATTAAATGAACATCTCTAAATAACTTAAAGAACAGTAATCAGCAGGACTAGTACATGCACTGCTAATATATTCATTACAGGGAGTTTCGGGGGAGAGGGATGGGTTTCAGGTTTAAGACTTAAAAATACATGAACAAGTAGAAATACCGTAATAACCATCCCTGCACTAAAATGAAAGTTCCAGAGAAGAGTCACCCACACCAATTTATTACACGAGGTTTTCTTTTAAAAGAAACAGGATTTATTAAGTGAGATATATTAATCAAAAAATTACTTGAAAAGACAGATTTTGAAAAGGAATATGATTAAAATTACCTGTATCTCTGACAAATTGCTGAAGCAGCCGGCACATCTCCACAAGGATGGAAAAATCACCAACACTTCGAGCATCAAAGAAAAAAAGTAACTGGCGGAGAAACTCTGAATCAGGACCAAAACTAAACCTGAACACACAGCGACAATTTGAACAAGGTGAAGATGCTTAAAGCAGAGCATTAACTTAATTGCCAACTACCACGACTGAAGAGGAAGTTAGCAGATAATAAGGATCCAAATCTTACCTGTCCACATTCTGGCAATGTTTCCCATATGTTCCATTGAACTGCTCTCGCACCTTAGAATGTTCAGCCGCTGCTACCTTTCTCCCTCTGAAGCATTTCTGTAGTTAGTAATTAGTCAGCACTTTACAAAACATAGATGGATAGTAAATACATTGCCAATCTAGACAACAGCTTTACTCAGGCAGTTGAGTTGGCTATCTCAAATAGAAGGAAAGTAAAAAGCACTCATTAACACCTATCAACATAAGTGGCATGGTAGAGGCATCATTTGTATATGGATATGCGGTGAAGCTGATAACTCCATGCAATATAGATCTAAATTGTGTAATAATCTGCTAATTCACCTATTTATGTGCATCAATAGATTTTATAGCTATACGTAATAATTTCACCAATAGAGCACCAAAAGGAGAGATCATATGTATTACTTTCATGCCATTAAATTTATGCCTTACAAATGTACTTAGCTTTATTTACCAGTCAAAATATAACTTGGAAAAACATTATTTTAATACTGTCCTTCAAGGATTTCCCCCAAAATCATTTATTGGGAAAAAGAAGAAAGGAAAGCGACAAAAAGGTAGAATAGCAATGGAGGAACGGTAATCTTTCTCGTCTACCTACCTTAAAAAACGAAAAGGAAAACGACTTTAAATATTTGATACTATTTCCGGCTGTCTGATTCACTTATGTGCGCTTTTCCTTTCATAGTTTATATTTTTGGAACTCTAGTTTAAGATAATTCTTATGAACATTCTAGTTCTCAAAAGATTAGACAAATTGTTTAGGAGAATGTGTTTGGAAAACGTGCTACAAAATAGAAAACTAATATGAGTTTCTCACATCTAGTTCACGTATAATTCTTCTTTTCAGTAATAAACAATTGAGGAAGATGGATTTGAACTTGGTATCTTCTCTTCACAGGATAAGTGCAACTAAAAACTGAATTACGCCTCAGACACATGTAAATCATGTATACATTTTTTCATATTATTTTTAAGATGTCTAGTGAGGGTTTACTTCTACAAATTCAACACAACACATGTTCAACATTTCACTCTTCACATTATCATCTACTCCAAACATAAGGTTGTAATGATGAAAAAAATTGAAGGTCTGCATAGAGGTCAACTCATGTTAGCTGCATTTCCCCATTAATTCATGAAGATCAACATAACGGACATTGGGACTCACAAATAGCTAAATCCAGCTATATATTAATCTGAAAAGTACGTCCCGCTCAATAAAGCATGGTACTTTAGCAGTTAAATGCATTCAGGATCAGCTAAAAACAAAGGCTAGATTAACAAACATATCAACGGCCACTTATTCTCTTGATCTTCACAAAATTTACTCATATGGCACCGAGACAATTAAAAGACATGTTCATATCCATAAACTACACATATTTCACAAACAAAAAAAACTATCATCCAATGCACAAACCATCACCAATAAGGATACCAAGAAACTCAATTTTCTGTATTTTTCAATCGCACCTACACGTAGAATGTGGCAACATAGCAACAACAAATTAGGTTAAAACTACTATCAAATTGATGCAATTTTCACCAATTCCACAGTCTTGACCTTTTTGCACTTAGAAGCTAAATCAAATCGCACAGACAGTGAATGCAGAAGTCCAAACCTGAATTTTAAGTGCAGCCGAGTTTTGCTGCCGTAGCCATAAGCGGCGGTTGCGCTCCAGCCTTGTTTGCTCCAGAAGCTTCTGTCTGTCCCTTTCCTTGGTACTCCGTCCCCCCAAATCAACTCGCTTCCTGGTCGATGAATCGCCCGAGAAGAACATCCTTCCCAATTGACTCGTCAATTTCAATTTAAGCCCAAGCGACGAGAATTGGGGTGTACAAGGCTAGGTTTAATGCTTGCGAGACTCGTTTCAGACTCTGTGAGTGTTTGATCGAGTGGAAAAGTGGCCAGAGAAACTGGAAAGAGAGAGAATTCGAGGATGTATCGTGAAAAAGGAGGAGGCTTTGTTGTTTGGTTAGCGAGAAAAAGAAAGCTCAAGAAGAAGCAGTGAATGCGCATTCGCTCGCTATTTCCCTTTCCTTTTCTTGGTTGAAGACTGGAGAATAGACGTCGACTCGGCTTGGAAATACAATTTATTTTATTTTATTTTATATGTGCCTTCAATAAATTAAATTTTATATGTGCCTTCAATAAATTAAATTTTATATGTGCCTTCAATAAATTAAAATGTCTTTAATAAATGAAAGAGCTTTGGTGAAGAAACGAGTCGGCGAAACGTTTCGCTTGTTTGTTTGTCTGCACAGTGTAGAAATAAAACAAAAGAAGTAGGAGAGAAAAATTACAATCGATGGTCTAAAGTTTGGGTAATTAAAAAAATATATATTATTTAACCAAATGAAATCAAATATTCAGTATGGTACAGTCGATAGGCACGGATAATTTGGATGAGATGCCCACTTCTAGAGTAAATTACAAAAGGATGGGAGTTTCACACATATTACCTCTCGTCTACAAATCGATGCCCTTTTTCATTAGGTTGTACATCGTTGACTTCTTCTCATTAGACAATAAGGTTTTAGTTACTTGTTGGCTACCCTCAAAATATTACATGCATTGCATACTTGATTCTATATAGTTGGTCATTGCCCTGTCTTGAAACTTGTCTTTGATGCTTTGTTTCATGGTTCAATTAATGAATCTTTGTTTTTTTTAGGCCTGGTTTTGGATTGAAACTTTCTTATTACTAATATGTATCTATGTAGGGTTAATCGTTTTATTAGTCGCGAATTTATACGATTTGCGTTTAGTCGCCGATTTTCAAAATGGTTCTCATGGTCTTTTAACTTTAGTTTCGTTTGGACAACTAGTCTCACTGCTTCTTACATCAATTTTTTCTGTTAAATGCATGGGCAAAATGGTATTTTTATATTAAAACCAAAAAATGAATAAAAATCATATCTTTAAAATAACAATAAAAGAAAATCACATAAAAACCAACCAAAAAAAAAGAAAAATCAAGTTTGGGGGAGTAGAAATCGGGATAGAGGGGGAGAGAGAGAGAGTTTAATTTTAATTTTTTAGTTTTTAAAATTTTTATTCATATTTTAATAAATTTTGATACAAAAATACCATTTTGCCCCCGCATTTAACGAAAAAGTTAACAAAATCGACGTGACCATTTGTCCAAACGAAAGTGAAGTTAAGGGACCACGGAACCATTTTGGAAATTGAGGTACTCAAATGCAAATCGGGTCTAACTTCAGGGACTAATAAAACGATTAACCCTATCTATATATCTACAGGGGTTTATATACTTGTAGTAGGGAGGAGCTACGATTTTCAAATTGTAAGAGCTTCTCTCCAATAGTAGTAGCAAATTAAACTTGTCAAATCAAACTATGAAATACCTTTTCAATAGGTGCAAAGGATATGTATGATGACTTAATTTGGATTTGCGAATTCATTTGGGTTAGGTTTTAATGAGTTCCATACATTAGTTAGACAGTTTCCCTTGTACTGATAGGTCAATTTCAAAAGCAGTTGAGTAAGGGTCTATTCGGTAACTTTTTCGGAGAATATTTTCTTATAATATTTTCAGAGAATGAAACCAAGAAAACGAATTTACATTTTCAGGATTTGAAAATGCGTATGGTAGATTAATTAGAAAACCTATTATGAAAATAAAAACAATGAAAACATGTCTAGTAGTACAATTTGAGAATAATAATATATGAGTTATTTTTCAATTGTATTTTTGCTAATTTATGTTATAAAAATATTTTTTAAAATGTATAATCTAACAAATAAAAAATTATATTGTTTTTTAAAATTATTACTATCTTTATCTCTTTTATTTTTTCTATTTTTTCAGCCGACACCCTCCTTTTCTGTTTCTTTTTTCTCCTCCTTTCTTCCTCTTCTCTCCTTTCTCTTTTCTTCCTTCCCAGGCCCCGTTCCTTGTTTTTTTCTTTCTTCCTATACCCCATTCCTTGTCCTTTTTTCTTTCTTCCTGTTCTTTCCTTTCTCTTTTCTTCTTCCTTCCCATCCAAGGCCTGATATTCTCTCTCTCTCTCTCTCTCTCTCTCTCTCTCTCCTTGGCAGTTTGTTGAGTGGATGGTGGTACTTCGATTTGGTCCAGGTGGTATTGATGGTATAGGGTCGATTAGGTTCGACTGGGTGGTGGTGCGATTAGTAGGTGGCTAGTCTGTTGTGGTGATTGTGGTTCAATTAGCCGGTATTGGTTGTTGGGTCTAGAAAGGGAGAGATAAGAGAAGGGTGAGCGAGGGGGACAGAATATTTTTGTTTTTTCATCTGATGGGGACAGAAGATTGAGCGATAGATTGACGGCAGTGAGCAGCAGCAGCAGCAGCGTGTTCTTTTTCAACCTCCCTTGTTTTGAGCGTTTCTTGTGAGAATGAAAACATATTTTTTCTATTTTCTACAAGTACACGTGAACTTGTTTTCATTTATGAAAATATTCTCAGTGTTTTCTGCTTTTGGCCTAAAGAACCGGTTCTTGCCTAATTTTTGTTCTTTGAAAATGAAAATAGCCCCTTAAAACTTAATCGAACGGCCCTAATTTTTCTGTGTGACAACAATCTATCCACTCATATTATAACACATGTATATTTAATTTTATAACTTTAAAATATAAACGTGTCGTTCACTCATACATAGCATATGACTTGTTAACACAAAAGTTTATCGTCAGTCTCTTAACATCAAAACGAAATCAGTTGAGGAAAACTTTTGTTTCGGATGGGGGGAGTTTTCTTCCAATTGAAAAATAACAGATCTATATATCTCCATAGAAACCTCAAATAAGAAATAGTTCAATCCACCTTTGGATTAAATGGGTCTAAAAGACTGTTTATTTGGTCTAAAACTAGCCCAAATGATCACACAATTAAAAGTTGAAAATATGTTGGTCTGAATTAGAAATTAATTTTAAGCCCAGCAGAAACCAGCCCAGTGTAGCCCAAGGAAACGTGCTTCAAATGGTTGTTTCCCACTTCCCAAACACAATTGACAATATCAATACGTATACAAACTTTTCAAACCCTAGCCCAGTAGATTCCAAAAGATTTGATTTGGTCTCAAAGTGGTCCAACCAATTGACAGAAGAAAAAAAAAACTGGGGGAAGAAGGTCAAATCCATTGACCAACGTGTTCATATTATAAAGCAGCAGGCAGGTAGATTGCTACTTGGCAACTTGGCCAAAGCTTATACAAGAATCAAAGAGTCAAGACTGCGCATATATTCAAACATCCATGAAGACCATGGAAGAAATAACACTTCTAAATCATCTTTGCCACAGTAACATTAATGGCAAAGTTGGTTATAGCCCCACCTGCCTCCTCCCTTCAGTGTCAAACTGAAGATTTTTTATTATTTTTATTTTCTGTAAACCCTAATTGTTAGGTGTTATTGCAACTTCACATTTAGCAATTGATTAATTTTATTAAGTGCTTCATTCTAATACATTGAGCAACATGAACACCTTATATTTCAGAACCATCTATCCATGCCTCTTTTTTTTTTTCCTGCAAAGCTGATTCACTTGCAAATTCCAAGTTGACATTTTCATTTGACTTTGTTTTTCAATTTGAGAGGGGGTTTGGTGTGGTAAAATTAAAACTCTGGTTTTGACTTCCTAGGTAAAACATAGGTCAGATGGGGAACTTAGGTTGTCAACTCTAAAGTGAAATCATTACTGTTGAAATTGAAGTTTTTTTTAGGACTTTTTCTATTGAGATGGGTGATAGTATACTAAACTCACACACACTAATCAAACGAATAATACAAAACGAACCCAAGACCTTATATGAGGGAGTAAATACTCTAAACCACTACACACTACACTAGCGGGTCCTTTGTTGAGGGAGGCTAAACTTTTTGCCTTAGATTTTTTTTTCCCCATTTTTATAACAATAATTATGGATAGAGCTAGGTCTTTTTTTCCTTTAAAAAAAACTCAAACTTTTGATCCCTTATAAAAAATAATAATAATAATAAATAGATCACTTAAATTGCTTTACTAATTACTATATTTTATATTAATGCGAAGCAGAGTGCCTTGTAGCATTCACATTTTGGTGGCTTCTGGTCCAGTTATTCAAAGCTATGTATTGTTCAAGGGGGTTTTTTTAAATTAAAAAAATGCCTGGGAATTGCAGGGACTATATGAAGGTTTAATTCAACACAATGAATCGATGCTGTTGGGCTTTATCCAACCAAATGTCTCTAGCTAGTACTAAATTACTAATATATTAATACCAAAGGATATAGATATATGGGACAATAAGTGTGTGACAAGTTCTTTGCTTTCACCTTTGGAGAGAATGTGGAGCTGAAACTCAAAAATAATGTGCTTAATTAGTGACTTTATCTTTGTTTTTTGTGTTTAATTTACGAAAAGGGCTTAGCTTTAAGTCCTTGGCTCCTTGCTCAAGCTTTTGTACTGTTATTCCTTTGCTTTTTTCTTGCTTTTTCCCAGTCATCTTTCTCTATTCTCATGGAAAAGAGTTAAATATGAAGAATACCCCAAAAGGAATGCATATGGCAATATGATTGATTGCAAATTTTGATAAGGTTACTTTTACTTTTTAGGGAAGAAAACTTTGTTTTTTTTATGTTATAGTTTTGTTTGATACAACAATTAAGTACTTCTTCAGTGCGTCTGACGCATTGCATCAGACTCTAATAACAATCACAGGAAATTGATCAGACATCCATTTATCTCGCCTCCTTGTAAGGACAAAATTCAACACGGAAAGTTTTTATTGATCTTTCAACCAAACTATTTATGTGTTGAATGAAATTACGTGCATAATTCTTCAAAAAGCGATTATTAGTGTCATTACAATCATTTGTTAACTTCATCAAATTGACTTTCCTTATATGTATGATGATGGCACCCACATGATTTACCGACCTCAAATAGGTTAAACCGTAATCAATCACAAATGGACTATCTTGGTCTAATTTTCGGACATGACAATGGAGTTTACTCGCTTGGCCGTACTAATTTCCTAACATTATTGAAAATGAGAGACTCAGTGGGCTTTGTTAAATAAATCATTATGAAGCCAGATGCTACTTTCTTAGTGGGTAGTGTAAAGCCAAGAAAAAAGAAGCTTATAATCATGGAATAATGGGTAATTAACTAATATTTTTTGGGAAGCAATACAAGCTATTGAAAATTTCCAAAAGTAGGGGAAAAAAAAAGATACCTCAAAGAGAAGTCGTTTTACAAGGAGGACTTGAGGACTTTGATCTTGAGAGGTGCCATTGAATCTGGTCTAAATTTTTCATCAATATCTGTAGTCCAAGTCTTATCACACGTGTCTTGACATATATTCATGTTCCATAAAACACATCGCAATCTTAAGCCATTCTCTTCCCTTTCCTTTTCGCTTGCACTGTAGTTACAAAACCATTACCATAAAATTCCATGTCGTCATTATCCTCGTCATTTTCGTCGTCACCGTTCTTCTCATAATTCTATCATAAACCCTGTGCCTTTTTCGCCTGTTGAAGTCTAACCACTGTACTTCTTGATACTTGTTCATGAACTTCATGAATTGTCTCACGGCCTCAAAGATTATACACCATATGGTATTGGCAGCTAGCTATTATTTTCAAAGAAGTAGCTAGGTTCTGTACGCATGAGTTTTTGTATGTGCCAGTTAACAACATCATTCATGTGAACACGACAGAACAAAGAAATTCCGTGAACACGTGACGCAGAGTGACAATAAATGACTAAAACCTTAGCCTAGAACATGAAACTCTGGAATCCACTATAAAGATATAAGGAAACCTCAAGGTTTATTTGATAAACTAGAATAACAAAACTTAACCTTAGCCACAGGTAAAATATGTTTACATACTCCTAGAAAACCTATGAATAACAAATGAATTAAAATATGAAAATAACCAAGTTTCCAAAAACTGTAAAAACTAGATTTTGGGCTACTAAACGATCTCGGATGCCGAAAAAGCCAATTCATCATGGCAAAGCAATAGGTTTACTCGTAATGCCGTTCTCTTCGAATCGACGGGTCATGGGCCCGATTCAAAGCTCGGAGCCCAAATCTGTAGTTACCTGATTTGCCCTTGTGCGCACATCTCTCCAACTCCTCTTCGATTGCTTCCGCCATCTGTTCTACATCAACACGTCAAAGGCAAAGGCAAAACCAAACCCTAACAATAGGGTAAGGCACGACAAAGGCAAAGGCAGACCCAAACTCTAAAAATAGGTAAAGAAGAACACAGAAACCTTGTCAACATGGCAAAACCAAACCCTAAACATAGGGTAAGGCAAATGCAAGGTAAAGGGCACGGCCATAGCAACAACAATGACAATGACCACAACAACGGAAAGCGAAGGAAGCAAAGGAAAGGGCGGCATCAGCTTCAATGGCGGCAACATCGGCAATGACAAATTCTTCCATATCAACTTTAGCTAATTCACGCAAACACAACTTCTCTTCACTCCCCCTCTCCCCATGAAGATAAGGGGTCGTCGACATTAAGAAATATGCAATATCTTCATGGGAAAGAGAAACATATCATTTTCACTCCCCCTCCCCCTTCAAAGATGAGAGGAGGAGAGCACTTAAATTGCAAGGAGAATGCAAGCACATGTCACAAGAAAACCAAGGCTCTTATACCATGTCGAACAAAGTATATGAGAATTCTCAGATGTATTCAGATATGTATTCTTCTCAAATATTGAGGTATTTATAAAGAAATACAAAGATGTCTTAACCCTAAATACAATAGGAAATAAATCTCAATTGCAATAGGACTAAACAAATGACTAAGTAACCAAAAACCTAACTAAAGACTTGCCAATATAATTGTCGTATGTTGGAAAACACGTCATTCCCATAACCTTACTGGCAAGTTTACTAATCTGTAATGGGAATCAAAATAAGGAGTTGAATTCAGATTGTGCTTTTTACTTTGCATAAAGGAATTGAAAAGCAAGTAGAGCCCACATAAAATCAGGAATTCAACTCCTAATTTTGGAGGAATTGGACTCTTAGGTGGGAGGTGATATTCTAATTCTTGGAAAACTAGCCCATCATGAGAATTTATCAGACAACTTATAAGGAATTGATACAATTCCCACCCTGACTCAACATAGTTTAGTAAACAACTTTAACGGGAATCCGGAATCCAACTCCTTCTCAATTCAATTCCTCCTAACCCGATTACGAATTAGTAAACATGTCATACAAGTTATTCATCAATGTTTTCCTCTTAGCTGAATTCCAAAGTCATACAAGTTATTCACACAATTTTGCGCTTAATTTGGAAGAAATGTCGTATGTTGGAAAACACGTCATTCTCATAACCTTACTGGCATGTTTACTAATCTATAGGGGTGGGCGCGGTCCGGTTTGGTCTAGTTTCCATCCTAAACTGGAACTAGAATCGGTACTATTCAACGGGTTTGGTTTGGTCTGGTTTTAGAGAAAAAAAATATGAAATCGACAGATCTTGTTTGAACTGATTTCGGTCCGGTTTGAACCAATTTCGGTATGGTTTGAACCGATTTCGGTCCGGTTTATGATTTTTTCGATTTTGGACCGGATTATTAGTATTGTTATAAATGATTATTTTTATACAAATTCCAACTAAAAATTTATTTTTTGTCCTTGAAAATTTACAAATGATCCAATTTCATATAAAGAGATATATTGGGCCTAGAAAATATAGATGTTTTGAAGTTGGACTTGGGGAAATATTAGTTATGAGATTAAAAATGTATCAATGGATTTAAATAATTTGTAAAAAAAAAATACACACCCAGTCTGGTTTGGTAAGGTATGAAACCATAACCGGAACCAATTTGAATAGGCCCAGTCCGATTCAGTGTCGTTTTCTTGATTTTTTTAGTCAACCAATTTTTTTCCGGTTTCTTCCATCTGGTCCGGCTCGGTGTTTTGGTTTTTCGGTTTCGATACCCACCCCTACTAATTTGTAATGGGAATCAAAATATGGAGTTGAATTCAAACTGTGCTATTTACTTCACATAAAGGAATTGAAAAACAAACAAAGCCCACATAAAATTAGAAATTCAACTCCAAATTTTGGAGGAGTTGAACTCTTAGATGAGATGTGATATTCTAATTTTTAGAAAATAAGGAATCGTTTCTGTAATGCGAATATAACAGGCAATTTGATTAAGGTCAACGGACTGATTAATCAAATCGTTTCCTCCTCCTCCTGCAATCGCCTTCAAAGGATGTCTTTGTAGCATGAAGTAATTGGGTGATTGATATATATTTAATTTATTAAATGAATCACTTTGAATGTACACATGGGTCAATCTGCCACATGAAAACGTAACTTTGGACGGTGAACTAATCCATATCATCGTATCTTACTGTTGGGATTCTCCTCTAACCTGAAGATTTTAGCAAAATTGACATTTATATTGGCAGACTAGCTAAGATAACAACAAACAGTCCATAATTGCATACGTGCACCAATCACAGATTGACACCACTAATTCTACAAGTATTGCTTTACGCTTCCCCACATACATGTGTGAGCATTTGCGATTGTTAGCTTATAGGTTTAAGTATATAGCTAACACGAATCAAACACAAGCATTGGATGGCCGGCTTGAGTGATCCGTGGCTAAAGACCCATCTTGATCGAGTCTTTCCTATGAAAGGTCACCAGCCCTAAAGCGGGTTTTTACTAATGATTTTCACTCGTCGTTTTTTAAAACATCACCACAATTTTTATATAAAGGGTCGTCTATTGGATGTCGTAGTTTAACATAATTGTAATAGCATGAATATGGCCAAAAACAGTGTCAAAACATGTGTCGTTGACCAAAACACATAAGAAACCTTAGCATTAATTGGGTGTCGTAGTTTAACATAATTGTAATAGCGTGGATATGACCAAGAACATGTGTCAAAACATTTGTTGGTGACCAAAACACATAAGAAACTTTAGCATCAGTTATTGGCGTGCACCGATTATAATTAACAGTTATTGTATACATGCATAAATAATTAACAATTAACGATTAACAGTTGATGATTGTAAACCTCGTATTACTCTTTAACAATATAAACTTCATATTCATCAATGGTTTAAAATTGGCATCTTTCCGGACCACATAAATAAGCTATGTGGTATCGGATCTCCTCCGTCGGTCACCACCAGTGTGAACTCTAACTAAGAAAGATCAATGGAGGCATTGAACAATCAAATCAAGCATAACACCAGTCTTTTTTCTTATTTTAAATCAATGATTTGATAGAGCACTTTTTTTTGCCTAGTGGGGCAACAACACGCTTGTCCAAAAATAATGCTGTTGTTAATCAGTGCGAAAAGCAATCAAGCCATCTAATTATATGTATAGTTTAATTAAAATTGTCTAATTTGTAGTTAGAGACCAACATAGTTACGCATACTACCAAAAATAGCAGAGACTCTGGGGAACACGAGGACACAACTTTAGTATTGGAGCCCAAGCTTTTTTTAACCTTGAAAAAGGGTTAAAAAAGGCAAGGCGTGCATCTAAGAGATGAGACACTGGTCATCATCTTTTTTTTCTTGTTTTTCTTGGTCTCTTTGGCGGCTTTCTTTAGCTTCATTCTACCACGTCATAAGGAATAGAATCAATAAGTCCAAAATATATAAATATAATTAAGATATAGTGCTACATTTTCCTTATATATGAATTAATATAGCTCGATTGTGAGCTGAGAAGTGAGTTTCTCACACACACTACCAATGTCATAAAGGTTCAAATTTGAAATCATCGGTCTGCACGGCTATACCTGTCGGCATTTATATGTTTTTTAAAAAAATTATTAATTCATCTTGTGTTTGGAATCCATTGGTTCAAACCCAAGTGTGGAACAAGTTTCACGGATAATATTTCTTATTATTGCTACCAAACAAGACATAAGTCAGCTTGGTCTACCTCAGGACCCTCCTCACACACTCTCTCAATTGGCCAAAGCCATGCACTAATTAATCAAAATCTAAAAAAGTAGTCAAATTAGTTCGTTAAAATATAGGATATGGCTCACCAGCTCAAAGACCTTTCCGTTGCAGGCTGACTCAAACAATCTGGAGGGGGAAAACAATGGGAACAAAAAAAAATACTCGGCATGAAAATGAGGACATTAAGGTTGGGCTATGTAGGGCTGGGGTTGGCATAAAGGCACCACTGCAAGAGGCAGAGCCGCAGAGCCATCCATTTGAGCACAAATGTAAGAAACTTGTAAGATCATAAGGTCAATCTGGGCATGCCATAGCCCCTCACCTTCCCCCCCAAAGTAAACCGTTATCAAGTGGAAGTTAGTGGTGTATGATTGGTCTTGTCTGAGAATGAAGTCTACCATGTTCAAAGTTTAATTTCAGATTGGATTGATTGGACATATTGCCAAATAGAGAGTTACATATCCTGTTCTTTCATGGACTCAAGCTCTATATTTGCGATTTTCCTACGATGCGTATCGTATACGAACAAGTTATAGATAATTATAACATGACGGTTTCACATTTCCCTATTATTTAGTGTATCGATTAATCATCCTTACTTTTATCTCCTACTTAATTTCCTTTAAAGGATAAAGATTATATGCAAGGATACAGAGCTCATGCAAAAGTTGAGATTAATTTGCAAAGATGGTTGGTGTAAGATTATAACCTAGACCTAGTTTTTGTTTTTTGGGTTTCTTTTGACAATACTACAAGCGTGTGCAACGATGTAAAGATACAATGGATTGGTTCATTTTTTTTTCATGGCACACCTTTTTATCTCTTTAAATTATATTCAACTAATTACATATATACCCTCGTCAAACAATCATTAAAATTTGTATATATACCTAACACATGTATGTAATGTATACTTGTTGTGAAGAAAAATACATACGCATGCCTCTCATGGCCTCAAATTCTCAAAGAGGTCAAAACTAAGGTGGGAAGAAAAAAGGTTCCAAAACTAAGTTTGGGTCAAAGACGCTTCACATAGAGAAGAAAAAAAGAGATACTTATAAATGACTAAATTAAACAAATTCGTAGATTAAACTGAGAGAGAGAGAGAGAGAGAGAGAGAGAGAGAGAGAGAGAGAGAGAGAGAGAGAGAGAGAGAGAGAGAGAGAGAGAGAGAGAAGAGGGAAGAAGAAGAACACCGGCCAATGGAAAATTGTCAACCAACCACATAAGCCCTTAAAACCCGGCTTAACTTTTGACAAAACACACCAAGATACTATGGATGGTGTTCAGTCTGTCACTCTCATCATCAATCTCCTTTTCTTTTTTTCTGGTCTTTTTATTGATCGATTAGTTTGATTATTGATGTTGAGCATATGCTTGGAGGACTGTGAGGGATGAAAACAAAATTCTAAAAGTTCTGAGAGAAGAATTCAATGGAGTTAGTTTGATGTGATGAGGATGGGAGCGTCCTTTAGAATATTATATACGCTGTTCTGTGGGAACAGGATAAAGTAGATTAGAAAGAACGAAGTGACACATCCTCCTTTCATGGCTGCATCGTTAGTACAAAAATGGCTGCATCGTTAGTACAAAACCTAGACCAGATGCAGCTTTTGTTGCTTAGTTGTTGTACATGGTTCCTAAGGTTTTGTATCAGAACCTTTCCTTATTCACATGTCATACTGAAACTTTATCGATACCATATCGACAATAAAAAACGGACGTTACATTCAAAGAAGAACTGAAGTATCTGATTCTTATATTTATATATATATATATTGGGATAAAATTTGTAGACTTGAACCAGTTTCCAGCTTCCTACCTACTAACAAATTAATAATTACTGCTTTAAAGGGACAAATTGTGACACATGTTTATGCAAAAAAGAAATTGAAAAAACGATTGAAACAAGAGATGAGTTGAGCCATCAAGTTAAAGGTGAGGTTTATGCACAGTAGCAAGAAAAGTATGTGACTCGATAGGTCACAATCATGTTTTATACTTTCCATGCATTTAATTGCAAATTCAAAATTGGAGTGAAAGAGAAACTAAACTGGAATTTTGTGCCCAATTCTGAAATAGACCCGCAATTGCTGCTGGGTTCTGTTCTGTGATGGCAGCAGTTTTTAAGTCCCAGAAGAAAAAAATTTGGTGGTGGTGGTGGTGGTGATGGTGGTGGGACACGTGTCAAAGATCTGAGTCCCTAGTTTTCTTTTCTTGTTCTGCTTTTCTCCCCTTGGTTTCCTTTAGGGGAGTAGGAGCTGTGATTCTTAGAGTCCATAACATACCCCTATAGGCCCCAGCTTTTGAAGAAAAACCCTTTCTCACACTATATATATACTGCTACAGTCTACAGGCCTTTTTATATATGATTATATTCTGATGATGATACGCAAAACTATTTTTTAACCAAAGGAACAATTCAAGAACAAAATTATTAACTCTCGCTTTAGTAATCTTTATGTTTTGTAGGGGGAAAAGGTCCAAATAGGAGTTGTTCTGCACAGTAAAAGATTGTTTTTCACCCTGCCTCTCTCATGTTGAGTGACCCAGATAATGATTGTGATTTCCACATTGAGCATTTCGTTGTCTAGGAAAAAGTGTTGAAGATGTTATCCGATCGTATCTTTCTATGATGTGCCTTTTAATTCAAGGTGTATTTTCACCGTCATCCTCAACACTTGATATGTGTTCATATGCATAACCATAGTTAACTTTTGCTTTGTATTTATGAAACCATGGTTATGCCTATGGACATGTGTCAAGTGTTGAATGGTGGTGATGGTACACCTTGAGTTAAAGTGGGTGAGCAAAAATACTCCCAAAAAGTTGACACCATGTTTTGGGGATGGCAATTTGGATTATTGGGAAGTTCATTTCTACACTCTTTATCTTTTGCAAAGATGTCTTGAAGACTAAGTCATGCATATATTAATGATTTATAGCGATTAATATATTACGTGTCTTATTTGCATCAATAAATTACTCGTTCGTATATGGATAATTGTTTCAAACGCTTCTCTATCCTTTAACTAACTTGATAACAAATACGTTTGTACTATAAGATAAACAAAATGAACACTAGGGTTCTACAAATTTTTATACAAGGATCAAGTTGTTGAATCAGAACAATGAATAAAATTGTCTTTCTTTTCTTCTCTTTTTTCTTATATTGGAGAGGGCATAAGGAATGCCATGATTGGTTTTGTAGAATTAGAGATATGTTCCTTTCTCACTACAAAAGCTACTTGATCGATCGATATGTGTTTTAATTTGGAGAGTGGATATAAACGTATGTCCCTAGCATTGCTAT
Source organism: Prunus padus (assembly GCA_024362665.1). Taxonomy (NCBI): domain Eukaryota; kingdom Viridiplantae; phylum Streptophyta; class Magnoliopsida; order Rosales; family Rosaceae; genus Prunus; species Prunus padus. The sequence goes on from JANFAM010000016.1 coordinate 7,984,821, forward strand.
AGGCCTCATCATATCAATTTAACTATAGCTATTAGGCACTTACACCTTATTCATAACTTATAAGGCGACATTGCCATATGTGCTCTGTAGGCCTCCACCATCTCCATTTTTTCTCTTTAATTTTACTATATGTAGCAGATTCCTGGATAAAACTTCATTAATTTAATATATAAAAATATTAATATATCACTACTAGAAAACTTCTTTATAAGTCACGAATACACCCGTGGCCTATATTCCTATTTGCCTTCTAGAAGTGCCTCCGAGTCCTAATTGAATCATAACCAGGAGGGGGCTAGTCCCACCAAATATATATAAAAACCTCATGGATGGAATGTGATCATATATAGTTCATGTGACCCCAATTCCTCTTCTTTTTCTTTATTTTATACTTTATATTTTGTTGTATAGCTTTTTCATATTCCGGCTGGTTCCCTTTCTCTGCTTTAGTAATGCACCCCATGGCCATGGCAATTTGATACTCATTGGTTTAAATTACCTAAAAACTTGAAAACACAGACATGGTGTCCGACCAAAATGAGGACAAAGTTTGAAGAACAGAAAAGATGTCCCCTGCTGTATCTAAAAGAGACAAAGACGGAATTGGATACCGAGTGAAGAGGAATGAAAAAACCTTAAATAAGCAAGGTGCATGCATTGGCCCTAGCACGTGTTGATCATGCCATGAAATATTTCACCCTATTTTTATATATCAACATTTCATATAAGACAGAGATTGTGTCCATGGATTACTTTTATAAATATATCGATCGAAGTGCATGTTTGTGTGTATGTATGTTTCTCATGATGATATCATTGATATATGATCCAATTTTCCTTTTTCTTTACCTGTTTTTCTTTTTATTATCTTCAAAGATCCCCCTCCAACTATGCTTCAATGCACAGGTTTGATGGTGTCAAAAGACATACGTAATGTAACTTTAAGGTTAACAGATGGCCAATATTTTACGATGAAATTAAGGAATTTGTAGCTTAAATGGTAATTAAGAGTATTTATTCATATATTCAGAGTTCTTTATTTGATTTTCTTCTCGAGCTAAGAAACAATTGATGGCAAAAATCCACCACCATAACTAGTAATCCTATAACACCTTGCAGAGATAGAGAATCAACCTCTAATGGAACTTAAGGAGATATTTGTGGTGGTGTTTGCTACATAAAATAAGCCTCCAGTGGAATATTGAAACAATGATAAAAGGTGCAAAAACACAATAAGAAGATAAGAACTTGGGAGCTCTATGAATTGTTAATTATACGACAGTATTTCTTTTTTGGAAATATTTTTGCTTACAACTTTAACTCAAGGTGTAACCTCACCACTATTATCAACACTTGACACGTGTCCATATGCATAATTGTAGTTAACTTTTGCTTTATATTTATGGAACCATGGTTATACTTATGGGCACGTGTCAAGTGTTGAGAATAGTGATGAGGGTACATTGGATTAAAGTGGTGAGCAAAATGCTTCCATTACTTGCAACATCGTCTAACATTGAGAATACATAAGATGTACAACTAGATCAAGAGCTAGTTGATTAACGAGCCAATTCTTTCGTAGCGAGAATAAAGATACATTAATTAGATTAGACTAAAACCTTCTCAATTAATTGAAAGTATACCGGAATCAAGGAGTACATCTACTTAATTACGTTTCATATTAATTATCACAAGAACATTGTCAACTTTCGAGCAACTTTATAACCAATGTGCAATGATATTTGATGGCCATCTACTGTGCTTTAATTTAAGTGGGATAAGAATTAAATACAAGGAATTAAGTAAAGTTTTAGCCTTTTTGGTAGGTAATCGAAGCATTTATTTGGATGAACTATTAATTATCAGCCTTCTCAAATGGGTAAGAGGATCCCTCCTACAAAAAATTAAAACCAATTAAAAGTATAACTTAATTAATCTCTCTTTCTAATGATTTGTCTATACCTAAAGTGATGTTTGGTTTAAAAAAAAAAAACCCTAGCCTCCTCTCTCCCAAAAACCCCTATACAAACTATACATTCCATCCTCTCTTCCTCCCCTCTCCCCTTCTCCCTTTCTCCACCCATCATAGGCGGATGTGTTCGGCGTCGGATCTTCACCTGCGTTGGATCTCCACCACCATCATTTTGCGGTTCTTCATATTTGGAATAAGTTGCAAAGACTCTTTGAGTTTTCTGTGTAATTTTCACCTATCCTTTTGTGAGAGTTTTTCATCTCTCCTTTGTGAGAGCTTTCTACCTCTCATTTGTGAGAGTTTTATTTGTTTTGTAATGGCTTGGTTTCTTCAAACTTTATCTATTTTTGGTTGTTCTGAGTTTTTACTCTTAGTTGGGATGCCTATGCCAGTTTCTTCGATCCTGCTTGATCGTTAGTTGAGTAGACCTAGATTTTTTTAATTTTGATGTTAAACTGCTCTGTTATTGTAATAGCCCTTTGTGGCTAGTGGTTTTTTGACTAAATTATGAATGCAATTCCAGAATTTCTCAACCAAAAAAAAACCTCTCTTTCTATACAATGTAAATGATGATGTGATTAAAAAAAAATTAGTGCATGATAATACAAGATTATTGGTCCAAATCTCATTTTGTGGTGAATCAAAGCCGACCTATTAGACGTGTGGGGACAGATCTCAGACAATTAATTTGTGCTGAAATAATTTATCTTGAAGTTAATATGTGTAAAGAAAGGAATTTTATTTAGAAGAAGATAATATTATTATAGATAGAAGTCTACCAAGCTACAGTAAAAGATAAAATTTCGCATTCACTGCGAAAGAGAAAGAGGGCGGTGAGCAGTCAAATGCTACCTTCTCATCACTCAACAGAGCTTAGGTTGGGGTTTGTGACTATTTATTAGTAGCCTATACGATTATGAGGTTGCTTGCTTCAACTAGCCATCGGCGGGAGAAACACTTACATGAAACAGGCTATCTTGATAAATCACGGCATGTTATGTGTGATAATTTTTTTATGTGGCTGTCTGTGATTAGCCGAGAATAGCAAAACAATGCTATTCTCATTTCATACAAGTTTTTCTACACCAATAGGGAAAATAAATAATAATAAAATAACGTAATTTTTTTCTTTAATTGTCAATCCATGCAAAATTAAAACAAAAAAACAAAACAAAAACTTGTAATTACAACAAATAATTGAAGTAAATTGATCGCTGTCACTTATTTACTCAAAATAATCGATGCCAAAAAAAGGGTGTTATTTATTCTTATTTTTTATACAACCGATACTAGGGAGGCAGGAATCGAACTTAGGGCCTGAAATATAGAAACGTTTTATGTTATTTTCTGTTTGGCAATGGGGTTAGATAGGTAGTCCACTATATCTGATGGGGACAAAGGTAATAGGACCACACAAAAGAATTCTCAATAGTTAGTTGTCTCTAAGCTCTTCACTTGGCGGGCTTAAAACTTTTTAGATTGAACATGTCAAATGCATATAATTTGCTCCTTGCATGGGACCCACCCCCAAAAAAGAATCCTCCACTGGTGTCGCGTAAAGAAAAAGTGTAGCCAATATATACATAGAGAAAGTATATTTGTAATTCTTTTGATCATGTGGTCCTAAATTATGCTTTTCCTTGTGATTCTGTAGTGAGAAATTCTGATTTGTATGAGGTTTCTGGCATCTAATTAGCAAGCAATTCAACTAATTAATTAGAGTATCCTGTTGTTCCAAAAGAATAAGAACAGGAATAGAAGAAAAAACAAAGTATGAGAAAAAAAATCGTTGGATTAAAAAAAAAGAAGAAAAAAACGGCAAGCATGCTTCGAGAATGAGAAAACCATTTTCTAAACTCATATATGCAAAGCACAAATAGAGAGAGGGAGGTAAAGTCAAAAGGTCAAACTTCAAAGCCTCTTTCTAACTATAAATAATTACTTTAACAAGCTTAACTTAAGTGTGTGTTAATTACTTTAATTAATCTATAGTTAATTAGAGACTACAAAACAAGTCCCCATTGCGGCTTTGCTCTCCTCTCTATATCTCTATCGTCCATCCTCCTCCTCCTCTCTCTCTCTCTCTCTCTCTCTCTCTCTCTCTCTCTCTCTCTCTCTCTCTCTCTCTCTCTCTCTCTCATCTCACATGCTTAACCTTAATATTTTTCTCCATTTCCAAACCCATCATGCATCTATAAAAGCAAACCCTCTCTTTATCTTTCCCGTACATCCATCCAACTCTCTCTGTCTTTTCCTTCGCTTCCCTTCTCTCTTCTCTCTCTCTCTCTCTCTCTCTCTCTCTCTAATAATCTCCAAGAGCAACCAAAACAAGCAAAAGAGCAACCAAAACAAGCAAAGAAAGCAAGCAAACCCTTTTTGCTTCAATCAACAAGTGTGTCCATTTACAGGAACTATATATAGGAGAGAGAGAAATAGATATGGATGCTGTTAAAGGAGAAGGAAGAGGCTGCAACAACTCAGCCACCATTGAAAATGATATTCATGAGGAAGCTGAGGACCAGATGGACCTGAGAAGAGGGCCTTGGACTCTTGAAGAAGACCTTGCTCTCATGAATTACATTGCTAACCATGGCGAAGGTCGCTGGAACTCCCTCGCTCGCTGTGCAGGTAACTTTATGTTCCATGGCTTTTTCTTTTTCACAACGTGATGATCAATTTGGTCTTATTGGGGCACGTTTTTTCTGCCTTTTCTTTGCTTCATTGAGATGGTTTTTTTTTTTTGGCCTTAAAATGAAAATTCCGTGTGAAGGAGTGAAACATCCATGGCCACCATATAATTTGTGAGCTGTGGTTGGAAATCTCTATGCTTCTTCTTTCTATTTTCTATATTTCTTCCTTATTGGGTCCTATGACAAGGATTAGATAGAGTGGGAAAAGCTTCACTTTCTCGAAAAAGAAAAATTAGTGCGTAAAAATAAAATAAATTTGTGAGCTGAGCATATGCTAAGATTGATGATGATGTGAACTGTGTCTTCCATGATCATGATGATTGTTCTTTAGCCTTATCCCAGATACTAAAAAAAAACCTATATTTTAGTGAAGCCAATTATCATAAAGTATATATGGGAATGACTGTATGAGAAAATTAAAGCACACAAATAATAAAGTCCTAGTGTTTGTTCTTAAACAACTTTATTATTACTTACAAATTATTGAACTTTTGCAACCAACCCAGGTCTGAAAAGAACTGGAAAGAGCTGCCGATTACGATGGCTCAACTATCTCCGGCCCGACGTCCGACGTGGCAACATCACCCTCGAAGAGCAGCTTCTGATTCTTGAGCTTCATTCTCGCTGGGGTAACAGGTAATTATAATTATCCAAATTAAACACCGTCAATCAGAATCATTATATTACGATAAATTCTAATCTATATCTATATATGGATTTTCTGCCCTTTATTTGTTGTTTTCTTGAATTAACCTTAAAAAGTAAAAACTAAAAAGCATCATGTTCGTTTTTGCGGCAATCACAGATGGTCAAAAATTGCACAACACTTGCCAGGAAGGACTGACAATGAGATAAAAAACTATTGGAGGACCCGTGTCCAAAAGCACGCCAAGCAACTCAAATGTGATGTCAACAGCAAGCAGTTTAAGGACACCATGAGGTACCTCTGGATGCCTAGGCTGGTCGAAAGAATTCAAGCCGCGGCCGCAGCCTCATCCACAGCCACTAATTCCTCCATCACCACCGCCACGGCCACCGCCACAGGGGTCACCTCTCACCACTTCAACAACAACAACACCACCTTCCAATCTTCTTCAGGACATATGTTGTTACAACCAAGCCACCAGCACTTTGGTGCATCGTCACATTCACATGTCACACCAAGTTACACCCCGGACAACTCTAGTACGGCGGCCTCATCGGACTCGTTCGGGACTCAAGTGTCTCCGGTTTCCGACCTGACGGATTATTACACTCCCACTACTACTGCTACTACTACTATCTCGGTTAACAATAACCCTACCCCGGATAATTATTTCGTCCAAGCCAATCAACAAGTTGGTAGCTATGACCAGTACTTCAATCCAGGGTTGGGATTGGAACATTTCCAAGGCATGGAGCAACAAGACAATTATCAGTGGGGCGTGGACGGTGGGGACATATCGGACAATTTGTGGAATGCTGAGGACATGTGGTTCTTACAACAGCAGCTCAGCAACATTTGATGATCGGACGTGTACTGGAATTATATTACAAAAGGGGGTGAAAGTGATATACATTCATTGTAGAGATCAAAACCAACAAAAGAAGTAATGAAATTCTATTTTGGGAATTAGAAAGAAAACCCATGATAAAAAATAGAATTAATAATATTCTAGATCTAATTGTGGATTAATTTTGGGTTTGTGTTTTCTTTCCTTTATTTTTGAGTGAGGAAATTTGTAATTTGAGATTTAATTTAATTTTTAAAATTTCATCTTCTCTCTCTCTTTTCTTCTTCTCCTAATCTCATAATTCTTTGAAATTGATGACATTGAAATGATTCTTTATCCTTTTCTTCCCTTTAACCAGTGATTGCATTATAGAAGCATGTCCTTATTAAACTGTTAATTATATATATGAAATTAATTAACTAGTGCAATACTTTTGAAAGCCTTGTCCATGGGGCCTGAACCTGGTTCAAGTCCCCTCAAGTTTCTAGATTGCAAAAAGGTAATTCGCAATGATTTTCTATACGTGTTCTTGTGGGATTTGTGGACTTGTAACTTTAAGCTAGCCATTAAGGACAACTTTCCACAACTTAAATACTAAAAAAGTTTGAGCTTTATCTTGTTTTAAAGCCATTAACCCCACCCAACCCAACCCAAACGTACGTTTCCAAAGCTTCATTTCTTTTTTGTTTACCCTCGTACGGACACGACACGGTGCTTAATTAGAACCCATTTAGCAAGACAAATCACAGATGGTGGGTGACGTGTACCCATATAATCCAAATCTTTAGATGGGTAATCTTGTGTCTTAGCTTTTGTCAAGTTTTTTACCTTCTAGCTTCTATAATTAGGGTTTGTTTCATATATTAGTTTTAAACTCGTTTTGAGATGCAAATGACCCACTAGTGTAATTATTTGGAACAAATGTTTTCTGATCTCAAGAAATGTCATGATTTCGAATCCTAACATATGAACAAACTCATTTTGAGATAATTTAAATAGTTCCTTTCATCATCGATGAATAATAATTTGTATTGTTTAAAACGAAAAATAAATCGCAATTTGAGGGATAAAAATATGTAGGTCGGCACGTGCAAAGGTGATAACAAATTTGAAATAAAACGTGATGGATTGGAATGGTAGACTACATAGAGAGAGAGACAAGGAGAGGGGTATGGCGGCGGGGAATCTTTGTAGGCCGCGTGCGGCGTGCCCATAAGAGAAGCCACCACAGTGGTCCCAGTGAGGGAAGTCTTGAGGTATTTCCACGTGTAACATATGTACGGTGCTCTTATTGCTTGGCGAATAGCTAGGCTTCCTGGACAGAAGCACTGACAGCCGCAACCCTTGAACCTGCCCCTACGTATGACATATACGTACACATTTCGTGTATGTATATCTTGATACCATCTACTACCTGTATATCCTAAAGCCAGGTTGGTGAGTGGGATTGAATTGAACTATTTCAATTAAAATAAACAAGAAGCCGGACTATAATTCGGTGTGTTTGGACCGAATTTATTACAAATCTCACTTAGACGGATGAAATTAACAACAACATATTTAAACTCGACTCAAATCCAATCCAAACCGAACCATCAATAAAGATACTAACTAAATGCTGGGACTAAGTTGGATTGAATGTACAACTGGACTCCACAATCAGAAATGGTGTTGAAGACTTATCTTTCCGCCACGTTGATTTTCAATTTTCAAACTTTTCATTCAATGCAAAGCTTCTTCTATGAGTGGGTCCCGCCATCTCCCTGCCCTTTCGAGAGTAGACCATCTCCTACATAACGACTTCTGAGTCAAGAAGTGGGACCAATTGTGGCCCATGGTGGAACCCTAAGAGGATCGAACAAGTATGTAAATGATCACAAAAAAAAAAGGGTAACCAAATTGAAAATTGTTTATTGACTAAAACTATCGAATAAGTAGATGAAGAAGAGTATGATAACAAAAAAAAAAGTTATGATAATCAAATAGTCAACAGATTTATATAGTTTTGATGGTTTTGTAGAGAGAATTTTTAAATGAAATTAAAAAGTTAGATATATTACTATGTCTAGAAAATTAGATATATCCCAGCTCTCTCTTAAAGTCAAAAATAGTAAATCTGGTTAGAAAAATACTCATCTCCTTTCCCTGTAAGTAGGAGCTCCCATACATATGTTTTTGCTAACGTGAGTTTGATATGTGTCTAGAAGTTTTTCTTTTTGTGTTTGACGAATTATTTTACATATGTGTCTCAAATTGTAATTTGTAGGAAAGAGAAAAGCAGTATCCATTTATCGCAAAAGATTAAGCATATTGATCCCTAGGCCTAGCTTGTAGAATCTAGCTGTTAAGTTATCTGATGGAAAGTGGAGCTACAGTATGCTAATTAGGCCAATACTGTGGATAACGAGTTCTCAGTTACGATGGATGCATGACAGTTTGGTAGAAGGAAGCTTTTATAGGTGGACTGATCAAAGCAATAGTTTATGTGACAGTTTAAATTCACAGCAACTCAGTATTCTTCTTCATATGCCTGATCAATAAAACAATCAATCAATCCTAAAAGCTCTGAGCTAGAAGTTAAATAACTTGAGCCTATAATCTGTACATGTACAGTGCCATGCATACACTTGTTTTATTATTAGTCAGTTAATAATTAGTTAGCATATAATCTTTTGCTAATAGCCGTCAATGTTCGTTAACCTTGGAATATAAATGTTTTGAAACACTAATGTTCACGATCATGATAGGAAATTATACCCAAACTATTTCTTACTAGTTTATAAAACTGTAACATTCTTCGTATACGTTATAACGATTAAACCTATTTAATTTTGTAGTTTGATGACTCTAGAGTCCATATAAAAGACGGGCTTGATACAATTAATCACTTGTCCTTTATATACTTCACAGACATATTTCATAATTTCCGGAGCCGTGTGCTTAGAGATGAGCCCACATGTATTTCTTTTCATAGTACCAAAACACTTGGACCACCCCATGCCATAAAACACATGCTACCTTGGAGCACTACTTTTCTCTCATCTCTTTGCTAACATTAATCTTGAGCTGATTGAGATGTGTCGTCCATTTCCATTTCCATTGCCATTCCCTTTCCCTTTAAAATGCTCATCGTTGATGATCAATTGCGTGAAGCTTTGTGTTGAAAGCGAGGTTCCTATATAAATCTGTGTCTGCTGCTCCCACTTTAGGTCGTCAAAGGCCCTCACAGCCACAAATTTTCACACGAGAGATGATGGGATAGCTAGTTAATTTCATGCCTTGAAATGTATAGAAGATCTTTCCAACCCGTAACGTATAAACTGAGTGCTCCTCTTAGGGTTCCACTTTTAAGTTATTAACTACATATTATTAGGGTTTAGTATACGCATTTGGAATATTGCGTCATTGATTCATTGTACTTATCCAGTTTGGTAATTAGGGGCGTGATTACGTTGATGATATAATTAAGGAAGCAAATTTGATTAGGAACTACAAAACTGTGTGACGTTTGTCGTCCAGATTAATTAAGCTGATAAACTTCTTAATCCATATATATCGTCCTTATCCTTTCAGTTTGCTACCCTTCTAATTAAGGGCGGAACCACCCTTAGCTGTGCACATTAAGATGAGCTCCAGTCCGGTGCAACTTTTTTAAAAATTAGAAATTTAGTGGTAAATTTTAGAAAGTGCACCCCATTTAGTGGAAATTAGTCCACCACACCTCAGTAAAAATTAGTCACTCCACACCCTATCAACTCTCGAGAGAAAGCCAATCAAGCATCCACAAGTAATAAACCCAAAAAAATAATTTATAGCCCACCTGTGCGAAAATTCTTGGTTCCGCCTTTGCCTCTTATTTATTTCTTCTTCTTCTTCTTCTTCTTTGATTTTAGTCAAACAATATGAGGTAAAAATATTTTCTGATATATTTTCATTCTCCAAAGAGAGGTAGGGTAAACCCTAGTAGGGTTATACAAGGAAATAAAATAAAATTATAATTACAAGAGATTTGTACAAAAGATAAATAAATAAAATCATAATAGAATAGGAAATAAATCACCTAATCAAACTAGGATCTTGCCAACACTCCCCCTCAAGTTGGAGCAAAGATGTCACGTATGCCCAACTTGTCAAGTGAGTTGAGAAAGACACTGGTAGAAACAGCTTGAGTAAGAACATCCGCCAACTGATATTCAGAACTTATGAATGGAAAAGAAATAATCTCACCATCTAACTTCTCTTTAATAAAATGTCGATCAACTTCCACATCCTTCGTACAAGTTATGAGCAATCGCTATTGCAGCCTTATTATCACAATATAAATCCATGGGTTTATGTGGCTCAAACCCAAGGTCTCTCAACAATCTCGTCAACCACTGGCTGAGCCAGTGCATGCCCTGGGTGGGCACTGGCCCCCTCTCAAATATTGTTGTACATACAATTTTATGTTAGTACATTGTACAAATATTATATAATTCCTCACAAATTCTTAAATGACCACTATTTTCTTTGTTTCTCTTTCATTTTCATGTCTAAATTTCTTTTGAATTGCATGTATTTTGTTATCATAAAAGAGTGATAGGTTATTCATACAAAAAGTTAAGAAAAAAAAATAGAGAAAAGTGATAAAATTAAGGATTTCTTAAAAACTAGATTGATTTGTCGTAAAAGAAACTGTTTGAATTTTTAAGGGTGCCCCCTCTTACTTAAATTCCTGACTCCGCCACTGTCGTCAACCACAATAACTCGCACACACCTTGAGCCATCTCATGATACTCGGCTTCTGCACTTGATCGGGCCACCACTTTTTGTTTCTTACTTCTCTAAGTAACAAGATTGCCACAAACGAAAGTGAAATATCAGGAAGTAGTATGCCTATCATGCAAACACCTGTTTAGGTGGTGTGGATATTTTGAGTAAATCTTGAGGACGAGATTTTTTTTAAAGGAGGGTGGAATGCGATGCCCCAAAAATTTTGTTAGGCTCACAATAAAAATTTCACAGTCCAATTGATTGTAATTTGGATTTTCATGAAAATTTTCATGAAATAATTATTGGTTTATTCAAAGGAGGATTTATTTCCTGATACTTTGTAGTTGGAATTTTGGTGATTTGATGTCATAGAAAAATATTTTACATCGCTTCGAGCGTGTGGTAATTTTCGGAGTCCAAATGAATTTTTAATAAATTATTGAACTTGTATCAATAAGGAGGCGACACGTGGCAGTTGAATAAAAAAGTACTATTCAAAGTACTGTTTGGAACTGTTCAGTACTGTTCACTTACTATTCAGCCGTGGGGGTGGCGGCTGATTCCTTTTCTTTTCTTCCGCGCTTCTTTTTTCTTCTTCTCGTACGTCTTCTTTTCTTCATCTCCCTCAAAAAGAAACTGAACAAGAAATTTTTTATTTTCTTCAAAAATCTTCTTAAATTCATAACTTTCTCTTTGGAGCTCGGATTGATAAACCGTTTTCGCCTACGTGATAGTGAGAACGAGCTCTACAATCTAGGATAAATTTTAAGAGCTGTTATGCAGATTTCAAATTTGCTACTATTTGGAGATTATGGTGAATTAAGCTTTAATATCATGTTTTGATATGAATTTTGAGTAGATTGTGGTTGTTTTGGATAAATTTCAAATTTGATAATTATTGAGTTTGTTGGGTAGGAGGCTCCTGATCAGATTTCAAAAATAAATAATGAACATAATAATGATAATAGTAATGGCCATAGATTTATTTCAAAATCAGTGAAAGAATATGCACATACACAAACCGTATCCATTTATTGTGTATCCAAAATCAATTGGTATGCTCAAGCAATTTTTGTAAACATTTTTTCGAGCCTAAATATGCTTGTCTGACAACCGATCCTTTAAGGCCAACTACCTCTACCAGAAACAAAAATATAACAAACTTACCTGGTATGGTAGCGAGAGTGTCCATTTCAACCGTTTACACCTCATCGACTATACCTCACGCGTAGCGTAGTAGTAAAGTATGTCCGCGTAACCCCTCCGGAGGTTTAAGGAATCGAAATCCAAGGAAGTCGCTATGCCCATTTCACCCTCAGGTTGTCGAGGATAATGTCCGCAGGCGTATACCCTCAAAACTTTGAAGAATAAAACCAAGTATTCATAAAACCAAACAATATGGCATCCAAAAATAATGCATCTTTCGCACACAACAATATTTAATATGTCATACATACACAAAATACAAGTCCGAGAGTGGGTCCCCCTACCTGGAATCCAAAGCTGATGCCTGACTTACATTCTGCATTTCTGAACTCAAATTTGTTCTTTCTTCAGCAACTGATTTATAATCCATTCATTTCAAAAATGTTAATATTTGTTCCAAAACAATAATCCAATTTACTTTTAAGGCCTCAATTTTTCAAAATTATAATTCTGGCCCTAAACTTTTGGTAATTACATTTTGACCATCCACTGTTGATAATTACATTTTGGCCCCTTAACTTTCAGTAATTACACTTAACTATCATATTTTGATAAATTACAAAACAACACAAAAACTACAAAATATTTTGTAGTTCGGGATCATCAAGTACGTGTCGTTGTCACGTGTCTCGATTTTGGGGCGTGACAAAAGGTCTCTACATAATGCACTTCGGTTTGAGTATAACCCTTCGCTACCAATCTACTCTTGTAACGATCAATAGAACCATCAGCCTTATGCTTCAAAGTAAATATCCATATGCACCCAACAGCTTTCTTCCCATGCGGCAAAGGAACTGAATGTGTTAATGGTTATTGAGTCTTAAACTCGAAGTTGTTTGCTTGCTTGGGTTATTTTGTTTAGTTTTAATTTTTTATTTTATATATATGTATAATGAAGTTGAGTTCCTTCAGAATTTCTTTTGGCCGAGAAGAGGGTGCGATTAGTAAGTGGGCCCGGCATCGGTTGGATGTCGGACAGGTAACAGGGTTCGAGGGTGAATTTGGGTTGGGTCCTGTCAATAACCAAATTTGTTGTTTGTCTTTGACATTGCCACTTTGAACAGTATTAACAACACGATCACGAACTGGTGCAGCAAGTAATGTCAAATAATATAACCCATATCCATTTACCATGCCCAATTGTCTCGTGAGTCTTGAGATTCTAAAATGAGCAATGTGTATGATAGAAAGTAGCAGAAACATTAAGTGTATTAAGTAATTGACCAACAGATAACAAGTTACAATAGATATTGGGAACTAGTAATGCACGGGACAAGGACATAGTAGGAGAGAGAGAGAGATTGTGCCCTTGCTAGTAATTGGACAGGGCAAGCCATTAGCACTAGTGATGTATGGGTTACAAGACAACTCATCAAATAATTTAGTATTATAAGTCATATGATCAGTAGCACCAGTGTCAATTGTACAAGTATTGGAGTCCGTACCTGAAATAGAGTCAGAAACACACAAATTTGCAAAAGCATCAACAACAACACTAACAATTAAGTTATCACCCATGATTGCAGCGGTAACACATCATAACACGGCAGAGTACACATCGGACACATCAAAGGCACACCACACAACACGGCAGAGGCACAAATACGAGAACGGCACAAACACAGTAGATGTATGAACACAAAAACACGACACACAAACCCAATAGGGCACACACGACACAGACAAAAAAAATTGAGCTAGAACACGGGTGGGCACAACACACAGGTCACCAGAAAGTCGGCTCTGATGCTAAGTCAAACAATATGAGGTAAGAATATTTTCTGATATATTTTCATTCTCCAAAGAGAGGTATTTATAATACAAGTGGGTAAACCCTAGTAGGGTTATACAAGGAAATAAAATAGACTCCTAATTATAACATATTTGTACAAAAGGGAAATAAATAAAATCATAATAGAATAGGAAATAAATCTCCTAATCAAACTAGGATATTGCCAACAATTTTTATGAAAATAAGGGCTAGTTTGGCATTGATATGCTGTAAAAATAATAACTGTCATATTTGCTGTGAGAGAAATCAGATGTGAAAGAAAGCAGTTTGGCGTTTGGTAAACTTTTTGTTAGAAGTGTGGTTGGTAAAAAAAAATTACGGGGTTATTTTTGAAATTTTGAAAGTTTCATTAAACCAGCGTCTTTTCAAAACTGATTCTCACATAATCAAAAAATGAAAGCTGCTCATCACTTGCTTTCCCTAATTGCTTTCTCTCACAGCAATTATTAAGAATAAGTGACTTTATTATCTTTTACCAAAAAGGTTGGGCTTCCAAATTTTTTAAAATAATCACTTATAGCCTCAAATAAGCAGTGTCAAATATGCACTAAGTTTGAAACCGATAGGCAATCCAAATACAGTGAATGTGTTGAAATTATTACAAGCATAGGAATGGAATTAGTGAATTCAAATTGGAAGCATAGATATGATTGAAAGGTGTACTTAAACCTAAACCATATTAGAATTAGATGCGTGACTAACACTGACTAGCCTGTAATTAAGGTGGAGCTATAGCATGATCTATCTCTATATATATACTCTTCATCACCTGGACTATAAAGTACAAAGTTTTGTTACGTATTTTGCAGAATTGGGTAAATGAATGCGAGCAATAGCTTCCCTACAAGCATTCGGATTCTCAATTGATCTTAATTAACGTGCTATACATTTCAAGCATAAATTGATGATTCTGCTTATCATTAATTACTTCTTCATGGTCTCAAAGGGACAGAGTTGAATGAAACGCATGGATTCAACGGTCATCCTTACCCATATCCATGTATGGGCATGCATACGAATGAGATGAGAAGAAGTGTGAAACCATAAAACATAAGGTTTTGGAACACCAATCAACTTCATATATGACAGATGATTCATTGATAGGGCACCCTCCAACTTCATATACTCGCCGACGTACCTTATTTGCCTTCTAATATCACATTTAGTTTTTTTTTTTTTAATTTATGATTTTTAATTTTTAAGTATTCTTGTTTTGTGCCAATATGGTGCATTGACTAGTGAAAGCATAACTTTTTAAAAGGGTTTTTTTTTAAAAATATTTATCACAAATGGTCCAAATTATGACCTTCGGTTCTTCACAAATGGTCCCCATCCATAATTTGTTTTTTAAATTTTAGTTTTTCTTAATTTTTCTCTTTTTATGTTCTAATGATTTTTTAGTTTAATAACTTTTAATTTATAAAACATTAAAAAAATATTATTTAATCCACATGGCATGCCACGTCACCAATTTAACATAAATTTTGACGGAACCTCGAGACATGACCATTTTAATGTGTGACGTGTAACATAAATGACCAATAATGTAAAAAAAAACATAAATGACCAAATGTAATAATTTGACAAACCTCATGGACCATTTGTGATGAAAACTCTTTTTTAAAAATTAGCTAGGGAGAATGATTCGAACTTAAGACTCCTTTCAATATCGAAAAGAGATTACCAATCCATTACATTATGAGCTAGTCGGTAGAAGCATGCGTACCCCTTAATCTTAATTAAGATGTATGTGCATGACGGTGAACCGTAATAAGGTTGGATTAAACGACAAATAAAAGGATAATGGATATTAGGTAAGTACTGGAATGTAGCGTCCGCGCTACGCGGTGTGGACTAAAACCAGCCACGTATGGGTCAAAGAGCCCAATGCCATATATTAGCCATCAAGTGGATCGTTGAGGAGATGAGAACACTTTTTTATTTAAATTTTAAATAATTTTTATTATTCATTCATATATAATTTTACACATAAAACACAGGTCAAGCAGCAGAGTTTGATTAATGATCATCACCAATATATAAATTATATATTTTATGTGCGCAATTAGTGGAACCAGTTCATACGCCATCAATGACGGTGTTCAACATCAAGAACATTCAAAAGTAATTAACAATTGTACTTAGGCAGTGGATTTACTATTTAAATACAAGTTTATCTTAACCACCAACTCCAAGTTTGCTTAGCTTAGGGGTTAAAGTTTAAACTCTCTCATGTGCCTCCTCTATAATGGTGTGGTAGCAAAGCAAGCATGCTCCGTTCTTAAATTGGACCATGCCGGCACAAGTATATGAAGTCCGATTACAAAATGGGCCCAGAATTTGATCTTTCATATACTTTGTAGGAGCCTAGGTCCACCCAGGAAAATTAAAATCTATGTTGTACGAACGCGGACATAGGAACACGAAAAAGGGACACGCCGACATCAAAAATATCAAAAAATTAGGACACGGACACGACAATTAAAATAATAGTAAATGTGTCTTTCCCCCTCCAAACTAATTTTTTCTTACCTACAATCCATCGTCTTATTTTTCTATGAAAAAAACCCGATTTTTTATAAGCAAAACCCAATGACTAGGATCCAACTCAGCAGTTACCTAATTAAGCTTAAAATCTGATTATTGTACTTTTCATATTCCAAAAGTACCCCTAATTAGAGTTTATGCTATTATGTTGGTGAATTAATATTGAATTCCTCAATTTATTGTGTTGATTTCTTTCCTCCTAAATTTGAAATTTATTGCAAATTTGACTACTCACACACTAATTGTTTTAAATTTCAAAATGTGTGGCACATACCATTCCATGAGTATTAAACGTTAGTATTGTCTATATATTATTAATACACAAACTATTTATTTATCATCTAATTAACCCTCCTAGTTATTTTTCTATGAAAATTGTACCTATTATGAAATAATAAGGATAATGTATCTAATATTCTCTTTTTAAAAAAGGAGGATAATGTACCTAATACATTATTATAATTTCTTCGAATTATTTATCAAATAGGATAACATAATAATGTACCTATTTTCTCTTATAAATAATGTACCTATATTTTTCTTAGATATAATGTATGTAACTTAATAAATAATACCTATATTTTTGTTATAAATAATGTACCTATATATTTTTTTATAAATAATGTACCTATATTTTTTTAATAAATAATGTACCTATATTTTTTAATAAATAATGTACCTATAGTTTTCTTATAAATAATGTACCTATATTTTTCTTATAAAAATATAGGTAACTTAATCATTTATCTATAACAACTACATGTAAATAATGTACCTATACAATCATAATATTGAAATCCTAAATTTAAGGGATTTTTTTATGGAAAAAAGGTTCAGCAACAAAGAGGGGTTAATGGCATGATTTGTAAATATGTCATAATACATGAACACTTTGGCATCCAATTCAAAAATGGGTTTTATTTACATGTAATAAAATAGGTGGGTTATTGTTTAGAGTATTGTAGTTGTATGGGTCTATTTTGGTCAAACCCTTAAAATAATAATAAATCATATTATAATTATATTAAAATAATAATTCATACTCGATACTTCAATGTCATAATACAATAAAACAAAACAAAGTACTAATATTCATCATTTATACATAATAATTAATGCATCACAAAATATGATTGAGCATGAGAGGAGGTCTCATTTGAATTAGCATTACTCATCTTTCCTTAAACAAAATAAAGCACTATAAACATATTTATTCACACATAAAATGATTTCCCACCTCATAAAATAAGAATCGGCGTAGCATTAAAAAAAAGAAGAAGAAACAAAGTGAATGAATTACCCACTCAAAAAGATGCTTCTCTCACGACCAAATTGTTATCAATATCTTTAGTCAACCAAAAATACCAGCTATGCTACAAAGGAACAAATAAAAAAAAACATATTTAAACAAAAATTTGACACCAGAAATCTGATAAAACTAAGGGGGAAAAATCAGACCCTAGCCTTCACCTACATCAGTTCGTAAGCATTTATTGATGTTTCAACTTCAAGTAATTTAAAATAAGATGAGAAGAAAAAATATGTGGAGAGGGAGAGAAGAAAAGCTAGGTTTTTTTTTCATGAAAGATGCAACTGGCTGGGAGAGAAGAAAAGCCTACTTTTTAAAGCTATTTCAAATATGCTCACAACTGTTTCAATAATTATATTGTGACCCCAGTTTTGGTTTTAAAATTTCCAAAATGGTCCATGCCGTGTCTTGACTTTAGTTGACCACGTCCAAAAGTGTCTTGACCTTGTCCAAATGTGTCTTGACCATTGACTCATGTCCAAGCCGTGTCCGAGGCATGTTCGTGTGTCAGACACTCGGACACTTCAACCTAATGGAGTGTCCGTGCTACATAGATTAAAATTACGTAATTAGTGTAAGCTTTTTTTGTTGTTGGTAAAGATGTTGTATTAAACATCATAAGAGTATACATGAGAGGATGGCAACATCCCAAAAACCAACGTGAAAGCCTAGAACAATAGTGTGATCTCAAAAAGATTCGCGGCCTGAAACGATCACGAGGAAACAATGAAAAAGTAAAAAAACTATTGCCAAAAACGATACATATGGGCCTAAATTGGATGGAGCAATAGTCGCCTTGTTAAAACCTTGCTTTAAAAAAACCCCCAAATTACTGAAATCGTTTATATATCTAGTGCATTTAATGCACATGCTCTTGGAGCTGTAGCTGAGGTTGCTGGACCTAACCTTAACTCTCATCTTGGTACTGTTATTCCTGTGCTACTTTCTACAATGGGTGCTGATGAAAAGGTATGCTGTTGCAATTTGCAATCTTCTGCCTTATTTAAGAACACAACTTTTTATGTGTTTGCCCCTTCAGTTTCGGTTAGTAGGTTATTCAAACACGTCTTACTAGTTGTACACTATTATTTAATATGAGACAGACTGGCTATATGTTGTTGAAATCTAATCAGGCTGAATTTGAAATATTTAGGAAGTTCAAACTTTGGCCAGGGAGGCTGCTGAAACTGTGGTCTTAGTCATAGATGAGAAAGGTGTTGAATCTCTTATAACTGAACTTGTTAGAGCTGTCAGAAGAATACAAATACGAGCATACCTAAATATTTGTCCTACTTGGTTTGATAATAGTCAAGTATTAATCACTAACAAAGAAGGTATCATGTGGAAGATGTTAAGGTCATTACCTCTAAATCTGTGTTTTCATGCGGAAGCTGTTAAGGCCATTACCTCTATCCCTTTGAGTGTTAATTATCACAATGATAAATGAATTTGGCATTATACTACTAATGGAATTTATTATGTGAAAAGTGGATATAGGCTGCAGATGTAAAACAAAAGGGAGTGCAGTGGGGCTGTTGGCTCCTCTTTGGAACCAAGAATACGAAATGCTTTCTGGAGAAAAGTTTGGTCCCAAGAGGTACCACAGAAATTATTATATTTTATTTGAAGAGCTATTAACAATTATCTTCCTCGTAAATCTAATCTTCTAAAAAGGAAAATAATCTCTAATGACTCTTGCCCTACTTGTCATGTGAATTCTGAGAGTGTAATACATGCACTATGGAGTTGTCCTAGTGCCCAAAAAGTTTGGAAAAAATTGCAGTTCATTGTGGTTTTTACAGGAGATCACTTTTCCAACTATGGGGATTTATTTGAAGTTGCCACTATTTATTTGTCAAAGTATGAAATGCACCTATTTTTATATATCTGCTTGAGCTTATGGCAAAACAAAAATAAAGTGGTTGTTGAAGGTCGTTCTTGTGGGCATGAGGTGATTTTCAATAGAGCTATTTACTTGGCTGATGAATATGGAAATCTTGCGAAAGGTGAACCTAAAATAAATGTTGAGAAAACAACCAAATGGTCTCCCCCTCCTGCTGTTAAATATAAACTGAATGTAGATGCTGCTTATATTCCCGAAACGGGTGTGGGTGGAATTGGTGCTGTTGTTAAAAATGACAAAGGGGAAGTGATGGTGGCTACGACCCTTCCTCTTATCATCGCCACCTCCCCTAAACATGTAGAGATCATGGCACTGCAATTTGGGGTGGAGTTTGCTCAGGATGATGGCTTTTCTTCTACACTGGTTGAGTATGATTCACAAACAGTGATAAATGACTTAAAGAATGGTGAGGAAGTGTCATGGGCATCTCATTGATGATATTAAGAGGAGTCTGCAACAATTTGATGATGTTATTGTGTCTTTCAGTCCAAGGGGGTGTAATCAAGTAGCTCATCTTCTAGCAAGGCATGCTCTTAATTGTAATACTATTGTAACTTGGATTGAAGAGGTTCCCCTCTAGCTGAAGCCAATTGTACAAGATGATACTGTTTTATCCTCTTAATTGTTATCAATGTATTCCTCTTTCGCAAAAAAAAAAAAAAAAAAAAAAAAAAAAAACTAACAAGGTATCATCCTATTTATCTCCCTCCATCACCCCTCGCCCCCTTCTCTCACTCGATATTTGAACATATACATTGAGATTAAATGAGATATGACCAGTTGCTCTTTTAGTATGTGATAAGGAATCTTATTGAGATAAGGAGTCCTAATTCCATATTATAACTGATATGAATTATCCAGTTTGCTTGGTGATGAAGTAGAGTCCTAATTGAATTTGTTGATGGGAAGAATTCATTTAGGGTTACACCAATTAAGTATAAAAACAAGGGTCACTGCCTTTGCAAGTAGTTACACACATAAAGTACTCAAACCCCATTTAGAGATAATGTGATCAAGGGCTTGCAAAAGGGAGAAGGCTTTTGCGTTGTTCATATGGCTACACGGGTTAGTGTTTTTAGCTGTTTATGCTTTAAGTCTAACACTTGAAGCCAAGGCGAGTTGCTCCGATTGGTTGTGCTCCTCCATGGTTAACTCCTCCTTCTCGGCGGAGGCCGAGACCTTCTCGATGAACTCCATCATCTCCTTATAATGCTCATCTTTTAAAGTTGGGCCAAGCTTTTTAAAGAAGAAGGCTACAATAGTTTTTAAGTGATGAATTTAAGTTGGGGCCAACGAATTTGGGCCTTCTTTTGGTCAAATCCAAAATAAATTTTGATTCCAATGTATCAAAACCCAAATAAAAATACTCTAGGTATCAAATCCTTATTAGTAATACCTAATTTTTCTTATAAAGTATAAGGTAAAAAGTCACTTTTGGTTTGTCACTTTTACGACTAAAGTCCATGTGGTTTAAATTTTGTCATTTTTGACCTAATTGTTTCAAAAAAAAAATTATGCAATATGTGATTTCAATTTGAAGCAATTCAAGGACAATTCTTAATTTATGTCAAATTTGTTTAAACTTCTGATATTTGTGGAGGAGCAATTCTGTACATAAATGATTAAAACATGAATTCCTTTTAAAAATAAACAATACAAATATAAATGTTTTGAAATTGGTTTTAAAATAAAACCCCACCAACAATCCCCACCCAAATTCAGCCAGGCACCACCTCCACGTAAGCCTGATTGCACTTGCGAAACCTGATTAAAGGCTACCATGGGCTCTAGCCTAGGTAGTTTTTTTATTTTTTTTAAAAAAGGATACTAAATGTATTTTAATGTGATTTTATATATTAATTTGCTTGCTCAATTAAGAAATAATCCCTTAATAAACCTTCATGACTTTAACTTTCTACCTTTTCCTATTTTCTTCTTCTTTTTTTGTCAATATTCAATTTAACGACACTGTTTTCAATTAGGTAGTCCAAAGGATGGGAGCGGTGTTGTTCATATGAAGAATGTGTTTATAGCATTTTCTATTATTGTCTATATTGAAAAAGAACTTACTGACAATATCGATTCATACATAATAAAAAAAAGATTTCAATTTTTCTCAAGGATACTATATGTGTTTTTTTGGCGCATTTCACATGTATTTATTTTATGTTAAAGCTTATTAAAAATTAATCGATAGAGCAATGAACTAGTGTGGTTTATATGCTTTAATATATATTTTATTTATTGAAAAACTATACATTACAAGAAAAATTATCATTAGATTTTAAGCCAATAAATTTAGCTAGCCCACCCATTGAAAAATTCATGTTTCGCCCTTGCCTAATTGAATGGAGAGTTTGGGTGGTGGGGTTTGTTTGGCTACAGGTGGTAGGGTATGACCAACTCTTCAAGTCACCATGTTCTTTCCTCTTTCTCTTCAAAGAATAGGAGACACCCCAACATGTCCCTACAATTCCAAAGTCGGAGGCGCCTCAGTGTCATCGCCATGGTGGCTCCCCCAATAGCCAAGAAGGGTATTTCATATTCACTTTTTTTCTTCGTCTTCAACAAATTTCAGTTCATTTCCTTGATGGATTTTCACTTTTGCAATGATTTGGAATAATAAAGCTGAGGGATGGATACGTTGGTGGAGCTGTGGATAAGGTGCTTGACAGTGACATTGGTGGTGGTTGGCTGAGGTTGGGTGGGTGTGGTGTGGGTCTTGGGAGGAGAAGGGGAAGATTTGTTTTATTTTATTTTAAATTTTTAAAAGGAATTAATGTTTTAATAATTTGTAGATCGAATTGCTCTTTCATAAATAACTGAAGTGAAAAACGTTTGACAAAAATTAAGAATTGTCATTGGATTGCTTCAAATTGAAACCGTACAGGCAAAAATGACAAAATTGAAACCACGGGAGCCTTAATGGTAAAAATGATAAACCACAAGGACTAAAAGTGACCTTTTACCAAAATAGGATTTTGAGAAACGTATATGTGAAGAGCTCAATTAAGATTTCCAAGAAAAAAGACATTTTTTTAGTGCTAAGTGCACTCTAGCCAGTGGGGGTTAGCCAACTGATGAAGGAGAGTATGGTAATGAACAAAGATGTTGATATGTCAAATGTTCGATTCCCTCCAATACAACAACAAAAAAATCGTTAGTACGAGATATGATTAGGTTTTGGGTCATGCTAGGGAGACCATATTTAGATACTAACTTGTGAACCGTCTCTCTAATAGAGGTGGAGCCCACAAATACAGTAGGTCCCACTTCTTTTAGAGAGATGGTATAAGGCAGACCCAATTAGATTAATTCAATTGACAGCATAACTTATCTTTAATAGCACTTCCACCCCATGGTGACATGGTAAAGGGTAAGGGCAAGTAAGGGCTGACACTATTCACGTAAATAATGATTGCCCAACCCAGGGGCGGAGCTAGAATTGTAAAGTTGAGATGGCCGAAATAGAAAATACAAGTATATAAAATACATAAGTATTCAATAGTTACATGTCTAGTGCTAAATATTTCTAATTTAGTCAAGTCTAATTTGTTTTAATGAGAATTTTAACTTAAATTATAAATTGTTTATTAATAGTTCTATAAATTATATATAATATAATATAATAGAGATAAAAAATTTAGGGGGCCAAGGCCACTCTAGACCTAGGAGTGCTTCGCCACTGGCCCCACCCTTTTTATTTTGCTTTTCCACCAATTATTGTAGCAAGTAAAGGCAAATACTATTCACATGAGAAATGAGGAGAGAAATTTATATGGAGTTTTGGTATGGGAAGTGAATAACATTACTAGGTATTTATAGATAAAATTTATGATTTTTTTGGTATTTTTTTTCTTTTTTTAATATTTAAATTGGTTGCTGACGTTAGTATAACTTCGGCAAACCCAGGCAGTAAATAGAGCCCATTTTTGCCAGGACTGCCTTTCATTGCTGGGCGGCTAAAACCCTGGAAGTGCCCTAAGAGCAAGTCCACCGATAGCAGCCCTGGGAGGGGGTGGGACCCAGGCCCGAGCCCAAAATGCCCTCTTCCAGAGGGCTGCCCAGGGGGAGAGCGGACCCACGCGAATCGGCAAGCCCGCTGGGGAAGGAGCCCGAGGCCCAGCCCGGGGGGTGATGTCAGCACATGCGTCAATCTGGCCACCACCACGTGGCGCGCTGTGGTGGTTCGATCTTTTTTTTTTTAAAATCCAACGGCCTACAGTGATTTTGGGCCAAAAATCTTTAAAAAATTCAAAAAAATACCAAAAAATACTAAAAAGAATGCAATTTTTTTCTATAAATACAACCAATATCCTTCACTTTCAACACCAAATACTTATATATTTTCATCTCCTTCTAATATTTTTCACTTTCTACACAACATTTTCTTCACTTCAAGTGTCATTTTTTCCCATCTTATGGCATCATCCGTTGAAGCCGGAGTTCCATGGTCAACCATTGAAGATGTTTTGTTGTGTGAGTCTTGGTCCATGTTAGTCATTGTCCGATCACGGCAATGAGATGAAGTTCTCTCATATGTGGAAAATTCATGCCAATTTTTTGAAAGATCCGGGTCGATTCATACGGAAATGGCATTGGCTAGTAGGTAGCTTTTGAATAAAGAGTTGGGCAAATGGAGAGATGCGTTTAAGATGGACAACCATCGAAGTGCCAAAATCTTAGCTGTATGAGGTATTATTTGTAATTTCCGTTTTATTAAATTTAATGTCCTCATTTTTTTAATGCTTCTTGCATTTCTAATACTTTTTTGAATGTATGTTGCAACCCTAATATAAAATTAATGTTTCTTGCAATTTTAATAGTTTTTTGAAATGTATGTTGCAACTCTAATTTTTTTTTAATGTTTCTGCATTTCCATAATATTTGTAATGTTTCTGCATTTCCACTATTATTTTTTTATTGTTTCTTGTATTTGCATTTTTTATTTTACTTGGGCCTTGCATAACTTGCATTTCCATTTTTTTATAACTATTTCTTGATTTCCATTATATTTTTTAATAGATTATGCAAGCACAAATGTGGTTTGGTGCTATCGGCAAGGGAAAAACTTTCAACCATGAGCAATGTTGGGAGGTGGTGAAGAATTGTAAAAGATTCCGAATTATTCCCACGGCCCGGCCGTCAGAAGAACGAGACGCCGCCTCCATAATTCAACGGCATCGGATTCACTTATGGAATCCCCCGATGAGTGAAGACTCACTAATTGAAAAGGCCCCGAGGCCTATTGGGAGAAAAGCGCGGCATGCGAAGGCGAAGAAAGGAGTAATGATACATCTAAATTTTTGGAAGAAATTGCAAGGCAAAGTGCAATGAGAATTGACATAGACTTGAAGACCCAAGAAGACGAGAGGGCAATTCAAGTAGAATATGCAAAAGAAAGAGAGTATGCATGCAAAGAAAGAGAGTTTGCAAGCAAAGAAAGGATTGAGAAGAAGGACCGAGAAACCATGGCCATGGATACAACCCATATGTCCCCCGAAACAAAACAATATTGGAAGTTAGAACGAAGAGATGTTATGAGAAGAAGACTTTTCCGTGACCAAGACGATGGACCTAGCAACACGGATTGGTTAAATAATGAAAACCATTAAGTTAGTTTGCAATAGTTGTAATTCATGTATTTTATTTAATTAGTAGTAATTTTTAATTACTTGTATTTGTTTTATTTGAGTCATTAAAGAAAACATTCAATAAAACATCTTTTCATTCAAAATATTCCATACATCAAACAAAACATAATTAAAAATAAAAACCACAACCAAAGCATCCCCTAAAATAAAACATAACCTAAACATAATTAAAAGTAAAACTTAACTTCACTTATTCACCGTCATTGCCATTCACCGCCCATAAATGCTCCATCAAGTCAACTTGACGCTGCTCGCGGAATATAAGACGATTGCATCACCGTATATCGATCAATCATACGGCCCATGAAACGTCCGTCCCCTAACCAACGGTCAAAGCTCCAATGGTTCTCCACTTGGTCCCACGGGCCTTTCATAGACTCTTGTCAAGGTCGTGGTCTATGGGATCCGCCGGTTCTCGCACCTCTACAAAGATCATAATCATACTCATCCTCCACAATCATGTTATGAAGGATGATGAAAGTCATCATTATGCTCCTCAACACCTCCTCATCAAGCATGCGCCGCACTTTAATAATAAGCCACCGGCTTGGAGGATACCAAAACATCTCTCCACATCTTTATGTAACCTTTCTTGATAGGCAGCAAATAACTTTTGCTTCTCGGGATCGGGATGGGGAATTGATTTCACAAATGTAGTCCACCTCTGCAGATGCCATCCTAAGATAATACGGGTCCTGCAGACTCGTATTGTTGATTTCGTGAGGTGATTTTCGGCCGCACTGCCAAAACGTCGTTGAACACCGTGATTGACCCAAAGACATTCAAGTCGCTTTGAGATCCCAGAACCCGAAGAAAGCATGTCAAACCCATGTATCAAATCCAAAGAACGGCTTCAAGGATGATACTTCTTTTGCCCTTTTCGATTCCCATAGTCTTCTTTGCCAAGGCTTGGGCAATTTTTCCATTGCCAAAGCATGCAAATGATGCTACCAATCATTCCCCGGAAATCTCGAGCTTTGGCTTTTTGTAAAAGCCTGGAGGTCCATGGGTGTAGGTCTCACAGTATTCCCTGCATGTAGTTTCAATCACACACAAAATCTTACCAAGCTCTCTAACGTAGTGGACTTCCCATCCCGGCAATCTCATCCACCCGACAAAGCCAGATGCACCATACGCCAACATTCGTGATAATGTACCTGTAAGCTTTTGCTCTGAAGAAGTCCCCAACCCCAAAGCAAAGATCACACTTTGAACAAAGTAGTCATCATAGTTGCAAATAGCATGCATGATTTTATTGAACAAATGGGGTTGCATTCTATATCGCCTTCAAAATCAACATCGAATATGCAGGTTCAAGTTGGGATAAAATAATCTTCAATAAGATTCTTACCCCGAGAATGCCTATGTTCCGTCCACATTCGCCACGACTTGTGAACCACTTCGCTGCTCGTTTTCTTCATCAAGCATTGCCACTGCTATGACAATTTGGTCGATATAGGTCTCTCTCAGGCTCCTTTTGCTCAGCCTTCTACGCCTTCTTTTCTAGTTTCTCGCTTCTTGCCTATCCAAGATCTCTGCCAATGTCCGACATTGAGAATGGAGTATGAATTCTAAAATATGAGAAATGAAAATATAAAGAAGAGCCTCCGGTTTGAGAATGGTGTGAGAGGTATGACACTTGAGCCTATGGTTTTATAGAAAATTCCAGCAGATAGAGATGACACGTACTCCGATTTTTTATAGTGAAAATCTTATCTCAAATTTGAAATTCAATGAACTTTATCCTAAATTTGAAATTCGGGATGAAATTTTTTTGAAATTTGGAATTGAGATGAAATTTATCCAATTTGAAATTCGTATTCAATTTTTTTGAAATTTGAAATTCATATAAATTTATCTCATTTGAAACCGAAAATCTTATCGACAAATTTTATCCGACATGAGATATGAATTTTTAAATAAATATCGACACGCATTTAATCCAAAAATCTTATCCGGGAAATATTATCCAAATTCATTCTTAGGTGCTATAAAAAATGAATAAAGAATGCATTTCGCTTAGCGTTAACAATGCTAAACGCACATTACTATTTCGCAGCTGCAGCCCACTATTCACGTATAATAAATTCTCAGCTCCCCCTCTTGCCATGGCAACCCCCCAACGAGTGGAGTTGCTCTAATGGCTTTAAGCAAGTTTGAAAAGTTGAAGCCTTCATCATCAACCATGACTTTGCTTTGAATCTCAAGCCTAATTTCCTTGGCCCAAAAATGAAAACGCTAACGTGCACGAGTTGTTGAGGAAGATATCTGGTCAATACCTCAAACCTCGCACGCGCTTCCGTATAGATTTTTCTCCGTCACTGTTGGAACATCGCCTTCCGGCCAATCGCAGATCCCCACGTCGTACAAAAAAAAACCCCCAAACGCGCGCTTTATTGATTTCCGCACATTTTTTTTTAATTCTAAAGACCGAGACATTGTGGGTCCACAACCAACCCCACTGATCTGATCCATTTCATAAATGAACATTGGAAAGACACGTTTACCCTTACTTATACATCACCCTTTGGGCCCTTTTTCGCAATAGACCTATCACGTGCAGGGCTATAAATGTAATTAACTGCCACACAACCTCCACTTTTATATTTCCAACTAACTTTCTTCCCTTTTCCGTGCTTATAAAATCACCGCCTTCAACCCGCTTTCCCCATCTGCAAAATTGCTTCTCTTTCTCTCTCTCTCTCTCTCTCGCATTCATTCAAACTTTTGGTTCAGATCAACTGTAAGTAAAGTTCTCTTCTGTTTCCCTTTACGTTAAAATTTGAAATCTCTATATAATTTTGTTATAATAATTCTTCAGTATATATAAAAATTCAGAAATTGTCCTACTTTACTCTGTTTTTCTATTTTTCCGAGATTAACAGAGCCTGAAATATTAGCATACATTGCAATTTATTTATTTTTAAGAAAAAAAAAAAAAATTAGGTGATTAATTGATCAGTGTAATATAGATAGAATGAGTAGTAGCAATTGTGTTGGAATCTGTAGCATGAGGCCATGCTGTAGAATTCTCATGGGCTATGGCTACAGAAGTTCTTCAGTTTTCGGTTCTGCGCAGCCGAAATTGAACGATGTAGTCACTCATAATTTGTCGAAATTACAATCGAGACGTCAAAACGTTAGCTGTAATTCTCAGATTGTAGGGTACTTACGTGTAAGTGATCCGAATCGGAGGATTTTTAGTGTTTCCGATTCGAATTGGGGTCAGGCTAGGGTTTGCACGGCGACTAGTCGTGTTGGTAATAGTAGTAGTAGTAGAAGGGGTATTTTAGTGATCCCAAATGTAGCTTCGGATATTAGGAACCATTCAACCTCGGTGGAAACTCAGGTTAATGGGAAGACCTCCTTCGAAAGTATTTACATTCAAGGTGGCTTGAATGTGAAACCTTTGGTGATAGAGAGGATTGGGACAGATCATGGTGATGTAGTCAGAGAAGAAGAGTCTAGGGTAGAGGTTAATGGCTCAAATGTAAATGTAAATATAGGTAATTACAAGGGTTTGAATGACACCAAGGATGAGAGAGAGCTGTCTGATATTGAAAAGGAGGCCTGGAGCTTGCTTCGGGATTCAGTTGTTAGTTATTGTGGGAATCCAGTGGGAACTCTTGCTGCGACTGATCCAGCTGACAAGACGCCGCTCAATTACGATCAGGTCTTCATTCGAGACTTTGTCCCATCGGCACTCGCTTTCTTGCTCAATGGAGAAGCTGATATTGTCAAGAATTTTCTGCTTCACACTTTGCAGTTACAGGTATGTCATGATTTTTAACAGTTTCACATAATGTTATGTTATCATTAGCTTCATTAGTTTCTGAATGTAATTGGTGGAATTTATATTTCTCATGTGGACCATATGGTTTACAGTTTAAAAATGCTATTTCTAAGTAATATAATACTTTTTATCCACTATTGGAGCGTTAAGAGAACTTTGTACTATTAACACAGTTGATGTAGGATCTCTATTAAAACTACAAGAAATGGTGCTTATTAAAATGTCTGATGTAAGTTGAATGGATCTAATGTTCAACAAAGCATTTAAAAGTACAAAAGGTATTTTACAAAATGGGATCCCAAATGATTCTGGAGTCATTGAAGCCACTTATCTGATTATATAGGTATTTCTGTTTTCCTTGAAAATCTCCGATGACAATACTAAGTTATTTGTTGTTGGTGAACTTTACGTTCACACTAGGTCTTCTAAACAACTTTCCGTTATGTCGATACGATAATGCTATAAATTGTTCTTCTCCCAGAAAAATTTTTGAACCAATGCTAATTCAACTTTGTTGCTAGAGTTGTTGATTCTGAGAGTTTTTTACATTGCCCCATGCTTTCCTTGTATAGAAAATTTAACCAGTTTAATACTTCAATCGATACCCCTATAGTGATGTAAGAACAGAAATTGGCATGCTGTTGAAATATGTTTTGGTAAATTTGATTCTTCATTGAGCATTGGCACATTTTTGTGACACCTCATCTAATTAATTCTGTTTTCGTCTTTTGTTAGAGCTGGGAGAAGACAGTTGACTGCCACAGCCCTGGGCAAGGGTTGATGCCGGCAAGCTTTAAAGTTAAGACTGTGCCTCTTGATGGAATGAATGGAGCATTTGAGGAAGTTTTAGATCCTGATTTTGGTGAATCAGCCATTGGCCGTGTTGCACCTGTTGATTCAGGTAATGTAATTGTATTTTTCTGGTCACTGTGTCATATGTAAAGTAATAGTTCAGTTTGATTAGAGTTGCCTCATAGCTGCTCAACTGCTGCACTTCTTTTTTCTTTTTTCTTTTTTCTTTTCTTTATGGGTTGGGCTAAGTGCTGCGTACTTGATGTTCAATAAACAATCCCTTCATGGTACGGTCTTAGGAGAGCATATGGACATTACAATCTTAGGATTGGCATAAATAGTGTCTGATTTATATTTTACCTACTTTGACAGGGTTGTGGTGGATCATCTTGTTGAGAGCTTATGGAAAGATCACTGGTGATTATGCATTACAAGAAAGGGTGGATTTCCAGACAGGCATAAGGCTGGTCCTTAATCTCTGTTTAAAAAATGGATTTGACATGTTTCCTACCCTGTTAGTCACTGATGGTTCCTGTATGATTGATAGACGGATGGGTATTCATGGACACCCTCTTGAAATCCAAGTAAGTTGGAAAATTTACAAATGTGTTAGTGCCTTTGTACATGTCATATCCCGGGCTCCTAGCTGGATGCTGCCCTGTGCTTGCCTCCTTATTTGTCCCATTATCTTGCTTGCTTCTCATTGCCTTTGGTTTTATTTACTTAACAATCTGATTTTACAGGCGTTATTCTATTCATCTCTAAGATGCTCCCGTGAAATGCTCATTGTCAATGATGGCACAAAAGATTTGGTGGCTGCAATCAATAACCGACTTAGTGCACTCTCATTTCATATGAGAGAATATTATTGGGTGGATATGAAGAAGATCAACGAGATTTATCGTTACAAGACAGAGGAATATTCCACAGATGCTGTCAACAAGTTCAATATCTATCCGGATCAAATTCCATCTTGGTTAGTGGATTGGATTCCTGAGGAAGGTGGTTACCTCATTGGTAATCTACAACCTGCTCATATGGATTTTAGGTTCTTCACTCTTGGAAATCTTTGGTCTATTGTATCATCTCTGGGTACCCACAAACAGAGTGAGGGTATTTTAAATTTGATTGAAGCCAAATGGGATGATTTTGTGGCTCAAATGCCCCTGAAAATTTGTTACCCTGCTCTGGAGTATGAAGAATGGCGAATAATTACTGGTGGTGACCCAAAGAATACGTGAGGCTCTCTAAATTTTATTTTCTTTATTACTACCACATTGTTCTGCAAATTTCCTGACTAGGAGCATAGCTTTTTCTCCGGGTTGAATTTTTCACTTATGCACTAATTGTCTTCGCTTGTAGGCCATGGTCATATCATAATGGTGGGTCTTGGCCAACACTCCTATGGCAGGTATTGATTCATTCAACGAGTTTCTTTGGATTGTCCCACTTTTTGTTGGGTTCTTATTGTGGAGGGGATCCAGACAATTGGGAGAGTTATTATTACCATATTCTGCAACCAGGTTATCTGATTTCTGTAACTGTCCTCTATTATTATTATTTCAGTTCACCTTGGCTTGCATCAAGATGGGGAGGACCGAGTTAGCACAAAAGGCAGTTGATTTGGCAGAGAAGAGGCTTTCTGCAGACCAGTGGCCTGAATATTATGACACTAAAAGTGGGAGATTTATAGGCAAGCAATCCCGGCTTTATCAGACATGGACGATTGCTGGTTACCTAACCTCAAAGATGCTGTTGGAGAACCCTGAGAAGGCATCACTGTTGTTGTGGGAGGAGGATTATGAACTTCTTGAGACTTGTGTTTGTGAGCTCACCAAAACCGGTCGAAAGAAGTGTTCGCGCTTAGCTGCAAAATCTAAGTCTTCTAAGATTGCGTTTTAGTGAGAAGGATCTCTTTATGCTCATAGGGATTCTGGGCACAGTGGTGAGGGTAACTAATATAATAAAACCACACTAGATGATTTGGAGGTGACTTGGTCGAAAACAAGAAAAAGGCATTAGAATTTCTCTAACAGCCACCTTGTTGTAGAACATTGATTGAAACTACAGACTGATTGTGGTTGAAAGGCTGAGTTTTAGGAGAGCCTTTTTAGCCCATATAGCCTATCTTTTTATGGCTTAACAATTCTATTCCATGTACCATTTACGCTGTTAAAACTGTACGATATTTGAACAGCATTTACCCATTTATACGATTCAACAAATTGCTTTTCTTATCTCATTTTGTTTTGTGGATCGAAATTAGGTTTTTTTGACTAGATTATTTAATCATTCAGCTTCCTTGTCTACATGGCATGGCAGATTTTTGTACGTGTGTGTGTGTTTTTTTTTCTTTTGTTGTTGAAAATTGCTCGAGTCACATTACACCCAGACACTAGGGGTGGGCATAAAAACTGTCGAACCGGAAAATCAAACCAAGCCGAATCGAAAAAAATCGATTGACTAAAAAAGTCAACAAATTGGAATCGAACCGGACCGGATCGGTTCCAACGGATTTCGGTTCCGAATTCACACCTTATCAAACCGGATCGAACCGAACCTAACCGGTTGTGTATTATTTCTTTTTTTTTACAAAATTATTTAAATTCAATGCTATATTTTTCATCTCATAACTAATATTTTCTCAAGCCCAACTTCAAAACATCACTCTTTTTTAGGCACAATATCTCTCTTTGTATAAAATTGAATTATTTGTTAATTTTCAAGCCCAAAAAATAAAATTTTAGTTGAAATTTGTATAAAAATAATATTTTGAATAATAATAATAATAATAATCCGGTTCAAAACCGAAAAAATGGAAAATTGGACCAGAACCGGTACAAACCGAACCGGCCGGATTCAAAAAAATTTCCCTAAAATCGGACCTAACCAAACCGATTAAATAAGTCGATTCCGGTTCCAATTTGAGGTAAAAATCAAACCGAACCGGAGCCCACCCCTACCAGACACCCACCCACCTTCTCGCTCCTAAGTTGCAGGACGTGGTTGGGGCCCACACTATGTGTGTTATGTAGGGACAATTCCACATTAGACACGTCTTACATCTAAACCAATAAATATATTTATATTTAGAGCCGGTTCATTAGATTTGGAGGCCCTGTGCAAAGAAAACAAATAAGGCCCCATAAGTATAAGTAAAAAAATAAAAATAAAAATCAATATTTTAATATTTCAAAATTAAATCAAAATCATCATTTGTGACATCAATTACATCTATTTTCACATACTCACAGTCACTCAGTTGTTTTTTGCATACAAAAAAAAAACTGAAATCATATATAAAAAAACAGAGAGAGAGAGTGGCGTGGAGCACCAAAGGAAAGATGAAATCAAGTTGGAAAAAAAAGTGAAGAAACAATTTGGGGCCAACCAACTTATGGGCAAGAAAAGAAGAAAATTCTTTATTAAAGGAACGTGGGAGATGAGATGAAAGCAGAATATGGATGTTGGGAGAGAAGAAATGATCCGGGGAAAATAAAGGTTCTAAGAAAAGTTGTGATAACTTTTTTTTGGGGTTAAAATAATTATTATTTTAACATATATATAATATAATAATGACATGATTAATATCATCTGCATTTTTTTATACATTTGAAGGCCCCTCCCATTTGGAGGCCTTGTGCAGTCGCTCACCCCACACACCCTATGGAACGGCTCTGTTTATATTCCAAAACTTGACAAATGATTATGATGGTTTTCGGTTCAATTCTTACCCCCTACATTATTACACTGTGTCATGAGCGGAAAAACTTAGCTATCTCCGGGTCCATACCCCCATTTTCTTACAACACACATCACATTTGACCATTCCTATGTACCCGAATTAGGCAAGTCTTTCTCATTTAAGACTCCGGGTCCATACACCACTTTTCTTATAGCACACATCACCTCATGTGACCGCTCGTATATATAATGTTCCCATTTTGAAGATTACTTGTATGTCATGGCGCAGTCTGCTGCCTCTGGTC
The DNA here is from genome assembly GCA_024362665.1 of Prunus padus. Lineage (NCBI taxonomy): Eukaryota > Viridiplantae > Streptophyta > Magnoliopsida > Rosales > Rosaceae > Prunus > Prunus padus. The sequence continues at coordinate 8,018,713 of JANFAM010000016.1, forward strand.
CATGAATGAATGAATGAATGAATGAAGGTCGGAGGAGGAGGAGGAGGAGGAGCGAGCAAAAACAAAGGGTCCATAATCTCATAGTTGGTCACCTACCAAATATTATTCTATCTATGCCATGAGCTGGACTCTCGCACGGAGGGGAGTCCATATAGTATAGTGAGTCCCCCGTGCGTACACCAAAATTTATTTCTCTTGAGAACTGCACCCACCAATAAAGATGCTTGACTTTTTTTTTTAACAAAATAAAATATAAATAAATAAATATATACACAACAAACACACACACACCTCATAGTAACCTAAGATGTCCACAAAATCGTTCTTTTAGTAGGGTTCTAGGTTTAAATAGTAGGGCACTCTTCCTTGCTTTGCTTATAGATTTAGAGAAAAACTTTTCTTCTTTTCTTCTTTTCATTGATTGGTGATTTAAGTACGACATTATTCCATTTCTAAGTACAAAGTCTGTGACTTGAACTATTGAGTACGTAAGACTGGGGACAAACTGCAACCCGTAAAACCCCAAAAAAAAACTTGACTAGCGAGAAGCTGCTTTCATATTTTCACTGCCTTTATTTTCTTCTACTTTCCATTGCTGCCCCTTAATTTACGAAGCAAGTTCATCATTTGTCGAAGCTCTGAAGAGGTTAAGGCGGGTGTCGCCGAGGCGGAGAGAGTAAGCAGTTTTCTTGTACTCATCCCAAGTGAAGGGTTTGTAGAGACGAGGCTTCTCTGGTGTGACAATTTCTGGAAGAGCATTGATCCATGCATGTAGGGGTGGAGTTGCAAAATATGCCATGGACAATCTTGACTTGGAGTTGGAGGAGTTGTTTAAAGCTCTGTGCCTCACGCTCACAAATCTTCCATTTGTCAAGGCCTTCACATTAAGGGCATTATTAGTCAAATCAAAACACAATTAATCAATCAAAGTAGAAACAATTTAGTAAAGTCTCAATTATATATTTTTGTATAGTTAAAAAAAGGTTTCAATTATATATATATATATACAGTTCTATATTATAATAATAAAAGTTTGAATTATGTATGAGTGGTTGTTTTCGTTTCTTTTTCTCCGACCAAAAGGAAGTATCTTTTATCCAAACATATGCAAAAAAAACTTAAATATCTCACGTTAATAACATAATGACATATAAAAAAGTTATCTTACGTGTTATTGCGTTATTAATTGGGATAACAAAAAGTGTTATTTCCGTTGCATGAGAATTTCTCTTCAAGACATGACTACTTTAAATGAGCATTTTTCTTAGGTTGCATATCCAGGTATCCCTTAAAGAAATTATGGCAATCATATCTTTTATTTTTATTTTTTTAATTCTTTTAGCTACTTTGGAAGAAGTTATGACTAGTTTTTTCCTATTTGTCTACTAGGGGAATGCCTATTCATAAATTTTACGCTGTTTTATGTTGGTTAAAAAATTCACTGTAACGGGTTTTATATTTGTATTATATCTGTCTAAACATCTCATCTTTCATCATGTAATCACGTGACGAGAGATGTATGAAATCTGAATATCCAAACAAGTATCCTTAACAAGGACCAAACCAAAAGGAACATATCATAATAAATGGCACCGATGACTGACTGAATAGGTGAGGCAGAAGGCTTTGGAGAGAGAGAGAGAGAGAGAGAGAGAGAATCTAAGCTGCCCAACCAAACAGCCCATATAAATGGCATACTGACCAACCAACAATTCCACTTGTCAGTTCCATCTGGCTGGCTAGTCATCAATTACCCAATGTATAGTCATCAATCGCTCTCCCCCCCAACACCACGAGAAAAACTCTTTTGCATCGGGAATAGCACTGTAGTTTTATCTCCTTTTAATCAAAACTCGCCATATAAACAGTTTTACTATAAAAAAAACAACACACGTAACGAGTTTTAATTGGAGAGCGATAAGACTATCCCGGTGCAATAGAGTTTTTCTTCAACCCCACCCCACCAACCAACGCTGTTTGGTTAAGGACTGATATGGTGGGCCCCGACATTACCATGCAGTCAAAATGGCAGTGATTTACCCAAATCAATTCTGAGTCAGTTTTCAATCAATTCAAAACTCAGTTTCCAGTCGTCCTTTTTAAGCTTGTTATGATTACCATGACATGAATTGAGAGAGAGAGAGAGAGAGAGAGAGAGAGAGAGAGAGAGAGAGAGAGAGAGACCAACCTGCAACAGGTCACCGACATTAACCCAAAATGCAGTGGGGTCAGAAGGAACAGCGACCCACACCCCATCTTGTGGAGAGATTTGGAGGCCACCCACGTCGTTGGATCTGAGGAGGGTTAAGATCTGAGGGTCATTATGCGCCGCAAACCCAACGTCGCTGCTGTTGATGTTGTTGGTGCTACAGTCGTTTTTTAGGTGATGTGGGTAGTGATTGAGCCTGAATATGGAGTCATTTTCAACGTCCCTGATCATCCTACTGAACACTGATGTGTCTGGGGCCAACAATCCCTCACCAATCAGATCCAAAATCTCACATGCCAAATCCCTCATTGCTTCAATATACCCACCCACTGCAGAGCTGTAAAATGTACCACAAAAATACCCACTCAATTCATCACATCAGCACCAAGCTGACTCTGACCCCTTTTTATTCTTTCCTCTTTCTTTTTCTTCTGTTTTTTTTTAAAAATAATAATAATAATAAAGTCTTCCATCTAATTCTGGAAGCTGTTTCCTTTTTTTGCCCATTTAAAAATTCATACTTCTCTTTCAAAACCCAAAAAGAAAATTATAATAATAAATTAGTTTTTTTTTTCATCTTTATTTGATATGATTAGACGTTTCTTGATGTGCCACTGCCTCTGACTTGTCATTCTGATTTCCCAATTCTCAATAATATAACAGTGCAACAATATTGTACTGGATTTCAGCTCTCCACTTGCCATATAGCTTGCGTGGAAAATATATGCTTGTGTTAAAAGATCCTAAATTTTTTATTTTTTTTCAATTGTACAAATGAATTGACAGCCGATCCCACCATCCAGGAGAGAATCATCTCCCTTAACTAGTTCCCGTGTGCCTTTTGAGAGTTGGTATGATTTTAAGAATTCACGTGAAAAATGGTTGTTACATTTTTTCCTTTTCATTTTCATTTTATTTTTTAGGATATTTTCTGTTGAAAATGACGATAATATACTAAACTTACACACATTACATGTATGTTATGAATTGAACTCAAGGACCTTGTCTAGATGAACAATTACTTCAAATTACTACACTAGCGCGTCATTTGTATTTAAATTTCTACTTATATGCACAGGAAGAAGTCATTCAAAAATAAAACTATGTTTTAATTGAGTATATTGTTGTCTTAAGATTTATTGTTTAAAATGAAATGTTGTAGCACAAGAAATGTAAGCAAAAAGAAATTGAAATGAATCCAAAAGAAGTAGAAAAAAGAATTGGGAAATTAAGAAGAAGATGGAAAAAAGAGTGAATGCCTAGGGATGACAATTTTCCCCGCGGATAAGGGTTTTCGCAGGGATTCGACCCTAATGAGTCGGGTATGAATGATAAAAAATGAGTATAGGGATAGGTACGGAGAATTTTTTGGGTATGGTGTTCGGGGAGGGGTGGGGATGATATTTTAATACCCGATCCGAATCCTCCAAGTTTAGAATATATATTATAGTATATATAAATATGATATTAAAATGATTGTGCCGACTAAATTTTATATTTCTTATTATTATATTATATATTTATATTTATATAACTTATACGAATCTTAAGCCACACTACTTATATATTTAGTTAAGTTCAAGTCAATATATAATCATTCTTATATTGTCTTATATATATATTCATTATTTTGTCATAATTCTATTTTTTTCTTTCAACAAAGTAGTTTTATAGTAATTTTTTCTTCCGTAATGGGACGGGTCGGGGAACCCATTCCCCAACGAAGGTGGGGATTGAGAATCCCCGATATGAATATTGCGAGTATGAAGATGAGGATGGGGAAAAAAGCTTAACGGGGATGGGAATGGGAATGACATACCCATCTCCGATTTGACTCATTGCCATTCGTATGAATGCCTAGTAAATAATGAACAGTTTGTCCCTCTACACCAAAAATTGTTACCCCTTTCCCCGACTGTCTTTCATTTAATGAGTAATGCTAGACTTACCACATTTTATACCATATTGTGTACCACATTTCTAATAGAGATGGAGTCCACCAATACAATGGGACTCATCTCTATTAGAGATGTGGTACAAAATATGGTATAAAAATGTGAAAAACCTAGTATTTTCCTTCATTTAATATATTCTAGCTAAAAAGTACCTTCATCATAAAGAATGGAAAACCCAATAATAACATGCAAAAATAATAAAAATGTAATGTAATTGACAAAAAAATAAAGAAATAAAATTGAAGTACTACCTGAATTTGGTAGGCTCATTTGAGATGGTTTTGGATCTTTGAGCAATGGAAATTGGGTTTGTGTTGAACATAAGGTATTCAACCTCTCCCATATCACCATTGAAGCCTATGGTTTTGCAGCCATAACCAAAGGGAATGGCTGGCCCGGCTCTTTGCTTCTCGGCCATTGTTTTGGCAAAGAAGCTGAGGCTTTGCTCCTCCAGTTTGGCTACAATGTCTTGAGGGACGCCGTGGTTAATGACCTTGAAGAAACCGTAGTCCTCACAGGCTTTGACAATGAGCTTCCTCACTTGGGACCTCTCGGCCGAAAGGTCGATGATGGGGAGCTCAATGGCCTGGATGTTTTCATTGTGAATTGGGTTTGGAGAGGCCGCTACCATGGTTGTAAATTTGCTTAATTTGGAGCTGCAAATATCTAATAATCTAAGAGATATGGGGTTGTAGAAACTAAGAAGAGAAAGATGAGGCCTCTAATCTAGTATAGCTGTCTATCACTTTGTGTAGCGTTTGGTTTGTGTGTGCAAAAAGAGAGAGAGAGAGAGAAAAAAACTGAGAGGAGGGTTTTGTTGTAGGAGAAGAGTTTGGCGAGGCAGTAATATGTGATGGGGTATTTATGGAGAGAGAGAGAGAATCTATGTGAGTGGTTGGGATTAAAGAAAGAGGAGGGTTACTTGGGGATTCAGGAATCGTAGATTTATTTTTGGGTGACGTACAACTAGCAAATTTCTGTCACACGAGAAGGTTGACTTAATTGTGCACGCTTTCCTTGACTTGGTTATCTTCTTTTTTCCTATTTAATCATCTCACTAGCTTTATTGTGTGATGCTACTAGCATATGTTGGAAAGACGTGTGTATGAGTATTTGATCCCAAAAGGAAGCTACTAAGAGCATGTCCAGCGTTGGGGGGAGGGGCGGGCAACAGGCAGCCCGTATGCCAAAATCCCACTCCAGCGGTGCAGCTCGAGCCCAGGCAAGGAGAGAGTCCCATCAGCTAGGGCAAGTCCACAGGCAATTTTTGCCTCAGCCCAAGCCTGAAGGTAAGCTGACGTCAGCACGCCTTTTCAATTTTTTTTACTCTCCTTGACACGTGTCACGCGCTGGAGCTTCCGATGGACTTTTTTTTGCACAATCCAACGGTTGGGCTTTTTTTTTGGGTTTAAAAAATTGCAAAAAAATTTTAAAAAATATAATAAAATTTTGGAAATTATTTCTATAAATACCTACCATACCCATTCACTCTCCACACCAAATTTGCATACAAATTCATCTCCTTTCAATATTTTTTACTTTCCACCCAACATTTTCTACTCAAAAATTCTATTTTTTTTTATATATCTTTTCTTGCATTTCCTTTTTTTTCTATATTTTCTTGAGAGTCAATTTTTTTTATATCTTTTCTTGCATTTCATTTTTTTCTATATTTTCTTGCATGTCAAATTTTTTATATATTTTTTTGCATTTCCTTTTTATCTATATTTTCTTGCATTTCCTATTTTTTCTATTTTCTTCCATGTCCTTTTTTTCTATATTTTCTTCCATGTCAAATTATTATTTTTTATTGCATCCAACTTGATTGTTTAAGTAAAAAGCTTATCCGAAAATCGTATCCCAACTTGATTGTTTAAGTAAAAAAAATACAAAAAAAATTAAAATGAATAGTAATTGCCTTACCTTGCCCTTCCATGGGTGGAGCAACAAAGGCAAGGGTTGTCACTATTCATGTGAATAGTGCCTGCCCTTGCCCTTGCCCTTATGGGTGGAGATGCAAGAGCACTTCCAACGCAAGGGGGAGGGCAGGCAAAAGGGGGTTCAGGCCCGAAAATCCCCTCCAGCACTCAAGGTCCAGTCCGGGCAAGGGATGGGGCCCACCAGCCAGGGCAAGCCCAAAGGCAAGATTTATTTGGTTTTGCTGACGTCAGTGATGACGTCTGCAACAAAAAAAAATATTTTTAATCGAAAAAAAAGGAAGAAAAATTCCAAAAAATTTAGAAACATTTTTTTTATACATACCTAGCAATTTTATTATTATTAATCTCATACATATAAATAAAATTAATCCCATGTGAAAATGTCATATAGAAAATCTTATTCGAAATTTGATATGAGAATTTTATAATAAATAGTGACACGTGGCGATCGAAAATCTTATCCAAATTAATTGTTTAAGTATAAAAAATAGGAAAAAAAATATTAAAATGAATAGTAATTGACATTGCCCATAGGGGTAGAAACAAAAAAAGGCAAGGGCTGCCACTATTCACTTGAATAGTGAGAAACCTTGTCTTGCCCTTACTCTTTGTGTGGAAGTGCTCTAAGAGAAAATCCAAACTACCCTGTAATAAGCAAACCAAATATGTTGATGCTCAAATTCATGATGTATGAGTAGAATGTGATGAGTTCATAAATTTTTTTGGTGTTGAGATTGAAAGAAAGTGAAATTGGATTAGAACTTTGGTATCTTGGAAATTGCAGAAAAACTCCTCAATGTATATAATCCTTTATCGTTCATCCCATTCGAACAAATCCAACTGTCATTGAAGTAAATAATTGGTGGTGGGTGATTTCAGATTGCTTTACTGTAGTCTAGTGTAAATGTGGTCAAAATCTCTTATAATTTTGACATATGGAGGATAAAAAACAAAGTTAAAACATAAAAGGAGAAGGAAAAAAAATGATGAAATGTCAAAGGTGGTGACTCTCTCTCTCTAATTATGTGTCGACTTCATAACGAGCTTGCGTTTGGGTTCATATCTCTAAGGAAACAAGCATGACACTCCACCCTTTTTTTCTCAAAGAGAACAAAACTTATAAGGGTTATTCGTTCTTTTAGTCCTTGAATTTAGACTCGATTTACATTTGAGCCCCTCAATTTCCAAAATCGTTCCCGTAGTCCTTCAATTTCAGTTTCGTTAGGACAAATGGTTTTGCTGTCAATTTTGTTAACTTTTCTGTTAAATGCAGAGGTAAAATGGTATTTTTATATTTTTTTAATTTTAAAATAATTAAAATATGAATAAAATATTTATAAAAAAAATTCAAACCCCTCACTTTGCTGGGCTTTCATGGCGGTTGGTGGGAATGAGTTTTTTTAAAAAAATTTATTAATAAGTCATTTTTAAATTCTTTTAAAGTAAATTCATTTTTTATTAAATTTTGTGCCACATCAGCATAAAAAAAAGTTTTTTTTATATTTTATTCAATTAAAATATTTTTGTTTGGTTTTGTAATATTTTATTCCATTTAAATTTTAAAAATAATATAAAAATATCATTTTGCCCCTGTATTTAACAGAAAAGATAACAAAATTGACGGCAGGACCATTTGTCCAAACGAAACTAAAATTAAAGGACTACGGGAACAATTTTGGAAATTGAGGGACTCAAATGCAAATCGGGTCAAAGTTCAGGGACTAATAAAACTTGTAATCTTTTGTTGGGCAACAACTCTTATCCCAAGGTACCGACTTCAGCTCCTAGGTCTTTACATCACCCATTCCATTCATCCATCCATCCATCCACATCCTATGTCCAATCGTGATAAAGACAATACTAGACATTTAGTGTTGGTCCATTTTGGTTCGTTGTTAACACCATCTTTAATTGACCACGACATGTAATTCTTTCTGGCTTTTCGACCTAATAAGGCATCTCATGATTCATCAAGTCTTGGGCCAGGGGCGGCCCTGAGTGATTGAAGGCCCTGGGCAAAACTCTAAGAGTGGGTCCTTTATACATAAATTAATTTTTTTATCAAATAATTAATTTTATTCAAATTATGAGAGTTTATAAAAGGCAATGAAGAACACTTTGAGCCTCATTAAAGCCTTATTTAAGGAAAATTCAATTCAACAAAACTCAAAATAAGGAAAAAGAGTACCCCTACATATTGAAAAAATTAATTTGAGGAAAAATTTATAGTGCGTTCATCAAAAGGGAATTTGAAAATAGTTTCTCTTACATGACCCTTTTCTAAAAGTAAATCTCTCATTTTTGCATCAAGATTATCCCAAACTTTAGGATCATAAATGTTCAAATCATTTGCATTCTCACATTCATTTGTGTCATTCTCATTTTCTATTTCATTTATGTCATTATCATTTTCATTTACGTCATTATCATTTTCATTTACGTCATTCTCATTTTCATTTATGTCATTCTCATTTTCATTTATGTCATTTTGATTTGGTGGTAAATCTTGCTACATTTTCAAGTGAATAATCAGTTTGTTTACTAAAATATTTATTCAAATATCCTCTTAGACTTTGAGCAATCTCTTCCTCTTTTTTCTTTCTTTGTCTCTTGAGGTTTCCAGAAAGGTGTTTTGTAAACATGTTTAAATTTGTGTCATAAACACAAGACAAGCAAAGCAATAGCAAATTAAATTAGCAATAAAAGTATAACTAATTAAATGAAGGAACAATAAAACCTGAAAATCCCACAGTCCGACCCACTCTCTCGCAGAGAATCACCAAAAATATTTACTTTCAAGAGTCTATTTGGTTTATTTTCAAGACAACCCTCCCACCCACTGCTGCCGATGGATGCTACTCTGTTTGGTTTATTTTTAAGATTGTTCTTCCTTAATAAATGTTTAGCAGACTTCTAAACAAAAATAAAATAAACGTCTCCTGGCAGACATACTCATCACGCATGTTTCTTGGGCTTCTTAAGAAATAATTAAAAAATAAAGCCTACATGCCTTTTCTTTCTTGCTAGAAAGCTGCCCATGCCTGACATATATTACAAAATTAACTTTCTAGTCTTTTTTATGAGGAATTTTAATTTTGTTTTTTGCATATACATATATTATATTATGTTATATAATGGATTATATATATTTTTTGATCCCCCTTCAATCTTAGCCCCGGGCGATGGCCCTGGTTGACCTAGTCAAGGGCCGGCTCTGGTCTTAGCCATGACCAAGTCGATGGAATATTAATGTTCATACTTAGAGTTTAGGGGAAATGTGTATGAGGACGACCAATTGAGTGCTTGATTAGGAATTTTAATTGGTTCAGAATTTGACATTTTTAGATGATATTTCTTTATCATTAGTTTCTCCTCTGTAGCGAGGCAGGCTAATTAACATCAAGCATCACAAAATCTTAATTTGTACCACATCACTTTATATAACTCAATATGCGGCCACCACAATATGCACATCACAAGGTTAAAACTTAAAAGGTTTCTTATTTAGAAAAAAATCAAATAAAGTCACACACATTATCCACAATTATATTTTTATTGTAATTGATTGATGAGTTGCATCATAATATTTATATTCGATGAATTATTAAATTAGTGGTCAATCAACAATTATCCGTGGTCCATGAATAGTTAGATGATTCGATAGGCGCTTTAATTTCTTAACAAATGGATATGCTTTTGTAAATAACAATATGGTTGTTGACCTTTATGCAATAGAAGCAGTATTAATTTGCATTCCCGTGCAGTCGTCAGTCCCACACATGCACTGACTTCGATAGTTCGAAGGCAAAGACCAACTTGATATCTCAATCCGACTCTTCTTCAAGTTATTATTTCTTTTTGTAGTTATTTCAATGATATATGGATATTGTTAGTGCTGTACAGAATTCAATTTTATTGGTTTCGATGATATTGACGGATTAGATTTGATCCAAAAAATGAATGGCTAATGGATCCATAGCTTGAAATATAATTTAAATCGAGCCGATCAAATCTTTTAAAAATATATGTAAATATTTGTCTTTCCTAGTGTTCGAACCTAAACCACCTTTCATGTCTCACTTACACCAATACATCAACACACCAACACTACTTTGTTGATATTGTTTCGAAAAAATATATTAATATACCATAAAATTTTAGATTTCTAAGTTTTTGTGTTCACTTTAGTGTTTCTTTTTTAAGGAATATATGTAACTTGAACTCTAAATGTCGATAAAAACCGATGGATTGGATTGGATTGTATCATGACATCCAAACAAATAGGAATATTGTAAAATCTCAAATCCAATTTGGATTGATAAAAATTAATTGGTTTGAAACTGATGTACACCCCTAGATATTGTTGATTTCACGCTTTGTTATTATATTTATATATTTTAAATGTTTTTTTTAATATAAAATAATGTAATGTGTGCACGCATAAAGTTGTGCCACAAAGTACTAAATTTATTGTTCAAAGCCTCAAAAGTCAAAACCATCTTTCATCTTTGATTTGCAGTCGTTCTCAACAAGATATTGATGTTTCGCAACTGGCAATTAATAAGACCTTATCAGACAAAGATCGATGCGAGCATTTTATTTTTCGGGATGGAAGAGATACATTAACTGAATCATATAAGGTATATTCATCATTCACTCTAATTGTATATGTATATGTATATTAATTGATTTTTAAAAAAATCGTGTGTGGAAATATGTTTTTTAATTAATTATGGAACATATAATTATTCCACAGAAGAAATTTTATCTACAAATTTCACAGTTTTATGGTTCTTGGTTGAGCCAACGGTCATAATTTTTACTTATACTATTATATTATCATTAAAAGAAGGAGAATCATCTTGGTAAGTGGATGTAAATGGAATATCTAATATACCTCAACATTTTCAGTCATGGTAATATATTTTAAAAAACAAGGATGCCATACTTTTAGTGACGAGAATCATGCGTGTTAAGATGAATAAATTGATATAGATAAACGAATGACTCAAAAGATGACATTAATTACGCATATTGATGTGTGAACCCTAACTACCGCCTATATTCAAACATTGGTAGTTAACAATCATTTTCGACGGTCCAACAAATGCTATAATTATTTCATTTCCATATCAAACCAACATGCTTTATTTGCTTACCATGTGTATAAATAATGCATGGATTGTTAACTACCAATGTTTGAATACTAGCAGCCCATTTGTGACCAAATCAAACTTGTGACATCAATTATATGAGACCAATAACCAAAGGATTCAATGTATATATCATATGTGGTTAGAGTCTTCATCTAGACTAAGACAGCTAGTAAAACAATGTACAATTGTAGAAAAAAAGCAAAGATAAGAAGATTCCATATATGGTTACTGAACAGGGGCAGAGCTATTCACATGCCTGAGATGGCCTGAGCCCCCTACCATCTTCTCACATCATTGACTATATAGAGAGTGTAGACATAAATCGCACAAAAAATCTCATAATTTTAAACTTGTGGCCCTCAACATCAAACTCTATCTTCGCCACTGGTACTGAAGTCTCAGTTTTGACTGAGTCTTAGTTTTGACAGTGAGGGAAAGGCGTGGCAGATTATTAGCCTTTGCATTATATATTGAAATAAAATAAAAAGTTGATATGCTTTTCATCTTTGGAGCCTAAAGAGGAATTTTTTCCTGTATGGCAAGGCAAGCAGGCAAAAGAAGCAAAAGAGTGGTAGTTGAGTTGTAATCCACTTACTTAATTGCATGCATTACTTTCCGTAATTTAGTTTATAATTCTTTTTTAATAACATTTTCTATTGAGATTGACGATAATATATTAAATACACCATATGCTAAGTTGCATTGTATATATGCCATATCCATGAATTGCTTTGATAAAATATGAAACAGTCGAACTTTTTGACAGTAACATTTATTTTGAGAAATTTATGAAATTTATGAACCGGTCCTGTACACACACCAGTGACCAGTACCTTCCTAGCTATTATATGTAGATGGAGTTGTTCATTATAGCTAGCTAGCAAGGATGAGTATTATAATTCAACTCTTATCAAAATGAAATTCTTTGAAAGGGATAGAAACTGATTGAATATGTATAAATGAATCCATCTATACACTAACAGCACATAGAATTAAGAAACTGACTTGCTACCTCCTCCTACTTGTTTTGGTAAATTTTTTAAATTTTTAATCGGAGTTGTGTCTTTACAAGCAGAGGTGGAGCCACACACAAGTCAGAGGTGGCTGTGACCCCCAATTCTCATGAATTCCATTGAAGTTTTTATATAAAAATCAGTATGTAATTTCATATCTTTTTCAGCTATTGGCCCTCTAATATTTAGACTCTAACTCCGCCACTGTTTACAAGTTAAATGATTTTCTTGTATCTTTGAGTTTGACTAGAGCCTAACCCTTAAAAGAAGTAGAAGAACATGTTTACCTTTGTACGAGATGAAATTTCCTCGCATTTTCCGGATCCCGCATTTCCCCAATTCCTTACTTCCGTCACTCCAACTGACTAAACATGCCAAAAACAAGTAGATAATCCATTATCCTAGCTACTCTTGTGACCTTAAAACTAGTTGAAACTTGGGATGGTTTTTCCAATTTATCCCATCGTAATTAAAACATTGCTAATTAACACATTCGATGAACTGAATCGATTACCAGCCAAAAATATTAATAGCCATGAACTGAACAAAGTTTGTCAAACGGCCACTCATGAATAGAAAAATACTGATAAAATTATTCACACAAGATTAAGATGCATCGATCCATGTGGGTGTCTTTATCATATATATGGATATATTTTGTTCAACTTCAAACACAAAGCTTAAGATAAACATGAATTTTCCATACTATTTCCAATTGCACGACGATGATGATATATGCCCGGTTTGTAGAAAACCATTTAGCTGGTCCTTTTCTGAAAATAAATCATGTCCCACAACAACACAACAATCTACATCTACGACAAGTCAGTTTCTAATATTTAGATTATATTTGTTTGACCAAGATTTTGCCCTTTCATTTTCCCTAGTATTATTATTTTCTTCAAATGCATGAAAACGATTTGTTGGGTCCCTTGAACGCCCTAGTCCTTGACTTTGTGGCCTTGTATTCATAATCAAAGGCGTCATATAGAAAAGGTCCCCCAACACAATTGACATGGGGTTCAGGAAACTGACCACCTCAACTGCAAATTGAGTCCAATCTAGATTGATAAGAATGTGGAATAAATGTGTTGATGGGCATATTTTATATTATATATTTAACTCTATTCTTAGTATGTTTTGGTTAATATTTTGGAAGAATTTTGATAATTTGAATTATATTGTCAATACAGGACTTTCGACTTCATCTAGAGCAAACACAATCCAATGGACGAATTTTGGAGTAATTCCAGTTGGAGGACGTTCGTGAGTCACTTAGTTTGATCGTATCAAAATCTCAGATTTTTCTACCAAGCGGTTATTTTCTGGCAATAAAATAAAGGAAGCGATGTGCGGTCTTTGGAATAGTGACGTTTTGGGCTTTTATTGCATTTTTGGAGCCTAATATGACCCTGGATGGATTCGTGGCCTTCTGGAGATGTGTTCATAATATTTTTATCTTTAAAACAAGTTATCTTAGGACTGATTTGGAGGAGATTTGAGCCCAAAACGTGACTGGACAGATTTTTGGCAGATTTTCCAATTCCAATTAGGATTATATATCATAGTATTATTTTATTTTAATTAGTTTCCTTGTGGGAAAAGAAAAGCTGTATTTGGTAGCTAGGTTTTAGGAGGTATTTAAGTTATTTTTCACAACAATTTTAGGGATTCTTTTTGGCTTCTTGAACGTGAGAGCTATTGCTAGGGTTTTGGAGATTTGCAACTTTCAGGTGTTTTCATTCTTTTTCTTCTTAATGATAATTTCTATGATTTCAATTATGAATATGCGTAACTAATTCTCTTTTGCTAGGGTGAAGCCTTGAACCTTAGCATGAATATGTAATTTTTATTTAATTGCTTATGATTGATTGCATGCATACTTTGAATTGTTAATCACTGTTTTAGACTATCTAATTGTCTTGATGCCTGATCACCATTAGGATATTTAGAAAAGTAATTTGATGCAATTTTGGTCGGAATGTTCCCTGAAATTGACGCTGGCTTCTTGTGATTAATAATTGTAATTGCGCCTCAGATGAACATCACGTCTTAGGGGTTGCATGATTTTTCAAAGGGTTTTCACAAAACACAATGAGTCTTTCATGTTCAGATTTGATCCGAACGTCCGGACGGGTTGCATGTTAGATATACGTTCTATGTTGGAGGTTCCAAGTAGAATATACACTAGGAAAACCTAACCTTCAAAGTGGCATGTGTTGATCATAAGTAATTGGTAAAAATACATAGGATTGCTAGGTGACGGTGGAACCCTAGTGCTTTTATAAATTGGTATTTAAAACTCTTTTCTTTAATTGTAATTGCTTTTAATTAAAATTCATTCTTAGCAATAACAAATTCATAATCATTTTTCTCAACTTTTAATTTAAGTAGTTAATCGGAAATCGGTTTTTACATAAATTGCTAAAATAGTCCTTGAGGAGAACGACCTTGCATGAGCATCTATACTACAATAGCCTTGTATTCTTGCAAGTATTGTATGTGATTTTAACCCTGTTTGCACAGGTACTAAAATCGTATCATGTGTAATAACCTCAAAATTGGGATTTTATTGTTATTAATATTCTGAAAAATCATACAAGGTTAATTAAATGTGTGGGCAATTTATGAACTGGTTTGGTGTGGGAATAATGGATTTACGAGTGTTTAATCTCAATTTGGACTAAAATGCCCTTACGTTTAATTTAATGATTTTTTAATTGATGTTCAAGAAGTTTAAGTGAGAAAATTATAATTTTTGGATTGGAAAATCAAGCTCGATCTCACGAACGCGTAGGCACAAACGGTTCGTGAATCGGAGTTATAATGAAGGAGAAATTAAATTTTGAAGTTTTGAAATTTAATTGGAGTGCTAAATAGTGAATAGTGAACATTGCTATTTTTGGAATTCTATAAATTGGAGAATCACTGCACAATTTCGTAAAAATAAGAAAAAGTAATAATAAAAAAAGAAACCGAGATTTTTTCTCTTGCCTCAGGCGATTTTCGGTGGCTTCTGCGACGGCTCAAGGAAGAAGTGTTCAACACTACCCACCTAGATCGATAAAGGAACATCCTGTGAACATAAACCAACTGGAATTATGGTGATTGTAGTAGAGGTGAAGGTGTGGAGACGTCGTGAAGTTCGTTCGTGTACAGCGAAATCCAAAATTTTGGACGACAATTTGACCACTTTAGATGTCGATTCAGGTAAAATTTCAAGAATTAAAGTTGTTTATCTCATTGCGTTCTTTAAGGAAATGTAGTTTTGGTTCGGTAGTTCGACGATTTTACGATCGTCGAAATAGTACCAGAACCACCACGTGCGGTGAAGGCGCGTGGCGGTGATACTGTGTATGAATTCAAAATATAGTTTGTAGTCCTCGAGGTGGTGAGCGCTGGGGTGCTCCGTTTTCGAGATTTTGTCGTTTGACTAACGTTCGGAGCCTCGCAACTCTAGATTGTTAGATCGTGTCCAATTTTATACATGTGGTAGTTTGTGTTGTGAGAAGTCTGTAGGTACAGACGGATCGGAAATCGGTGGTCCCAATTTTAAGTTATTGTGTTTTGAAGTTAAGGCGAGCGATCCCGTTTGATCTTGCGTGATTGTGTGATCAAGAATGATCCGACCGTTGGATCGGACCCAAATTGATGCAAGGTGATGTTGAGACTATTTAGAGTCCATTGGTGCGATCAGATTTGAAATCTAAGGTCATGGGCCCGAGGAGGATTTATTTAGTGTCGGTTGGACGGGTGGGACCCGCGGGACCCAAATAGTGACTTTTTGGATTATGAGTGTCATTAGTCCTGTTTTGATGTCGATAGTGTGTACGTCACATTTTGGAGTGTTTTGGACGATAATTGATCACTTTGGACCCCGGTTGGTCCGAAAGGCAGTTTCATCATTTGTGAGTGGAATCTTGGATTTTGGATTCTAAGTTAAATTGCAAACTTTTCTTATGTTTTGCGGAGTCAAAGTGCTTATTGGGGATGCGTTGAGTTGACAAAGTATTTGCAGCTTGGATGAGAGGTGAGTTAAATAATCCGGATTGTGAGTAAAATCACATATTATTATATTTATTATAATGTGGTTTTGATAATGTTAATGGATATAATTAACATGATGTGTTGGGTTTTTAGAAATTGTTTTGTGTGAGTTTAAAATCAATCAAATGTGTTTTGATTTTAAATGAGTTACATGTTTTTGCAAAATGAATGGTATTCAGGGGAATGACCATGATATATTATAATTGTATGGTGGTGTTCATAAGTGAATGACCACGTAAATATATATAATTATATATATATATATATTGTTATGATGAATGTATTTGAGATAGAAAACAATATTTCATGTGGAGAGTGCATTTTATTGTTTTAGGTGTGTGTTGATGTTGTGATTGGAAGGATAGATGTTAGAATGCACTGATTCCTTCAATTGGAAGATAACCTATAAGAGGTTGACTGTGGCAAGCAATTAGGGAATTGTAGCCATGGGGTGTGAGGCCCCAAACCATTTAGAGCTCTAGGTGTCGCCATTACGTTGTTCATGAGGGTAACACATAGTTACTTGGCTTCGATGTAGATTTGTGACATGCACTCTCGGGTGTGGACTTTAGTGCTAGTGGGTTGGGAGAGTCTAGCGTATTCTCACTTCTATTGTCCAAGAGTGACATTTATGAGTTGTGTTTCTAATGGATTTGAAACATGTTTTGGGTCAGTTGAGGACCTAACAGTTCTTATAAAATAAAAGAATTCTGATTGGATGTGTGAAAACTGCTTTTAAGATAAATGAGTTTTGATGTAGTCAAATGTGGTGACTTACACAGTTCTTGAAAATAAAATAATTGTGATTGGGGTGAGTTGATTGATTATGAGTACCTTGATTATACAAGGATTGTGTGACACTAATGAAAGTGCATGTGATTGTATATTATGTGTAAATGACATATTTATACTGCTGGTTGCGATTTACTCATACGAGCTTTAGAAAGCTTATCGGGTTTGTTGGTGATGAACCCGGTAAACTATTCAACGGTGTAGGGGCTAATCTTGCAGGTAATATGAACGCATTACTAAGGTCAAGAGTATAAAGCAAGAAGTGTACTTGAAGTGTACAAAGTTTGTATTGAGATTATTGGTAAGATTAGACTTCCGTTGTGTGTGATAAACTCTGAGGAACATATATGTAATAAGTTGAAGTTACATAGGTTGAAGTTTCAATTTATTATTTAACTATTAGAATGTAATATTTGACTCAGAAGATTGAGTCAGTATTGACATTGTGGTTCGGAACAGTGGTGTTGTATTTAGAAAAAAAAATTCCAAGTACAATTGTTGGAGGTTCCGAGCTTCACGTACCCGGATTGTTGGTTGTTTGTAA
The DNA here is from genome assembly GCA_024362665.1 of Prunus padus. Lineage (NCBI taxonomy): Eukaryota > Viridiplantae > Streptophyta > Magnoliopsida > Rosales > Rosaceae > Prunus > Prunus padus. Next base: position 8,036,369 of record JANFAM010000016.1, read on the forward strand.
TAACTTAGCAAATTATTTGTGGTGGAAAATTCGGGACGTGACAAAATGGAGCTGAAGATTTAATCAAATTCATAGCGCATCATAAAGAAGCCCATTGCACCTAAACCCTAAACCCTGACAAAAAAATGAAATTTTGTATCGGAGTATACGAGCATACCCCTCCAGCTAGGAGTATCGGTGCAACATAGTCAAAAAGTAATTCTTTATCTTTACACATACGTGATTAATTTCTCTAGTTGGGTCACTATAGAAATCTATAGTTCTGATTTACAACTAATGTCCAATGAAATTTATGTCCATTACAGGAACCAATCTATGAAAAGTTGATGAGATAACAGTGTTGGCCCAAAATTAAGGATAATCACAAAAGATACTCCTCCATTGCAGCAGGGTTCTTAGTTTTTGACTTGCTGGAAAACGAGTTCTTTTTTTTAGGCTTCCTTATGAGGGAGAAAGGCCGGAGAATGAATCTTGAGAAGCGACTTAAGGGGTCCTGAAGACCTTCCATCTCATAGTGACCAAATCGCCAATCTCTTTCAACAAAGGGTCGCTGTATTGGTTCATCGAGGCCACCTGTTATAATATGAAAAGTAAAAGTTATCCATGAATCAATATTAATAAATGCCAAGGAAAGAGATAGTAACTTGACACTAACAGTGCGTTTGGATGAGGGAAATAAACTTGGGATTTTGACAAAAGTCAGAATTTCTAAATTGACATAAACCAATTCTCGTGTTTGGATAAAAAAACATTTAAATTTAGAAATTCCACGTGAGAAAAAACATGGAATTTGAAGGTCATAAATCCCAACTTTAAATTTTATCTAAAAGTCGTCATTTCTAAAATTCTAAGAAAGATTGAGTTTTTATAAAAGATAACTTTACAAATAAAGGTTAAATTGCATATTTTAAATCCGTTACCCAAACAAAAAACTTTACAAATTCTAGAACACTAATTTCCGTCATTTTAAATTCCGTTTTTAAAGAATTCCTTTGTACTTTTCAATTTCCTCATCCAAACACATTATAAAATAATATTAAGCTTCATGGTTTACCTGCGTACATCAGACCCTGTTTATTAACTTGCCGATAAAATGGTCGTATTTTTTGTGCTATAGCAGCTTTATGGAGTTCATTCCATGCATCTTCCCGGTCGTCTCGTGTAATTTTACCCGTTGTCGCGACCTGAAATGAAAATACGCTCAAACTTTTAACCAAGAGCACAATTAGGGTTGTGTTTCAGGGGAAGCGAAATTCTATAGTGAAGATGTCATATATGAACTCCTCATGTGGATTTTCATATTAGCCACATGATCATTTCATTAAACTTAAGTAAACTTACTATTTAGATTAATCATGTGACTAATATGAATATCTACATCTATGATCCATATATGACACCCTCACCATAGGACTCTTCATGGAACAAGCAGAATAGGGAAAGGAACTTGAGCAAGAAAGGAGAAAAACGTTAACCTTGGTAAATAGATGGTATGAAGGACGTGGAATGCGGGAAAGATTATTGGCCCGATCAACTGCTACAAGTCCAAACTTGGGACCATACCCATCGGCCCACTCCCAATTATCAGAAATTGTCCAAAACATGTAACCAAGCACAGGGACACCCTGTAAGTCAAACATAGGAAATTATAACACCCATTATCTCCAAATAAAGGTATATTTAGTTCAAAAACAACTGAGAAGTGCAATGGAGAATCAAACCATGATCTTGGCTGCATAAACAGCGAGCAAATGCTCTAGCAGATATGGCCGACGGATCAAATCGGTCTCATCAGATACCCCATTTTCAGTAATCATGAAGGGCACATTTAGATGTTTATATCTTTCATGGAACTGAAGCAGCACGCGGTACAAGCCATCTGGATATACCCCACGTCCAGATTCACTATACTCATCACTCTCTCCTAGATTCAGTCCAGCACCACACACCACTTCCTGAAGGGCAGAAGATAAATGTTATAGTTGACTCATATTGCTCCATATATATAAGAGAAAAAGACTGTCAATTTACTTGGTTAGAGAAGTGAGGAAACCTGTCCGTAATAGTTTATGCCTATAAAATCCAGCTTGTCAGAAATACTATCCACATATGAGTAGCGAGTCAAGGAGTTAGCCAGTGAAACAGCAGCAACATCAAAGAGACCATACGGTCGCATGAATGATACATGGTGTGCCACTCCAACTACTGGTTTTGATGAGGAACTGAAGAAGATAAAACACAAAATTCAGTCAAGTAATTAACTTTAGGATATAACTTAATGATAAAATAAAGAAGTCGCACAACCATCCCTAGCAGAAAGGACTAAGGCATTATCAAGCAGTCAATTAATTAGGCAATCAGAACACGTGATCACGCTTGTTATATTCGTTAAACAATTGTTCTTTCCCAGAGCTTATATAAGGCAGAGAAACCTTTGTTCATGGATATATTCATAGGCCTTTGTGTGTGCAATGGCCATCCAATTCATGGCCTGTTGGAAAACACCAGTTGGTAGAGCAGAAGTGGCAACCTCCAGCATGTCAGGATGACCACCAGGCCAAGCACCCGCACAATAAGTAAGCATGCAGAAGACATGAGGCTCATTAAATGTTACCCAATAGTCTATCATATCTGATACACTATCAGCAACAAGCCTGAAAAAAGAATGAATCAAAGAATCAAAATTTAAGGAAGAAAAAATAAAAGGAAAGAAAGAAGAAATGCTACATGATAAGAAAACAGGATAAGCACTAGCATAATCTGGGCAGCCTAGCAAGCAGTGAAAGTAATCAGAGCCTCAGAAGATAACTGGAAACTCTACCACTGAAAGGAAGACTCACTTTGTAAAATCCACGAAATAATCCACAGTTTTTTCCATTTTCCACCCTCCATACTCGCCAGCCCATGGTGGCAATGAGTGATGGAACAGAGTCAACATCACCTTCATTCCATATGAACGAACCCTGTTGATGATCCACTTATATCGCTCCAATGCTGCAAAGTTAACCTAAAGATAGGAGATACATCTGAATTCAGTCAAACTTATAATGATAATCCATTTAGAACTAATCAACACAGCGTATTAACCTGAAAAGATCATCAAGGCAGATATTCATTAACTTGTCAAACATTATATCTTTATGAAAATGTTAGGCAAGGATGAACCCTATATGGTAAGAAAATCCTGCATCATTCCTGATTTTTTTGCCTATCTAAATTTCCCCAAATAGCATCATCGTGTACCAAATGCTTAGAAAGTGCATAAACAGTCAGCCTCAAACTTACACTTTCCTTTAGCCCATTGAGCGGCTCTTCTGGCATAATTCGCGACCAATCTATTCCCATTCGGAAGACACTGATGCCAGTATCTTTAGCCAGTTTTAGTTCTGTATCAGGATCAGACCAAAACCTTAGCCTCTCTTCTCTGAGATCAATTCAAGATTCCATTACCCACAACATCAGTAATGTGAAATCGATAAATTTCAGAGCAGAATGAGAGCCAGAAATAAGCATGACTTGTTTTGAAATATACTTAAATTTCAAGTCATCAAATTTGAAAAGTGAGGCTTACGGGTGCAGAACGTTGTGCCATGCAGCTACATTAGGATGGCAATCTTCGTTTGGAACAGGTTTTTCTACTTCTCCTCCGTCTCCTTCAATATACTTCTCATACCCTCTAATCATGGCTTCCATAGCTATCTTAAGAGGCTTCCTTTTTGTATCTGTTTTCGTAGCTTTTCCTCCTGATAAGGAAACTGGCTGAGATCCACCATCACCAGTAGCAGAACCCATTATAGCATCTGTGGTTTGCAGTTCCCCCTGTGACTCTGATTTGTCATCAGGATCTTCTTCTGCAAACTGGAGCCAAGCATCATTTAGCCTGTCTTCAACGTGTGCTGGAGCTGTTGCCAACCCGAAGAAAAACTCATCGTCCCCTTCTGCACATAATCACATAACAGAATACTTGTATGATAAACAAATCCGAAAAACAAAAAAGCTCTGAAAATCTGATCAACCAAGTCTCACTCCATTTGAACCCCACTCAAGCAGAATAGTTAAGTCCAGTTGGCATGATCACATATTTTGATATATATAAAGATCTTATATAGAAATAGAATGTTTCCCTCAACCTTGCGATATATTTCAAATTTCGATTAGTTTTTTTTTAGTGACCAAACTCATAATTAGTGAATGTTTGGGTGGTTAAGTTCCACAAATATGGATGAACATAAGCACAGCACCAAGTGTCTTTAATTCTAATGATAATGACAAAGAAATTACAAAATAAAAAAGGAAAGTGATAAGATAAGATGTCATTAGTGTGAGGACAGCATATTAACCATTTATTATCAGTAAAAATCAGCGGCCAGTGGAACTTATGGCTACCACAACGTCATTGAACACGAAGCGTAATAGCATCATTAACATATATAATACAAATCAATGCCAGTATTAGCTCGCTCGCCAAAAATTGGAAGGAGAAAATTGCTGTATCCACAAAAATTAAGCTTCTTCACCTCACTTAATCCACAAATAAACAAGCAGAACTTCAAGTTTGCGCAGATTATAAAGCAAAATGATTAGAACTAGGGTTACGGTGTGAGCAGCTTGGTGAAAATTACAGTACCGCCGAGATTGAAGTCGGCAAGAGTCTCGTCGGACTCATTGATCGGTGATTGGAACGGCCGCAGATTCTTCTTCCAGAAACGCGAGAAAGAGAAAGCATTGGCGGCGACTGTGACAGTCACCAGCAGTCCGGCGAGCTTCGTCGCCGAGACGAACAGAGCTACTACCGCCATTTCTACTTGCAATCAGTGCCCAAACACTCGGACTGAGCATAAAGTATTAATTTATTTCGTTTGTAATGATATAAAAAGGCCTATCGGGTTATCGTATTTGGACCGTTATAAGTCGTCCACGTGGCAGACAGCGTTAACTACGTCGTAACGGAATTTGAATGGCGGGTGGCAGCTCGTGTATAACGTCGAGTGCACGCGGGTTGGCGATTGCGATTTGCGACTATCATCAGTCGCTTGAAAATTGGAGACGGATGGAAGTTGTTTTGATTGTTTGATTGGATTCCTGGTTGGGCCTTGAGGCCTTCAAATGAAGCTAATGGACCAGTACAACCCAATTAAACTTTGAGTCAAAAGCCCGTAAAGGCCCAACCCGTGTACGCATGCCTAACCACCAAAAAGAGTAAAAAGCCAATGAACCATATAATATATATATATATATATATATTTTTAAACAAGCGATATTGGGAAAGGGGGAATTGAACCTAGGACCTCGGGTGCATGTGTAAATGCTCGTATCACATTAGTTATTCATTATTCGAGTCCAAATTTTTAAGTTTATTATGTGTAACTGACTTGCAGCCTTTATCAGCGAATCTCCACTTAATGGGGTGAAATTCATAATAAATAGCACCGAGTTTCTAATTGTCAATAAACTTGCACTTAGGTAGAGTCCACCCTAGTCTAAGGATGGTTTTTCCGTTGGAGATGGTTTCATTAGTATAATGATGCTGTTATGCTTTATATTACAAGGGACATGTGTATTTAGTTTGATGAAGCTCCTAATTTTCTTTTGGGTGTTTTTTTAAATATTGTAAGGTCATCCCCAATGGGGCTCTATTTGGGGCTCAACCATCATAAAAGCTCTCATATATGCAGCCCACTGCTAGAAAGGCATCTCCAATGAAAGAGATTTTGAGCTCTAAGGCCCCGTTTGCTTCATGGAAAAGAGGTTTGAGGATGGGAATTGAATTGTTTTCCCATGTTTGATAAGTTCAAACATGGGAAATGGTTGCCATGAGAAAGTATGAGGGAAAGTGAAACCATCATCCTCCCTTGGGTTTTGTTTTCCCTCCTCATGGGAAAGTTTGGGAAAATGAGTAAACATTAAATACACATTTTTCATGACTATTTTGTCCCCATTAACAATTTAGAATTACAATATATATCATTCAATGCTCTATTTTTTTATTTGATTTAATACGGGTATAATTGGAAAATTATATAAACTTTGTTTTTCATTCATACTCAAAAATAACATGGGAAAGGAAATAAAGCAATCTCCCAATTACTTTCCCACCATTACCAAACATGGGAAATGAATCTTTATTTCTCATCCATTGGGAAATGATATGGGAAGTGATTTCCCCTCATATCTGTTATGTGAACCAAACAGGGCCTAAATGCTAAAGACCGGCCGTCCTCAAATGTGTAGACGCGGATGCAGCCCCTTGAGCCCGAGTGGTCCCCACATGAATCACTTTTTTCTCTCCTCAATCGCCCAGGACACGCAACTGGCCACATGCTCTCCTACCAAACCACATGCGCAGGGCCCGCCAACACATAAAATGAATTAACAAACTCGATTTTTGTACTCTCCTCTTTTTCTTCCCTTTTTTTTTTCTTTTCAAATGAAAGTCTTTTTTTTATATTTTTTATAGAAATAAATATCTAGTTTTTTTTTTCTTTACTTTAACCACTTTTTTAAAATATTGTCCAAATTTTGATTTTTTTTTTTTTGGGTTGAAATGTTCACACAAAAAAAAACTTAACATAACATAAACATACATTAGAACAAAATAAGTTAACAAAAAACAAAAATAGCATATAAATCAAATTATATCATAAATAGAGCCCCGAATATAGAGCCTCCCATTATGGGAGAGATGCCTTTAGAGCCCCAAAGATTCCATCTGGAGCTCTAAATGAGGCTCTATCAACCTCTTTTAGAGCCCTAACCAATGGGGATAGCCAAACCTATATGATGCTTAACATACTGCCCTTTTTTTTCTTTTCTTTTTTTATAATAAAAGGATCTAAAATGTTCAAATTTTTATTATTATTAACGGGGCAGGAGGGATTCGAATTTGAAAATAGTGACAATTGTTGATGTAGAAAGTTTGGTTTGCACATGTCTACAAAATTAGGAAAAGCATGAAACACAGTAAGGCCCACGTACGAATGGAGCCATCCTAATTCCGAAACACAATTCAAGAAAGATTTGTTTAGAAATGGAGGGGAGTGACTATGATATGTATGAGTGAGTGGCCATGACTTGCACGTTTGTTCTAAGACTGTGAAAACGAGTAGGTTATTTTATTTTATTTTATTTTTAGCACACTTCTTTCTCTTGAAGTGATTAAATAAAAGTTTTATAAAATCAGGTAATAATATTAATAACTAAGTTATATCCGCAGCATGTTTTGTGATTAATATGCAACTATGACGAGTTCCTCTTCCAAATTTCTTTCTGGAGACTGGATCAATACTTTATGAGGAATCTGCACAAGCAAAAACTGTAAAAATGAAAACGAAATGGATGTCACTATTTTGCCTGCAAATTCTAAGTGGAGAGAAGCTCAAATAATTCACACACGCGCACTCTCTCTGCGTCTCTGCAGAATCTTTGCAGGGCTGGTTTGTTCCTTTCTTTCTTCTTCTACAAAGGGCCAAAACCCATGCAATGCAATGGCCTCTCTCTCTCTCTCCAAAGAAACTATACCCAAATAGTTCCCCCTTGGACACGTCTTCAAGGCTCTGCTTTATCCCCAAATTGAACATGATTGTTTTCCTCATGTGGTAATGAATAACTATCAAGTCACCTCATGGGAACAAAAGCCTACTCTGCCTTCCACTCTATAGCTATAGTGTTGAGTGTGTTGTGCATCTAGGTACTTGGTTCTTCATCCAACTTGTGTCCTAGTACTCCTGTGATCTGTCTACATAGTACTTATATACACTACTGATCTTCATCATTCATAGATCGTTATATACAAAGGAAGCTTCAATTGAGAGAGATTCCTTAAATATAGAGGCCACCATCTAATTTCAAGTTTTAATGGAATCATAGATCATTCTACTAAAAATAAAGAAAATCGTAAATCACTAAATCATTTGATTGCGATGACATAAACAAACACATACGAGTGAGAGATTTCTTAAATATAGCTCACTTCACATTGCATTTCAATAATCCCCATATAACCTAATTTTCAAGTTTTAATTCATAGAAACTAGATCGTTCTAGTAATAAAGGAAACGATTAAATCATTTTAGTGTGATGACATAAACACACGGTTTTTTCAAGCAACATCAAAGTAACTACCGTGTAATATATAGCTTCAACCTAGTCATGCATAGGTCACATCACCTTCCCCATCTGCGCAAGGCAAACTGAGCTGTTCATGAAACATCTTGAAGTTCTATTGCATATTGCAGCTGCGGCATTGATTAAAGTCATTCATTTTATAAGAGGATGCTCAGTCTTCAATTTCCTGTATTATATCAGTACTGAGTACGCATTATAATAACCTGCTGCTCTGTGCTTGATCAATATCAATTTATTGTACCAATTCAATGTGCCTAATTTTAGTACCACTAATCATATAAAATATTCAGACTGAGGGATATTCCTCATGATGTATATTAACTATAATTTTTAAAGAAAAAAAAAAGCAATGAGAGGTATGGCAATGGCATCATGAGGTGGGCAAAAAGCCAAGACAGAAAATATATGGATATATGGAGCTAACAAGAATTGAAGCGCAATGGTGGTGGAAGAGGTCAACCATATCCTGCAGCTGCCGCCCTTAGAGACCAGTTTAGAGGCAGCTCATGAGAGAGAGAGAGAGAGAGAGAGAGAGAGAGAGAGAGAGAGAGAGAGAGAGAGAGAGAGAATTCACTGCAATAAGCAGAAGTTGAGCTCAGAATTTTAGGGCATATGCAGTTAACTTCTGATCTCAAAATTAGATACGTGGGACTTGTGAGCAAATCAAATCAAAGTTTAAGAGTCTTAAGTATGAATTAGAATTTCAGTGCCTGCTGCTTTTTACAGTGGGAACAATCTCTACTAATAGTTACAGTGGGATCAAAAACCTACTTGTGATTAAAAAAAAACTAAATTTAATTAGTGAATTAACAATTCAATATTAACAAAATATTAAAGAACGCAGGCCAAGGAATACTAGGGAAGGTGATCTCTTCCCTTTACTTTGACCATATATATCTTGGGAGACTGTGATTCTAATGCTTACCCCTTCTCCGCACGCCCTTGAGGCTCCATTTCCCACAACCCTCAATTTTTTTATAGAAAAAAAAATGCATTTAGTTCATAAATATGAATTAGAGTGAAAAAGTGAGCAAAATATAGTGAATTTTAAGGTTTCTTGAAGTTACCAAGATTCTCTGTTCCCCTGTCTTTGTACTGCTTTTACGCTTCAACCTAGAGATGACACTTACCTCCATTATATTTTTGTGTCTATATAGAATAAGAGATTCTCTTTTTGCAGTTAAAAACACAGGTGTGCTCACTGACGGACCCATGAATTTTTGAGCGGATGTGCAATTTTGAAAGGTTAAATGCTTTATGAAAAAATTGACAAATAAGGTACCGTTCCATAACTGTATAATTAAAACAAATAAGGGTTACATCGGCCCAATGACTATAACAAATTGACTATAGTATATCAATTAATATGGAAATAAATATCAAATCATCAAATAATCTAGCAAAAATTAATATCAAATTATCTATTAAATAAACAAATAATAATTTATCGTACCTCAAGTCTTAGATTGCTTTATTGTAGACTTACTTTGGATTGTTTCAATTCTTGGATAGCCTTATTGTAGACTTACTTCACAAATTTATGTGATAGTGTTAATCCTTTATATAGATAAATAACTCCTCCCAATCCCATTAGGAGTTGAGTTTCCTTTCTTTTTAAATCCTAGACAAATAAAGATTGTGCTTAAATAAAACCTAGCCCCAAATTGATAAAACCCATTTTCGTTGGCCCATTTGGTGTAATCGCACTGCAGCCTCTCGATAAAAAAAAAAAATAGTGCAGCCCAGGCCCACGTTCCCCTCGCCTAGCCTTTTTTTGTTTTAAAACCCTGCTCCAAAACGACGCGTCGTTTTGGGCGGTGTTTTGAAAAAATATATCGCAGCCGTGCAAAGCGCGCAACGCAAGTTGGTTCTCGGCATTTCGTCGAAGCAGTTAGAGGGCACCACCGAAGGGGCAATCTTGAGCTTCCAACTGGTTTTTCCGGCGAGGGAGGTGCATTGCACCTCCTTGCGCACAAGTCCGCCATATTGTCTTGGCAAAAGGACTCACTAGTATAGTGGTTTGGAGCATTTGTTATTCCAAAAAAGGTTATAGGTTTGAGTCATAGAATCCGTATAGTGTGTTTGAATTTAGCATATTATCACTCCTCTCAGTAAGAAAAGTCTTAGAAAAACACATGTGTTGAAATATGTTTATATAGTTGATTTTAAATCCTAAGTATCAGATTTTAGGCCCTTATTAAACTCTAAAATGCAAGACCAATACGAGACTAAAAACATAAATATTAAGCTCAATTGTATAAATAAATAAGACCAGACCAAAACTAAAGAAAATTGAGTACAAATGAGATTTTCTTGGCGCATGGCAATTTTTTTTGTCAACATGAATGTTCATTTTGTACACACAAATGTGAAATGTAACTGTATATACATGCAATACTAAGAGCATCTCCAATGTGGTAGCAAAAAAACTCTTCAAATTGAAGTTTGTTGACTACGTGGCAATTTGAAGAGCCTTATTTGTGCTCTAATATTTTGTGCATCATCACTCTTTAATTCAATTAATACAATATTTGACTTAAAACAATAATAATTAATAACATTTGAAATAATTAATAACATTCTTTTTTAAAAGATAATATTCTAGAAAATAAATAATATTTATTAAATTTACATCAAACCCATCAAGAAAAATAAATGTTTTTAGCCTTTTGATATGATTTTGATTCTCCCAAAACAAAAAAATGTTTTGAGGAGCAAGCCAACTTACCAATTTTGAAGAGAGAATGAGGAATGATTGATTTGACTAAGATTAAAGAGATCGTTGGAGGAAATTTTTCCGATGTGGCTCACCTATTCAACATCCCAAAATGATTGAAGAGGCTGTTGGAGATGCTCTAACTCTCTATGCATAGTTTTTACAATGACAAAATTTAGAAAATTAATGTATAAAAGATTTCATGAATGGCGGAATTTAAAATTTCCGTCATTGTATAACGTCAACATTGATTATTTCAAAGCTATGCTAGCTGGCTTTCGTTAATTAGTCAATGTTGACGGCCTTTAAGCAAGGCTCTTTTTTATTCTTTAAAAAATATTAAACAAATTATTAAATTTTGAATCTGCCGTACTTGGATTTAAAAAAAAACAAAAAACAAAAAGAAAAGTTTATTAATTTATCGCCACAGAAATCTAAAAATTTGGGAACCCCACGACCACCCGACCCTCATGGCACAACGGTACACAATCTGCCACGTGGACCACGAAGAGCTCACAGATGGTCCCTGTTTGATGGTACGGACACGACTCTCCAGTGGGTGGGGGTAATAATAATATTTGGGCCATGCACATTTTTGGCTTATTGACTGACCGTTATTTACTTGCCCCTTTTCATTATTTTTTCACCCCAGCGGTCGGCCGGGCAGCCCGGGCAGCCACACGGAGGGCAGAGGCCGCTCTGGTGTGACGTCACCCGCTTCGTTTACATTCTTTCTGGGCCTTGGACCTGTCGCTGTCAGCCCACTGACAGTCCCCCTCCTTTATAAACACTCGGCGCTTCCTCACTTTTTTTTCCACATAAATATTTCCCCTTTCTTCCCCTCTCTTCATAATCTATCGATGTGGGAGTTTTTCAACCTCTCATCAAAGATGAAAGCCAGACGCAAATTTCCACAGCGAGGTATGAAAAAACCAAACCAAACCTCGTTTTAGAATGCGCCCTTTTTTCGTTTTCAAATTTCAACCCTACCATTTTCATGTTAAAATCTAAAATGTCATCACGCGTTGATAATATGGTCTGTGTTTCTGTATTTGTTTTTTCAGGTCTGATTGAAAGCAGAGGCCAAAATGGAAGCTCTGAAAGCGATCAGAGCTGGAGCTTCATGATGTGTTGATGTGAACTGGGTGCTATCCTAGCTGAGCTTTTTCATTCTTTTTCGTTTCGTTTCGTTTTTCGTCGAATTCTTTTCTTTCTTTCTTGACCTTGTAAGACCTTTTCTTGACCTTGTAAGATGTCACGCCGGGTCTGTTGTCTTTGTTTGTTGTTTTGGTCCAAGCTCTGTGTGAGAATTCTCTCATGTAGAGCTTGGCCTGCGTCTCTCCTTGTTGCCACCCAACTCATCTTCTCCTTCCTTGTCTATCCCTCCTGAGCTGTTCCACAATTATTTGATGAAGTTAATTATATGAAGCTCATCATCATAGCAAATTTCCATCAAACTCAAGGACCTGTTTGCAACAACACTATCTCAACTCAAGGTTCATGCAAATTCGACTTGGGTTGGGTGAGGGAAATGCTGATCCTGTGTGGTCCTCCATGTCATTATAGAAAAAGAAACAAAAATGCAAATTACCCTAATATATTTATTATTGTAATGACTCTACTAGCCTCCTCTGCTGTCTGCTGTTACTATTATTCTGTTCAGAGGACCATCAATTCCAATATTGTATTATTGGATGTGCAGAAATATGCTGTTGCACAGAGAGAGGGAGAGAGAGGCAACAGTTTCGTTGTTTTATATGTTGTTGGCTGAGAAAGTAGGAGAATATAAGAGTTGCTGCACTCGTGACTGCTCCAATGTACAAAATATATCTATCCACTGTATTATTATTATTATTATAATCATTGGAGAGTGGAGACCCCTTTCTCCTTTTTCTTCTCTAAAGACTTTTCTGTAGTCTGTATAATATATGATTATGTACCACAAAAAGTTTGTTCATACAAAAGCTGATGGCCCTTTATGTTAATTTCCTATTTTTCCCCCTCATATTATTGAAAATATTTTCTGTTGTTAATTGAGATGGAGGTTCGAACTTGAGATCTCTAGTCTGCAAGTTAAAATTCTTTTTCATTGGACTAGACTCATGTTTGCCGCATTTGGGTTAGTTCAATTAGGATTTGATTTCCTCCAAATGTAATTAAAACCAAAATTTAATAAATCAATATTAAGAAATTCAAAAGTATATTGACTGAAGATGTTAGACCATGACACGTGTTAGGTAAAAAAAGTTTTTACCAACCTGATTTTGGGGTGAAAATGGTGGTTTTTATTTACATTCTCTGTTTTTCCTTGAACCAAACTTTACATATATTATCGATCAAGATTCCCATACTAAATTTGGAACATATGTCAGCATCAAATTGAAAATTTTGCATGCCTTGTAGACCACATAATGGCTTAGGTTGCCAGACCTAGTAGTCAATCATTCATCCACAAGTGTTTGTGCTTTATTTCAAGTTCATGTGTCGCGAAAATGATGTTTCTGTAGTTTGTGTTGAACTCTAGTAGTTATTTGTGCGCATATTTTGCAATCTTAGGGTGTAATTTCTAGCTCTTGTACTTTTCAAACAAATTAGGCTCCTAAAATTTTAAATTGTGAGTGAAATCTAAGCAAATAAAATAAAATGTGTTCAATAAAAGATATGATATGAGCATGAAATTTAAAAAAAATATATGGCCTTTGGCAACTCCTACAAGATTTCCAACACTACTCATTATCTACGCTTAAGAAGGGTCATACTACATATTTTCCTTCGAATACTTTACATAGAATGTATTTTGATTTGTTTGTTTAAAGGTCCCTAGGAGATCTTCCTTGCAATGGCCAAGGTAGGGGGTGCATTTAGGCTCAACAGTCAAAAGTAATTCTAAGATCCACGCAAATTTGGTACTAATTGTTTCCCTAGTTGTTATTTTATTATATATATATATATATACACATAAATTCTTCTATGTGGCCATCCGGACATTATTATCGTGCAGACATTATGTATTTTCTACTGTCTCTCTAAACTTTCTTTATTGTTTATAATAACATCCGCACGATAATAACGTGCGATCGTACGGATAAGAAAATAACTTATATATATATATATATATATATATATATATATATATATATTTACAGCTTTTGAGTACTAAAGGGAGGTTAGAAAAAGAGGGTGGTGGTGACTTATAGCACAAAATGATGATGTTCACAAGTGGGCATTGAAAAGCTAAATTCCTTTTAACCTTCTCCATGACAACAAAAAATTAAAGTAGCGAGGAGAAGTTGATAAGGGAAAATCTCATGATTTCCCTCATATCCCACTTGAGCTCTTTTGTGTAGGGTATTGCCAGCATTGGCCCCATTTCTTCCACCCTTTTTTCCTGCTTTGGGTGACATGCTAACATGCATGGATGCCTCTCCTTCTATTTGGTTTGGGTTGTTTCATTTTATTTTTATTTCTTTTTTATATTCACTTTTTCCTTTCTCAAATCATTCTTTTGAAGACTAGTGAAAAGGAGGGTGAATGACCTTTTCAATAATGCTTTGTACCAAATTTCAGATGTGCTTTACAATTTCATAAAAAGGGGTGGTCAAGTAACGGCCCTGGTTCAAGTCCGTGTGTGAGTTTCCCCCTTTCTTTTTTTTAACTTTGACAAAAAAAAAAGAAAAAAGTAAAGGACTTTCTAGGAAAGTATTTTTATTGTTTTTTTACCACACTGTTTGGTTGATGGTTGAAATCAAGGTCTAAAATATCGAGAGTTTTGGAAATATCGGTGGTCCAAAAACACGGATATATCGATATCGGTAAAAATTGAATACAAACCAAGGAAATTATGAGAAAAACTTGGAAATTTTTATTGAAACTTTAGAGGATGTTTACTTAGTCAATTATCTATTATTTTATCACAAAAAATTGGAAAGAAATGCATTGCATGGTGGGTTTAAGTGATTTAAGTTGATTACGTAGAGCCCTGACAAATACTGTGACTCCAGAAAATCTATAGTAATTAGTGAAAAAAAAATTAAAGATACCATAATTTTTTAGTTATAATTACTATAATATTTTACACTTTATACATATGATAAAATATATGAGCTCGACCAAAAAAATAAAGATAAGATATATGAGTAACTTAGTACCACATAGAAAGAATTCCTATAAGGTTCAAACTTAGTATCACATATACTGAACAATATTAAAACTCTAATAGTAAATAATAATACAACTCCATAATATATGACCCATAATATTATATCTGTGTGTCTTATATTTAGTAAAATTCTATAGTTATGAGGTCCTTAGATGAAGTCCTATCTAAGGTCATCTTCAGTTATGGGCTATAGGCCACATATACCCCTAAAATAATTCAAAACTCATCTCTAGTCATGGGGAAAAAATTGCCAAATTTGGAGGGCCACATTTGGCCATGTAGCCCTCCAACCAGGCCACTTGTAGCCCATATTTGCCCTAGGTCAAATTTTTTTGTAGGCTCAACGCATGTGATTTCTAAGAATAGAAAGTATCACGCGTGGGTAAGAGCACGAAACATTTCGTGCAACTGCAAATCCAATAGCCAATATTAAAGGCGCGCTGACGTCAGCTAGCCGTTAGATTTTTTTTTTTTAAATAATTTTTTAAAATGTTTTTAAATTCCTTTTGTTTAATATATATATATATATATATATATATATATATAATTGATTTCTGACCGTTGGAGGTCAGAACCATTGATTGAAAGTCACTTTTAAAAACCTTTTTACATGTTTTAAATTTGTTTTGTTTAAAAAAAACATATAAAAAATTGGTTATGACCATTGGAGGTCAGAACCATTGAAATGCAGATTGTCTTTGTTGGCTTTATTATTATTATTATTTTAAAAACCTTTCCCACTCATTTCATTCCACATTTCTTACACATTCTATCACATTCCTCTATTTATTCACAACTTTCACACTCTTTCTTTTTGTCAAATATTTTCTGCAAGGTGTGTATTTGTGCACATCCAAGCATTATCTTCTTCCATCATTTGGCGTTTGCGCTCCTCCCATTCAGAATCCAAGTTGGAACTTGAACCCCAGTTGGAATCCATTGCAGAATTGGTTGAAAAAGTGTAGAAGAATAGAAGAATTACAAAGGAAGAAGAGGAAGTTGTGAGATATTGAATAAAAAACACTTCATTTATTGACATTTGAAGATGAAGATAAGAGGTGCCACGTCGACAAAAATCTAATCGGAAATTTGGATAGTTGATCCCGGACAGACACATGTCACTTGAAAATCATATCCAAAAAATTATTAAGATTCCTTTAAGATAAGACGTGTCACGTGGACACAAAATCTTATCAGAAATCTTGTTAAATGCTTATCAATGTACACGTGTCATATATGGAATATTGTCTCTAAATAGTAGTTTAATTAAATTAAACAATACATAGTTTTTTAATTTATGAACGTTGTACCATAGTTTTTCTCAAAATAATAAAATATGAAGGGTCCTAAAATTAGCCATGGAAAAATTTAGCCCTACATTATTCTTTAAAAATTAATATTTTGGAGGGCAAAATTTATAGTCCTGGACTACATTTTGCCATATGACTAGAGATGGCCTAAGAGCCTTTTCTCTTATTTATTGGATCAAATTGGTTAGTTTGATCCAACGATTAAGATATATAGCCTCATCTAAGGGCATTAATAAGTCCCTCACTATTGAATGACTCCTTATATATAAGTGTTATATTATAGGCTTAATTGTACCAATGATCCTTGAATTATACCTTTAGTTACATTTTAGTCACTCAACTCCAAAAATAATTGCAGAGGTCCCTCAATTATGTATAGTGTTACACTACTAGTTCATTCCGTCAAGTTTGTTTATTTTTCCATTAAATCCATGTGTAAACTTGAAAATTCATTCCAAATATTTATAAAAATGAAATAACAAAAAATAATTGAATTAAACTAAAATAAAATAAAGAAAAAGAAAAGCGAAATTAAGGGAAAGACAACTCAATTGCTTCTCCTCCCCTGTACCCACCGCTGTAAACCATCAACCATAAACATCCATAAATGTAAAATCATAGAAATTACCCATAAAAGAGAGAGAGAGAGAGAACTGAGATTTGGGACTGGAGTATTTTTTTTAGGAATACTGGGGATGGGTGCCAGCGTAACAGAGAGAGAGGGATTGTGGTTGGGAGGAATTGGAGGAGGACGAAGGTGTGGGTTGCGACAATGGTGGAAGGGGAGGGTTGTGGTGAAGAATTTGGGATGGGGAAAATGGACCCCTATTGAGGGACAGAATCCCATATCCCTTGCTTGTTGTACTCTGCTTTTGTCTTGATTTTGTTTTGTTCAAGTTCAAGGACATTATGGTTGAAACTTGGAGGAGGAGGAAGGTGTGGGTTGTGGATGAATTGCCAAATTTACCCTCATTTTTTTCAGAAAAAGTCACAAACTTGACGGTAAGGACCAACGGTGCAACACGATACATAATTGGGAGACCTCTTAAATTATTTTTGGAGTTAAGTGACGAAAATGTAACTACATGTATAGTTTAGGGACCATTGCTATAATTAAGCCTATAATGCTTGTTAATTTTTAACAATATAATTATATAAAGATGAGCTGTGGGTTAAGTCAGTTAATCAAGGCAATATGTCATTTCCCTTGTACTCAGAATTCAATCTCCGTTTTTGTACATTAAAGTAATTTTAAAATAGGGAGCTTTCGTTTTTAGCTAACCCGAAATTTCATAATTAGGAAAAGGCCAAAACCCAAGCCAAAATACAATACACTTTTTGCCTTGGGCTTTGGCCTTTTCTTAAATAATTTTACTTTCTTCGACTAAACCCTAATAATTCTTTTAAAATATTCCTTTTTATAAAACCAAAAAAATAAATTAGGCAACTAATAATCCAATTGAAGATTGATTCGCTGAGGTTGGTGTTTAACTTTTACATTTTAGAGAACGACCTAAAATTCAAACTATAAACTTTAAAAGGGCAATTTGACAGTTTCACACTTTAAAGTAGTTAACTATATAAAAATCATAATAAATAAATAAAAATTCTATTTAAACGCCACACTTATCTTTTTGTTCACCCCATGTTCTAAGTTCACCCCAACTTCTAATTCAAATTTTCATAATTTCTAAGAAAATCCCACTATCTTCTCAAACTACCCCTAAATACACACCCAACAGAAAAAAATAAAAAATAAAAGAGTTTTTCTATTCAAACCCCAGACTTTTCTATGTTCACTTTAATGCTTAAATCATTAAACTCATTGTTTTTGTATTCCTTAATTGATGGGTTTGCTCTAAGATATTGTTTTTTTTTAAATTTCAATGCGATGTCAATCATAATCATGCATAATATAAACTAAACATGCAGATAATGAGGTCCCTGGTGACCCATAATTCAAACATGGCGGCAAACTTAGACAAGCTTGTCATTATGCACATCCTACAATCAATACATTAAGAGATCTTGATCCCAGTGATGGCATATTCCTACGAAACTAACTGGCAGATACAAGGATTTCTACAGGAGCAAGCTGATGCACTTGAAAGTAAGTGATGCATTATGCATCACATACTTTTCAAGTGCACTTACTTTCAAAGTAGATACTTATATCAAAATCATAATTATAAAAAACTACAAACATAGCATGAAACTTGGGTTGCAATCATCCGGAAGCAAAATTCTTAAGAACAGTCAGATGATTAGATCTAAGAATAGTTTATTGTGATAAAAAAAAGATATAAGAATAGTTAATTATGTTCATAAATCATAAGAAAATATCGTATTCTGCATGCAATAATTTTCTTCAATTTTTTTTTACCAAGCAAGAATTGGTTTTCGCATTCACTTACTTCACATCATATAGTAATAGGAAAAAGAGAAAAGAAAATGCTGCACGCAGCGAACGACATCGTTTTCAGCGTCCGATGATACTTCGCCTTCGCCTATTTGTTTTCTATTTATTTGATTCAATTATTTCCTTTTCTTGGTCTGAAAACTCTGTACGTTATATCACGCACCACCTCCCTCTCCCGCCAAGTTCCTGTCCTTTGACCTCCATTTTATAATAATATTCTCCCTTCCTTCCTCCCTCCCTCCCTCCTAGGGTTTCAATTTCCCAATGTCGCAGACCCCTTTCAACAAGGGTGACCAAGTGGAGGTTACACGCCCGGGCCATGGCTCCACGGGGCCCTATTATCCAGCGACGGTGCTCCGTCCTGTAATTAAGGACAAGGCCCACATGTTGGTCCAGCACCAAACCCTAACCACCCCCAACGCCGACGGCCCAAAAACCCTAACCGAGATTGTCGAATTGGGCAATGTCAGGCCTATGCCGCCCAAAGAGCTCTACCAGTTCTTCAAAGTCGGTGACGACGTCGACGCCTTCAGAGATAAAGGGTGGTTTCGCGGGACTGTCAGGGATATTTTGGAGAATTCCAAGTACTTGGTTGCGTTGCAGGCTCAAGAATTTCAGTGTCAGCAGTGGAATTTGAGGCTGCATAGAGAGTGGGAAGATGGGTCTTGGGTCCCTCTTTTCCAAGAAGAGGTTTATTTTCATTTTTTTAATAAAAAATTTAAACTTGTTTTCTCTGTTCTTGCTTGATGGGTATTGGGTTCTTATTTTTATTATTTTCCTAGTGAAACTTTGGTGCCTTTAGTTTTATGTTTGTGCGGGTATCTGGGGCTGGATTTTAATTTCTTTATGCAAATTTTGAAGTTCACTCTGGAATTGATGCGTTTCAAGTCTATTTTAATTTCCTTTTTATATCCTTATGGTGTTTTCTGGTATATAGAAATGCTATAATAAGAGTGCAATGACATTATATAATCTGTTATATGTGTATGTAGATTCTTGCTGCAACTGGTTGTGGTTGACATTTAATTATATATATATATATATATATATATATATATATATATATATATATATATATATATATATATATTCAAGCAAATATGTCTCAGGCAGGCAACTAAGGAAAATGGTTTTAAATCATAACTCAATTTTAAATTGCACATGTTGTTGGCAGTTATGCTTTGCTTTGTTTCTTGATGTTTGGTGCAACTTTGTAAAGTGACTTATGGTATTTGATTTCTGATATTGACGTTATGGTAATTCACTGGTTGCTAATGCCTGCCATGTGTGTATAACTTCTTGGTTTCGAATGTCTACTCAGTTTGTGAAATCTTGAATAGCAGAAAAAGTCACCGGTGAAGCCCAGAAAGTTAGTATTTAAGTGCAGCAAGAGAACATCGGGGCCAAGCTTCGAAAATGGGACTGTGGTGGAGGTTAGCAGCGACGAGGAAGGTTACAAGGGTGCTTGGTTCACTGCTAAAATAATTGACCATGTAGGAAATGACAAGTTTCTGGTGCAATACGAGCACCTGGTAACCGAGGATGGAACAGAGCTCTTGAGAGAAGAAACATATGCAAGTTACATTAGACCTTGTCCTCCTAAGCTTGCACCAGTTGCTCAGTTCAAAGTGCTCCAGAAAGTAGATGCTTTGTACAATGATGGATGGTGGGAGGGTACCATTTCCAAAGTTCTAGGCAGCTCAAAGTATGTTGTCTACTTCAGCTCCACGAATGAGGAATTAGAGTTTAAACATTCCAATTTGAGGCCTCATCAGGACTGGATTAATGGACGATGGATCCATGGTTACATGGTGGTATGACGTAAAGCTGTTTATTGTCCTTCATCAAAATCATGAAGCAATGTTTTTGACCTTTTTTTTTTTTGGTGTTTGCTTGAGATTGTTTTGCATGTATGTGGCATAAAATGAGAAAGCATTACTTATGGGAAGCTTTATGAAAATCAAGAAGCTAAATGATTGAGCTTCTCTACTTAATTGTTCCATGTTTTTTGTTTGGTGCAGGTCAATAAATATGGATATGATCACAAAGAGTTTGCTGTCAAAAGGAAATAGAAAAATAAGCAAAGGAGGCATCTCGACTGTGAACTGTGTTGTTTTTTCCAATATGTTGATAATGTATAAAGTAGGTTTAGGGTCAGTAACAACTGTTGTATGAGGATATTCTGGAGAGTACGTTATGCCACCGTGAATTTATCAAGCTTAATGGTCCTCCATCATGATCACAAATTTCATTGTTTGGTTGAAAATATGCACCAAGTGTCTTGAAAATGCAGGAAAATTCTCTTGAGGCGGTAGTAGCTACATCAGTAAATTTCAACAGTTGATGCATAGCTGAAGATGCTGGAAAGGAAACTATGCCAAAGTTCAGCAGGGCATAAAAGGTAGAGAATATAATCATTCCTATCTGTTTTCGTGCATTATGTAGGCATTGCTTATCTGGACTTCCTTTCCTTCTCGGATATCATCTCCCGTGACAAAAACCGATTCTCTACGGAAATGACCATCTGTGACGGTCTATGATTCCGTATAGAATTTGAGGATTAATCCTTAAGTAGTCCTAGTTAGTAGGCATAAATCGAGGATTTGAAGTAAATCGTTGTAACTTTTTGTTCTTATTATGTTCTTAGTAGTGGACGTTTATTAAGATTAAAAATTAAACAGAATCTGCCATATTATCTATATAAGATGTACCAATATCCTTATTATAATTGTAGGGACTTTACTTCCATAGCGAACAAACGTTGTATTTGAATATTATGGGATTGTGTCACTTTGATCATCAGTTAGAAGTTGAATAGAAGACAAGGTCATATGAATTCAACTAGTTGGGGTTTTTAGCTCCATGCTAATGGCAACAATATGCAGCGTGCCTCCTCCTTTATTGAATAAAAAAACAGAGCTCAAGTTGATAGAATAATGAGGACATTTTGTACATTCTTTTATTCAACAATTGTGCCCATGAGATCACCACTAAATATATATATATATATTTAAAATGTTTTGAAGGATCATAAGAAAATCAATGGGGTGTTAATTGGATTGTCCCAAATATTTGGTGCGCTCCCAGGTGGTCTGGGTTCAACCCCCAATAGTAGCCTGTGTGTTTGAGTTTCCCCTTCCCCTTCCTAACTTTGAAAAAAAAAAGAAAAAAAAAGAAGGATCATAAGAAAGATTTTGTGTTATTAAAACTTCCATAAAATTTTATTTTATTTTCTTTAAGCAGTCATACATGAATTTCTAATTATTTTCGGCAAGCATCAACAAGTACCCGTTTGCTGTGTCGTCATCTAATTTTTTCAGTAACTGCCAGCAAATAAAAGACGTTAGGTTTCAGTAACTTTATGTCTAAGATCCACTTGGGTTTTGTTCAGCCTATTACGTGCGAATGTAGCTCCTCACCATCTGTGGCCCATTGTCATCGGCCAACTTGGTAAGAGCCCACCAAGCCTATCATCTCTGAAATTCGATCGCTACCGTCGATAAAACTTGAATTTCTTCCTATTCTCTCTTTCTCGATTCTGAGGACAATTTTCTTCCAATCCCTATCTTTTATAATAATAATATTCCCCAAATGAAGATCAAAGATGCTCCCTGCACCTTAGTTTTGGGTCAGAACTCCTTTTTGAAGGTAAAGGTGGTGAACTTTGAAACTCAGAAGTGAAAGCCCACTTCATCTCAATGCATCAAACGCAATTTGATCAAATACCCATCTCGAAATCACCATCTGGTAAGAAAATTTCATACCCTTTTCATGATTTAGGTAACTGGGTAATCTGAATTTTGTTAATTTTTATTGGAATTTGATCATGAATTCCCAAAGATGTGGTTTTTTTCCGGACGAAGTTGTCCTTCAAATTCTTTCAAGGCTGCCCATTAAGTCACTTTTCAGGAGCAGAACTGTCTGTAAACTTTGGTATAGATTGGTTTCTGATAAGTATTTCATTCATCTGTACAATGAAGCGTCTGCTAAGAATCCCATGCTATTGGTTGAGATTTCTGATTCATTGGGATCAAGATCAAATCTGATTGTTGTTGACAATCAGAGGGGTGTTTCTGAATTTTCCTTAGATTTCTTGAAGGACAGGGTTAAGGTTAGAGCCTCATGTAATGGTCTGTTGTGTTGCTCTAGCATACCTGATAAGGGTGTTTACTATGTATGTAATCCTATGACTCGTGAGTTCAAGTTGCTTCCAAAGAGTAGGGAAAGGCATGTCACTCGATTTTACCCTGATGGTGAGGCCACTCTAGTGGGATTGGCCTGCAATTTATCCACCCAGAAGTTTAATGTTGTTTTAGCCGGTTATCACCGTACTTTTGGTCATAGGCCAGATGGGACTTTTATTTGTATGGTATATGATTCTGAGTCAAACAAATGGAGGAAGTTCATTTCACGTCAGGATGATCAGTTCACCCATATGAACAAGAACCAAGTGGTGTATGTAAATGGTGCTCTTCATTGGTTGACAGGTAGTTGTTCATGTATTCTTGTGCTTGATTTGGATTATGATATTTGGAGGAAGATGTCGATGCCCGAACAAGTGAGTTGCGGGTCTGGAAATAGGTTTTATTTGTTGGAGTGGGATGGCTGCTTGTCTGTGGTCCAGATTTCAGATGCTTGGATGAAAATTTGGGTGTTGAGAGAATATGAGAGAGAGGAATGGCATTTGGTGGATACAGTGAGTCTTAGATGTATCAAAGGACTTGTGCCAGGCATCTTCCCCATATGTCAAACTGGTGAATATGTTTTCCTAGCAACCCATAAGCAGATTTTAGTGTTTTATCGCAAGACTCGTGTGTGGAAAGAGATGTACTCTGTGAAGAACAGCTCTACACTCCCATTGTGGTACTCGGCACATGCATTTCGGAGCACGATTTTTTCCTGTCATTAAGATGTGGACTGCATTTAATGAACTTGTGTACATAAATTTCATATGTTAAGTATCTCTATTCGTTTGGCCTATTGTTGTTTGTCAACAGTTATCAACATTTGACTTATGAAATGTAAATTATATTCTTATGTGTTCGGCTTTGGCTTACTCTTTACTTTACATCTTTGTTTTCTTCAATTTGATGTTTAGCCTATCCATCTTCATATTGTACTGGTTGTGTCGCATAGAGCTGTTTCAGCTTTTTACATGTTCGTATTTGGGGGCCAGGGAGTGTCATTCAGGGTTTACGGTTCGTCTTTGGGGCCGGGGAGTGTCATTTGGCCTTCGACCTCCTCTAGTGTTTTGCACAAGAGTGCAGCAACTGTGGGGAGCACGAATTTGCTGTTTCACTTTCTCTTAACTCCCTTTTTGAAACCAACTAGCTTTCCTATGTTGAAACATGTCCCAACTTTTGAGTCCCCCTCCCCCGATGCTAAAAAAAGATAAGAAACACTCTTTTATGGACATCTATTTGAGAGGAGTATGTATGTGCAATTGTATTCAGGAAGGTTATTGCGATTTACTATTTTGTTAATCAATTGTGATCCAAAAAGCAGAAGAACAATTTTTAAGTCGTGGAAGAGAAGTTTAACTTGCTATCTTTTTCTGGGACTGACTGTGTTAAACCCTTAAACAACTTTTGATTATATCATGTTTGAGCTACACCTTGTTGATATAAATTTTGTTCTGATTGCGGTCATCGCTACCACCATCACCACCCCTCAGTGAGGGGCGCCCTAGTCAAGGAAAATTGGAATGCGCTTTTGGAGAGTTGTGCTTCTATTTAAATTTATCATTTAAGGTAATTTATAAAATAGTAAAAGTGCAATTAGAATTAGATTTTTTTTACAAAAAGTGTAAATAGAAGTGAGGTCCTCTCCCATGGGGGAAAAAAATAAACAGCAAAGTAATCAAAATGTAAAGGGTTAATTACTCAAATGGTCCTCAAATTTATACCCGATTTACATTTTGGTCCCTCAATTAAATTATTCATTCAAATGGTCCATCAACTCTATATTATTCGGTCCATTGGTCCTACCGTTACATTCTGTCAAAATGTTGCTGTCAAATATAAGGGTAAAACCATCGATAACCGTCCTATGTTCCCCAAATAGGTGATAAAGTGGTGATAAAGGGGTGATAGAAATTGTTGTTTGTGTTTACCTTTGGTTCCTTGTTTTGTTTCATTTCTTCTACTTTTCTTTACTCATTTTTAGTATCCTAATTGTATTTGACCATTGTCCCATTAAAATCTCCATGCAGTCATGCATGATCTCCTCTCCAAATGCCAGACCCTTTAGATTTGAAGTGATGTGGATGTAGCACGAAAGTTTCAAAGATGTTGTGACGCAAAAATGGGGGCAGAATCCTGGTTCAGCTCTTGATAAATAGGTTTATGTCTCAATTGGATGATTCCTTGGTACTGGATTATACTGCATTGCTTGATGTTGTATTAATAATTGGCAGGCACAAATTAATGTGCTAATCATCCAATTAAAAATACCCGCAAGTGTACGAATCTATTGAAGTATAGATTTGTAAATACGGGATCGTTCCCACGAGGAACTGGAGGCTTATACAAAGTTCTAGTTTGAGTACGTAAAGAACACTTATTTAACACAACACAACGGTAAAATACAATTAGGATACTACAAATGAGTAAAGAAAAGTAGAAGAAATGAAACAAAACAAGAAACCAAAGGTAAACACAAACAACAATTTCTATCACTCTTTTATCACCACTGTATCACTATTTTATCACCTATATATCACTACTTTATCACCTATTTGGGGAACATAACCGGAACCTGCTTTGCTTGCCCCCCATCCCATCATGGTTGAGCTGCAAGGTTTTGGGAGTTACGAATTATTGGATCCATCGTTTAACCAAATGAGTATGTTGCAAGTTCATCTCCATCCTTGCATGTTGGTCTCTCGAAGTCTCTTTCTAGACCTCTGTTTTGGGAGAAATTTTTAAATGTTTTGGTGGTTGTCATGGTGGCATTTAACTAGTTGGTGGTCCTAGGCTTTTTTTTGTTCGATTACATATTTATTATTATTGGGCCTGACCTAGTGAGCTTTTATATGTATTTGGGGTTTGTGCCTTTTGTAATGGGCATGCGTGGAATCATTGAATAGAAAGCCCCCGAAATGCATAAAGGATTTGAGGTCAATGCCATGAAGAAAAGTAGTATCAACATCTGAAAAAGTTTTCTTGTAGTATCAAATTTCCCCAAAATACAAATCTTATATTGACCTTCCAGATACAAAATATATGCTCAAACCACTCAATCCAGCTCAGAAACTTGTACTATTTTAGTTAATCTATGACTATGCATAGATGATTTTATTATTTTATAGAATTACTATATTGTCAGATCTTGATATTAGTGGTTAGAACATAACCCTAGAAAAATTTATGAAATCAGTAAACTAACGTACGAAATGGCTAACATAGTTTTTTATGGCCAAATAGGTAGCCACGACGCGGTGCCAATTGGCCTTTCTCAACTTTATTAAGGAGGAGGTCTCAAGTTCGAAATACCAACTTAAAATTGTTGTCGTATTTTTCTATTTCAAATCCAACGTGCTTAGTATGGTGGATTGTTGCATTACTGGCTTAAAATTAGTGTGCAAAACGCCATTTCTCCTCATCTCATCGGCAGGGATGGACCTCTGTAGGGATTAACCTGGGCTACAACCCAGGTGAGTTTTTATTTTTCTAATTACAAATTCACATCCAAAAGCTCCAAGACTCCTCAACAAAAAATAAAAAAAAGATAAGACAAACCAATCAGTCAGCAAAGAATACATATATAATTTGAATTCTCTTTGACTATTCCAGAACAATATTGTATAGGAACCATCATTTACATAGAACATCAACATATATACTAATCCTGACCCAATCGCTTGAACTAACAAAAACCTAAAAGCCCCCTTTACAACACTTAAATTAAAACCTATTCTATTTGAAGCCCCCTTCTGTGTCATTCAACAAAGTAAATCTTTAACCTTAATAGTGCAGTATATATATTTTTTTGCGTAAAAATCTTGGTGATTCATTAGTGATTGCTTTATTTTCTCAAATTAAGAATAATAATGTTTGTTTGATTTATTTATTATCTGAATTTTGAAACAGTTGTAGATGTGTACGTAAAGTAAATTTGGCCCACCCCATTTTAGAATTTTGGGTCCGTCCCTGCTCATTGGTTGATGCGCTTTCCTGCCCCTCCTATTATTGGTGTAAAATATAAATCCACCTTCATATGAGTAGTGCCTTTACCACATTGCATATCACATGATTACAATCAATGATAGTAATTTATTGTCAAATAATTTATCATTTTAGGAAGTGAGACTTCTAATCACATTCAAAGAGAAATGTACATATCAAAAGTTCAACCACTTAACAGTTGAGATTGTCTTATATAACGTTTATTTATGCTTGGATGTTGTGCTAATTCACTAAGCAGTCCACGTTTACGGTCACACATGTGCGTGCATTGACAAAAAACAATAGCATTACTACAATTCTAAATGCGTGTGTTTGGATGAAGAAATTTAAAAATGCTAAGGAATTCATAAATGATAGAACTTAAAATGACATAAAGTAATGTTCTAGAATTTGTAAAGTTTCTTGATTGATTGGCTAATGGATTTAAACATGAAATTTAACGTTTATGATCTTAGAATTTTAGAAGTGACGACTATTTAGATAGAATTTAAAATTGAGATTTATGACCTCCAAATTCCTTGTTTTTTCCCATATGGAATTTCTAGATTTCTTAGTTTTTTTAAATATCCAAACACGGAATTTGGTTTATATCAATTTAGAAATTATGATTTTTATCATAATTCCAAATTTATTTTCCTCATTCAATGCACCTATAGTCATAAATGCTAGGACAAAAGACCGTAACTTTGTTCTAACTCACTAAGAATTCGACACTTACGATCACAAGTGCGAGGGCGAAAAATGGTAAAAGTACTCAAATTCACTTGTATTTGAATGCTTCCAGAGAATGGCTGCTAATAAGCACTTCACCTGATGCAATGAAGTTGAATCATATAAAATTGAACCCAGTTTCAGGTCCTTTGCTTACAGCTCCATTTATATAATCTTCAACGGAAGCACCCTGGAAGCATTCCAACGAAAACAATACAGAAACGACTTTGCTCCTCTGCATAGTGGTGGTCCACTAGCTCTGATTGGCCACTGCCCACTTTGGGCCCACATGACCCCACTTGGAGGAGAAATGCCCGCCTCGTTCAAAGGTCCCAGATCATCCAATCGTTTGCCACCTGGCAGGTAGGCGGCAGGCCCCACCTTGGCGTGTCCTCTCTCATATATATTCACAGCCTTTTATTATTTTCAGGTCAATCCCCATCCAAACTCAGTCAGTCATGACTGTTAACAAAAAAGAAACTATCTGCGTCTAAACGATGTCGTTTACCGGTCAACCGTTCAACATCCCCGCGGCGTGTTCCGTCGCGCCTACGGCTGAAGACCCGGACCCGGAAGTTCCGCTCCGGAATCTATCGATGGTCCGAACGAGAATGGATTCGCTGCAGTGCTTTCTCACCGAATCGATCAACGCCAACGCTCTGATCAGCAAGGACCAGATGGACATGGTCTCAGCCGGAATCGCCTCTGCGATCCGCGAAATCATCTCAAACGGCGCCGCTTTGTTGGCCTGCTCTCAGAACCTGGGACCCGCATCCGACCCAGCCCGAACACCCGCCGCCAACAACGAAGCAGCTAGAGAGGTCAAGAAAGAGGAAGAGAACGATTTCCAAAACGACGACGCGGAGGGCGAGATAGTGGAGGTGGACGCGATGGAGCTGCTGGCGGAGCACATCCACTACTGCGAGATTTGCGGGAAGGGGTTCAAGCGAGACGCGAATTTGAGGATGCACATGCGGGCCCATGGGAACCGGTTCAAGACGCCCGAGGCCTTGGCCAAACCAGACAAGAACCCGGCCGAGCGGAGCCGGAAGACCCGGTTCTCGTGCCCCTATATCGGGTGCAACCGAAACAAGCTGCACGTGAAGTTTCGGGCGCTGAAATCGGTGATCTGCGTGAAGAATCACTTCAAGCGAAGCCACTGCCCGAAGATGTACTCGTGCAATCGCTGCAACAAGAAGAGCTTCTCGGTCGTGGCGGATTTGAAGAGCCACCTGAAGCACTGCGGCGAGGCGCGGTGGCTCTGCATGTGCGGCACGAGCTTCTCGAGGAAGAGCAAGCTGTTTGGGCACATGGCCTTGTTTGAAGGGCACATGCCGGCGGTTGAGGACGAGAAGAGTGTTAAGGCTGCGGCGGCTATGGATCAGGATGAGGATGAGGAAGAGGTGGAGGAGAATACGACGTCGTTTAAAGGACGGGAAATGGGGTCAAATATTTTTGAGGATATTGAATTTTCTGAGTTGCTTGGAGGGTTTGGTTCCATTGATGGGTATTTTTTGGAGGATATGTTGGTGGACTTGTGACAGTGGTGATGATGATGATAAGATATTACATACAGTATATATCTTTGATTTGTTATTGTATTTGTTTAGAATTTAGAGTTTTTGTGATTTGTTGTTGCATATGTAATAAATTTTTATGGTAAATCTCTGTTGCTGTTTCTAATAAGTTGAATTAATAAAACTAATTTATTGAATTCTTGGTTTAATGTGCTTGCAATGCAAGGCTGCCTTTGATTTGTTGTTGATTTCAAATTTTAGCTACTAAATGATGTGACAAATCTCGAATTAACTGTATCTTAAATGGGATCGCAGATGAACAAGTGAAGAAGACTCAAAATTTTAAGGTGATTGTAAGGATTACAATGGTTGCAACAATGTTTTTGTAGTGAAGATTTGAGGTAATTTTTTTTATTACGAAATGCGTAGGAGGCAGGTATCCGATTTCCGTTGGAACTTAGGACTTAGGATTGGTAGAGAGAGACCATCCAGCTACGTGTGTCAATGTTGTGTGTCCAAATGGCATTGCTCTACTATGGTCAAGTTTTGGGGGAACAAAAAGTAAGTTTTTCTTGTCATGCTCCAAGTTTAGCCCAAAATCACTAAAACCGACAATTAAGTCAAACTCATCAACTTGCACAATTACAACCACCAGGATCTGCAAGGTTACCAAAACTGAACATAAAGACTTCCATAATGCATGGTGTTTCCTACAACATTAAAGCCTAAAGTTTTCCAAAAACAACCATATCTTCTATAGGGTAGCCAAAACATCACAAGAGAGCCAAAGTTCTATTCCGAGCTAATCTGAAATGGAAGGGAAAAAGGGTGAGCTAGAAAGCTCAATAAGCAACTATATATGGCCACAAGTGAGTGTGAGGATTAGAACAATACAATATCTGAAAATTGAACTAAAGAGAATACACAAACGAAGAGGTCCTGACTCCTTGGGAAGAAGGCACGATCACTGTAATTTAGTTTGTCTGAATTAACCACAAGCTTAGACGCTATTCAATGTTCAATTCTGAGCTCCTTTAACAATGAAAATGAGGCATACATAACTGAATTGACAATGATACAAGGTTGTGAAATATAATCCTGAACAAAAACTCAATAGCAAAGCAACTAAGAGATTTAGAAAGATGGAAGCAAACAAAACAAACACCATAATAGATAGCTTACCTGAAACACTTGAATCTCTTCCCAAAGGAGAAAGCAAGCCTAGAGCTACTCAACTTCAGTCCTTTCTTTCCTAGCAGCCGTAGTTATGTTTTTCCCTGAGGCTATCTAATCTGCAAAGGCAAGCAGCAGCTGGAGTGAAGCTGATACAAATGGTTCTAAGTCTGACACCTAAAGCAAGAGGTGGTAGTCCAACAACACAAGTCAATTCCAAATTGAACTCTCAAGGTTGCGACAAGCAGCTGAAGGAAGCATGAGGTGTTATCCTACTCAAGCAGGAGGTGTAGCCTAAACAAGCAGGAGCCGGCAAGTTTCTGTAGCATAAATATGACATTGCAATTCGATCCTTAAATGTTCTCCAAATTGCACAAGAGCCCTAAAACAACTCCCCCAACCTTTTACTAATTACAAAACTCCCAGAAGGTAATAACCTTAAATGTGAGCTCAGAATCAACTAAACCACAAGACTTAAGGTGCTAGATTCCGGGCTGTTACATTATTAAACCATTTCAGACCTTAACTAGTATTCCTCTCTGACTTGGAGTCAACCAGATCCTCTGCTTGGATTTTCTCTGCCATGATCTGCTTTACTTTTCTTCTATGCGCGCCATCTCATTAAAATTTCATCTAAAGAGCTCTAATATTGACACATCACACACAAAACCCAAATAGCTCACAATTTTTATTTTAGAAAAAAGAAATCCCATTTGAACTAACTTGAGTTAACGTGGTCTTCTTCCTTCATCATTTTTTTTTTCAACATCCCAGCACGCTCTCCTTGCCAACCTCTCAGTCTCTCCTCTTCCCATATGAAATTCAGTTTTTGCTAATGCCCAAAATTTCATCATGCAACTATGGTACTTCTTTCATATCATAAACCTAATCTCTCTAGTATGAAATATGAATCAAAACATCTAAACCAAAATAACAAATCGTGAGCACAGTTTGCTGCATCTATTTTTCTTGGAAAACGAATGGCTTTCCTAGAGCAATCTTTACTTAGTTTTGGTTTTATGTTTTTTATTCGTTTCTCTGTTAGGGTCCTAAATATAGTGAAATTTGGGGTTTTTGCTCTTAGAGCGGTTCCAGCAGCTCGGGTTGGGGCGCTGGGGGCTTTAGGCCCAAAGCGTTTCCAGCTCTTAGAGCGGTTCAGAGGCTCGGGTTGGGGGGCTGGGGGCTTTAGGCCCAAAGCGTTTCCAGCAACAAGGGTGGCCAGGGTAGTTCTTGGGGCCCACGAAACCAGGCCAGCCCTCGGGTAAGATGGGCCAAAGTTCAAGCCCGGGTTTGTTGACGTCAGCAACAAATTTTTTTAAAAAAAAAATCGAAAAAAATCTTTAAAAAATACCAAAAATTTCAGAATTTTTTTAAAATAAATACCTAGTCATATTCTTAACTTCTCATACCAAAAATATTATCCAAATTAATTATTTAGGTAAAAAAACTTGTGAAAAAAACAAAAATTTGAATAGTATTTGCCCTTTGTCATAGCAACTAGTGGAAACACCACAACCTTTTGCAAGGGCAGCCACTATTCAAGTGAATAATGTTGCCCTAGCCCAAGTGCTCTTAGAGCGAGTTCAGCAACAAGGGTGGGGGGTTTAGGCCCAAAATCGTTTCCAGCAGGGCTGACCACTGGCAGGAGGTGGGGGCCACGAGGCCCAGGCTGGCCAGCGGGGGAGTTCAGGCTGAGTTCAAGCCCGGGTTTGCTGACGTCAGCAACAAATTTTTTTAAAAAAAAATAGAAAAAAATCTTTAAAAAATACAAAAAATTTCAGATTTTTTTAAAAATAAATACTTAGTCATATTTTTCACTTCCCACACCAAAACTCTACACAAATTTCTCCCCTCATATCTCATGTGAATAGTTGTTGCCATGACAATTGGTGGAAACACCACAACCTTTTGCAAGGGCCCCCCCCTGCCATGGCAAAGGGCTAACTGGTGGAAGTGCTCTTATAGGAAATTGAAATGTTAATAGGTTGTTATCACATTGATTTGGATTAAGTTGAAATATAAATATATATGAAAAATTGCATGAGAAATTCGTAATTCAAATCTGAAAAACCCAAATTTGGAGTCAAGTTACTTAAGCCATTCAATCATTCAATCTATTAAGTTCTTTGCCGCTAATAGTTGCATGCTCGCAATTTATACAATCTCTTAACGTATTGATAAACAGTTGATAAATCCGTACACCTAATATATACCTTCTATTTATACCAAAAAGGGAACATACTTATTATTTTTCTAAAGAACAGGATATGATTACTTATTCGGACAAAATGTGTCAAATGCACTTTCGACCATAGAATGCTGATATTAAAATTCCACAGTTCCACGAATCTCAAACGCACCCACTTCAATTCCAAGTGTTAAACTTAAGTCTAGCTTATAGATATGTGAGAGATTGATGGTCTCCAATCATCTTCAAGCCTTGTAGGACGAGGGAAGTCTCAGTCAACAGTCTAGAACCTAAAATTTTAAATGGAAATGCTCTGAGAGAGAGAGTCGCGGATTCCTTGAAGTAAATTACCAAAACTTAACGTAGTGAATGACAGATGCCAAAAGCCCAATTCATGCATCTCCTTGTAGTAATCTATACGCTTTTGACAACTTTGTAGAGAGAGAAGGTTTGATTCATAGCATTTTATGTGGTCAACACAACATGTGACATATATTTTCTAACAAAAGAAGAGTACCCAGATTGTACGTACCTGGCGAATAGTTCTCTACGATGAAGCAAATTGCTTGCATTCTCATTGTGCATATTCATCTAAGAGTTATAGACCAATAGAAAGTCAGAGTCTTTGGGGTGACCAATTCCTTTTTTAATTTATTATCCATAAAAATGAATGCAAATCCCGTGCATGTGACTTCACACCATGAACCCTAAATAGAAACCATATATATATATGTCTTGCGGCATAACTAGATATGACTAACAAACAGACAAACAAAAGAATTGAAGAAGAAATAGTACTGGGATTGTGAAGAGAGAAGTAAGCAATGTCTATTGAAGCTTTGGCAATGGCAGGCGCAGACTACATGGAATGCAGTATCAACTTCAAAGAGCGGGAGTCCAACGATGGCCTGAAAGATCCACCACCCTATCTGTTAGCTGATGAGCAGAGTTTTGATGTTGATCAGTTCCTCAGAACAAAGGGTGGTGCTGATGATATCTTGGCGTTTGATAGTGATTACACAAAGCTTAAGCTTCTTGAATGGGCTAAATCTGTGTTTCAATGTCTCACATTGTAACCAATCTCCACTTCCAATTGTAAAATGTATTATTAACATTTAAATTTATTCATTTTTTTCCGGGGTAGGGGAAGAAAGAAAAAAATGCTGATTTTCCCAAGAGACACAGTTCAAAAGCCATGTAAATATAGTTTGCCAATTTGATAGGCTATTGATTTAGATTTGTAAGAATACAAGTTGTCGGGAGGATTCATCTCAAAGTCTAGTTCGATTTATATATACACATAACAGTATGGCACAGATAGGCTTTCACTCTCAAGTCTCAAGCCCTAACCTCAACTCGAACTTGTGTTAGAATACCCTTGCCATCGACTCTAAAGAAGTAAAAGTTAATTAATTAATACCATTAGAATTCTGAATTAACTAGAGAATGCCAATAAATATGCAAGCAACATTAGACACAAAAGGAATGATGAGTCGCTATATATACGCTTTCTCTCTATACGACGTTCACACTTTATTTAAAATATATGAATTTGTATTAACATATTATGTGTAATATCTTGTTCCGAGATTTTGGTGGGGTAAGTCAGGGAAACGAAGCATTCACTGGAAGAGTTGGCGGAATCTGTGTCGACCAAAATGCTTCGGAGGACTAGGGTTCAAAATTTTTGAAGCCTTTAACCAAGCCATGGTAGCCAAACAAGCATGGCGTCTGTTTGAGAACCCCTCCTCTTTGGTTGGTCGAATCCTTTGAGCGTGTTACTTTCCGAATGGGGATTTTCTTACCGCTGGACATGGTCAGTCACCATCTTTAATCTAACGCTCAATTTTGTGGGGAAGACAAGTTATTGAACATGGCCTTATTTGGCGCATTGGTGGTGGAACTTTTGTGCGGGTTTTTTCATGATAAATTGATTCCAAAGCCTTATACTTTTTTGCTGCTATTAAATAGAGGTCTTTCTCCAAAAGCAAGAGTTTCGGATATAATGACGACATCAGATGGGTGGAATAAGACTATTCTGGATCAGTATTTTTGTGAAGAGGACTGTTCGGCAATTTTGAGCATTCCATTGTCATCTTGTGAGCACCGTGAAGATAAATGCTTTTGGTTTTTCCAAAAAATGGTAAATATTTTGTGAAGACTGGCTATCGCCTTGCATTACGACTATCTGACCGGGAGGTCAATGGGGAGATTGGAGGTTCCAACGCTAGAAGTCAGAGCGCTTTCTGGAAAAAACTCTGGCACTTGGAGGTTCCAAATAAGGTTAAAATCTTGCTTTGGAGGGCAAGTCTAAATATTTTGCCTACAACACTAAACCTTGTTGAAAGGAAGGTTTTAGCTTCAACCTTTTGTTCTGATTGTGGGACGGCGACGAAGGATGTTGTCCATGCTTTTTGGGGTTGTAAACGTAGCAGACGGTTTTGGGTGCTAACTTCCTTCAATATTGATTTGGAGGCCAGACAAGGCTCTTTTGCTGATTTTTTGGAGGTTATGTTCCATACCCTATCAAACTGTGATTTAGAACGTTTTGTGTGTTGTTGTTGGAGAGTGTGGCAGCTTCGCAATGAGGTGCTCTACGGAAAGATCGATTGTGGGCTTTCTAAGATTGTTGAGTGGACCATGGAGTTCTTGGAGCAATTTAAAACTCATAATGCTCGCACCAAGCCAGCAAGGGTGCCATGGTTTATTAGGTGGATTAAACCTCCCTCTTCTGTGTGGTTATTGAATTGTGATGGAGCAATTGGTCAAGCAGGTTGTACTAGAGGGGTTGGCGGGGTCGTCAGAGACTCTGAAGGCAACTTTATCTGGGGGTTTGCAAATCAGGGCCCAGCAGGTTTGGATGTTTTGGCTACTGAATGTGTTGCTATACACATGGGTTTGATGAAGGCTGCCAAGTTGGGAATCTCTGAATTTTTGGTAGTATCAGACTCGCAAGAAGCGGTGGCTTTACTGAGGGGAGATAGTGAGCTATTGAGTAATCTGGGTAATATTGTGGATGACATTCGAAGGTTGCTGGTACAATTATGTGTTAGCGATGTTCGTTTTCAGCCGCGTTTAGGGAATCGGGTTGCCCACTCTTTGGCGCAATTTGGGCTGCGAGAACAACATCCTTCTTTCTGGGCTGGTCTTGCTCCTGACTGGCTTGTACCACTGTTGGTAACAGATATGGAGGGTGGGTAGATTTTTTGTTATTGTTTTTGGATGCTGTGGTACTCTTTTTCCTTGACCGGATTTCCTCCATTGGGGGTTTTTATGGCAAGGTTTTAACGAGGCCACTTCTTATTGCATCCCTTTTTGATTGCAAATTGTACACTTGTTGATTGGAATGAAAGTTTCTTACTCTTTGATAAATAAATAAAAAACAATATGCACGCAACGTTAGTTTCGAAATTTCTAAACCATGAGTAAGTGTGACTCTGAAAATATGTAATACTAAGGTTGATAAAGCAAAGCATTGAAATATCAACTGT
Organism: Prunus padus; assembly: GCA_024362665.1. Taxonomy (NCBI): domain Eukaryota; kingdom Viridiplantae; phylum Streptophyta; class Magnoliopsida; order Rosales; family Rosaceae; genus Prunus; species Prunus padus. The sequence continues at coordinate 8,072,363 of JANFAM010000016.1, forward strand.
CCAATTACAACAACAAAAATCCATAACTTTCTACATATTTTTCATTTTCTAGCACATTAAATCATCCTAAAATTCAACTACATGATGTTTAAAGTTCAATAATTAATATAGTTACAATTCAAAGATGAATTGACGGCACCATTGACATAATGGACCATTTGAACGAATAATATAGAGTTGATGGACAATTTGAACGAATAATTTAATTAAGGGACCAAAATGTAAATCAGTATAAGTTTGATGACCATTTGAGTAATTAACCTAAACGTAGAAAAATGAAAATTATTGATTTATCGACTAGGGAGCTGCTAGAATGTGGAGGTTATATTGCGGAGCTTATTTGCAGAGGGTTAACAATCGTTTGTTTCAAATGAAGGGTTGAGATTGAAATGGTAAGTTTAGTTACAACCGGGTTAAAATTACCCATCACAAAAATTACAACCCGAACTTCTTTTCCCCCTTCTTTCTTCTCTCTCCCCATTTCTCTGAAATAGAGGTGTCTAAGTCTTAAACTTCATCTGGAGAGCTGCCCCTTTCCAACTTTCAGAACCGGATTTGCTGCTCCGAAAAGAAAATCACAAAGACACTCAGCTGTGGAGGACGCTGAAGGAGGAGGAACAAGGGTTTTCAGCCCTATTTGCAAACCCAAGTTTTAAAGAACTTGCAGTACTCTTCTTCAACTCCAACTGCAATGGTAAGTCAAACACTCCAAAACCACTTCTCTTTGTTTCTTTGTTTCACTTAATGTTTTCCAATTTGTTGTTATTATTATTTTTTGTTCTCTTTTGTATTTAGATTTCATTTGAAAAAAAGGATTTTTACTGTTTTTATTTTATTTTCATACATAAATATTCTTTCTTGCATTTAACCTCTTACTGCTTTGGGCTCGATTATGACGCCTTTAATATATTGGCTTTAAGCTTTGTTGAATCAACAATTAATAAATCATGAAAATAACAAGTTCTCTAAGACAAATGAACTTATTGGTGAAAAATATCTTGGGTTTGTCCTGCCTTAATTTATTTTATGGCTTTTTAATAATTGATAATCTGCTACAGGTTGACACAAGTTTGCATCTTAGTTTTCTATATGTGCTGTCATGGAAAAATTTAATTGAATCAACATGGAGGAGACAATAGAAAGAAAGCAAAAAACGCAAGGATCAATTTTGCTCCATAACATAGGGGAGTTGCGTTCAAATTGTTGGATTTGTTGATGGTAAGTTTATAAATGTCTTTGTTTTTAACTGATGATGGTAGAAAATTTAAATTGGTTTCATAATTATTTTGTTTTGTTTTAGCTAATTCTGAAATGTTTGATTCAAATGTTATCTAAGGTATCAATAATCTATGTGGGTAAAATGGTTGGGGACTCAGAGGAGAATGATGATTGTGTAATCGATGATGAAATGATTTACATACCTGAAGTCAGAAATGAGGAAAGACCAAAATTTGGGATGAAGTTCGATTCACTTGATTTTGTTTATGATTTCTACAATAGATATGCGTTCTTGGGTGGCTTTAGTATTAGACGCCATTCCAACGGGAGGGAAAAATACAGTAATGATATTTGAAGAAAAGAATTTGTGTGTTGCAAACAAGGTGTGTTTAAAAAAGAAGAGCCTAGGGTGATAAAAAGACATCGAGGGATAAGTAGATGTGGTTGCAAGGCTAGGGTTGTGGTTGTGAAGGCTTCTGGGTGCAATCAGTATGCATTTTCTCTCGATGTAGAGGGACACAATCATACGATGACACCCCCAGAAAGACTGCATTTTATGAGATCACACCGTCATATTTCAGAACCTACAAAGCTACTCACAAAACAACTCGGTTCAGCTGATATAGCCACTCATAAGAAGATGAGTATTTTGGAGGTGCAATATGGAGGAATGGAGAAAATCGGTTTTACAAAGAAGGATATTTATAAATTTGAATATTATGAGAGTGGGCTGATGAAGAACCATGATGTTGAACTGGTGACCGAGTATTTTTTAGCTGAACAGAAAAACAAGAGATCATTTTATTTCAAGATTGAGGGAGATTCCAGTGACAGGCTTACTCGATATTTTTGGGCAGATGCAACCTCTAGACGAGCATAAGGGTTTTATGGAGATGTTGTCGTGCTCGATACCACATTCAACCGATATGGCTTGCCATTTGCACCAATGTTGGGGGTTAATAACTATGGTCAGACAATTGTTTTAGCATGTGCATTTTTAAGTAAGGAAACGACTGAGTCATTTATTTGGATGTTTGAGGAGTTTAAGAAAGCTATGCCAGGTGGTGAGCCAAAAATGATCATTACAGATCAGGATGCAGCTATGGCCAGAGCGATTGTAGAAGTATTCCCTACTACATTTCATCTACTTTTCATATGGCACATCACAACCAAGTTCTCTAATAAACTACCACGGACTGCTTATGAGGAATATTGGAGAGAGTTTAAGGAAACCATCTGGGAGATTGACAATATATATGAATTTGACGAAAAGTGGCATGTAGTCGTTACAAAATCTGGTTTGACTGACCATCCTTGGCTGAGTTCAGTTTTTGATTTGCGAAAATCATGGGTTCCAGCCTATGTAAAACATGATTTTGTAGCTGGAATGTCAAGCAGTCAAAGAGCAGAAGGATCTCATGCATTTTTCAAGCAATATATATCGAGGAGAAATTCATTAATGGATTTCATAACACAATTTCAAAGGGCACTTTCCCATCAACGTCAAAATGAGTTACTTGCTGATCACATTGATGCATTTGAAAAGCCTCAATGTGCCCTATTGCTGACAATGGATAAACAAATGGCTGAAATATATACAATAGAAATGTTTCAAAAGTTTGAACAAGAGCTAATGCAAAGTTTACCGTGTTTCATGGAACTTAAAATGGATGATGCTTCCAAAGCTATCTATAAAGTGAGTGAAAGGAAAAGGGGGAAAACAAGAGTGATAAAAGTTGCATATGATAAATATTCCGATCAATGGTCGTGTAGCCACGCGCTGACATTGCTAAAAAGGGAGCAAATTGAATATCTACCCAGTAAATACATTTTGAATAGATGGAAGAAAATTGCAAAATCTGGATTTGTGTCAGATTCAAATGACAATGAAATTAAAGATTGTGTGACCAGTTCTCTCCTAATAAAGCGAAGTAGAATGTCCAGACTTACTTCAGATGTAATTGAGGATGCTTTAATGTCCGAAGAAGGTTGTGAGTTATTGTCGAAAAATCTAAATGATATGAGGGTGACGTTGAAGTTATTGAATGATGAGATTCGTCCTAGCGAAGTTGGAGAGTCCAGCTCCAAAACAAGATATTTGAAGGACCCTAAGAGAGCAATGCACAAAGGAAGCTCGAAACGAGTAAAGGGAGCAAAGGAAAAGGCAATGGAGCGAGGGATTCAACATTGTCAGCAGTGTGGACAAACTAGTCATGATATAAGACGATGTCCAAGAATGGCGAACACACCGTAAGATTTTACAAATATTTATAAATAATAGCTAAAATTCGAAATGGTTTATTTATTGTAATATTATGCTTGGTGTTTATGCAGGGCAACCCAGTCAAACAATGAAGAATCAACTCAGATCAATTTTAGTGACCCGTTATTCGATGAATTTGATAGCATGCACGGGCCTACCAAGTGATTTATGTTTCTACTATACGAAGCTCATTTGCCGTCAATATTTGGTGAGCTTTTTGTTCCTCTCATTCAGTTGGTTTTGTTTGCCCTTCATCCCCTTGAATCCCCTCCTCTTCCATCTCCTCTCCCTCGTTTCTTCTACTTGGCCCTTCATCCCCTTCAATTTGATCCTCTTCCTCGCATCCCGTAAATAGATGTGAAATGACACACCGATTCATCTGATTTTTTATTTAAGCTAGGTCCCTCCTTACTTCCCACTCAAACTCAGGACCTAAACAACGGTCCAATAGTTTTTCCATCGTTATGACCCTTAACTCAAGGGCCCGCTTTACTCGATCCAACTCGGACCTCAACAAGCTTACCACCTTGTTCATCTCATCAAGGTCAGCACATAAAGAGGGAATTGACTCAGACGAGACAAAAGCAGGGCCATCCTGTGGCCAACTCCAATATGGTTTTCTCATCTCCTCCTCACTCGGCTGTATTACCCGTAAATGAACTGACTGTTTAAGAATACAAACAAGATTCTTATTCAATCATTCTACTTAATAATTTCATTTAACCTTATAATTGATATCAAACAAGTTTCAAGGGCTGCAAACCAAACCTCTTTGCTCTGGAAAAAATAATTGTTCAACTTTCTCATCTTGGGAACAGACGCAGTAGTTCTCCATCTCAAAATACGCGGGACAGCTGTTGGATCAACAACCTTGCAGTAATTCATGTCCACCAACCTAGGAATTAGTTCATATGCCCAAATCTACACCTTTCACAGGATATATGTCATTATTTATGTTTTAAAGTTCACAAAACATAACTAGCATGAACATTATTACCACGTACTTGGAAAGCATATGTGAAACCCTTAAAATTCCAACCACGCCTTTGCACTTCAACATGCTTACCCTTCTTGCCCTTCTCCTTTCTCCGGCTTGTTCCCATTACCTTACTTTTCATCTTCCCTATTCCATCTTCCTCTTCACAGCTTTTGGGAAACTTTGTTGGTGCGAACAATAAACTGTCTTGGGTTTTGTCAAATGACACCGAACCCCACGGATACCTGTTGAATGCATCCAAGTCCTCTACAAGGGTCAGGTAATTTACATTAATCTGCAAATGCTTGTCCCTTCCCAAAACCACAAACTCAGCAAAGTAAACAAGAGCTAGCTTGTATATGTCATTGTTCTCTTTGCACCTCAGAAAATCTTCTTTTAATGCAGAACATATATTTCCTTCGTCTAGATAATATCTTTCCTTAAGTCTAATTTGAGCACTGTCTCCACTGGAAATTTCAGGCACTTCCCCAAAACGGAGCTCTGTGATCAAACAGAAATCCTGGCGAGTGAACTGAGCAATGTCGCACCCTATTAAGAAACTCAGTCCATCCAAGTCTTTCACACCCTGCCTGACGACTCGACGCAACACAAGCCCATGCACAATCTGCCCGCTAAACTGAATCTTATATATATATAAACAAGATGGCCAAAGCATGATCTCTTGAATTGCTCTAATTATTGTGCCGTCAACTTCACTCTAATTGCAGCTAGGCATGAATTTGCATGCGAACAGTTATTCACCAGTGACGCATACGCCTCTGATTCTAGCCATACTAGCTGCACGTTGGATCCCATTTCCTGAAATACAAGATGAAATAACGTGAGCACATATACTACCAGGTATTTGCAGAATCATATTAGTATTTGCACTTACTAATAGGTATTTGCACAATCATATTAGTATTTACACAACTAGTCTGTTAAGTGAGGTCTTAAGTTGAGTCAAGATTGTTGAGTTTGTTAAGAAGGTTAGTTTGTTTTGCCAACTTTCACAAGTTTGTTAATAGTATGGTTAGCATCTTAGAGGTTAAGTAAGTGCCAGCACATGGTGGTTAGAGTGAGTGTGAATGGTATGTAAATTCTGTCTATAAATACAGAGTTGGTCCTTATTTGTAAAAACAGAGTGAAAGTTTACACAGTAATAGAAAAAGTCTCTATTTTCTTCATTCTTACTCTGAGTTTTTCTTGCACAGTTAACTTGGTATCAGAGCAGGAGAAGAACCAGTAATGATTATATCATTCACATACAAAAGAAGAAGGACCACTAGTATCTGTGATATGAGCTAAACAAGTAACACCAGAAAACGAATAATCATCTGAGTGAGTAAAATGAGCCACATCAAAATAATATTTCCTAGTAATAGTTCCATCCTTTAGTCGAGTAGTCATAGGATGAACACTAGAAATTGTTGGCACTGTACACTCTGCAGAGTTATGAATAGAAAGATCCAAAGAAGTACTTGGAGTCGAGTCTGAAGAAGTAGATATAGGTAGAATCACTTGTAGTTTAGCTTCATTAAGGACATGCAACATGTTCTGAGGGCAAAAAGGACTAGCATATGAAGGTTGCATTGGTAAATGCGATGCCAATTGGTGTTGTAGTTGGTTGTGTGAGATAGGAGGTGTACCAGGTGATGTAGGAGATAATGGTAAAATTACTGGAACTTGGAAAGAAGAAGTAGGACACGGACATTGAGTAGGACTAGGACATGGAGGAGACAGTACCTTAAAAGGAAAAGTAGTCTCATCATGTACAACATGTTTTGACAATATTAGCCTCCCTCAGTCCTTAGTATAGCATATAACTCCCTTATAGCCATTGGGATAGCCAAGAAAAACACATGGGCAAGTCCTAGGATGCAACTTATTATCATTATAAGGCCGAAAATATGTAAACACTGCAGAACCAAAAATCCGTAAAGATTGTAAATCAGGAGGTTTGTGGAAAAACTTGACACAGATTTCCATTTTGTACGTGAGGGAGTCCAAAAGGGTCATCGCCAAGTGCAATACATTCCTACTCAAAAACAAGTGGTTGATGTTTTAACCAAAGGCCTTCATGGTCCTGTATTTTTGCAACACTGCTCCAATCTTAAGCTGGGCCCTCCAGCTTAGATTGAGGGGGGATGTTAAGCGAGGTCTTAAGCTGAGTCAAGATTGTTGAGTTTGTTAAGAAGGTTAAGTGAGTAGCCTAATGTGGAAGGTTTCGAGGGCCTCCTCCAACTCAACACCACCATTATCTTATTCCTTTCATTATGGATATGTTATTGACATGATTTTCATTCGATTATTTTAACTATACCCAAGCAAACACTAAAATGCAAGTGAACCACAAACGAACCACAAACACCAAATGCCAAATCCAACACCATTAACCGTAAAATTAGGGGAAAACTATTATTCTAACTCTAAACTGAAATTCCACTAAATTACTTACAAAATGCTGGTTCGCGGGGTATCTATGCGGCTTTACTCCAGAAATGGAACCTATCAACCCTTCCACTGTTTTGCCCCTTTCACGGCTTCACGGCTTCACGGCTTCACGGCTTTCGCGGAGTTGCCTTCAACCGTCGTTAAGCCTTCTTCCGAACAAGTTTAGCTATGGGTTTCTTGAGCTATGGGTTTTTGTGTTCAAGCATCAACCTTCAAGTGTCCAACGCGGGAGCTGCTGGAATGCGGAGGCTATAAACTTTGCTGGGTAAATTTTCAGGGTTTAGAGAGTTGCCTTCAACAATTGTTAAGCCTCTTCCGAACGAGTTTAGCTATGGGTTTTTGTGTTCAAGCCTCAGCCTTTGGCTGTCCAACGTGGGAGCTATAGGTATTAATTTCGGGTTTGGTTCTTCACCTACCGGTTGTAACATTTCATCTCAACTAACCCTAGCCCTTGGATCAATCTAACGGCCTACTGAAGAGCCTCCGCATTCTAGCCTTGCCCTATCGACTGTCAAAGAAAACTAATGGATTTAGACCCAAAGAAAAAAAGAAACGACACATGGGATTTCAAGGCCTGATGACAACTATAATCTATTATGGCCCGGCCAAGCCCAATCCGGATTTGGAATAAGGATCAGCCAAACAGACATACATTCAACGTCTTGGACGAGGGAGAGGGACACAGAAAACTCCTTCGGCTTTAGAGCTTCTTCATGAGTGTTTCTCTGTCTTTTTGCAGACCCAAAAACTCTGACATGTGTATTACATGCTGATGGTCAGCTCCTTCATTTCCAGAAGAACCCAATTGGTCAAGCCTGCCACTTTCATCTTCTTTGGCTTCACTTTATTATCTCACTAATCCCTTTGTCTCCCTCTCTTTCAAACGAAGAAATCTCTTCTTGCCTCCAGGTATGTAATCTTAATGTTAAATGCTTATCTACCAGTGATTATAATTTGTGGGTTCTGCTCGATTTCATTGTTTTCATCGAATTTTATTTGCTATGTTGCGTTGCTGAATAGTTGTAAATGGGTTTTATTCCTCTTTCTTTTTTCAAATATTTGGGGCTTTAAATCTCAAATGGGGGTTTTTCATTTTTCTCCTTTAATTCAATTACCATGGTGTTTATAATACAGTGTAATATATATTTCTTCGCAATATACTTTTTTTGGCTGGGTTCTTTGTTTCTTGCGAAATGAACAATGTAAGTTGCAGAAACTATTTGTGTGGGTTTTTTTTGCATGAGCTTTTGGATATTTGTTGGCTTGAAGAGTTTTTCTTATTGCTTCAGCAGTTATGCAGGTTACCCCAATATTGTTATGGTTTCCATAACCAATCTTTGGTGACCCTTTTTGCATTATTACTACTTCTACTCTTTAGTAGAACTCCAACTTTAATTAAAGGCCCTATTATCAGAAAATGTGGGAAGTTTAGAATTTTACTGATATATGACTGTCATTACCATTTTTCAGTTTAATAATTAATTTATATCCATGTCAGATTTATTTAAATGATATTTTGTAGTTCTATATAAAAACTTGATTTTATGTATGTATGCATCCTTGTAATTGTATTTATTTTTGAATTGCAGATTGTATTTCTCACATGGAATCTAGCATCTATGACATGACTGCTTTGAATCAACTATAGATCGTTTAGCTTGACTTCTTTTTAAAACAGTACGTCAAGGCCTTTTACCTTATGGCTCGGAAGGGTAATCAACAAAAGAATGGGGTAGATCGCCATACATCGAAGCACAAAAAGAAGGGTACAGATTCAGGGTGTACACAAGCTGAAATGAAAGGGCAAGGCAAAGCAAGTGAGGTGAAAGTGTTCCCTGGAGAAGAACTACCAAATGGTGACCAGCCAAGCAGTCCTCTTTCAGCCAGTGGGAGTAAAACCAATCATCCTGGAGATGAGAATAAAAGCAAACAAAAATCTGGAAAGCTTTTGAGGAAAGATAAGCAAGGTATGGATACAACGCTGGGTCCAGAGGAGGCAATGTCTTTAGGGAGTGATTCAGGAGATTGCAATGGAAACAATGAAGCTCCAAGCATTAGAGAAGAAAATGGGTCATTGCCTCGGAGTGACTTACGCCGTAAACATACAAAAAGAAAATTTGGGTCCTCCATGAAACGGTGGGATATGAAAACTTTGCTGAGTCGGGTGGAGTTTTCAGATAGTCTATGGGTTAGAAACTTGAAGACATCAACATTTTCCTTCTTGAAGGTGGCTAGTGAATGGCTGCAGAGGCACGAGCCTATGTTTCTTACTGTCAAAAGTAACATACTGAATGCTCGCGATTATGTCAATACAAAGATTGAGCAGGCATATCCCATTGTTCTGAAGTGGCTTATGCAGTTTGGGAGTGTATTGTTTCTTTTATCAATGGCTTGGTTGGATTGTACTTTAAGGGGCATCGATAGCTTACTCCGGATGGGGACAACATCCTTCTTTTCCGTTATATGGTGCAGCATTCTCTCAGTAGTTGCTATGGTTGGGATGTTTAAGTTTCTGATTGTGTTGGTAAGCCCTAGTACTGCTAAGTTGCTGCTGACCACTGACTTCATTATAACCGGAAACTTGTTATATTTGTTATTTTTCTTTTCATTATTGTAATTGGGATTATTCTTACTTATTTCTTTCAACATAATGCACCCGTTTCTAGTCCCTTGTCCTTTTACACCTATTTGGTTCTTTCTGTTTGCTTATGACTTGTTGAGCATCCAGACTTTCTGAATGTTCCCTTTGGAATAATTATTTTCTGCAATGGGTGCACTGATGATTGAGGTTAAGATGATCTGTTTAAGTTTTGTGTTAATATGCTCTCATACCTTTTGTAAATACCTAGGTCTTCGCTGCTCTGATTGGACTTTTCATTGGCTTCATGCTTTCGATTTTGGTGGTTGCTCTTTCTGGAGCTATTTTCTTGTGGTTCTATGGAAGCTTTTGGACAACAGCTCTTGTAATCTTCTTGGCAGGTGATTCTTTTACCTTCTTACAACTGCAGATCATCTATTTGAATTATGCATACTAACTCATCACAGCTTGCTGAGCTTTAACATTCTTTAACATTCAGGTTTGGCATTCACACTGAGCCATGAGTGTGTTGCCCTGTTCGTCGCCACTGTGTATTCCATTTATTGTGCTTGGACATATGTTGGATGGCTGGGTTTGCTTATGGGGTTGAATTTATCTTTCATCACAAGTGATTGTCTGATATATTTCTTAAAGAACAATGTAAATCAGCAGAGAAGACCCACCGGATTCCCTGAACAAGCATCTGGAATGCAAGGTCAACCAGGCTTTTTTAACGGTGAGCAGGAGCATTCTTCATCATCCTCTGAAAATGGGCCATGGTTTTCTGCTGATCGTAGCCCTGGAGTACCTTCAACCAGTGGGGTTGATTCTGAGATAACCTCTGAAGATGAAGTAGTTCGGCTGCTAAACTGTACTGATCACTATTCAGTGTTGGGATTGTCCCGGTTTGAGAATATAGATGTTTCTTTACTGAAGCGGGAGTATAGGAAAAAGGTACGTGCCATTTTTTGTTTGCTATAATTGTCATGAAAAGAGTTCTTTTCTAACTTATTTGCTATTTCTTGTTATGTTATTCTCTTCGAAGTTTCAAGATCTGTATGGCCAAGTCTGAGATCTAATTTCAGTTTCGTTATATTAAATGATGACTTTTATCTTTCCTGAGATTGGTTTATTTATATAGAACTACTGTTTCTGGATAACATGCTGTATACTATCCTAAAATACTTTCTTTGAATGGGGTTGTTATATTTCTTATCAGGCAATGTTGGTCCATCCCGATAAAAATATGGGAAATGAAAAGGCTGCTGAAGCTTTCAAGAAACTTCAGAATGCATATGAGGTGATCTTTTGATACCCGTCGAGATTTTTTCTATGATCTATTTGATTTTGCATTCTGATTGTACCATTGGCCTTTTTTGTTTTATCTTTTCTAGGTTTTACTTGATTCATTGAAGCGAAAAACATATGATGACGAATTAAGGAGAGAGGAACTGCTGAACATTTTCCGTAGATTTCAAAGTGCTTCACAGAAGGTAATTTACATCCTCTTTGTATGCGTTGTTGTAATTGGTGTGAGAAAATGAAATCTGCTGACCAATCTCTTCAATAACCATGAGGATTAAGCTTGAAAGTGACACGTGTCAGCTTGAAAGTGACACGTGTCAATTGCATTAACTTGCAATTGTTGGTAGAAAGTCGTGTAATTTTGGCCCCATCCCATATATGTGGCTTCGGCCAGGAATTATATGCTCGTTTTAACTCAATATAATTATAAGGGCTGTAAATCATTACTCGTTCTAAGTTTGTTTACCTATCCACCTTACCTAAGCTTTTACTGCAATGTGTTTCCTAGAATGGAGGGCACGGTGTCTTTCCTTCTGGATTTGCACACCCGGAAGCTGATGGTGAGGACCCATTTGGAGATTCTAGGCAGATCGCCTGCAATAAGTGTGGCAACTTTCATGTCTGGGTACTCACCAGGAAGTCGAAATCTCAAGCGCGATGGTGTCAGGTTGTCATTTACCTTTACAGTGTTTTATGATGTTCTATGAGTATGCATTTATCAAATCCTCAGCATATTATGTTAAAAGTTAAGTATTTTTAAGCGTGATGCTCCTTTTTCATAAAGATGAGAGATTTTGCGCCTGGTTCTGATGTTTTCTTTGTGGAATTTCTCTTTTGAAAGGATTGCAAGGATTTGCATCAAGCAAAAGATGGTGATGGGTGGGTTGAACAATCTTCCCAACCCTTCTTCTTTGGATTTTTGCAGAAGGTATGTGTGTTTATATATATGTGCATTTGGATTGTATGCTCTTACTAAGTTGTCATCTTCATGTGCTATTATGATTCATTGTTTGCTAGTGGGGAAAAAAAACGCTTGAAGAAAATGATAAAGAATTGTTACGATTATTGTCCATTAGTATCTGAAATACATCTAATACAAGGTTATCCTTTTTGAATAATGTTGCGTGTGCAGGTAGATGTTCCGTCCGCATTTGTTTGTGCAGATAGCAAGATTTATAATGCTACCGAGTGGTATATATGCCAGGTAATTCAATTTAAACTTTTTTCTTTATTAGTTTTTCATTGATGTCTTTTCTCCTTCACATGCCTGCGCCTACACCCACACAAAGCTCTTGTCATGTTGAAAGTAAATGTACATGAAGCTAATTTTTGTTGCAGGGAATGAGATGTCCAGCCAACACTCACAAGCCAAGTTTTCATGTGAACACTAGTGTGACCTCCAAGCATAATACTGCAAAGGGAGCAAGTTCAGGACAAAGAGGAGGCCGGATGCCGGCATCTATGGAAGAGAACATGACAGAGGAAGAATTCTTTGAGTGGTTACAGAATGCAGTGCAAAAAGGCATGTTTGAAAATTTTAGTGCCGGCACCTCCACTGAGAGCCCATCTGCCAAATCCGGAAATGGTACCAAGACTAGTGGCAGCAACAGTGGCAGTGCTAACAAGAGAAAGAAAAAGGGGAAGAAGCAATGGTGAGTATCCAAGTTGTTCCCATGGTTTCTCACTAATCTTTGTAAGCATTAGTGAATCTGATAAAAACATATGTTTCAATGTTGGCCAATTGTCTTTTTTCAGAAAAAAGAAGGCCTGAGGAAAGTTTGACGTCATTAATCATAAGAATAGAATCTCCCATTAGCCTGCATACTACAGAGTTTGTATATCGTTTCATCATTCTTAATCGTCTTAGAATTAACTGTGGACCGCTATACCGGTTCGAAATAGATTGCCAGAAGTTAAGGCAGTTACGTTTGCGCAGTGGAGCAAGGCAATAATGTTCTTGCACTGCCTACATTTTGCATTTGGTCTGTGGAGGGATCTGAATTCGTTGGGAGGGTTGGACGCATGTAATGATGATCAAGAAAGAATGGCGTTAGACAATGCATTGTTATGTTCATTGAAATGGATGATATGTGAAGCCAACTTATTTTTATGAAACATGGTGCATGTAATCTGATGGTTAGCCTTTATCTCATCAGATAAAACCCTGATGAATATAACCCACTTCAAACTTCAAAATCCATTAAAACAAGATGATTATATCTTTGAACATGCAGTGTTGGAATGTTTTCCCAATCTCCAATGGCTCAATTTGAATTTGATTCGTCACAGGGCACCTAATTACACGTGTCAATTATTAGTCAATTTTAATTTGGGGACACACAGCTTCTTATATATAGAATTCCAGAAAATTAGTTTTATAAAGGATTAACAATATTTTAGTCCCCATACGTTTATGGTCAGTATCGAAATGGGCTTAGAGGTTTCAAATTTCATCAATTTCATACATGACATTTCAAAATGACCAATATACACTAGCAGTTACATTGACCGTTAGCTTTGACGTTAAATGATGACGTGGCAATTGAGGGACCCATCACAAAACCTATTTTTCTCTCTTCCCAACATCTCTCTCTTCCCCTTTCGACACAGTCACTGTTTGTCTTCTTGGCTACACAACGCCGCCTTCCGACCACCTTCGACTACGGGACCGGTCGGAAAATGAACGGCTAATCAGGGGAGCAAGTTTTGTTCTTGGATCTTGGCCAAAAACTAACTGGAATTGGGTAAAACACGGCCAAAACAGTCGGCCATTTTGGGGGTTTTAATTCAAACTCTCAAATCATGAAATCGATCCAAACTACATATATCAACAGCAAGAACACGTGGAGGGGATGAAAAACCATATCTTAATTGACGTTAACGGCCGCTGGAATCGGCTTCGGAAGGCGAAACCCTCATTCTCCCTTCCCGACCTCGTGCTGGCGTCTTCAGGAACTAGAGAGGTCGGGCCTTGGCCCAGACATGGTCGCCGGAAGTAGCCGGTCATTTTCCGACCGGTCCCGTAGTCGGAGGTGGTCGGACGGCAGCGTTGTGTCATTGGGAAGACGAATAGTCACTGTTTGCACAATGACTGTGTCGAAGGGGAAGAGAGAGAAATAGGTTTTGTGGTGGGTTCTATGACTGCCAAGTCATCATTTAACGTCTGATATGACGGTCAATGTAAAGCCCGGTGTAAATTGGTCATATTTTGAAATGTCAAGTATGAAATTGATGAAATTAAAACCTTGGGGCCCATTTCGATATTGACCATAAACCTCCAGGGACTAAAATGTAGTTAATCCTTTTATAAATCTAATTTTATTACCAAGCAAAGAAATAGTTAAAAGTAGAAAATGAGGTTGCCATATTACATTCGGATAATTCATGTTCAACACAAAACTTGATAATTTTAGGGCTAACGACAAAAGTCCCCTAAAGGTTTGTGGTCATTTTCAAAATAGTTAAATGCCGAATTACCCCATAAACTTGTACCATCCTTTCGATTTACACCTCAATATTTTTTTTTGGAAAATTAAGGATATGAATGAAATTTTATTGTCAATTTGCCCCCTACCGTCTAAATCTCTACATTTCATCCAATTTGCCGTTAAATATGAGGGCAAATTGGTCATTTGATATGTTAAAATAATTAAATACTATAAAATAAAATAATGTGAAATCTAAAATAAATAAAAAATAATTTTAATAAACAGTGGGGCCCACCCACTTCTCCTCCATCCCTATGCCAGCCCTCCCCCTCCCTTCTTTTTTCACCCCGGACCATTCACCTATCCCCACCCCACCACCGCACCTTCCTCCACCCAACGGATCCCAAACCCGCCTCACCCACCATTTCTGCTTATGGGAGATACATAGACTAAGCCATATTCCCGGGAATACGCAGCCTTCCCTGCTTCATGACTCCGTTCGGCAAAGTTCTGGCCTACTACAAGTATGCTATTTACACCCCAAAAAAAAACTTGAATAACATGCATTTTGGTGTTGTTCTGATTGCTTTTACTCACAACTAAATTTGTTGACTGTTGTTGCATCAGGACGTGTTGACAATGTGTATGGTGACCGCAATCTCGTCTGTACCCTTCATGTAAGACCCGTGTCTTGGGAAATCAAGAACGGTTAGCAATCCCACATCGCTCGGGGAGGGAATGGTGAAGTGCCTTATATGTGTGGGCACTTCTCTATCTAGCACGAGACCTTTTGGGAGCTTACTGGCTTCGGATTCCTTGGAACTCCGAAGTTAAGCGAGTTGGGGCTAAAGCAATTCCAGGATGGGTGACCCACTGGGAAGTTGCTCGTGAGTTCCCAGAAACAAAACAGTGAGGGCGGGGCCCAAAGCGGACAATATCGTGCTAGGAGAGTCGGGTCGTGACATAATGGTATCAGAGTCGGACTCCGATCGAAAATGTGCCAGTAAGGAAGCTGGGCCCCAAGGGGGGTGGATTGTAAGACTCGTGTCTTGGGGAATCAAGAACGGTGAGCAATCCCACATCGCTCTGGGAGGGAATGGTGAAGTGCCTTATATGTGTGGGCACTTCTCTATCTAGCACGAGACCTTTTGGGAGCTCACTGGCTTCGGATTCCTTGGAACTCCGAAGTTAAGCGAGTTGGGGCTAGAGCAATCCCAGGATGAGTGACCCACTGGGAAGTTGCTCGTGAGTTCCCAGAAACAAAACAGTGAGGCCGAGGCTCAAAGTGGACAATATCGTGCTAGGAGAGTCGGGTCGGGTCGTGACACTTCAACCAGCGTCACAGGCAATGAAAGAACAAGCAGCAGCAATTGTTTTGGAGATCCCTCCTCATTTAATTTTGCTGCATATTCCCGGGAATATGGCTTAGTCCATGTATCTCCCATAAGCAGAGATGGTGGGTGAGGCGGGTTTGGGATCTGTTGGGTGGAGGAAGGTGTGGTTGTAGGGTGGGCCGGGATGGGTGAATGGTTTAAGGGTGAAAAAAACAGGGGAGGGAGGGTTTTTATTTATTTTAGATTTCACGTTATTTTAGTCCATGGAGGTTTAGGGTCAGTATCAAAATGGGTCCCGAGGTTTCAATTTCATCAATTTCATACCCAACGTATCCAAATATGACCAATTCACCCCGTCCGTTAGATTGACCGTCTAATCAAACGTTAAATGCTGATGTGTCAACTATGTGATCCACCACAGACCATGACAACCCATTCCAACTAGTCTACGTGAATGGCATTTACGGAAAGAAAAATATTTATTTTAAAAGCCAAAAAAAAAACCCCAGCTCTAGCAACCCGCTCTCTTCATCTCCCATCCACCATTTGTCGACCCTCCACAGACCTCCCCTCCCCCAATCAACCCCAGGCCCTCCCCAACCCAAAACACGATCAAACATCCAAAACAAGATCAACCTCACAATCATAACTAAATAACTCACTAGCCTTAAAGTAGTTGCTCCAAATCCATAACCCGAACCTAAAAAACCTAATTTGTCCAATCCAATCAAACTGAGCCACATGCTCTGATCCAGCAATTTTGGCGTCTTTGAAGGGCTTCAAGATCTGTGGTGAATGAGGGAGAGGGCGGAGGATGGGGGTGATGAAGAGAGAGGAGAGGGAGGAAGAGAAAGAGAGAAATAAAGAGTGGGTTGGGTATGGGCCGAGTGGATTGGGGGTATGAGGACTTCAACCTCACCTTCACCCTCAACACCGATGATCGATGCCTCCTCATCAAATCCAACGGCGCAGGCAAAACCATGATCTTTGAAGACCCATTTGCCCAAAATCGAATCTTTGCCTCTCAAGCACTGTGAATCCGCTTGAAACCGGGAAAATAAATGGACTTGGCTGTCCACTAAACCCTAGAAGAAAGCGTATACATTAGGTTATGATCAATGGGTAGGAAACAAATTCAACTTTTCGATGATAAGAGTGATGGGTTTTTCTTTGTTTGCAATTTGGGATTTCAATGGAGCCCCCAAGAAGGGGCTTATCATCCTGGAGGCTTATTTGCTAGCATTAGCCAAGTGGGAATAGGGTTTGGTGTCTCAGTAGACCCTCCGAATCCACGCGGGGATAGCGGCGTGAAGCTTCCATATGCCGACCTGTACATTAAGTATGTGGAGGGCATTAAGAATTTTGGGGTTCATGAAGAGAAAGGAGAGGTCAAGAAGAAGAAGGGTGGTCTTGAATTGAAAGTAAAGATTGCAAACCCTTCACTGAGGAGGTTGAAAAGTGGTGCAATAGCTGGGGCGGTGTCAGAGATGTTTGATTTTAGGAGGGAAGGAGATGGAGCCAGAGAGAGAAGTTGATTTTAGAGTGGGAGATTCAAGAACTACATTTAAAGGCACAAGTGTCTATGGAGGAAACCCCGATTTACTTCCAAGAACTACCATTAAAGGCACATGAGTTTTAGTTGGGGAGCCAGTTGAAGGGAAGGGTTGGGTTTAGAAGAAAGGATTTGAAGTTGAGGAGAGTTTCTGGGTGTCTCTGTAAGAAGATGAAGATGAAGATGAAGATGCAGGGGGTGGGTCATGACTCATGTGGGTTTTAATCCTTGTAGAGCTGGGAAATTTTGTTGTTGTTTGGTTTTTTTTTCCTTTTCGAAAAAGCCCTTTGCGGGGACTAGTTGGAATGGGTTGTCAGGGTCTGTGGTGGGTCCCAAAGTTGACACATCAGCATTTAACGTTTGACCAGACGATCAATCTAACAAACGAGGTGAATTTGTCATATTTGGATACGTTGGGTATGAAATTGATGAAATTGAAACATCGGGGCCCATTTCGATATTGACCATAAACCTCCAGGGACTAAAATGAAGTTAATCCCTCTTTTATTTTATAGTATTTAATTATTTTAATATATAAAATGACCAATTTGCCCTCATATTTAATGACAATTGGATGAAATGTTGAGATTTAGACGATAGGGGCAAATTGGCAATAAAATTTAATTCATATCCTTAATTTTCCAAAACAAAGATTGGGGGTAAATCGAAAGTATGATATAAGTTTGGGGGGTAATTCAGCATTTAACTATTCTCAATATGGGACATGGGGTATCAATTTCATCAATTCACATCCTAACGTTATTAAAATTGTCCAATTTTATCATTTCGTTAAGTTGATTGTGTGGTCAACTGTTAACGGCTGATGTGGCACCTGTGGGACCCATTCCACCAACTAACTCACCATTCCACGTAGGATTTTTAGGGTTGGAAAATTCATAAATAAATTTAATCAACCCTCTTTCTCACCCCGACTCTCTCCCTCTCCTCTCACTTCCCCACGCTGTCTCACTTTCAGACCGGCGATTCGTCACCGTCTAGTCACAGCAACCGGCGTCATCACTCCCAAACTTTTCCTTTCTTCCTCCTCTACCTAACCCACCCATCGGCGTCGTCCCATCCAGTCACGGCGCCGATGGGTGGGTTAGGTAAAGGAGGAAGAGAGGAAGAATTTGGGGGTGATGGCATCGATCACCGTGACTGGACGGCGATGAATAGCCGGTCTGAAAGTGAGACATCACTGCGAGAGAGAGAGAGAGAGAGAGAGAGAGAGAGAGAGAGAGTCGGGGTGAGAGAAAGGGTTGATTAAATTTTTATTTTATTTTTTGGAATTTTCCAACCCTAAAAATCCTACATGGAATGATGAGTCAGTTGGTGGAATGGGTCTCATAGGTGCCACGTCAGCCATTAACGGTTGACCACACGGTCAACTTAACGGAATGATAAAATAGGACAATTTTAATAACGTTAGGGTGTGAATTGATGAAATTGATACCCTAGAGCCCATATTGAGAATAACCTCAAACCTTTAGGAGGTCTTTTGTTGTTAGCCCATAAGTTTATTATGTAGGTTAGTTGGGTTATGTCGTTTTCTTATTCATGTTAAGTGACACTCAAATAATTTTTTTTAAATTTAGGAATAAGTAAAAATCAATCTTAACCTATTAATTTTACAAGTTTTGTCTTTGATTTGTTTCATGTGTAAAATTATTATCCTTGTACATATTTGCCTTGTTGAGAAGGAGAAAGATCTCTCTAAATAATATCATTATCCAATATGCAAATAATTTGTAGTTTAAGTGGTTAAGAACAATTACCCACACCCGAGATCATGTATTCAAATTCCCCTCTCCTGATATCATTCACTTGTGTCAAAGAAAACAAAATATCATTATAAAGAAAAGGGGGAAATAAATTTTGCATGTTCCAAGTACACCACGTGATTGGTGTACCATCCAATGAGCAAAAAACATGTGGACATTTTGTTCAATACACATAGGAAATAAAAATAAAAAATTTCCACATATATTATTTGTATTGGATAGTACACTAATCACATAGTATATCTGGAACATACAAATATTTCTCGAAAAAGAGAGAGTTTGCCCATATATCAAAGGTGAAAAGAAAACAATTAATACTTAAAACAAATAGAAGAAGCAAAAGCCCAATAACTTAGACCGTTGGATATACCGGATTATCAAAGGTGAAAAGAATACTTAAAACAAATAGAAGAAGCAAAAGCCCAATAACTTAGACCGTTGGATCTCTACTATGAAGAAGTTGATGTATTGAACGGTGAACCAGGATTAACCATCATATATAACTCTATCGAAATTACTAAATCACCCCTTTTCCTTCACTTATAAAGTACAGCAAATCGATAATCCTTGCAGCAGAGTCTGCTTCAAAACTGGTTCCATGGGGGCACTCTTACACTCCTCTGTAGCTTTCCTCACTCCAAAAGCTTTGAAACTGGTCAATGGAAATAGGTCCTCCAGAAACCAAATTTTAAGCTTGGAATTCGCAAATGGGTACTCTTCGTTTTCTTCTGGTAGGCCATTTACCTCTCAGAAGCTCTCTGTTGGACGTAGAAAGTCGGTGATTGCTGGTGCAAAGAAGAATAATAACAAGGAGAAGAAGAAAGACGACAAGCATAGCTTCGTATCAAAACCGGATGAAGCCACTGGCCCTTTCCCTGAAGCTGTGCTGCTTAAAGAGGTTGCCTTTTGAATTTTGGCACTTCATGTTCTTACTCTTTTTTTTCCTTTTCCTTCTTTATTTTTGGTGTTTTAAAAATATATATATATATTTCCTTTCCTCTGTGCGAAATTTGGTTTCTGAAAATGAAGACTTTTTCGTGAAAGAGATCTTCTTTTTCTTGAAAAAGTAAATGAAGTTGGATAAGGTAAGGTTTTGGGTTGCTTAAGTTTAGTTGCATATATTATTACAGTGACGACTCTAATTGTAATTGATTTTGAGATGAATTTTTGTTATGAATTGCAGAAGAAAGTTCAGGAAGATGGTAAACTTCTCCCTGAGTTTGCTGACGCAGAAGAAGGTGAGTTATTCTGATTCAAACTTGTTATAGGTGATTGCTATCCTTTTAAAAAGACGCAATATAAATCTTTCTTTGTTCTGAAGAAAGATTTTGGCCCTATGGGGATTGCTGTTATTGATTTTGTTTTCATCACTATGCAGAGGAGGTATATGAATTTTTGAAGCTTCAGCTACAAAGCGATTTGAATGAGGAACGAAGTAAGTGTGCTTCATGCTTATTCTTCTTGCTAGTAGGATTGTTATGTGGTTCCTTAGGGGGCAGGATAATGCACTTTTATGTTCTAGGCTGCATCTACTTCTTTGCTAGTAGGATTTTTGAGATGCAATTTCGCTTTACTTTATTGAAATGGTGGAATAAATTGCCTTTAATAATTCATAGAACAAATGGACAATGTTGTGAGTTTGTAACTGCGTGATTACTATATGTTGAGGGGACTGACATATTTTATGACTCACTGTTTTCCTTGTCACAGTGCGCCACTATGAGGTGGTATATCTGATTAATGAGAAGCATGTGGAAGAGGTTGGGAGTGTCAAGGAGAAAATTGAAGGTTGACTTCTAATCTCTTAGTACTGTCTACCATTATTACTGAGCCAAATATGATAGAATTCACCTTGGATTTTGATGTATTTAAATTTATTTTTCCTTTTGGCATGCTTCTTTGGTCTTCTATACTATCTTTTCTTATGATAAAGAGATGCTTGAAAGAGAATTTTTGGTTTTTGAGTGTTGTTGCTTTGATACCATTGTTGGTTTGTAGGTGAAGGGATTTAGGTATAGAAGCATAGAACAATAGGACAATAGTTGAAACAAAGTGTTTTTATTAGAATGGAAGAGAATAATACATGGCTTTGTGTAGGCTAATTGGCCTCCTAGTGGTATAGCTATTGGTTACCCATCTTCTAGACTTATGACTCTAGGCTATTGGCCCTTCATTCATGTAGCTATTGGCTACTCAACTCTTTGTTTTATAGAACAAGGCTTTTGGCCTCTCCGTGACTATTGGTCACTCTCAACACTTGGTTGTGGGTTAGCACTTGGCTCCCTTGGTTGGGAGCTCTCTTGGCTTGACCACACCCTCTTAGATTGGGTAGCTCTCTTTGTAGCTCCCTTGTAACTTAGTTTTGGATAGCTCTTAGTTCCACCGCATTAGACATTTTTCTCTAGCTGCTTGCTTGTTGTGACTTCATCTAGAACATTCTTACATATTCATTTAGCTTGCTGACATTACGATGAAGCTTATAGAATTTTCTTCAGGCTTCTAGATTTTTCCATATTCCTTTAGCACAAATGTGCATTATTTTCAACAAGAATGAAGTTCAAAAGAAGGGTTAAATTCTCAGATGTCTGAATATCTCTCAAGGGTGCCACGTTTAGCTTGCATTTCTTAAATGGGAAATCTGTTTCTGATTGCCCAACAGTTGGTAATATTTTTCTTTTCAAATGTTATTTTATAGAGAGAGCAGGCGAAGTGTCTCTTTGGGCAAGAAGGTCAGCACCGGCCCTTGAAATAATCTTTCCCAGTTTTACTTTAGGTGTCATATCATATTTGAAGAATTTTGGGCAGTGGTAAAAGAAAATTGTGAACTTGGATGGATAACTTATTTATTTATTTAATTTTAACGTTATATTTTCTTTGTTCAATTAACTTAGAAAGCAGCTTGTAATTGCTCAGAATGAAAACTCATCTACTTGCTTGTAATTTCTTTAGCTCTTCAGAGAGTTTCCTCAACCCACAAATAACTTTGACATTGCTTAGAATGAAAGTTCATCTAGGAACTTGCGAACATTCTACTGATGCATGCATACATAATCAGAATTCTTGTAGGATGAGTTTCCCTTTTTGAATTGCAGTTGAAATGCCACAGCTTTTTATTGATGTTTATCTGTGAATTACTTGTTGCAGGATTTCTAAGGGAGAAGAAAGCCAGGATATGGAGAGTGAGTGATTGGGGAATGCGAAGACTAGCATACCAAATAAAGAAAGCCAAGAATGCTTACTACATTTTGATGAACTTTGAGATAGAAGCCAAATGGATAAATGACTTTAAGACCATGTTGGACAAGGATGAAAGAGTCATTCGGCATCTTGTGATGAAGAGGGATGAGGCAATCACAGAGGACTGCCCTCCTCCTCCTGAGTTTCACACCGTTGGTGCAGGTACGGATTCTGACGAGGAAGAGGAGGAGGATTTGGAATACGACGACAAAGAGTACGAAGATGGGATTATTATTGTTGACACTGACAATGCTGATATAGACGATAGGAAACAAGGAATGGTAGAACAAGTAGCGTAGTAAAAACAGGAATGAGAAAACTGAGGGCTGAAACAAGTGAGAAATCAGAAAGTTTTGCGTATTGGTTTTTGTATAAATTTGTGTAACGTTTAGAACAACAGATCATATTTAAGTATACAATGGCATATATGCTTTGTTTGATTTTATGTCTAAGTTGATTGTTTCGACAGAAACTGTTGATAAATAATGCTTAATGTTAATCTGCCTTCATCACGTCAATCTCCAACCCCAACCCCATCTTCCCCGTCCCTGTGTTTTCATTTTGCGACATCCATTGGATGGATTATTGCAGTGTATTATTCTGACTATCAAACTCTAGGGTGGGCATTCAAATCGGAAAACCAGAAAACCGAGCCCAAAAAAACAGGTTGACCAAATATCGGATCTAGTTGACCAAAAACTGGACCGGCTTGGTTTGGTATAGTTCCGGTTTCGGTTCTTGTAGTGAAAAACTCCACCAATTGCATATTTTTTAATTTTTTAATAAAATATTTAACCCAAATTCTAAATTTCCAAGCCCAACTCCAAATCACCTCTCTTTTTTAGGCTTATTCACCTCCATTTGCATGAAATTGGGTCATTTGTGAATTTTGAAGCCTAACAAATTAAATTTTAGTTGGATTTTGTTTTAGAAAAAAAAAAGAAAAAAAAAAAGAAGATTCCGGTCCAAAATCGGAAAAACGGAAACCGAACTGGCATATGGGCAAACCGGACAGGACAAATAGTGTCAGTTTCAATTCTGGTTCCGATTTGGGATGAGAACCGGACCGTGCCCACCCCTATCAACCTCATTCTCGCCTGAGGCTTAATTGATGTTGCGGGAAATGGTCTTTTATGGTGTTGTTTGTTATGATGATATCCCACACAAATATGCGTAAATCTGGTTATGTTGTTGCACCCAAAACTTCTTGATTAGCGGCAGTTACACATGATAGATCATGGACACATCGGTTATACAGGTTTGCTTTCACATTTTTTTCACATCCATGATAGACAACGGTAATTTTTTTTTTTTCACATCTTTTTCTTATGTTCTTTCATATTGGTTTTTTCCGATTTTGCTATGTTTTTCAGTTTGCTATCTTTTTTTTTCTTTTTTTTGGCATTTCTAGAGTTTTCTTAGTTTGAATTTCTTTATGTGCCTAACTCTCTCATGGTAATACCGGGAGTGTCTTTTACCATTATACACTTTCAGTTTTGTTTTTCTGTTAGCAACCAACCAAACTTGTTTAAATCTGTGATGGTTTCCGTCTTGTTTTGTATCCTAACAAACTACATCTTCTTGATGTTTGTGCTGTTGGACGTGAGGATCATTTGTTAAACAACTTGGGATAACCATGGGGCCAAAGTTCGTAGGCAGTTGAGCAATTACAAGATAGTTTTAATGTGAAGCGGTTACAAGACAATTTTGCAGCGAAGCAGTTACCTGTTGGTTGTGACATTGCAGTTGGTGTTCTTTTCATTCATCCCAATTAGTGCAACATTTGTTCATTGTCTACTAGCCCACGTTTTGCCTGTTGTTTGTTGTTGATGAGCTAGCTTTACAGTGGTACTCTTTTTTCTTGACCGAATTTTCCTCTATTTGGGGTTTTTTAAGGCAATGTTTTAACAGCTGAAAACATAACACGTCAACTGGTAGACTTTAGGGTATTAATGGTTACGCAAAAGACCCAATAGTGTAGTGGTTTGGAGTAATTGCTCCCCCAGACAAGATCCTGGGTTCGAGTCCTAGCATCCGTATTGTATGTGTGTGAATTTAGTATATTATTACCTCTCTCAATAGGAAAAGTCCTTAAAAAAAAGGGGTATTGACGATTACTAATTGTTTACCCTTTTTATATTTAAATATGTTGAAGATTAAGTACCCATTAACCTTTTAACCATCAATGGTTTTGAGATTAACTTTCTTTTATGTGAGTGTGCCACTGTTAGTGGTTAAAAACCCTAACAGACTTGAAAGATGTAATATACTTGCGCCCCAAATATTTGACTTTAACCAAATGATTGTGACATTGGGTGGGGAAACCTCCCAAGAAAGTCATTTTCTATGTCTCAGACTAGTGAGGACTTCACAATTTATCTAAATAAAATTGGTGAGTACAATAAAATACAGCTATTTGAAAATAAAAGCAAACGAGTTCAAGGAGAACTGCTTGAAATACAGTAAATGAAAGGAACTGCCAAGTCTGGAAAGACATCAGAACATTGGACTTTGATTTTTGCCTGAAACGCCATTTCTGAGACGATTTTTGGTCAGACGGGACTGCACTGGATCAAACTATTCCAAGCTGGACTGGACTGTTCCTGGCTGGATTGGGTTGATTGTACTTGTACTGGAATTGCACATCAACACCTTCAACTAATAAAGATTAGTTGGAAATTGATACCAATGTTGAAATTGGCAAAGCTATAATCAGGTTGAGTCGTGAGTGGCTAAAATTCTAAGCTAGAATTTTGAGCAGAATCTCAAGGATAGCTTTGGAGGTCCTTGGCACCTTTGCTGGCTTTGCTTTTGTTGAACGATGAAATGATTGTTTAAATCATTGAATTGATCAGTGAGAGTGATTCATTTTTGTACATGTTTTTGTTGTGTCTTGGTCCGTTGGGAGCCTTCTGTATCTATAAAGGTTTGAAAAGCAGCCTTTTAGTTGCAACTTTGTCTCTTCAATCAATCCTTGGCGTTGGTAGTGTTCTAATTCCTATTTGCTTCCTCTTTTTGGTTGGGCATCCACTTGCTTTTTTAATAAACAAATATTGTTTATTATATTGATTGCATGTGACTTCACTTTCGGCTCATGTAAAAGCAATTGTACAAACAAACCTTCATTGTTTAATGAAACAATATTTGTTTATTGCGTTCTTTTATCATCCACTTGCCTTTTCTCTACTTCACACTCTCCTTTGTTGTGGCACTTCACGTGCTTTCTCCAAAACTATGATATTTATTAATTTTAATATTCTTTCTTCCAAAAAATATCAAAAGTTTGCATGCACACCATGATGCCCTTGTCTCACACCAATTTTCCCTGCTACAATTGATCTCCAACCTCTATATAATGTTGGGGAAACGGTACATTTCGTGATTTGGCCTCTAAATCATGTATTTTTGCTAGAATAAAGAATTTGACCTCAAAGTGCAAATGTTGGTACAAACACGAACTAATTGCCGTTATATGTCCGCCTCTCTCTTCCATCATGATGTCCTCCCTCTCTCTGTTTCTCATTCTCTTCATCCCATAAATAATTCTTGCTTATCATTTAACGTAATTAGATTTCTAAAGATGAATTAAGGTCATCTCCTATCATGGGGGCCAAACCTAAATGTTGGCGCAAAAACTAAACAGATAGTGATATGACCAACTTATAGGTGATGTAGACGGTCGAGGAACTGGCACTACAAAAAAAAAAAAAACCTCTTTACGAGGGTCAAAAGGGATCGGAAATACCAATTTTTCGTCGGAAAAGCGTTTTTCCGAGGGCAAATGTCCATCCAACGCCGTCGGATAAGCGACTATCAGAAAAGGTGAATTTCCGACTAGTCGTCAGAAACGTTTTTATTTCCGACCAGGGATGTGTGTCGTACATAATACGGAGTCATCGGAAACTAATTTTGCAAACGAGGACAATTTAGTATTTCCGATGTTCCAATGTTGTCGCAAATAATTCGAAGTTCGTCGGAAATATTTTTTAAACGACGAGCTTTTTTTTGTTTCTGACCACACTTTTCCGACAACAAATCTCATCTGAAATACTATTTCAAAGGACTAAATGTATTTCCGACAATATTTGTTCATCTGAAATAGACATTTTCAAGAGCAAAATTGCATCAAAAAGATTTTTTTTTTCTTGGAAATAATGCGTAGGATCTATTTATGAGGAACACAGATTCTAGGAAATGTTTACGACGCTATAGACCGGTCGCAAATAATGAAATGTGTCATCGGAAGTATACAAATACGATGGGAATGTGGTGTCGTAAATAAAGTCAATATTCTCGAAAATGACTCGTAAGTTATATTTCCGATCAACATAGATTGTCGGAAAATGTTTTTTTTACGCTGAACAAGGATGTCGAAAATAGGGAAATTTGTCATTGGAACTATCATAAATAGAATAATTATTCTGATAAATATTATAATTTCATAATAAAATATATAAATAATATTTCCAATCAGAAACTTTTTTCATAATACTTCATATAAACTCATATATGTCTCAAACTTCAAAAAATTGAAAATAATTTTCAAGTCTGACAAAACTAAATAAAGAACTAGTTGAGATGCTTCTCGACATCGTCACTAAGATAAGCATCGGAACAGCTTCCAACATTGCCCTGGTATAACAACAACAACAAAAAAACAAAGAATTATAATAAGACTTTATAGAACTTGAATGGGAGTAACAAATAGAATTAAGAAGTAATATATAATAAAAGCTATACCACATTAGGTGATTGCCTTGCACTGTGAGCAGAATTTTGTGGGTTATTCTTAATCAACATTTGAACTTGTTGTTGCAAAGTGCTCAATTGATCTTTGACATCTTTTAATTCCCCTTTCAAATGCTCATGATTTTCTTCCAATTCCACGCACCTACGCTTATTACAGTTTTTGCTAGTTGAGGAGTAGTATGCATCTTTAGCTTTGACGCCACCGCCTAAGCCAAGAACGCGACCATGACTAGGGGCAATCACCTCCCTATATATATCCCAATCAATGACATCAAGGTTTTCCTATTCAACAGCAGCCTTTTTGTTTTCCATTTTTTCCTGTAGTGATTATAAACATATGTTTCATATATAGACACAATATTGTTTTCAAAAAATATATAGACACAATATCATGCCAATGAAAAAAATATGAAGATGGATATTGAAGTGGAAGCCATACATGAAGTTCTTTCACCTTTTTGCTTGCCCAATTTTCTCCTTCTCCATTCTTACCCTTACTTATATGAAATTTTTTGAAACAATAAATTGACTAGGTTCAATTCCAGTTCGATCAAGCTGTTAACAAGAAAACCTGAATATGGTAAGACAAATAAATTCAGTCATCCAAGTTCCCTTAAAAAACAAGTGACATAAGCTCTAATCATGATACCTAGGACAATCACCAACTTCACAATGATAGCTTCAACAATGAAAATAGTTGAAGACCTTGACATACATGTCTTACATAAAATATTCAATTGTTTACCTCATCTTTTTGGTATTTCGCCATTGGAACTGAACCTGTGGTATGCACTATTGTTGATTTCTCTCGATTAGATTTGTTTCTTTTACTTTGATCCTGCAAATATAATTCAAAGTTGGGGAAAACAAGTTGCAACAAGAAGCTCAGTAACAGAGGAAAGAAAGCAATTGATTAACAGTTAGTTGGAAATTGAAAACGAATAATGCAATTGACAAACAGTCAGTAGGAAATTGCAAACGAAGAATGCAATTGACAAACAGTCAGCAGGAAATTGCCATAGTGCAATTGCCAGTTTCAAGATAACTTAATAATCACGTATGAAATGGCTAAAACATCTTATTGAAATTAACTTTTACCTGCCACTCGGGCTTTAACCATTCATCAACTATTGCAATCCATATTGCAGGATCATGTACATTCTCTGGGCGGTTTGCATATCTCTGACCAGTACTTTTGTATTTTTTTTTAAGTTCCACATCCAGTCAGCAATTTTTTTTTAATATGTCTAGTGAATGCAACCTTCAATTCTTCCTTAGAACATGTGTAAGTATAACCCAACTTCCATGAAACGCTCAAATAATAGATCCACCTGCGTCTCTGGATAATCAGAAAATTTTACCGAAGCTCCTTTAATCTCTTGCTTGAATAGTACACCTATATTCCATGCAGCTTCTATGGGTATAATGCTGGAGGAAATTGAAATCATTAAAGTACTTTATATGCCATAAAATAAACTAATAAGTGATAATTAATTAAGCTACACTTGTCCAATTATAAGAAATAACTAGAATAACTATTGGTAACAATAAGTAGTGCATATGTTTATCTTCCATTATATATTTCTATTAGCATACCCTGTCCTTTTCCACCCTTGGCCTTTCCTCTGCCTTTTTTTTTCAGCACTTAATCCTAATTAAGAACAGTAATTAATAACATAATATTGGTTATATTTTTGAAATAATATAAGTTGTACCTTGGGTATTTGTAGGTTGAGTCTCAGAGTATGTATCTTGAGTTTCTTGTACTTCATTATCATGAGATCGTTCAACAGAGGCATGTTGGATTGTCGATGATCTAAGTAACTCTCTTTGTTCATTGGTTGATGATGTATTACGACTCCTTCCTTTTCTTGTCATAACTATCATTTGTGTTCATTAGAAAAATAGACAATACTAGAAAAGAAATACTATTGTAATAGAATTAGACATAAAAAAAAATGAAAACAATAATAAAAAATACTCCACCAAATATAATGACAACTAAAATAAACAAAGAGTCTCATATTCCAAACATTAAAAAATATGACACCAAATAATGCAATAAACAGAATCACACGATATTTCATTCCAAATCCATATGATTAGTATCATCCTCACCCCCATCCCTACCCTCATCCCCACTACTATTAAAATCATTACTTTCATCTTCATTTTGGTTGGTAGTTGCATGTATACACCTTTGAGCCTCTTCTTCTTGGTATGGTTCTCCTTCATCATTAGGCATTTCATAAACATTTTTAGGCTTCGTTTCCACCACCACACTCCATGTCTTATTCTTTATTTCTTTGACATAAAATACCTGAGTTGCTTGGCTTGCCAACACAAATGGCTCCTTAGTATGTAACTTGCGTGTTGTGTTAACACTTGTGATCCCATAGCGATCAATCTTATAACCCCTTCCTTTTTGGGTTGTATCGTACCAATTGCAATTGAACAATACAACCCTTTTCTTTTGTGTATAAGAAAGCTCTACAATTTCTGTTAATGTTCCATACCAAGGAACATCATCGATTTGATTATCCCCTTTAACCATGACACCACTATTTTGTGTTTTTTTAATCTCATCACGATGCAAGGTTCGGAACCTAAAACCACTCATATTGTAACCGGAATAGCAAGTGGCTCGCCTTTCAGGACCATGGGCTAAAGCAAGCATTTCCTTACTCACTTTTCCGTCCTTGTATAGTTGTTCAATCTACAAGTGAAGAAAAATATATTTTTTTAATATCCCTTATATGTTCCAACACTAAAATTGCAAACAAAACATATTTTTCTTACTCTCTTTTCAAACCAATTGGCAAATTGATGTCTACGTGTCCCATCTACATCCTGGACTCCAGAGTGGACTAGGGAATTTTTATGTTCTCTGCACGCATGAGATAGCAATTAATACACATATTAACAAAGAAGTTAATGTATGCTCATATTCTCTCAATGAGTGTGAAAATTTCTTACTGAATAAAAGGCTTTGAATCATCATTATTTGTTAAGACATAATATGTGGTAGCCCTGTGAAGCTCAATACTCATCTCCTTAAATTCGCTTTTCCCAAAAGCTTTACTAGATGCTGAAAATATGGATAATTCTGATGCATCAGATGATGGTTGGCCTCCATCGTAGTTTCTCTCTGTAAGACTAAATCTAGTTTCAACACCGCTCAGATAGCGAGAGCAGAATGTCACGCATTCATCTGCCAAGTAGCCTTCCGCAATAGATCCTTCTGGGTGAGCCTTATTATGAACATAACTCTTTAGCTTGTGCAAATACCTATACAAGTATTAAACATCAGAACTTTTTTTTGTAAAATATAAATCAAAGATATTCCAAACAGAAATAACTTATAAACTATGCATTACCTCTCCACATGATACATCCACCTAAACTGTACTGGGCCAGCGACTTTTGCTTCCCAAGCTAAGTGGCAAGGTAGGTGAACCATTATGTTGAAAAAGGCAGGAGGGAATATTTTCTCCAACTTGCAAAGAGTTATGACAATTTGATTTTCAAGCAATTCTAAATCTTCTGTTCTCAATACTTTGACGCATAATTCTCTAAAAAAGTAACTAAACTCAATTAAAGCATCACATTCATCTCTAGGTAATAACTCTCGCACCACAAGTGGGATTAATCTCTCTAAAAACACATGACAATCATGAGTTTTCATGCCTAAAACACTACATTATGTGGCATTGACACACCGAGATATATTTGCCGAGCATCCATCTGGAACTTTTAAGTTCATCAACCATTGAAATACCGCTTTCTTATCATCGTTTGATAGTTCATAATTAGCTTTAGGCCAAATAATCTTATCACCCTCTTCTATAGGATGAAGTTTCGATCTTATACCCATTTCTTGGAGATCAAGGCGAGCATTTAACGAATCTTTTGTCTTACCATCAATGTTCATCACCGTGCCAATCACATTTTCAAATACATTCTTCTCAATGTGCATATATAACATCCAAATTATGCCGCAATAAAAGAGTTTTCCAATAAGGCAATTTGAAAAAGATACTATGTTTCTTCCAATTGTGAGTCTTTCCAAACCCAGCTATTGTTTGCTTTGTTCCATGCTTACCATGGGTTATTTCTCTCAATTCACTAAGTTCATTTATCATATCTATGCCTAATGGCCTAGTTGGAGCAACCCTCTTCTCTTTTGTATTATCAAATTGCATCCTCTGATTACGCCATGGGTGATCTAATCATAAGAAACGTCGATGACCCATATAACATTGCTTGGAGCCATGACGTAAATTAAGATGTGAAGTATTTGAGCCACAACCTGGGCAAGCCAATTTTCCTTGTGTACTCCAACCTGGCATATAAGCATAGATCTATCATATGTTTCAACGCCAATTTCCCATAAGTCTTCCAACTCATCTATCAATAGCCTCATGTATACATCAAAATCTTGACCAAGGCTCTTTTTTCCTGGTATAAGTAAAGACATGAAGACATAAGGCTCTTTTATCAACATCCATGGAGGAAGGTTGTATGGAAATAGAAGAATTGGCCATAAGCTATACTTCACACTCATATTGCCAAATGGGTTAAATCCATCAGTTGTCAAACCAAGTCGTACATTGCGCGACTCATTACCAAAAGACTCATGTATTATATCAAGAGATTTCCAAGCTTCAAAATCTGCTGGGTGCCTTAACACGCCATCTTTTACACGTTCCTCATAATGCCATCTCATATCTGCCGTTGTCTTAGAAGACATATATAATCTTTGAAGCCTTGGCGTTAGAGGAAAGTAACGCAAAATCTTCCAAGGAACCTTTTTACATTTCTCTTTCCCACCCCGTCCTCATGACTTCCATCGTGAAAGCTTACACGCGTTAATCTTCTCATAATGAAGGCCTAGATCTTTAACAATTTTCTTTGCACCATAGTTGGTTGTAGGCAACCTTTTACAAAAAGGAAATGCTTTTTTCAACACTTCCAGCAACATGTTAAAAGATTTGTTGCTCCAATTATTGTGCACTTGATATGCATCAAGGTAACAACAAAAGACAAGTTGGAGTAAGTCTCACAACCCGGGTACAATGGCTCTTCTACCTCTTCTAACAATTTGTAAAACTTTCCTGCATCTTCATTTGGGTCTTGCTGAAAAATTTCTTCTATTAAACCATGCATGTCATCAATTGGCTCTAGATTCTCTACTTCATTTCCATTACTACTACTATCACTTTCATCACTATCATTATCCTCATCCTCCCCATGCAAATACCATCGAGTATAATCAGGCTTAATACCTTAAACAAAAGATGTTGGTGTACTTCATCACGAACCCGTCTATCCCTATTACTACATTTAATACAAGGACAATAAATTTTCATGTCATCATACTTGAGATGCTTATATGCGTAATCAATAAAATTGGCAACTCCAATAAAATACTATTGTGTTGACCTCCCTGATCGCATCCATGATTTATCCATTGGCATATTATCTACATTTGATTGAGACAAGATAGAAACAAATTATAGTAAAAGACAAATAACAATTGGCATATTACATCGGCTGGGTAATATGGTTATTATTACAAACGCCTAATTCCAAAGTT
Organism: Prunus padus; assembly: GCA_024362665.1. NCBI lineage: Eukaryota > Viridiplantae > Streptophyta > Magnoliopsida > Rosales > Rosaceae > Prunus > Prunus padus. The sequence continues at coordinate 8,104,834 of JANFAM010000016.1, forward strand.
CCACATTCTCAATTAATTAATTTTACTAGTGAAGAGTACAATTTATGGTATAAACACACCAATCTCAGAAACTCAAACCCACATTGCCTATTAGCCAAACCTATAGAGCCTATTATCAAACAAATCTCATAAACCAATCAATTAAATATCAAAACTCATATGATATATATCTTAACACCTAGTAATTTTCACACAACTACTCAAACAAAGAGAGAATTGATAGACAAACCTGAGTTCAAATTATTGTAAATAACAAGCAGATGACTTTGTAACTGTAAATAGAGAAAAACATAACATAAGAAATTGTGAAGAAAAAGAAAAAGATCAACACATAAGAAGAAGAATACCTAGGGTGAGCGTGAAAACTTTGCTCTCAGTTTTTTTTTGTGGGCATATGAATAGTCTGGCTCTCACCTGCCATGAATCTCAAAGGGTTTACTGCATCATTACAAGGACCATTACAAGGACCATACTCTTGCACCAATCTAAGGTGGTGGGGCCAGGGTGCTGGTCATTACAAGGACCATACTCTTACACATGTGGTTCATTATTATTATCCGCCCCCAGCAGCCAAAAATAGCATGATTAGGCCATAGAGCGGGAGTTTTATTATCATGTCTATTTGTCTTTCAAAACTTTTTGTGAAAGCCATTCATTATTCTAATATGCTTTCTATTACTTAAAATATTGAAGCAATAGTCAACGGGTGTTTTTCCATAAAGGAATAGACATAGCTAATGATTTCTGAAATGTAATTGTGATGGAAATGCTAATAAAGTAATGATGGACTCTCCATTTATTCCCTTCTCTCTCTCTCTCTCTCTCTCTCTCTCGCTTTTTTTATGTGATGGACTCCATTCACTGATTGTGCTACATATCCATGTTGCTTGTACTAGACCAGCTCAGGAAAGGAAGCATTTTTTTTTCTCTCGTAATGCAAATCAAGTGTTTGAGAATAAGAAGAGTTGGGTTTTGTTGGGTAGGTGTAGTTATAGGGACAGTGAGTAGGAGTTGGCAGTGAAGTGAACAAGAGAAACAGTGAGTTATTTGACTTGGTTTTTACTTTTTTTTTTCAATTTACCGCTGCTGGGTTGATGAGATAATAAATAAATAAATAATATTAAGATTAAAAATATAGTGATTATAGTTATCGTGTGTCATGTCCATGTTACCATGTATGCCAATTTTATTATTATTTGGAAGTTCAAGCATGTTACATTGTTCAGTTTTTCTGGTCAGAAAATTATTAGTTTGCTGCTATGATATATAATATATGTATGGTGAACATGCCTGGTAACAATGGGGTGGTTGGATGGTTCGAGCAGTTAGGGTTTTATTTGTGTATTCTTCACCAGTAACATGTCCTTGATTAATTTTGTTTGCAATGTTCACAAAAGCATGTGTTTTTAAAATAAGTTATTTTTTTTCTTTGTTTTTACTTTTCTGTATTTTTTATTTTTGTTAAGTTAGTTTTTCATTTATTTACGTGGTGTGGTTAGTTAGTTTTCTTTTTCTTTGAGTGTTAAAAACAAACTTGATTTCACTTCAAACATTGCATTACAAAAAAAAGGGTAAAAAGTAAAAAACTAAAATTAAAAAAAAAAAACATTCAAGTAAATTTTAAAAAAAAAAACAACACACACAACTTCTTTTTCTTTTTCTTCTTCTTCTTCATCCTCATCTTCTACCACACTTCACAATTCCAAGATAGGATTCTTTAGTTTTGCCTTCTGGATCTCCTCTCTCGGGTTTTTACGCATCGCTGCTTGGGACTCATCACTTGAGCCTCCAAAGATCACAACCTTCTCTCTTGAACTCCTCTCGTGGTCTCGCTTGCGCTTCCCTGGGTTCTCCAAGGCCTCCAGCTATTTTTGCATGTCTTCTACCATCTTTGATAGCTTTGCATTTCCTTCCTACAATAATTGAAGCTGGAGTTGATTCTCCTCTGCCGTCTTTGCCCTATTCTTTTTCAATCTTTTGATGTCACGCAGACAATCATCAACCAAATTCCGCTCTGCCTCCAACTGAGCTCTCAGTATTTGCACCTCATGCCATTTCGTAATGAGGCGATGCCCCACACTTGCGATCGATGCCGCACTTTGCACGCTGAGTGCCACGACATCACTAACTAAATGGTTGTCATCCCTCGTTCCTAGTATGCGCACATCCCTAAGAGTCACCAAACTCCTCGCAACTCCAATGGCAACTTCGTTGTCTAGGAGTATCGAGTCATTCACTGTCACTGGTCCTCGTGAGGACGCAAAATAGGGCATCCAAACCGGTGCAACTCCTTGCACCCTTGTCTATGTCGGCGGAGCTAGGTTAAGATCTAAAGATGATGGGAAAGAAGACGACGTTTTCTTTCTACTTGCTTTCTCTTTCTTTTTCTCTCTTCTCTCTATTTTTTCTTTGTCGCGACATGCAACGGAGGCACAAAGAATGGTGATGAGCTTCTGCACTGGTGTGGGTGCTTCTATTGCCCAGGCATGGACAACATTATCAGCAACAGGTTCAGATGATGTGAGGGTCATGACCAGAAAAAGTATGGATGATCCTGGCAGGCCTCCTAGGATTGTGCTTAGCGCTGCAACTTCCTTCTGGATTCCAGTCCCTCCCAAGAGAGTTTTTGATTTCCTGTGAGATGAGAACTCATGTACTGTGGTATAGATATTAATTAAACATGAATATACATCTCAAATATTAGGGCATTTCCGATTAAACATAAATATTCATTTAATTTGTGGCACACAATTTTCAGTGGGATATACTTTCAAACGGTGGCCTAGTGCAAGAGATGGCACATATAGCTAATGATTGTGATCCAGGCAACTGTGTCTCCCTACTGAGGGTTAATGTAAGTCTCCTAGAACATATATGTATTGTGACTGTGAATCTAAACTATTGGTCAAGTTAATTATTGAATGATTGTGAGGTTCAAATTCATAGTCTGACAAACATATTTACAGTTTGACATCATAAACATACGTGTGATAGTATAAATATCATCATAAATATATAAATATATCCTCATAACCTTAGTATTTAATTAAAAACTATAGTGACCAAGCTAATTAATTTCATGTTGCATAGTGCAAATTCAAGCCAAAGCGATATGCTGATACTTCAGGAGAGCTGCACAGATTCAACAAGGTCATACGTGATTTATGCTCCAGTTGATATTGTGGCCATGAATGTTGTGTTGAATGATGGAGATCTTGATTATGTTGCACTTCTCTCGTCTGGTTTTGCCATCCTACCAGACGGGCCTACTGGGTCCGCAGGAGGAGGAGGAGGAGGAATTCTTGATGTTGGATCTGGTGGGTCCGTACTCACCATAGCATTTCAGATCTTATTGGTTGATTCAGTTCCTACTGCCAAACTCTCTCTGGGATTTGTAGCCACTGTTAACAATCTTATTGGTTGATTTAATGTCCGTACCATGGCAAGTACGTAGCATAACTCTGCCAATCTTACTAATTTATACACCTATAATTTAAAAATTACTGAATAATAAATAATTAATTTTGTAAAAAAGAAAAAGAATGGGTAAAAATGGAAACTCAATTTGCTAGCTTGCTGCTTCTACATCAAATATAAATATAAATCTGAAATATGAAATATATGATGCATTTGTGGCGACAAACCATTGGGTCATCGGGAGAAAATAGACAGTTGGAGTAAAATAGACATATGCCGACAAACCATTTCTTCAGGATAAAATAGACATGTGCCCACAAATCTTTTCGTCGGCATAAAATAGACATGCGGCCACAAACCATTTCGTCGGGATAAAATAGACATGTGCCCACAAACCATTTCGTCGTGAGAAAATAGACATGTGCCCACAAACTAATTTCGTCGGCAGTATGTTTGGGCAACAAATCTGCAGTTCGGCGCTATTTGTAAAACTTGGTGCGTGATGTATGCCGACAAATGAATAATAATTGTGCTTTGAACTTCATATTTATATTTTTGTAAATGCACTCAAAACTTCTGGTTTTGGATTACACATAATTAAACATTATAGCTGAGATATTTGAACTTCATGTCATATTTTGAATTTCTGATCCATACATATAAAATACTGAAATTAAATGAAAGAAATAAAATACAATAAGGAAAATAAAACAATAATTAAATTGCTAAAACAAAGATAAATAGTTGAAACTTCTAGTTGAATCAAATGGGGGCATAGCCAATGAATTTTCCTCTTCGGAGCAGTACTCTGATCCTACTAATGACTCTTCATTGCTCTCACAAGCAATGGAACTCTCTGGACCAAGATAATACTAGCCTCAGAACAGAGAAAGCATAAAGAAAAATTGATATCCATGCTGGTGGTTGGAATGGAAGTTGATAAGACGATAACATGGGTTAGAATTGAGTTTGTTGTAACCCTAGCATATTAAGGACGGCTAGTTTTGTGGATAGTTTTGCATATTGGGGAAGATTTAGCCTGAGTGAATATGATAGCACCAAAACATAAAGAAATAAAAGAAATTTTGGAAAGGAAATTCATTTCATTTCATTCTCTGTATATGGTGACTATTTAAGCATAAATAAAACCATAAGAAAGCCAAGTATAAAAATGCAAGACAAACACACAGAGGTGAGCATCGGTTCAAAGCCAAGTTTAAAAATGTAATACATATATATATATATATGTTTTAATTTTGCTAAGTAAAATTAATATATTAGTGAAAACAAGATGAAAAGTGTAGATATTATATAACAAAGACCGTAGAATAAGAGGTAGCGAAGCCCAAATGTAGTAACATGATTAGAAATTCAGAACGACAACCATAAGAGTAATTAGATGGTCTTATCTAATCATAAGAGTAACTCGGTTTTCATATTATTTATTTTTTAAGATGTTGTATTATTGTTACTATTAATACTAATGGTATAGATTTTAGGAGAAAACATAATATATGATTACTCTATGTGATATTTTTTTTATCCACACTAGAAAATTAAGCATCAACTTTTTCGACGACCTTTTCCGATGCAAGTTATATTTTAGCAAATAATGACTATTTCTGACAGCGGTTAATTACAATCGGAAATGAAAAATTACTTCCTACAACAAAAGCAATTTGTCACAAATTGACAACTATTTTCGACAAGCAAAACATGTCATCGGAAAAATGCAATTATTTCCGACCGCACCTAATTGCCCTCAGAAATATAGACTCATTACCAAGAGGACATATATTCCATCGGAAATAAGTGACTATTTCCGAGAGCAAAAACAGCCCCTCAGAAATAACCATTACAATTTCGACGGCCATGCCTTTCGTCGGTAATACAACTGACGCCAAGGCTTCCCTCCAAAAACAATGTATTTCCGACATCCATGGACATATTTCCGACGGCCAACGTTTTTTAGTAAAAAAAAATGACATTTTCTGACCACATTTAGGGGTCATCGGATAAAGTTTGTCGCAAAAGACCATTTTTTTTGTAGTGTGGGTGTGCCTTCAATAAGCAAGTTCCTCTTCTGCGGGCGACGCTGGATCTATGCCAAAGAGAAAATAAAGCAGTAGGTGAGACTTAGGCACCGGTGTGGTACCGGCCGAAGGCCCTCCGATGCTAAAGTTAACTGAAGGAGAGAGGAGTCAGTTCAATGACAATGCAAGGGCATTTATGTCAAGTGGAGCTCACTTGCCTTAAACCCTGGGGAAAAGGGTTTTTTTATAGAGAGTTGTGGGCGTCTTCCTAGTGTGAGATTCCGATGTGGGACTCGTGGGAGTGCTTCCGAACCTGACACGTGTCCCAGTGAATAAACCAATGAGGAACCCGAGAAAAAATCCCCCAAGATACCTCCTGGGAGGCAGAATCGACAAGGCGTGCCGAACGCACTTGTTGACCTTGGGTCAGTTAGTGAACAATCGGCGAATGGAGCTGGAGGTGCCTGCCGATTGTGGGACTAGACCTGCCAGTATGGGCTACAGGGCCACGCTGGGCGCAGTTGCTGAAGGGGCCTACCAATTCGTCAGGCTAGGGTTGCCAACGTGGGCTATGGGGCCTTCCTTAGTGTCATACCCTTTCCACGTGTTATGGCATGATAGGTGGGTCAGATATGGTACAAACACTAAATAATCCCAAATTTTAGCCCAAAACCATCTCCAATCGATGTATAGGGAGAGGTGGAATTTCGGGCTGACTGATAAATGGGGAAGTATTTGGCCCCAGATTCCAGTCCGTGCGGAATTTGTGTCGGGCCTAATTCGTGGCAACCAATGAGCCACGTGAAGGACCAACAAAGGTGGGCCAAGGCTGTTGCCCACTTCCCAGGTTGCATGCACCACCTGTCAAGCCCACAACAAACTATATGTTGCAATCCAATGGCAGCATTCAAATGGGCTGGTTTCACCACCCACCACTCTTTTTTAGATAATATTTTAACTCTTTATAGTTTCCGCCTTTAACTAATGAGTTTGCACATATTAATTATTAATTATTTTTGCAAGTCATATATAAATAAATCAATGAAACAAATGTGAATGTGTTCTGAAATAGGCAAAAATTATTTTTCTGAAATTTCAATTTTGTTATGTCAAAATGTTGGGAAAAATAAATAAGAGTAATAAACAAAAATTAACTCAAGAAAAATTAATCACAAAAAAATATATAGTTAAACCATTCTTTAACAATTTAATAAAACTGTGAAGTCAAATTTTGAGTTTGATAAGTTGGAGGAAAAAACTGTTTGAATCCGAACAATACATGAATAGTTGTATTTTGGATGGTGAAAATTTGAGTATAGTCCCCCAAATGGGTTGGAAACCCAAATTATGAGTTTTGAGTCCAAAAATCTTCTCCAACCCATGTATTTTGGGGGGTGGAAATTTGAGAAATCTCAAATTTGGGGTGGAATTCCACTCCAACTATTGCCTGGACTGGTATTTTATGTGGGCCCAAACTCTGCCTTTTTTTTTGCTCGGATGCCCACATGATAACAAAAACCTGCTGGGCCCCGCATGACAGATTTGTTGTCTGGCCAGCAGAGGGGTGCGACACAGTTGGCAGCATGTGCAAGTTGATTCCAACGGCTACAAATTCAAAAGTTGTTGCTGTTTTTTTTTTTTCAACAGCTATATTAAACCCTAAATCCTAATTCTATTATGTTTTGGAATTTTAATTTTTTTTAGGTTAAAATGTTTAGAAAATAAAATCACGAATGTTGAAACAAAAATAATGTCAAGAAAAATTAACAAGATAAAAAAATTAGGGGCTAATCATTCTTAAACAATTTAATAAAGTTGCGGACTCAAATTATGAGTCTGCAAAGTTGGAGAAAAAAAAATTGAGTCCTGAAAATACATGAATTGAAAGGTGGAAATTTGAGTTTAGCCCCAACATAATTGAAGATGACCTAATAGGAGGCTATTCTTCTAGTCTAGATTCACGATATGAATGTCTTATGGATAAGAGCTGTTCTATTCCTGCGATTTTCGGGACCATGTTATACTTATAAGGATATTTTGGATGAGGTTCACTTTGAGAGATTCCCCAGAGCCCTACATCCACATGGCTTCCAGTCAACTACTCGGGAAGCTGTTCTGACGTACGACATATTTATTGCATGTTTAAGATACATTTTGGATTGCAAGGCAATTAAAACGCCACGTGTCTGTGGCATGGTGGTTTGTTCCCCCTTTTTTTTTTTTTTTTGGTCAACTCCCCATTTGTTATCTAATAAGTGTCGTACATTTTGGAGTAGTAAGTGTAATCTGGGCGCCGGAACATATAAAAATGGCAAAACGTCATTTGTAGTCTCTGTGGTTTCCAACTTTTACCACTAAAGTCCCTGTGGTTTCAATTTCGTCATTTTTACCACTGTGGTTTAGGATTCCAAGCAATTCGAGTCCATTTCTCAATTTCCGTCAGTTTCCTTCCATTTCTGTTAGGGGTCTGAGCACGTGCCCCTCACATGGAGGGGCATTACAGTCAAATCGAGCGATATAAATAGAGAGACCGAGCCTTAGAGACGATCGATAAAAACAGAGATCGTCTCAGCCTTAAAGCTTCTCCATCGTCTCAGGCTTAGAGCGTCTCCATCGTCTCCGCCTTAGAGCTTCTCCAGAGACTCTATCGTCTCCATCGTCTTCTCTCTGTCAAGTCTCTCTCAATCTCCTTGTTTCTTTGTTTCTCTACCGCTCTTTGAACTCTGAGTGGTGTTTCCAGGTGAGATTTGAAAATTCCCTTTTAATTACTTGAAATTTGTATATGGGTTCTGGGTTTGAAATTTGTTAGAAATTTGTATATGGGTTTGTGGCAGTGAAAATTTTGGTGAGCTAACATGAGACTGGAACTGTTTGATTATAGTTTGTGGCAGTCAGACTTTTGGAATTTTCTGGTATTTTATCGTGGTAAACGAAAATTAAGATATGTACAAGATTCAAGTTCATTTTGCTGAGTAGGTTTGTTGAAATTAGCGGTTTTCTATGTAAACTTAGTGTAAGTAAACTTATGAGATAGTTGGGCTTTAGACAGTCTACTGAATAAATGGCTTTCTGGCTTGAAATGCTATTTGTTTTCTCAAAATAATCGGTGTAAAGAAGAGCTGCATTGTCTTCATTGCTGAAGTTTGGATTGTATTAACCTTGGCTATATGGCCGAGAGTTTATTAGGATAGTACTGCCTAAGTTACTGACCACCTTTGGATATGCTATGAACTTTGTAGAGAAAATAGCATATCAACAATTTAGTCTATACACAGCATGCATTGTGACATTATGATAGTGTACTTTAAAAAATCGCATTATACTTTCGTTTGCTTGTTTGACAACTTGATTTGAAGGAGAAGTTGATACTGCTTACTAGTTTATGCCTATCAAGAAGTAAGTTTGCTCACAATGCCACAAAAATGCAGCTTTGGTGGATTTGCTAATAGCAAATACTAAGAGTTGGGAAGAAGAAAGAAAGAAAACTTTCTTGTATGATGAGGTACATAACTTATTGTTCTGTCATACTGTAAAACAATCTTCTCTTAATTGATTCTTAATCACTGATTTGTGTAAGGCATCAGATGAATCCATTAATATAACACGTAATGTTCACAATTCATCAGAATATGTTGCATTTTTCTTTTTATGTTTGTTTCTGGTAAGACATCCCAGATATTTGCAACAAACTCAACAGAATAACACCTCATTCCACAATGACCCATTGGCCTGTGTATTCTTACCAACATGATGAGGCAAGTTTTCCTTTCAGGGAATGACGAAGGTCCAAAGCCAAGTAGCAGTTGAGCAAGAAAATTTGTTTATTACCAGGCCAAGCACCAGTGCAAGGCGAACTTCAACCAGAAGTGTGAATGGAGGTTTTAGCAATGCCATGCCTCTAAACAAAAGGCTTTCCCTAGGCCTTCAGCAATTGGGACCAAACAGCATAAACTCATGCACTCAAGGCATATCCTTTATAAAGGAAGCTAACAAGGCACAAGGACAATAGATGTTTGCTCGACCTGGCCTTGTTTCTCACCTTAGAGATGAAACAGCTTCAGCGGTATCAACATTTTCCGGCCCACAATCTCCCTGATGTTCTCCGATTCGTCAACCTTCATGTGCTAACATGGGGCAGAAAGTGTGTGTGGAAAGACATAATAGATCATACAGAATAATAAGTTCAGCTATCATATCAGATACAGAGCCTATGTACCTTCAGAAGTGTCTAGAATTTTAGGCAATTGTAATTGCAAATGCAAATAAATAAGTTGTAGGATTGTTGTTTAATATTAAGCATGTTAGCTTTTGTCCAAATCATGGAATGGACACTGTAATATTGCAAGGAATGTTATAAGTGATCTACAGACTAATAAGACTATCAAAAGTTACGATGTGTTTATCTCAACAGTGTTTGAAAAACATTGCATCAGAAAACAAATCTAAAAGGAAAATGAGAAAGAAAAGGAAGAGAGAAGGCAAGGCAAGGGCAAGGGGTGAGTACAAATTTAGAGCACTATAAAGCACTATAAAACAGCGTTTGATTTGAGATATGAACACAAGCCAGAAAGAAAGTAAACAAATTCTGCTTTAAATTAAGGTAACACATAAACATACATGGGAGCAGAATGTATTAAGAATTGATAGTTTTCAGGTTTAGTGCATATGATATCAGTGAAATGTAAGCAATGCAAGACCATGCCTTGTACTTTCAACAGTCTTCCACAAAGGTTCGTTCCAGCTGCTCATGTAATCTCATAGTGACCAAACAAAATGATTTTGTTTCTTTATCACAGACAAAGAACGAATGAAGCAAGAGATTTGATGGACGGAAGCAAGGAGTTGGCCTTGCCTCTTTGCGATTGCGTTATGTTCTTATTTTGCAGGTGGATGTTACCTTTATACCCCTCCACTTATTCAATAACTAACGGCAGAAGTTGAAGTCCTAACGGAATCTGACGGAAATTGAGAAGTGGACTCGAATTGCTTAGAATCCTAAACCACAGTGGCAAAAGTGACGAAATTGAAAACCACAGGTACTATAAGTGTCGTTTTGCCTATAAAAATATCTCTATATTTTGTAAGGGAGTGTGTAAGAAAAACGTGTGGGAGCGTATTTTGTAAGGGAGTCTGTATCATAGCCAAGAGAAGTTGAGAGAGAGTAATAAGTCTGTCCTCAGATTGAAAATTGAATAGAAAAATAACAGTGGCTGGCTCCTCTGTTTTTTGGCTCAGTTTTACTTCATTTTGATTTTGTTTTATGATTGTTGATTTGACTTATAGGCTTAATCAAATTCTAACATTATGATGGGAGCAGTGGTGGATAAAGGATCCGTAACTCAAGGGGTCATAGTGTAAATGTTCCAAAAAAGAATTTAGAGAGTTTTCCCTTTTTCTTATCTATTTTTTCCCTTTAAAATTCTCCGTTTTTTTTGGGTTCCAATTGTGATATGACATAATAAAAGATAACTTATGATTATAAATGATTTTAATCAAACATGCCAACAACAAAATAAATAAAATTACAAAAGTGGTACCCTACGAGTCTTTAAAAGCATTAAATTCATCAATAAAACTATAACCTACGAGTCTTTACACATGTTTATAAAACTTGCACTAGTTCAGCAAAATCTTGGTTTTTTCGGTTTTATTGTTTGAGGATCTTATGCAATTTTGTAACTTCAGCCTTCAATGATGCGACTTGTGCAGTCAATGAAGCACATTCTTGATTCCTTGCTAGCAGACGCAATCCTAAATTTGCCACCGAAGCAGCATTGTGAGCGTTGAGAAATTGGGTATCTTCCTCCTTGCCATTTCATTATGTAAGTGCATACTTGATAGCGTTTCCTTATGCATGTTTATAGCTTGCACATAAGTAGAACCGATATGGAAATTGGAATGTGGAAACACAACATTTTCATGTGATAAATTCAGGAATCGAAGGGAATTCCATTTTGTTTTCAGATTGAAGGAAGTCTTGGTAAGTAAATTGGCGGAGAGTTGTGATTTTTTTCTCTCCTTGTTTCCTTTTATAGACGTCCATTATGACACTCGTTTCTCAAGCTACACACCCATAATTTCTGGCTTTCCACCTCGAGCTACACACACATAATTTCTGACTTTCCACCTTGAGTTACACAACCGTATTTTCTGGCTTTCCACCTCGACCCACTTAATTAGAGGAAAAAAAGAAAAAAAAAGAAAAAAGTGAGTAGATAAGATAGATCCATCTTCTTTATTTTTTAATTATTTTTTCTATTCTCTCTTTCTTTCCTTTTATTTAATATTCACCCCTCTTTTTTTTATTCTTTCTCTCTCTCTTTCTTTATTATTTTCCTTCTTCCAGAAACCTCCCTCTCTTTTTTTTTTATTCTTTCTTTCTTTCTCTGTTTCTTTCTTCCCAGCCTCCCCCGCTACTAACTAAACGAATGAGCTTTCTTTCTTCCATTGTTTCACAAGAACAAATAAACAAGAGCAGGGGCAGAAAAAAAGATAACGACAGCTAGCAAGCCAACGTTGAATTGAATGCAATAAAATATTTTGGAAAACAATTTAATTATAAAATATGGTAAATTTCACTTTACTACCCGTAAGTTTTCCAAAATTCCGACTTTGGCACACAAAGTTTTTTTCTTCTCACTTTCATATCCAAAGGTTACTTATACTACCAATTTCATCCCTCCGTCTGTGTTGCCGTCATAACTTCCGTTAAATGCTGACGTGTCACTTTTTTAATTTTAAATTGATTAAAATATTAAAAAACCAACCAAAAATCAGAAATAAAATATTAAAAATAAAACCCAATCATCATCTCTCTCCTCTGTACTTTCTGCGCCCTCTCCCTTTCTCTCTCATCCGCCATGGCCACCTCTCTCCTTTCTTCTCCCTCTCTCTGTACTTTTTTTTTTCCAATATTTTGGTCGTTAACTGGGTCTATATTAAGGGAACAAAAAAATAAACTGGGTCTTGAAAGACCCCTTTCTAGAAGAATAGATCACAACTGTGAGATTGATGTTACAACTTACACTCACATGCACCACACTTTCTTCAAAATCACAGGAGCCACTCACACGACACAACTAACAATCCTCCGCATCTTTTTTGACTTTCTAGCCACCAGATCTCTGCCCAAGTGGCTGCCCCCTTTTAAACTGAGATCTCCATCATGCAGGCATGGGGACTAATAAACAGTCAGACAGATAAGGTGGTTGTGAAGCCCTCTCTAAACAAGAACATCTTTCTTCTTCAGACCTCATATCATATGTAGATCGAGCTCCAACTCAACTACAAATCTTGTTAGGTGGGATGGTTAGGGAGGTAGATGAATTCCTATTACTGTGATTTTGTTACTTATCCCATTTAATTGAAATAGCCGACTTGAGTCGGAGGAGCCACTGGTATAGGACGCGACGCATGGATAAGAATTGCATATCGCTTTCGTTTGAGTGCGGCAAATGGTCCAAACACGCTGGGAGAAGTCTTTTTCCAGTAAGCGAACATATCTTGACTAGATTTTACAGGCACTATAGGACCCATGAAAGCACTTGAATTGAGTGCCATGGAGAAGAGAGAGAGGAGAGAGGATCGCCGACGTGGTGATCGGGGCTGAGAGGAGAGAGGTGGCGATGGCGGATGACAGAGAACGGGATAGCGAGAGCGAGAAGAAAGTACAGGAGAGATGATGAAAAAAAATTTAGTTGATTTTTTAATATTTTATTTATATTTTAATTAATTTAAAATTAAAAAATATAACACATCAGCGTTTAATGAAAATCTTGACAGTAACACAGACAGAAGAAAAAAAAACTTTTGGATATTAAAGTCAGAATTTTGGAATATCCTATAAAATATGACCTACTAGTACAATCCACTAGAGCAAACTTTTCCAAATGCAAACGCAGTTCTCTCCGATCATCAGCCACCGACACCCACCATGCATGCAAAGACAAACGGATCCTCTTTGATTTGAATATTTAAGTGAATAATATTATAAATTAAAATTAAAATTAAAAAATAGTAACAGTCGAGATCCAGACTCCAAGTTTGACCGAGTATCCTCCATCTGCCATCTGCCATCTGCCATCTGCCATCTGCCATTAAACTCATAAATCTTTTGTCAGATTTGTTTTTTCTATCTTTTTATTTTATTTTATTTTATTTTATTGGACAAAATCTTTTTATTTTATTTAATCGGCATGAAACTCATGTCGTGAGGTGGATGAGCCAAAGGCTATCTATATAAATGAGCAAGGTCCTCAGGCCCCAGTGTCAGTGAAGAGACATACACACCAAACTACACTACACCAGTAGCTAAAGCAGAAACAAACAAACATGGCACAATTTGCTTATGTCACCACCGCCATTGTTGCCTTGTTCCTCATCCTCCTTCCACAATCTTATTCTTCTGAACCTATTTTAAGCCATCACCCTGGCTCCCACTCACCTACACAATCAGATGTTGAACTTTTAGAATTTCCTCTGAATTTAGAGTATTTGGAAGCTGAGTTCTTTCTGTATGGCAGTTTGGGCCATGGCTTGGATGAAGTTGATCCAGGCTTAACCCAGGGAGGTCCGTCTCCCATTGGTGCTAGAAAAGCCCATTTGGACCACTTCACTAGGGATGTTATCGAGCAATTTGCATGGCAAGAAGTTGGACACTTGAGGTTCAATCTTCTTTCTTTTTTTTCTTTTTTTTATTGGTTATTTTTCTCATACCAAACTTTGTGTTTTTTGTTTGAAAAGTGTTGTAACATGCCCTTACTATTAATTCTGTTGTTTTATGCAGAGCTATTAAAAGTATGGTAAAGGGATTCCCAAGGCCATTGTTGAATTTGAGTGCAGAATCATTTGCCAAGGTGTTTGATTCTGCATTTGGTCATCCCTTGGTTCCACCTTTTGACCCTTATGCCAATTCAATCAACTATCTCCTTGCATCCTATTTGATTCCTTATGTTGGTCTCACTGGGTATGTTGGAACCATCCCAAAGCTCCAAGGTTATCTTTCCAGATCGGTAAGCTTCAAACACAATAACAATAAAACTGAAAATATAACCCCATTATTTGTTCACGTTCACCAAATGATGCGACAGTGTTTCGTTTATTCGAATCGAATCAAATCTGGGTTCGCTCTGAACTTCATTTATTCTTATTAGTAGTATTGACAAATTCAAATTGCTTGGTGATTTGATATATATATGTAACAGCTACAGCTCTAATATAACTCTCATTATTATGTTATGTGGGTTTGTTCAGCTTGTTGCAGGGCTTTTGGCTGTGGAATCAGGTCAAGATGCAGTGATTCGAGCATTGCTATATGAGCGTGCCCTTCAGAAGGTGCAACCTTATGGTATAACAGTGGCTGAGTTCACTAATCGCATTTCAGATCTAAGGAATAAGCTAGGACATGGAGGTTTGAAAGACGAAGGCCTTGTGGTTCCCAAATACAGAGGTGCTGAGGGAAAAATCACTGGCAACGTTCTCGCCGGGAACGAGTTGTCACTCGCATACGACAGGACACCACAGGAGATACTAAGAATTATATATTCGAGTGGTAATGAACATGTCCCTGGAGGTCTCTATCCTAAAGGAGCTGGTGGCCATATTGCTAAATCTTATTTACATCATGCATAGGACTTGAACAAATGGTCCTAGTTAGGTTGCCTTGTTTAGACAGTTTGTTTCATCTCTAGTTGTAGATAGAATAAATGTTCTTAATGATTGTGATCAAGGAATTGCTTCATGCTTCATTTTGCACTTGCACGCATTTCAATTCGATCAGTAAGCTTAACTCACAGACTGGAGGTTCATAATATAAGATTGCAAGATAACTTGTAACCAGACAGTAAAGAAGATGCACTTAATGTTGTATCCCAAACTCTTCATTTATACATCCCATGAACATGATACGTAGTTAAGTCTGCACACCACATGGATCATTATCAACCCAAAAAAGAGAAAGAAGGTATGTAGGTTACATGAAAAACGTAATCGCGTATCAACACACGAAGACATAAGAGGGTTTTGATATACAGGGACCTGTTGCAGCACATACATTCAGCATTTCTGGTGTCACTGGTTGTTGAACTTAAGCTCTTAACCGTCATCCATCCGAAATTTATGCAGAGCAGAACCAATAGCTGCTGCTGCAAGAACCATTTGTACATCAAGTTTCCACGTTGGTCTTGAAGGGGCAAAATTGCAGTTACAAAGTCATCGTAAGGTTAGCAGCAAGTAAGTAAGCAAGGAATTAGCATATGAATTACTCGATATTCACAGATAAAAGGACATATAAGTGTAAGCAGCCAGGAGAGTGCAGATGATTCTTCATATTAACATCAAGCTCATGTTTCTTATCCATTGCGAAGTATATCGTCCAGTATGTAGATTGGCTCCAACTGACCTAAACTGCTAAAGAAACACCGCACTAACACATTCCATGTGCCAATGTTGGGGCAGATCCCTTCCTTTATCATCTTATGAAGATAAACCATGGCCTCATCTAAACCTATCAAATTACAAATCCCAGATAGAAGACTGGTATAAGCTATTACATCTGGCTGCCACTCCTTCGCTGCACCAATACTGTTGAAAATCTGAGTAGCAGTGCTTATCCTACCTTGCTTACAGTAGGCATATATAATTATGTTATATGTGATGGCATCAGGCTTTGTTCCCCCTACCAGCATTTTGCTGAATAGCTGCATACCGTCCTTGGCCATTCCAGCTTGACAAAAACCATTCAAAATGGTATTGTAAGTTACCAAATTCAGTTCCATCCCTCTTTCCTGTATCTCCTTAACAAGTCCAAATGCTTCTTCGAATCTGTTCACCTTGAAGAGACCGTCCAATAGCTCATTATATGTAGTAATGTTTGGAAAACACCCATGCTTCTCCATCTTATCAAGCATATTGACAGCCCAATCTACCTTTCCATCGCCACATAACCCTTTGATAAATGTGTTAAATGTAACTGTATTTGGAGGACAACCTTCAGCAGTCATGTTTTCCACAAGACATTGAGCTTGATGAAACATATAATTCCTACAAAGAACATCCACCATGCAGGTATATGCTATAACATTAGGACGGCAACCACGGTTCATCATATTGTTCCAAGTCTCAGATGCACCAACAAGGTTACCAGCTTTTGCAAAGCCATCAATAACAGTGCTATATGTGGTCACATTTGGAGGGCAGCCATTTCTCTCCATCTCATGTAAAACAGATACAGCGTCACCCAATTTCCCATTAGAGCATAGACCATGTATCAGACTAGTATATGCAACAATATTGGGCACAAATCCCTCACGAATTATGCGTCTCCACAAGCCAAGAGCTTCGTGCACTCTCCCTTCTATAAAATAACCCTTTATCAAGGAAGTAAAGGTGTGAATATTCGGACTACATCCTCTCACAAACATTTGAGCCAAAACTGCAAGAGCAGACTCAACGTTCCTCATATCAGAAAGAGAATTAATAATCGTCGAGTATGTGATAACATTAGGGTCTATTCCTTTATCCACCATTTCAACCAACAATTCCAAAGCCTCCTCAATTTTGCACTCTTTGCATACCCCATTTATCACAGCATTATAAACAGGCACAATGGGATCAAACCAACCAGCAAGCTCCCTGGCTTCTTCTACCTTTCCAACTCTACACAAAGCAGACACTACAGTTGTATAGCTCACCGCGTCGGGAGAACATCCCTTCTTCAACATTTCAACAAGCAACTTGTGAGCACCATCCACCCTATCATTTTTACACAAAGCCTTCAAAAGAATATTATATGTATACACATTTGGCTCCATCCCATCTTTCTTCATATTACTATATATCGGATTAATCATCTGAAACCTATTCTCACTAAGCAATGCATCCAAGAGATGATTGTAAATCTTGACCGTTGGTTTGCACCCAAATTCCCTTATCCTATAGAACATTTTCAAGGCCTGCTCAGCCAACCCAGCTCGCCTATAAGAGTTGATCACACTTATGAACAACTCCTCAGAGCAGCCAATTCCCTCCAATTTCATTTGGTTCAATAGGTACTGCACACCATCCATTTCACATTGGCTCCCAAGCTTCACAATCATGGCCTCGTACGTTAATGGGGTGTGCTTGAAAGCTCTCGAATTGGCAATGGACCTGAAGTATTCTAATGCCGACGCTATGTGATGCTCGTGTCTTAACCTCTGCAACACATCATACTCTTTAAGAAAGGCTTGGCTGGGTTCCATTTGGGGTTTAGGGTTCGAATTGAGAATTGGGTTTGTGCTGAGCACAAATGGTATTGATGGTTTGTGAACTTTTAGGAGCAGGGAGCATCCTTCTTTCAAATACATGATAAAGGGCAAGCTCAAATTTAGCTCATCAAACAACAAAAACCCCAAACCCCAGCTAACACAAAGTTTATGAATTCGAAAATGGTGAACAAAGCATAACGAATCAAATTTTGAGTATGCAACAGAATCCTAACCGATCAAAGTTGAAGACTTTGAAGGTTTCTTAGAGTTGGGTTTGCAGTAAATGGTTCAAATTCTACCTCAACGTCGGATTTTCATGTTCAGGAGAGGAGCACCATTGTCTTCTCAGAAGTTTGGATTGTATATGCATGTACCATATAGAATGAAAAAATAAAAATAAAAAAAGGTGGGGTACTGATGTAAATATAAAATTATTTGGGACGAAATATGAATTAATAGAAAGTCGGACACACACTTCGACTCGGACTCAGTTTTCTTCTAAGGACCCAACCCGAAAACCCAATTAGACAAAAACAAAGCTCATTCAGCAGCAGAGTGGAAGAGCAGGCCTCCGATCGCCCGATCGCTCCTCAGTGTACGTACATCCATCTCTGGCAATCTTAACTTCCTCAATTCTGTTTTCAGTTTTGGTTGTTTATGTTTTTGACGAATTTGATGTTATGTTGTCGTCAGTTCCCAAATAACAGATCTTACCACTATCGATTCTATATTATCTGAATCTGGAACATGCGTAACCATATTCTGTGTTTTAATTTTTCTTTGTAGGGACGTGGGTTTTAATTTTTTCCAAGAATTCATAGTAAAAATTGGATTTTTGTGTGATTCTATCTCCGTTTCTGTATAATTTTCCTGGTGTTAGATGTAGTTGCTAGAAAAAAAAGATAACCCAGTTCAACTGGTGCTGAGTGATAGATATCAAAGGTCTAATATGGACTTAAGGCGCCAAGATCGCCAATATTCATGACTGGTTTTAGCTGGTTATGTGAGGTTTATATCTTGAAATCTTGATAATTTAGTTCATCATAAACCATTAACGAGTGATTGCAAAACTTATTGACCCTTGTTCTCTCTAGTTTCTCTCCTCCGGCGCTGGAGTTTCGGATTTACCATGCCTGTGACTTGAGGAAGTACCTAGGAGTTCCATCCATTGTGTTCTGAAATTTTTGTGTATATTTGCTTCCTCGGTAGTTTCACTACCTGTTCCAGTTCCTTTTTTTTTTCATTCACTCTTATGCTATGATGTACGTTTTCTCGGACTAGGTGCTCTATGAACTTGTATTAGTTATTCACTGATGGTTTGTACAAAACTAAGGGATGGTTCATTTATTTTGTCTTTTTTCTTCAGAAATTGTTTGTCAGCTCACAGAAAGCAGAAGGTATGGGTGGACATAATGACTCAAGTGCATCTGAGAAGAAACCGAGTGAGGCTGCAAATGTTGTGCCAACCCTCAATGCTGAGAATTTGCAAAGTAACATGAAAGTTATATATTACAGGTATGTTTTGATAACTTCATAGGCCATGAATCTATTCTCTGTAGTCTGTCCCCATATGTTCTTTACGTTGACTTGTCAAGCCCCAAAGAATTCGATAACTTCAAAACTTTTTCATGCTAGATAATCCATTCTTACAACTTTCTGTGTCAATACTAAAAAATTATGTATTTCCCCTTGTGCAGCCGAACATTTATGTCTATCATCGGTGGGGTCATTGCTGGAATTTTGGGATTCACAGGCCTTACTGGATTTATCTTTTATTTTCTTGTTATGGCCGTCACTTCAGTTGGACTCATTGCCAAGGCAGGGTTTACAGTTCATTCATATTTTGATAGCTGGAACCAGATTATACTTGATGGCTTTCTCGGTGGGCTTTTGGTACGCTCTCTTTTATTTAACAGTTCTCTTTGATAGGCTACACTTTAAAATAGTTTTCAGTGCTGATATATCTGATATAGTTATTATACTAATATCAAATTTGTGATGACACATCTAATATTATCAATACCTTCATCTTCTTGATTTCCTTCTTCTCTTTTACCTTTGACTAACAACTGTTTTCTTTTCATTTTTGCAGTCATTTGTGCTCTTCTGGACGTATCCTTTAAACAAATGAGTGCATACTTAATAATAACAATGTGTGTGTGTGTGACCGATTTGTGGTACTGAATTGATGTTGTTGAGTAGGGAAAACTCTTTTGCCAGTAACATCATAATGTACAACCTAGGGGGAAATCAGGTGCTTTTGGAGCAGCCAGATCATGCCATACAGTTCGCAAATTTTAGGATAAGTATCAGAAAACTAGTACTTTTTTGCCATGACAACTCTACTGGCATGACCATGGTGCCTCCAAGAGCATTGGTATTTCACAAAATCATGTTAGTCTGAATTTCTCTGAAGATCTATAAACATGCATTTTACCTAATTCCTATGTCTCTGATGTTTCCTAGTTTTCCTTGACGTAAAAAGATTTGCTTATGACATTGTGCATATATTCTGAGGAGTTATCTGCAACATCTCGAACCGAAGGAACCCTGCGTTGCTGCTAACTATTTGCTATATCAAGAATGAAGTGAATCCGCAGCTGCTTTGGAGGTGGCCAAGTTATTTGTATCAAACGAATATAATTGTGGGCTTTTGTCCACCTCTATTTTTCCCCATGAAAACGCTTTAGCTAAAGGGCTAGCATGCTTAGGCTTATTGACACATCGGCATAACTTTTTGTTTTAGTTCATTTGTTTTATGAAAGCTGCTTTGTTCGTTGGATTATAATCACAATAGTTTTCTTTTTGACCAATTCAAATGTTAGACGAAGGTAAAGAAATGAAATTTTATATATTGAGGCAGCTGAGTTCCTTCCTATGTAGATGACGTACTTGCTGCATTGATATTTCATGGATCAGAGAGCCCATCGAAACAGACAGAAATGACTAATTTCTCTTTCATTCTGTTTTTGGTAAAAGGACTAATTATATTGAAATCGGAAAGACAAAAAATGAAGTATGAGATATGTTTGACAAACTCTTGGATCATGTTACTATAATGGTAGCAAAAGTTTGAGTATAAGTATGGCAAAGGTATCCCCCTTGTTGGAGGTCAAATTAATTACCCACCCTTCCCTATACAATTTTTGTCCCAAAATCTAATACTAATACAATGCTCATTACGGACAAGAATAAAAAAAACTAATACAATGATCTGCATTTCCATTCATAACCCAGACGATCAGCAGCAGATGAATCCGTATCTCCAATCGGTTACAGAGGCAAAGAACTCTTGCAGTGGAACGGTATTCTTCCGTGTTCGGGAAAAACTTTCACAAGAAAGTTACTGTATCTTTTTTCATATTTGAATTATCACACCTGTGGAGTTTTTTCAAGTATCAACCAAATTCAAGAGAGATGAGAAACCATATTAAAACTTTCAACTTTAAATTTCCAATGTAGCGTTCAAGTTAAATTTTTGACAGAACAAAATTTCAGCTTTACGTAGAGCCGTCATTCCTTGGCACTTGACCTTCCTGATGAAAACCATAGTGCACATATCCCACCATCCCACTTTCTATTTAAAGAAATGTGATATCGAACATTAGGATGGAGATTAGTACATGCATTTCCATGAGTAGGTTTTCAGCTTTTAAGGCCAAGGAATGATTTGCACTGATACTCATTTTCCACAACGTGAAATGGACTCAGACTTGATTAACCAATTCAAAGGAGTAAACCTTACCAGCATTTGGGGGACTTTTAGGAAGACAAAAGAGATGAAGTATAATCCACATGATATTGCTGTGGCTGTGATTATGTTGTTGACAAGGCGCTTGTTATCTTTACTGGGTACAAATGCTATTTTCAACGTATTTGTCAGGTCAAAAAGCCTGTAAGAGATCTGCAAGCAAGCAAGCAAAAAATTGAAGCATGAAAAAGAAATGCCAGATATTTTCAGATTACAGCATATAACATCCTTTACTTACTGCAACGTATATGGCAGAAGTGAGCATGAAGTTCAATAGCGGGTACTCAGGGATCATAGAGAGCAACAACTTAGGCTGAGCATCAGGGACACCTGACCTGCAAGTTTTCATGTAAGTCAGAATAAGAAATGTACCAAACATAGGCATATATACATATAGCACGCGACCTTCCACTAAAACCAAAAATTAAAAGAGAAACTGAAGTTCGACCAGTTCTCAGTGACTCATCCAGAAAATTTCATTTCTCATTAAGATATTAATCCCTTTTTTACTATTGACTAACAGAAGGAACTACTGTTCGCCTTCTTTGTCTTTCTTTGGTGTGGGGGGAATTGATCAAAATAGAAGTTGAGAGGGGATAATTAAAAATCACCCTAAGATTCAAAGGGAATTGATGACAATTTTTCCTTTTTGTTAACATTAAGAATAACTTAAGGACTATCTTTAGCAAATAACTGGCGCACAAATTGAGAGCTTCAGGAACAATTATGAGCGTCAGTGTACCTTAACCAGACATGGAATTGCAAGATGTAGGTCTCCAGTGTTATCTTTCCAAGCCATCTGGTAAACCAAAGACAATGTTAGGGAAAAAAATCAGAAGTTTAAAAGATCACAAGCATCTTTATAGTGGTGTAATTTTTTACTAAAAATAAAAAAGATAAAGCTATCATAATCTTTAACAATTACACGTAATGGAGCAAATGCTATGACTCTAATGTATGAGAAGAAACACATTAAAACCAGAGAGATCGCCAGATGAACACTCACGCAAAAAGGGTCAAAGAGTAGCTGCGGAATTGCTGTGTGACATTGCGCAAACTTATGTAGACCCTGATCAACAAGAACGAGATGCTACATTAGCAAATAAAAAAATTTAGGGGAAGTCAAATTGTTAAAATACTCAGGGCAAGATACCATACGTAATAGGAATCCATGAGGTATACGGATGATATTTATTGTAAGTAAGCTTGTCCATCTTGTATATATACTCAAACCACAGATATCCCACCTAGAAATTCAGAGACTGCATCAGAGATGAATGTTTAAGAAGCAGGATTTTCGTGATTATGAGAATTATAATACCGTTACGGTTATCAGTGTAACAGCTGTTTTGATTGACATTTTACGCTTCCATTCTGCTTCCTCCAGTTTCTCCATCCACCTTTCAACCTATAAAGACTTATGTCAACTGGTTAGCTACTGATTCATAGGAATGACAAACCAAACAGATGCTTCCATTTCAAACACACCAGTCAAGTACGAAAGTTTACTCGAAAGATAAAATTAGATCGGAAAATAGGGAAAATGAACAGGATTTTTATCGAGTCTTACAGTTGGATGATAGTAAGCATATATCATTCCAATTATCCATATGTATCGATCAAGGCCCGAGCGGAAATGCCATTCATGCAAGAGCGGTAAACCTGGTTTTGCAGGATCTGTGTAGCCTGCAATTTTATTAGGAATTTGGGTTAGTGATGTGCAATGTCTTTACATGGAAAATAAAGCTCGACCAGTTACTTACCAAGGAGGAATGTTAGTGGGCTCCAAAGCAATTCAAACACTCCAGGTATTTCCCAGACCAAGATCACAACCAAGAAACAACCAATGATTTTTACAGCTATCACTGACCCAATCTCATTATACTTGCTCATAATACCTAGTGCCCCATAAACCATAAGAGTGAACAGAGTGTGCATGGGACAGATGTAGTATAGCACGTAACTGTTGTTAAGGACAACACAGCAAAACAATACCAAGAAATTAAGCCGCCACATCATCTGCTCAACAAAAAAAAAAAGAGATGTGTTAGATATACGCTAAATCTGACAAACTCACCCACACAATCTTATAGATCTAGGGAACTGCATACCTGTCCAAACCTTGCTAGGCTGAAATCTTTGCGAACATAATAATAAGAAAAGTTTCCAAATCCAGTCATCCAGACATATGCAGCAATAAATACTCGGATTGCATTATAAATTTCTGTTGCAGCAAAATAGTGGTACAACAAAAACAACACCTGTAACATAGAAGAACAAAGAATAAGACCTCAATGATGATAAGACTAACATGGATACATATTTATAGAAGGCCTAATTAGCACGTGTTTAGAAATCCTCCATGCACTCTAACAGTGATGAACTTTTTGTGCTGGAAATGACAAAGTTAGACATGGAAAGCCAGATGCCTTCTATTATTGTAGATGACAGAAGCATATGATTTGATGAACATACACCAAGAACTAATGGTTTTTATGTTCAACATGGGTGCCAAATCAACTGACCAACAAACACACATAATCAACAAGCATACGTCATAAATGAAAACAAATTAAACAACCTGCATCCAGCCTTTCCACTCCTCAGTTTGATGCCTATTCAGATAAAGAATGGATTTCCCAGTTAATGGAGACTTCTCATTATGTATCGTGAAAGAAGCCATTGCCGAAACTATGATGAGAAGGAAGTAAAGAAATATGAAAAGATCCCGGTTGTAACTCTGCACAAACAGATGACATTCAAATATATAAGGCTCGTCACAAAGATATATTTTAAAAACAAAAAGTAAAATGGAGAACATAGATGAATTTCACGAGTGCTTTTTTATTATTCTTTTTATTTCAACAATTTAAATTGGTGTTTGTAATCAAATATTTGTTTAGAGACATTGCTTCATTGAAAACCAAACAATGCGGAGAATGAAGACTGAAATGCTTAACATAAAACGACTAATTTATCAATGTCACCTTAGTAGATGTGTTGAAGAAATCCGTACGATCACATAAGTAGAAGTATGCTAAAAGGACACTAAATTCAGATCTGTAGACGAGAGAAAGAAGGGCAAAGGTCAACATTAAAATATAGCAGTAAAGAATACTCCTTGATTTGATCCATGAATAAATTGACTTACATTGCTCTAAGCGTCAACCGGTTTTCAAGCAAGAAGGCCTCATCCATCAAAATGAACCTAAACCGATAAAATAATCATAAGCACATGGTATGAGCATTTTAAATTGAAAACTTAGAGTCCAATGACCGTAATTTAGAAACCTGAGTATAGGCGACCAGGCAGATGAAGTTCGAGCTTTCGGTGAGGCGGATTGGAGACCTCCGCCCTCTAATAAAACAGCTCTGTCATCCTCTTTAACCGCCTCTTTTTCCACTTCAACCAAATTCACTTCAGAGTACCTACTAGTGTCAAAAACCAATCTTATTCAGCACAAACACAAAACGCTTATTCGATCAGTTACATACATATATACTTACACATCCACATACATATAGACTGGTTATATGCATAATAATACAATAAGCAATTGACCTATAGCGCAAAAAGTTTTGAACTCACAATTTGGAAGAGAGTGAATTCTTCTTGTACTCCAAGAACTCAGAATAAATCCAAGCTGCGATGAGAGGTATAACTCCAAGCAAAAATGAAACCTGCAATGCATGGAAGTAAAATCCTTACTTATCCTTGAGCAAAAATCACCGACAAAACTACACCAATTCAAAAGCGAGAGCACTCAAATCCGAGCAAGATCTGAAAGAAAACACTGGAAGCTGAGAAATTGAGTACCTGGCCAACAGTGACGGGGCTAAAGATCATCATCTTGGCAAGCCTCGGATCAAAGACAGAGATCAATGAGCAAGCATTTCACGGATCCGATTCGCTCGCTCAGAGCCGAAATGGAAACGAATCTAAGGAAGAGATGCAATGTATTGTAAGATACGCCGCAACACAGAATATTAAATTGAGGGGGGAGAGAGAGAGAGAGAGAGCGCGTCGGAGGGAAGGAGAAGGTGAAAACGAGTGAGGAACAGAGACTCAGAGGGAGAGAGACGGTGAGTTAATGCGTGACAACCATATGTGGTTATAATTGCTTTCTTTTTCTTTGAATTAAAGCTCTTTTTTTGGTCGAATTGTTTCGTTATTTTCCCTCTATGGGAATAGACAAAGAGTTTAGGGCCCTTCGTTTTTGGGTCGTAGGATTCTGATCGGACGGTGTGGATGTGGATCCAGGGTTCTCACTCACTTGTGAGGATTGAGTAGGTTCTGACACTGACACATCAATTTTTCTCTGTGTTTTTCCTTTTTCTTCTTTTATTTGTTTATCTTGTTAAGGAGAAGTGGGATAAATTTTTGTGCCTAAATTATAGATGGAGGGAGATAGAACACCAAACTTGTCACATCTCACTTCAACTTTGGGGATAATTTCGAGCAAGTGAATGGAGTTGGTATCGATCGAACCATATTGCCTAGAATCAATGTTTTCAGTCCAACCTTCCATGATAATGTTTTGGAATTATTACCATAAATATGACCATTTTCCTACTGCAATGCAAAGTCTTTATTTTATCAAAAATTTATTCTTTAAACTACTACTACAATTATAAAAGTTGTGTGTGATTTTATATTAAGAATCACACCAATGAGGTTAACGGAACTAGTTCGGTTAAAAAGTGTTGATATGTGGGACAGGGATTTTAAGTTCGAGCTCACATAACACATTAATATTGTGTGTAAGAAACTCACATATCTTATAGTTTAAACTACCGCTTATCTTAAATAAATAAAAACACACAAGTGATTATTTCGAAAACATGTCAATATAACAAGATCAAATGGATTCATCTACATTTTGCATTGGAGATGATAGACAGTAAGCAACGCCTTTGCCGTCTTTTTGATCATTTTTATATGTAATTTGCCTTTTTGTTTAAAAATCCTTTTTGTCGAAAGGATGGCCTGATAAATTGTTGTCGGCAGTCTTTAGTCTTTGAATTTTGGAGTGCTTGCGTTTAACAGCTAATGATTACGATATCATCCTCGATAGATGGTCTAGAAGGGAAATGATAGAGCATGAATTGTTGGGGCTCCAATTCCAACCGAACGATTTACTTTGAGACGAGGCCCAACTTTGTATTTATCAATTCGGATTGCTCTAGATCCAGCCCACCTCCACCGTTGTCCGTTCACTATACAAATATATGCAACGGCCCAACAATCTCTTGGGATGAGCAGTTAGTAAACTGGCAAGCGGCAGGTCATTAGGCCATCTCCACCATGCGCTAAATGTAGTCGAGTTAAAAATTTAAATTTCTCCAAAATATTAATTTTTTAAAAAATAGTGCGCTAAAATTTTCCATCTCCAGTATGCTATATTTTAGGATCCTTTATATTTTATTATTTTAAAAGATGAGGTCACAAAAAGTGGATGAATTTTAATGAAAAGCATGTATGGAGCCCACAAAAATTTGGCCATTGGCTAGTGCGAGCTAAATGTAGCCGGTTGAAGGGCCAAATGTGGCCCTCCAAATTTGCCAAAATTTAGTTTAGCCCACATTTGGAGATGGGTTTTGCGTTATTTTAGGCTTATATTTGGGATATAGCCCATGACTGGAGATGGCCTTACGTCTAGATTAGAGAAACGTTCTTAGGGTTTTTAATTATAGACGTCCATGAACTTTGTTTCGAGTTGCAATTGGGTCTGCAGACTTTTTTTTTTTGCCAATTGGGTTTGTTAACTCGACAAATAGTTCCAATTGAGTCATACCATCCAACTCTATCAATTTATCCGTCAAAATGAGGGGGTAAAAGCGTCATTTCAGGTTCTTCATCCATCGAACCCAGAAACCCAACTCCACCTTCTTCATCCATCGACCCCAACTTCACATTCTTCATTCATCGAACCCAGAAACCCCAAGCCCCCAACCCCCATCGAACCAGAAACCCCCATACCCAAACCCCAAAACTCATAATTGGAGGTGGAAATTACCCTATAATCCACCACCCCACGACCCAGAAACCCCCTTCCACGACCCACTCCCTTCCTCTCTATTACCCTATGTTTTTCTCTCTACCCAGAACACCCCCAAGCCCAACACCACCATACAACCACCCTCGTCCCCACCCAAGATCCACCCCAGCCTCACTTGAGACCTATCCAAAACTTGATTTGATTGATATGCAAATTCAAAACTTGAAAAAGAAAAAAGAAAATTCGAACACTTTGCATCTTGGGGCGTGGGAGTTGCGAGTGGTTATGGGTTTTACGGGTTGGGAGATAGGGTTGGGAGATATGGGTGGGATAAGGAGGAGGGGGGAATGGGTTGCGGGAGAGAAAGAGAGAGTTGAGAAAAAGCGAACGAGAGAGAGAGAGAGAGAGAGAGAGAGAGAGAAGGATTTTTAGTTTTTAGTTTTTATTTATTAAATTATTAAATCTTTTTTTCTTCACTTTTTCCAGTTTTTTCTTCAAATTTTAAAATTTAAAATATTTTAATTGAGATGGACGTTTTTAGCCCTCAAATTAACGGCCAAATTGACGGTAGGACCCAATTGAAACTATTTGTCAAGTTAACAGACCTAATTGGCACAAAAAAATTCGCGAACTCAATTGCAAATCGAGGCAAAGTTTAGGGACGTCTACACTTAAAAACCCAACGCTCTTAAATCAAAGACAGATCATCATAAAGGGAGCATTTTTCTCACCACATTAGCAATAAGTATATACTCACCACCATCCTTAAAAGATGACACATGTCCTATAATTAACTTTAGTTAACTTTTATTAGAGAATAAATTTAAAAAATGGAAAAAGGGCTCACATCACAACACACTCCCCTTTTTTCTTCCTTTCCTTCTTCCTTTTATTATTATTTTTCTTTTCTTTCTTTCTTTCCTCCTCCCCCAACAAACCACCCCCTTCTCTCACTAAGAGCAAGCAATTCCTTATTTTATTTTGTCAAATTTTGATTGATTCATAATTTGGTGGTGTATTGGATTTGGAAGATTTTATTTTCAGTTTTATTTTTGGCCAAAATATGGAGGAATATGAGATGGATTCGTTGTTTGAAGGGATGGTGTTGTTTACCCCTAACAATAACAATAATAACAATAATTCCAAATTGGATTTAGAGACACGTAATCACTCTGTATCTCTCCCTCTCAAGAAAAGTGGTGGTTGTTTTTCTCAGGAAAAAAAAATGGCGGTTGTTTACGTGCACTGAGAAAGAAAGAAAATTAAATTAAAATAAAAGAAAGAGGGAAATGAGGAAAAAGAGAAGTGTGCTGTGATGTGGGTCCTTTTTTGATTTTTTAATTTATTCTTACATAAAAGTTAACTGAGGTTAACTATAGAACATGTGTCATATTTTAAAGATGATGAACATACACCTATAATTAATACTAGCCTCTTGGCACCCGCTCACGCGTGTGCCAATTGGGTTCTTTTTAGTAATGGGTTTTATATTATTTTTAATTTTAAAAAAAGTTTTGAAGGTAGTTGTCTCCTATTTTATGAATAACTTCTCCTAATTTTATGAATAACTACAGTATATGTTGGTTTGTTTTTGTTTTTGTAATTTAAATTTTGTTTTTGTAATTTAAATTTAAATTTAAATAAATCATTAATATACCATTTTATCCATATTTAATCAAGGATCTTCTGTTTTAGTATTTAATTAACCAAGTGCAATTGTGAGAATTTTGAAAATTTCACTTCTAAGATTTTCTGCCTTAATATATATAGATAATGAGCAAAAATACTCCTCATCATAAAACAAAATATGCCACAAAACAAAAAGTTATTTTCACAATAAATACAAAATAGCTGATTGATAGCAACATCCACTGAACACTTGTCATCATGCGGCCCATTATTCATTCATGTCTTTCAGTCAATTGCAGCATCCCAATTGGTTGGGTATTATATAATTTTCCATTATTACTTCACAGTAACTTTTTTGAAGTTGCCACTACAACCACCCGCATGTTAAGGGGTTACAATGAAATGGTTCAATCCAGCAATCCAATAAGAACTCTGCATTCGATCGAACGAGCATGCAGAACTAGCAAGTTTGCATTAGGCCCAGCCCATGAAAATATCCAGGACCACAAATAGGAGAAAAACTTTCATGACAGTCCTATCCCCCTCCAATCATCGGGCGCCATGTGGACAAAAAACACTCTCTCTCTCACCAAAGTTGTCCACATGGCTCACGATGATTGGATCCATGAAAGTTTTTTTCCACAAATAGGGTAGCGCCGAAGAGTATAATATGCGTCTATCTTCTTCTAACAGGATCCACCCATGATAAATTTGAGCAATCGTGATTGACTACCAAAAAGCTACCAACTACTACACCCACCAAATAAATACCAAAAATAGAATTAAAAAGGAAATCAATAGATGATGGGAAGATGCGGATTGATGCTGCCTTCCATGATAGATCAAGAGATGGGATTCACCAAACCTTCCCAAGTTTCAACCAACCTAAAATTAAGAGCACAAGGAAGGGGGTCCTACCTAAGGAAATCTGCAAATGAGCAAATTAGAAAGAGAGAGTATTTAAAGCTACAAGCTTTAACCAAGTTCCTTAACTTACACAATTTCTAAAACCACATATTTCAAATGCCCTACCACTACCACCACCACCACCACCACACAATTCACTGATTGACATAACTAAGCATTAACAAAATATTGTAAACCCTAAGAAATATACTGCACCATGACAATGATAGTACTACAGCAGCAACCAAAAAAAAAAGGGTAGCACAGAATTCAGGAAGCATGGTATCCTTCTTTCTTTCTACAAACAGGACATGACTTTAAGAGAGTGTGTGAGAGCGATTGACCTATTTGTTAATGGTCAGTCCTCAAACCAAGAGCAAGGGGCCCTTGCCCTATCGCTTGGAGGGTCTCTCATCATCCTCTCCACCATCATCACCATCTGAATCATCCTTGTCTGATGATCTCTTTCTCTTTGGAGGAGCCTCCACCTTCCCACCCGCATCGTCGTCTTCATCTTCTTCGTCAACATCTTCATCTTCTCCATTCTCTTCTGGCTCAAAATCGCTCGCATCTTCCTCATCCTCTGCACGCCCTACTGGCCGGACAAGGTACTCTGTTCCTATATCATCCTATAGAGTTTCAAAAGATGTCAGCGACGGTCTAACCGACAGCAGGTACCATTAAAAGCACCGAAACAGATGCATATCATGAAATGAGAAAAAGGGTACTGTCAAACAAGTGAACAAATGAACCACGTGGGAGGTGAAAAGACAAATTTTCATTCAAACAATTCAAACAAAGGAGAATTGAAACTCATATTCTTCAAAGTAACCAAGCTGTCAATTCCATCAGACTGTCAGTTTCAGCCTCAGATTGGGGATTAATTTCTTTGAAAGCTTTAAACCTTTACCGCAAAACTTCTCAGAAACCAGAGTTTACAATACTGAAATATATCAGTATTTCAGTCAACAAAGGGTACGGGCTGCGGAGCTTCCCAATTTAAACAAGCCAAAAGTAAAAGCACCCATAAACCAACTGCCAAATTTACAGAAGAAACAGAGAAAAGCAAATTCATAAAGAACAATTTCAAAAGTTGTATGAGACATCATGAAAAGAAAAAAATGAAAGCTTAACGCAAAAAACAAAAAGGACAAAAACTTGACCATAACCATCAGTCATAGGCGAAAGTATTAAACTTGATGCAGGATTTTCTCCATCATAGCAACAGAGAAAAATTCTTACACAAGAAAATTCAAAAATTAAATGAATAAATAATAAAATAGCAGTGCTTCAAGATCTGTGATACTACCACCAGTCAACTCATTCCAGAAAAAAAAACCCCAGATTTTAATTAACTGTCTAAAGCATATAACTATGGACTGCAAATATTACACATAGTTCTCTGTTGACAAAGTCGTGAAGGTAAGGACTACAAACAGAGCGGGCCAATATTGTTTGCTAGAAATTCAGAAAAACAGATCTGAAAAATCTTTGGAATCTAAAAAAATACTACAAAAAAATAGGGGAAAACAAAGGAAATTTCAACTTTAAGGTTGAGAAAGAAAAAAAAAACAGAATAACAATTCCTCAAATTAAATTTCAAGAGCAAGCTAGTAGCGAAATCAGATCAAATAACATCTATTCACATAAACAGAAGAAAAAATATCAGATCTGATGAATTTAAACAAAAAACCAGAAGAAAAAATAATAATTTTATCTAAAATAGAAAAAACGAAAATAAAAAAAGAGGGTTAGAGCTTATTACCTCCTCTTCAGCCTCGCCCTCGTCGTCGTCGTCGTCATCGTCTCCCTCGCCATCATCATCATCATCACCTCCTTCACCTTCTTCGTCGTCTTCATCCTCATCGTCTTCGTCATCGACCGACTGAATTGGAGGACCTCCAGAGGACGGTACGACCTCCTGCACATCGTCGTCATCGTCCTCGTCTTCATCCTCATCGTCGTCGTCTTCGTCCACATCGTCGTCGTCGTCATCCTCGTCATCATCATCACCATCCTCTTCTTCGTCATCTAGGCTGTCATCTGACTCGGACTCAGACTCCGACTCATATTGCTCCAATTGCTCAGCAGTCAAAGGCTTAACTTCGTTTTCCTCCACAACTTCCTCCATAACCTTCATCTCTCCACAAACCTCACACAAGTTCCTAGAGAAAATCTCTCGGTCTTTGTCTGGAAAACGAATTGGGATTTGGATGAGAGAGGGACGAGAGAGGAGCTTCTTGGTTCGCTCTACCAGTAGCTCTGCAACCAGTGATCTCAGCCGCTGAAGCGCGGGTTCACACGGATAGGTGACGTGGCCATAAATCGGACGGTCCTCGTGAGCCAATTTGTACTTTTGTGTTAATAGGGTTTCCTGCGGCGCTTCATATTCGTTTGTAGTCAGCTGATTGTCACGTGCAAGGAGGGCGTGCTCGAGGTCTCTAGGGTTAGGGTTTCTTTGGGTGTTCTCCAGATTCTGGGCCCATAGTTTTTGGGCCAGGCTCCAAAGACAAAATCCGATGGGCCGGTAACCGAAGAAGACCCTTCGGATTTTGATTACTAACACAGAATTTTCTTCGTGATTTGATTTTGGAAGGTAAGGTGCTGTGTTGAGTTTTATTTTTTCCTTAAAAAACAAAAAACCCCACACTTTCCTTGAATTCGAGAAACATGCAATTGTCTTTGCCCCCCGCCCCATTCAAACCCATTTGGCGGAATTTTCAAATTTCATTGTCGGAAGAGGAAAATTAAAAAAAATATTATATACAGTTAAAGTTGTGACAGTATGCTTTAAGAGAAATCTTGTGACTTCTCTCTAACCTTCTTTTTGGGCGTATCTTACCATGTGGCGTGTCATTTTTTACACTTAAAAAATGGAGATTTTGACATAAAGGTTGTCTAATGTAATAATGACATTATTTTAAGTGTAGAAATTGACACGTATCATGAGGAGAAGAGAAAATATCCAAAAAAAAAGGTTAGTGAGAAGGTTGCTAGCATTCCCCATGGTTCAAATGGTTGTTGGGTTGAACGAACGTTTGGTGTTCGAAGACTTACCGGGTAAGATAATATAAACAATAGAAGAATCCCACACGATATTAACAACTCATTACAAAATACCTATATTTTATATATTATAATCTCATCATCATCTCTCACCCTGAGTCACGAGTCCAAGAAACGACAATACCTCACAGCGTCTCAACAACAAGAAACTAAGAATATATTTATCTCTAAATTTTGACCCAAATAACAATAATAATAATAAGTTGAAATTCCCCGAAATGCCAAGTTTACTACTATATGTTAATATATTGCCGTATGTTGTAATTACGGGTAAATTTCGTAAGAACTTATAATTTAAAAGTGATCCTTCACTTCATACATATTCCCAACAAGAACTCGACCCTTATTCATATTTATCATATGTGGCTCCGGGTTTTTATATTTTTCATTCTAGGTATGAAAAGGAAAACCATAATTAGAGAGTAGAGTATAATCTGTGTCACTATATGTATCTTCCCCACATGAAATGCCTATTGCCTCACGTCATCCATTCAAGTACTTGCTTGATCACCACCCAATTGGCACGGTCAAATTAATCATAGCCGGACCACGTGGATTTGATACTTAAATCATAAAATGCCTAATAAAGCATAAATCCCACTTATGCTACAAAGAGAAACCTCTTTGCAGGAAGGAACCCAACACAGAGATCAGATATACATATATATACATCATGTGCCCTGCAGCAACATGGTACTCTTCTGCTTTCAGCTGGCTGGAGTTGGACTTCACCATGCCTTCAGCAAGAATATTCCGGTGGCCGGGAATATTCGACTTCTCCTACTTCACTTCTGGGTGGAGCATGAACTTGAATTTGCAGAGCTTCGGGTGGTTGAGTTTCTCAATACTTGATGATGTGCTGTGGACCTTGATAACTGTGGTAGAGTCCTTGGCCTTGGCTGCTATGCTTTGCTTCTTCTTTGTCTTCTGTGGTTGTACCCTCTGATCTCATCGTCCATATTCATTTTTTCATTCTTAATTAATTGTATATATAGAAATATACGTAGATTGTGAATATGTTAGCATACTTTGTTTTGTTGGTAAATTTTCAGAGAGGTTTGTTGGGTTAATTTGATCATACGATTTATGATGCGGGGTTGAGTTGAGTTGATTTCCGACTTAATTTTGTTTTGAAATCACAAAATTCTGGTCATTTTTCAAACCCAATATTTTGGTGTATCTTTTTTTTTTGGGATGGTTTATAAGTTTATTCATCAAACTAAGAGCATATCCAAGAGAGTTGATATCCTCTCATCCCTAGCTATTTTGTCTAAAAAGAAGGAAAATCCTTACTCCAACAGCCATACTTGGTTCTCTATTTTGGAGAAACAACTTTTGGCTCACCACATTTAGCAAGGAGGAGAGAGAAAGGGCAGGCTCGCCAAACAGAAGTTGTGCAAGAGAGAGAGAGAGAGGGAGAAAGAGAAACAGAGAGATAGAGACAGTTGAGAGCTGGGTGAGGGTTGATTTTCTACTTTTCCTTTTAATATATTTGATTTAAAAGAAAGAAAATAAAATAATAAAATATTTCAGATTAGTCAAAATAGAGAACATGGTTGGAGTTAACACCTTTTAATTAGTTTGTTATAATAGCTTTCTAGCTATTTTTACTATAATTTTTCTAAAATTTAAAGACTCTCATGAAGATGCTCTAAGACAAACAACAACGTTTAAATCCCATTTTGACATGTTTAATTTGGTACCGTAGAATTAATTATATTTTTCGTTAGACTCCACCTTTTGGTGCTTTGCAATGGTGGATAGATAGCTAAGTTCAATGATGAGTTTTCTTTAAAGTAGAAATGCAAATCATTTTATTTTTACCAAAGTTGCAATTGCCACAAGAAAAGAAGAATACTTTTCCCCAATTCATGGCCTTTCTGTCGGCGTGTTAAGGCTAGGAGAATTGCGAGATCCTTTTTTATTTTTTGAGCTAAGACTTACGGATAATTTACGATATCATATAAGTTTTTGTTGTCAAAATACCGAGTGCGACAATAACTTATATAATCAGTCAATTGCGTAGCAACTGATGTTTGTCGTCGTAGTTGTTATGCCAAACAAGTGAAAAACACACCAAAATGTAGGAAATGAAGAGCTTTGTATAACAAACACTTTATGACTTGATGGGAGACTATCAAATTTCTTTTTAGGTTTTGACTTGGTTTATTTCACGGAAAAAATTTGATGCTAAAGACTGACTTTAGTTTGGAAATTGGAAAGGAAACCTGAAAGTGGATCCATTTGGATCACCTTGATGATGCACTAGTAATTTTACTCGGGCTTTGGCTTTTGAGCCCTTTTGACCATTGTACTGTAATTTGTATTTGGTCGTGGCTTTGTCTTGAGCCCTTTGCCTTTGGACAATTTCTTTTGTTAATTTCCCATGTCCTCATAATACAGGGAGGCTTATAAGCCCACCACATTTTTACCCCTTATTATAGAAGCTCCCTCACATAATAACTCAGTTTTCTCCCTATTAATTAGGTGCCAATTTTATAAAAAATAGCTAAAAACTCAATTAAATTGACCTAAATGCCCTCTAAATTAAGACCTAACCAAAAAGCTAATTGTCATGACTCATGCTCTTCCAAGCTGTAGGCTATTGAGCACGAGCATCACTCTCTACTCGGCCTACCCTCAAACACAAGGACACTGCCCCTCGCCAATCGCCCTTAATGGGTTTGCTTTCCAGCAGTTTTTTAGGGTTTGGATACCTACATTTCATGCAACAATTATCACAATATCATATTTTATACGCACCCACACTAGATGTATTTTTGTTTTTTCACTCTCTTTTTGTTCATTTCATTTTATTATTATTTTTGTTTGATAAAGGTAGAAGGGAAAGCAAAGTTAATATATGCAAGTTTGTGTTGTGGGAAGATAGTCGAGGGCCTTGCATTTTTTCTAGACCTCTTGTGCCAAGGGAAGGCAACAACACATATGCTGGTTTGCAAGAAAGTTTAACCCCCGATATCATATGCGGGGCAACAGTATTTATGATATGGATTTTGCTAGAAAGTTCAACTTTTTTTTTTCAATTAAAAATTATTATGTCAATAAGTTATTTTATTGTAAAAAAATCTCAAGCCCACCGATTCAAGTCATAGTCGCAGAGATGATTTTTATTGCCTGGATTTATGAAAACATCGGCTTTTCCTTTTCTTCTTCTTTTTGGTAATTACTTTGTCGTTTTTATGATAGGATTCATAGGCATGATTGAGTTGATGAAGCCAATTTTGTGTTTTGTGCTCCTACTATTTTGGGTTTTAGCTTTTAGGTGTAATTGAGTTATAATTTAGAGGCTATTTGGTTCAATTTAAGTGAGTTTTTGACTATATTTGAAAGTTTTTTAAAAATGACATTTATGAATTTGGGGGTTAAATTTTGACTTTATTTATTTATTTATAAAAACTCCAATTTTGGGGTCCATGTTGGTTATTTACATCCTTCTCGGATAGGTGTTACAAATGAAGATGAGATTCATGCACTATCAAAGTGAAGGCAAAACTTATCATAAAAAAATAAAGTGAACGCAAAACTATATGTTTTTTATACAAGCGATATTAAATTGGAAATTGAGCATAAAAGACCTCAGACACAATGGTAAATGTTTTGAACAAACCTCTTACAAAAGGAAACTAAGGCGCTGAAAACACTTTTGTTCACATTTAAGCTAGATTTGTGTTAACAAGAAGGGTAAGAATTAGAAGAGAAAAATATTGAACATACAATCAATTTACAAAACATTAAGCTACCAGATTATATATTCCTTGAATGAAGACACCTATGCTCATGACATCTATGATATGTGTAGCATATCATATACTCATATGAGTCGCATTATATGTAAAAGCAAGAAATGGAAACCAATGGCTATAATGGCTTTCAATGTTCATCTTTATTGCTTCAACCTTTTGATCCACCAGATTTATGATCAATCCAACGGCTTGAAACTACTTAGGCCGAAAGGTGCAGAAATGGGTTGCAAACACACACAAATTCCGACTTCCTGTGTGCAAAGATGAAGAATTTAATTTCTCTAACAATCATGTTCCCCAACCAACTTGTTTTTCCAATTGTCTTTCTTCTAGTAAGTCATTTCAGGCCAGTTTTCTGGCCAATTGATGCCAAAAAACACCAGATCATGTCCTTGCAGATTTCAAAGGCTTAGGCTTCAGAATTGAGGATGGGGTTAAGGCTATGGCAACTGGAAGTCTGGAAAACATCAATGGGCAGAAGGCTGCGGAGAGGATTTAGATGTACTTGCATTGAAGCACAAAGACAGCAAAGATTTCTTCAAGACAGGGTATTGACAATCCCATTGTCCCACATCGACCAGTTGAAGGAAGGAGGGGAACGGAGCTGTGTATAAAACAATCAGCCCAAGGCAGGAATAAGCATACCTTTCTCGGCCTTTTGGCTAAGATCAAGTGTAGTATCTGTTCTTATCAGTTTAATATCTGATACGTGAACCAATGGTTCACACGATATTAAATTAATTTCTTTAGGGGGAGGACCCACCACAGTAGCTTGCTACTGGGGCTCTCGAGCGTCGTCCAAGCGTTGCACTACTGCATGGGCCTGGCGCACCCCACCAAATCCGGTGTAAACTTTTAAGGCCCAGCCCAAAATGTTCATAATTTGTGTCGTTGCCCAGGCCCCTTGCGAAAATAAGAAAGTACACGGACATTTCCTCTCTTAATAATGTCTTTACATGTATCGAAGAGAATTTCAAAAAATTATAAACCCTTAATATATTTAATTAACTAAAATAAAATAAGAACTGCAAAAAAATCTTTTTAAAAATGAAATATATATATCATAGATAAGAAAAAAGGCCAATCGATGGTGACAATCTTTGGAACTTCTTGTTGTTGGAGAAATTAGGCCTTCCAACCAGAATAAATGAGAACGTATATATATAGAGAAAACCAAAGGCATTTAATTTTGGTTTTCAAATGCTATAGTTCCCATAAAGAAATGAGATCACTTTGGTAAGAAAATCAGATTTTATTTTAAGAAGCTTAATGAAAAAGTCCCACCGACTCCCTGTGAGCAAAATCAATGAGCTGCTCAAGAACCCTGGAGGCTGGAGGTCAAGAGGGCTCGTTAAACTCTTGCAATAACATAAATGAAGATATTTCTCAAGCCTCTGAAGCTTTATCTGATGATGATAATCAGACTGCAGAAGACCGCTTGAAGGACATTACCTTTGAGTTTGATTTATGTGACCAGCAATTTTCAGGGCCCTCCAATCCTCCGAAAGATGTCAAACAAAGCTGCTCATGATGCTGCAAACATAGCTGCTGCAATTGCAGATAAGTTGGCTTGATGTATCCAGATCAAGGTAAAATTTAGTTAAGAATTATATACAAATCACTAGCCAATGATGGCACCTTTTGTAATTGATGTAATGCAGCGGAAGAGTTTAGGAGATTCCCTGCACTCAAATTTTCTTAGTAAACCTTTTCAATGGAGCAGTTCTTAGTATTTCAGTGGTAAAAAAAACATGGGGACAGATCTCTGGAACATATCAAACATCAACTTTCGACATCTCCGTGGTCACACCATACCATCCCTACTGATAAACAACGCTTATCTTTTACCTATGATAATTTTAATATAAAAAGATCGGTTATTATAGTTTCTGAACATCAAAAGTTCAGAGTTTGACACTAATCTAAAATCTTCTTCATTGTGAATTCGAAATCAAAAATGAAAATTCGAAATGATCGCGTATAATGAATCATATGACATCCATGTCTTTGTTATCTCCATAAGTTGAAAGCAAATCCAGCTAAGTTGACGTTTTTCATATCAATAACAAAATGGAATTTTTTTTTTATATGGTGTGAAAGCTGTTGGCTGCCTTTTAAAGGTAAAGCTCTTAATATATATGACATGTTTATTGTCTCCTAAAAAAGAAATTTAACCATATGGTTTATACCTTCTGTGTGGAGGAAGCAATAGGTTTTGGAAGCATGCCATATTGCATTATTATGGTAACAGACTTTACCTGCAGAAATATTTTTTACCTTCTGTGTAGAAAGCAATTAATGCATCATTATCGTAAGAAAATCTATACTCTTCGAATATATTATGTTTTAATTACTTTTTTTAATAAATATTTTAATTAATTTCATAAAAAGTACTTAATAAATACTAATTAATTATATTTAATTATCTTAAATAATTTGGTGGAATTTAAAATTATTTTAAAAATAGTTTCAATCATTTAAAAATTCTACAAAATTAATTATTATAATACATTATACACATCTTTATTAACTTCTTTTTCTTTATTATTTGATTCAACAAAAAATTTGGCAAAAATTCTTGTTCTTTACAATTGGAAGTTTCAAGTTAAAGAAAAGATGCTCAAAATCCAAGTTTTATTGTTATTTGTTATTGTGTTATGTTTATTATAAAAATTAAAAAATACTTCCTAATAAATAACTTTATGGAAATCTCAAAAGATAAAAAAGAATAAGAAACATCCAAGTTTTGAATGTTTTACCATTCTCTGCATTTTGCTTTTATATATATAGATTATGTATTATCTATATAATATTTAATGCCCAAATCAAATTAAGGTTTGTTAGGCTAGTTCTATCCCGATAAAATTCGCCGACACATGTCAAGGTTAGGTTCGGTTACATCATACTAATCCAAGATTGAGAGCGAAACCTAAATCTTAAAGCCCTAGGTCGAGTTACGTGATTATCCAAGCCGAATTGAGTCCTAAGTGCCCTACAATATGTTTACAATTAGGGTTCGAGGCTTTCGAATAGTTATGGAACAAGTTCGAAAGCTATGGTTTTTGGTTCGAGACTTGGATTTAGGGTTTGGAGACTAAAATTCCATTTTTAGAATACTAAAATAATTTTGGATTATTTAGTTTTTATGCACTATAT
The DNA here is from genome assembly GCA_024362665.1 of Prunus padus. Lineage (NCBI taxonomy): Eukaryota > Viridiplantae > Streptophyta > Magnoliopsida > Rosales > Rosaceae > Prunus > Prunus padus. The sequence continues at coordinate 8,144,800 of JANFAM010000016.1, forward strand.
ATTTTACTAATTAGGAAAATACAAATCCAATTTCACTTAATTAGGAAAAGGCCAAAGAATAAAAAATAGGATGTAATTTTACAATCATGCATTGCAAAAAGCTAAAAATTACAAAAAAATGCCAGTTTAAGTATTTCATTTTAAACCAGAAAGTATGACCTAATTTTACAATAATGTATTTAAAAAATATCAAAATTACACATAATGCCGCTCCTTCTAAGGCAAGCACACTAAGCCATATGTCCAACTCCGGCAATCCCCATCCCGACCAGCCGTCGCCTATCACCGGCCAACCATCGCCGGTAAGCTGGGGACCAACTCCGTTGCCCTTTATTCACCCTCTAAAAAAAAAAGAGAATATTTTGTGACATTGAAGGGACTTGAACCTTGACCCTCAAAGGAGGAAGCCTCACTCACAAACCACTACACTAAACTTGTTTTTGTGATATTCATTCAGTTACACAATATTTATATAAACAATCAACGAAATAGGCCTCGTAATTGTGCAGTTGTTTTTGTGATTTACTTTTGACTAATCATTTTCAGGGGTTCGGTAGCTACATTATTTACATTTTAAAAACTTGATTAATCATAAATACCCACAAAGTCATACAGAAATAGGCCTCGTAATTGTGCAGTTGTTCATACAATGAATAAATAAATAAAAAGTTAAATAATTCATGTAATACTAATCTAATATGTTTACTACTCATATTAGCAAATCGTGTCATATTCGTGCCAGATCAAGTTGGGTTGGCATGTCATATCAACAAATGTGAGCCCTAATTTTTGTAACACATAATAATTTTTCATCTGTATGGATAGTTTCTCCTTTTAATGTGTGCTAGTTTCAAAACAAATTTATTGTGTTAAACCTAAAAACATGTTGAACTTGGAAAAGTCTTTTACGACCACATGTTATATTTGGAAATGGCTTTGCAATTATTTTATTATAATTAAGACAATTGGAAGGCTTAACGGTAAATTACCTTGCATGCATGAAAAGCTGATAGCTACTTGTTTTGACTGTGTTTTACGAACATATACAATTAGTGCTGCTAAAATAATTTTCCTTTTATAATTAAGATGAAAAATTATTGAACCAGAATTGTTGTCATGTTTGTGTTGTTTGCTTTGTACAACCTTACGGTTATTCTGGATATGCTTTAATTGTTCTTCTTTTTGGTTCATGCTCATTATTAATGTCAGCTAGAAAAGAAAAAGGGGAATTAAGAATCTGATATTGATTCATCATTCTTGTGTCTTTGAATACTGGGTTTGTAAATTGTGGGGCTTTAACTTTTTGGGATTCATCATTCCTCTTCCAAACAAACATATATGATCATTTTGGGAAATCTAAGTAACTGTTAAAAGCGCCAAACTTGCAAAAATATAGTTGGTTGGCACCAGAAACTGGGAAATTCAAAGTGGTTGATTTTTCATTGAATTTGAAACTAAAAGCTACAGCAGATAAATTGATGGATCATCAATCCTGATGAAGCTAATACCAAATCAACCAACAGCAAGGAAAGAAAACAGAAACAGAAACTGTGATGCATGGAATAGGAAAGTAACTAAAATATATATATTTAGAGCCATGGATTTGATTGGACTTTTGTTTTGTCACCCTTTCCAATTCACTGTGGTGCTATCTGCTTGCATTTCTTGGAATTTGCTACTTTGCCCATGGGGGTCATGTTGGGTTGGTTGGCTGAGGCTCCAGAGGGAGGTGGAGGGGGAGGAAGGGCAGAGCAGAAAACAGAGGCATTTTACCATGGATTCAAAAACCATTGTCTTCACCAACTTCCTCTTCGCTGGGAAAACACTACCCTTCTTGGCTTTGAACCAATAATTGGTTGTGATCACTCCCTCACCTGAATTCTGCTGCATGGCCACCATTTTTCTGCTCTCTCTGTTCTCTCTCTATGCTCTCTCTCTCTGCTCTCTGACCAAAGGCCCAAAGTCTCTCTTTATAGGGAAACTCAAATGGCTCAAATCAAATGGAGAGAAACTTCCCTTCCAGTCCGCCTCAGTGTCCCAGCCCAGTAGTATTGCGTCATCTGTCTCCAGGTAAAAGTATTGCGAAATATTGCGGCATCTGATGGCACAGTAAAACTATTGCGAATATTGCCGCAATATTCTGCTAACAAATTAAATTAATTGCGAATCAAGCGAGTAACTCGTCGCTTTCTTGCTCCCGAAATACTTTCTCATTTTGTCCCTCCTTTTCTCTTCCCAGTTTGTCCCTCCTTTCACGCGTTAGCTGTCCAGTGGTACGATCGCAATTTCCAGATTCATCCAGGACAAACTGGGAATTGCGATCGTACCACTGGACAGCTAACGCTTGAAAGGAGGGACAAACTGGGAAGAGAAAAGGAGGGACAAAACGACAACTCCTATTTGGATATTGGATGGAAGCAAGCAATGGATAGAATGGTAAAAAAACCATTATAGAGAATACGATGATGACCGAAGCAATGACGTCATCACCGTCGGTATTCTATTCTTGTAGCACTGTTTCCTATAAGGGGAATCTTAAGAACCTTCTCTAACTTTCTCTTTTGGACATTCTAAATACCTCACGTGTGGCGTGTCGATTTACTACACTTAAAACAATGTCATTATTACATTAGACAATCTTTATGTCAAAATCTCCATTTTTGTAAATGTAAAAAATGGCACGTGTCATGAGGAAAGGGAGAAGGTCCAAAGAGAAGGTTAGAGAGAAAGTTGCTAGCATTCCTCTCCCTATAAAGGGAGACTTTGGGCCTTCGGTCAGAGAGCAGAGAGAGAGCATAGAGAGAGAACAGAGAGAGCAGAAAAATGGTGGCCATGCAGCAGAATTCGGGTGAGGGAGTGATCACAACCAATTATTGGTTCAAACCCAAGAAGGGTAGTGTTTTCCCAGCAAAGAGGAAGTTGGTGAAGACAATGGTTTTTGAATCCATGGTAAAATGGGTTGCCTCTGTTTTCTGCTCTGCCCTTCCTCCCCCTCCACCTCCCTCTGGAGCCTCAGCCAACCAACCCAACATGACCCCCATGGGCAAAGTAGCAAATTCCAAGAAATGCAAGCAGATAGCACCACAGTGAATTGGAAAGGGTGACAAAACAAAAGTCCAATCAAATCCATGGCTCTAAATATATATATTTTAGTTACTTTCCTATTCCATGCATCACAGTTTCTGTTTCTGTTTCTGTTTCTGTTTTCTTTCCTTGTTGTTGGTTGATTTGGTATTAGCTTCATCAGGACTCATGATCCATCAATTTATCTTCTGTAGCTTTTAGTTTCAAATTCAATGAAAAATCAACCACTTTGAATTTCCAAGTTTCTGGTGCCAACCAACTATATTTTTGCAAGTTTGGAGCTTTTAACAGTTACTTAGATTTCCCAAAATGATCATATATGTTTCTTGGAAGAGGAATGATGAATCCCAAAAAGTTAAAGCCCCACAATTTACAAACCCAGTATTCAAAGACACAAGAATGATGAATCAATATCAGATTCTTAATTCCCCTTTTTTTTCTTTTCTAGCTGACATTAATAATGAGCATGAACCAAAAAGAAGAACAATTAAAGCATATCCAGAATAACCGTAAGGTTGTACAAAGCAAACAACACAAACATGACAACAATTCTGGTTCAATAATTTTTCATCTTAATTATAAAAGGAAAATTATTTTAGCAGCACTAATTGTATATGTTCGTAAAACACAGTCAAAACAAGTAGCTATCAGCTTTTCATGCATGCAAGGTAATTTACCGTTAAGCCTTCCAATTTAATATCTAAACTTCAGATGATGGGTAGTTTAGTAAATAAGCATAAAATAAAATAAACAAAGTGCAAAACACGCCATCTGTATAGAAAAAACGACCGCAAACTTCCGCTTCACCCCACGGTCCACTAGCAGTTCATTTCAGTTCCAGTAGCAGTTCCTTCAGATCTCCAAGAACATAAAGAGACAGAGAGGTTTTGCTGCAAATCTTTGATTTTTAGTGCTCTCAGTTTCTTCTTCTCTTTCTCTCTGTAATTGTGCGTGGGTGATTGCAAATGGCTGCCGCAAGGGTCGACCGTGGCGATCTGTGGAAGAACAAGGCACTGTCCGTACAGATCCGGCTCAGGGGAGCGGTTTAGAGTGGAGGTGTACCGCCGCCTCAGGCTCCCCTCATTTTTACAGACGACGGTTACTTCTCCTCCTCCGTCCCGACTCGGCTTGGCTCCTCTTCGGCGTCTGCAACTGCCTAGCCCCGATCGACTGGGCTGACGACTCTACTCCCGACGGAAACGACGGCGTTTCGAACGAGAATGCTGAGAGTTTTGATTCGATATGCTCAGCTGCTCCTGATCAGAATAACATTGATAGCTCCGCTGATTACAGAGTTACAGGTAACTTTATTTGTTGTAATTAATGCTAATTAGGATCAATTCCATCAATTTATTGACATTGTTTCAGTGAATTATTGAGTTTGTTATGTCAAGTATTGTTTTTATTATTATAAATACTTAAGAAGAAAGCTCTCATCTTTTTCATTTTGGGTGTTTGGATTCACCACTAAGATTAGTCTATTGAGAAGGCAACGGCTACGGTACACCAGGCGGATCGATCCGCCCTTTGTCTTTAATAAACCATGTGCAAGTCACATGGTCATTATTTTGTACAGGAAATGAAACAAAACCTGCTACAGCAGGTGAAGGTTAGGTATGAAGTTTTGGTATAAATCTTTATGTATGCAATCGCCAAAGCGTAAGGGGGTATTTGCAGCTCGAGTACGTACTTGGCATGCAATTGGCATACAATTGGTAGGTTTTTGCATTTTTAGAATCCAATTACCAACTGAGTAGTCTGTTATTACAATTAAGGTAATGAAAATGGCATGATATTTGTAGGCTTGCAAATTGGTAATAGGAATGCAAGAGGTACTTGGAGACATAAATTTTGAATCCAAATCGTTCACAAATTTGCAGAAAGCCTATGTCCATAATGTTGTGAAAATGGTTCACATAAATGATGCATAAGGAAAGCAACAATCGACAAACAAGATATTTGAAATTGCAAAGCGATGAATACAATTGTCAAGCGGTCGTTGGAAATTGCAAAAAGAATGCAATTCGAAACATGTCGTTATCTTTGTAAATTACTTTCCCAACATCCCTACTTACGTTGATATAGTAAAACATGTCGTTATCTTTGTAAATTACGATATTACAATCTCAACGATGGGTTTTACAATATTATGGAACATAGCTCTCGTAAACTTAGTAAAATCAAACCTTACTCTTGTAAACATCCATGTTTACAACTACAACGAAGCAATTTACTTTTTCAACATCCCTACTTACCTTCGTATTGTAATACATGTCGTTAACTTTGTAAATTACGATATTACAACATTAACGATGGGTTTTACAATGTTATGGAACATAGCTCTCGTAAACTTAGTAAATTCGGACATTACTCTTGTAAACATCCATATTTACAACTACAACGAACAAATTTACTTTCCCAACGTCCCTACTTACGTTGATATTGTAAAACATGTCGTTATCTTTGTAAATTATGAGATTACAACATTAACGATAGGTTTTACAATGTTAAGGAACATAGCTATTGTAAACTTTGTAAATTCAGACCTTACTCTCGTAAACATCCATGTTTACAACTACAACGAACGAATTTACTTTCCCAACGTCCCTCCTTACGTTGATATTGTAAAACATGTCGTTATCTTTGTAAATTATGAGATTACAACATTAACGATAGGTTTTACAATGTTAAGGAACATAGCTATTGTAAACTTTGTAAATTCGGACCTTACTCTCGTAAACATCCATGTTTACAACTACAACGAACGAATTTACTTTCTCAACGTCCTCCTTACGTTGATATTGTAAAACATGTCGTTATCTTTGTAAATTATGAGATTACAACATTAACGATGGGTTTTACAATGTTAAGGAACATAGCTATTGTAAACTTTGTAAATTCGGACCTTACTCTCGTAAACATCCATGTTTACAACTACAACGAACGAATTTACTTTCCCAACGTCCCTCCTTACGTTTATATTGTAAAACATGTCGTTATCTTTGTAAATTATGAGATTACAACATTAACGATGAGATTTACGATGTTATGGAACATAGCTGTTGTAAACTTTGTAAATTCAGACCTTACTCTTGTAAACATCTATGTTTACAACTACAACGAACGAATTTACTTTCCCAACGTCCCTACTTACGTTGATATTGTAAAACATGTCGTTATCTTTGTAAATTATGAGATTACAACATTAACGATTGGATTTACAATGTTATGGAACATAGCTGTTGTAAACCTTGTAAATTCAGACCTTACTCTTGTAAACATCTATGTTTACAACTACAACGAACGAATTTACTTTCCCAACGTACCTACTTACGTTGATACCGTAAAACATGTCGTTATCTTTGTAAATTATGAGATTACAACATTAACGATGGGATTTACAATGTTATGGAACATAGCTATTGTAAACCTTGTAAATTCAGACCTTACTCTTGTAAACATCTATGTTTACAACTACAACGAACGAATTTACTTTCCCAACGTCCCTCCTTACGTTTATATTGTAAAACATGTCGTTATCTTTGTAAATTATGAGATTACAATCTCAACGATGAGTTTTACAAATTTAACGAACATGCCTCTCGTAAACAGAGTAAGCGCATACGTTGCATCTTTCCAAAGGATTGTTTGTCAATTTCATTATTCGTTTGCAATTTGTAACTATTCGTTTGTCAATTGTATACGTCGTTTGCAATTTGCTACAAACTGTTTATCAATTTTTTTCCTTTTCATGTTAGATGAGCCAATTTTCCCAACCCCATTATAATTCTTCAAAGATGATGGAAAGGCTGCAGGGTGAGAACTACTTTGCCCAGCCTACCAATAAATGGACCAGCAAGAACACTTGTGATGCTACCTTTAGGTATGGTTGTTCATTGTCAACAACATGGTTGTCAATTACGATAAGGCAATTGTAACCCAATTTAGTATTTTGGTAATTATAGCTCCCGTTAGGGATAGAATGTGTCGGTTATCTTAGGCTTATGGTAAATGTCGGTTCCATTACGGTCAGTATAGAAAAATGGTGATGCTAATAGTTACAGTAATTATATGTTACTACAATGTACCGAATACATTCATATTAGTGGGGTTGTTTTAGTGACATAACTCATTTCAACATGATGTTATATTTTTGGGTTTGTGGTAGTGAATTCTCTCATTTGCACATACAGTTATATCATTGGGTTTGTTTCAAGCAATGTCTTCAATTTTGATAATATCGCAGAATCGTGGGCGATAAATCATTTTGCTTTTTTTTGCAGCTTTGATATTTGGGCAATATCCCATGTATATAGCGTAAAAATTGCTATATGTCGTGTGATATTGTCGACCTAAATATCGTGAAGATGTTTTCCATAATTGACAACGTCCTACTGATAAATATAGTGAGGATATATCTCGAAAGTTCCAAATTATCGCCACTCTCTCGAATACAGAATAAAGCCAACATCACGTACAATTGAACATAAGAAGTTTCTAACCCAGGTTTTAGCCCAATTCATGCCATGTATCTTTGAACCACCCACTATGTTGCCATTTTCTTGTCATTATAGTATCTGAAATAAATGGAAACACGTCAATTGCATTTTTACAAGTATAAACATAAAATTACTTATGAATGATTTGTCATTACTAAGAGATTCTAGGTTACATAATTGCACACGAGATAATGGCAATAGCACGATGGAATGCAAATGTGATTAGTTTGTTTGTCAATTGCAAGACTATAATCCAATTTGAGCTATATGTTTGTCAAACTCATCCCCACTTCACATTTTCAACTTGCATTCTCAAAATTGAAGACCATACTAATTGAAAATTTGGATTCAAAATTTACGTCTCCAAGTACCTCTTGCATTCCTATTACCAATTTGCAAGCCTACAAATATCATGCCATTTTCATTACATTAATTGTAATAACAGACTACTCCATTGGTAATTGCATTCTGAAAATGCAAAAGCCTACCAATTTTATGCCAATTGCATGCCAAGTACGTACTCGAGCTGCAAATACCCCCTTACGCTTTGGCAATTGCATACGTAAAGATTTATACAAAAGTTCAGTATAATAAAACAATTTAGACAGGATGAATTGATGATGAATCCTATGAACTAAATGTCAAAGCTCATACATGGAATTTCTCTTTGTTCATATGACCACACTTGTGTCAAATACAGAGTGGGTTTGCCTTTAGTGTTGTGAAATATATCAAAGTGAGTTTCTTGTTTGTAAACAACTGAAACTACAATGGGTTCTTTTAAGCCCAACAGAAACTCAGTAACCCTCAGACAAATTGGAATTTTTTTACTCACAGTGACTTGAAGATGCATGACTTGTTATCCACCACTTGCCCTTCCTCAATTTGTGCTCAACTGAAGAAGAGAGAAACAACAATTCAACAATGACTGATGGTGGCAAGCAGAAGAACAGAGATACGACTCCTGAAGATGATGCAGAGACAGACCCGTTTTGAAGAAGAAGAAGATGCATATGAAGCAGAGAGCCGAGAGAGACCGTGTATGGGGGAGAGAGAGAGAGAGAGAGAGAGAGAGAGGAAATTGCGAGCTGACAGAGGCAAATTGCTGGGGATCGAGAGAGAGAGAGAGGACGCGGGAGTGAGATGAAGAAGAAGATTGATATATTTTTTCCCTTTTCACCGGAAGCAACCTTTTAACCGGTTATCAATACCAACGGTATGGATTACCCCTCATCCCACAACAATCATCCTACGGCCCTTATTAGTGGCGGATCGATCCGCCTGGCGGACTGTAGAATTTTCGCTATTGAGAAATGCTAAGTCATATGTGCACTTTTTGGTTGTGAATTTTTAATTGGTTTTATTGAAAGCCGCTATTCTTAACTATTCTTTTTTGGAACTTTTTGGTGCTTTTGCTAATGCTTTGTTTGGTGACTCTTTGTGTTTGTTTGTGGGTACATTCATACATGAGTTACTTTCGTTGTCTTTGTTTGTTTTGACTTCAATTTTCGGTCAAAACATCCTGAACCATACGTTGATTCTGTTTGAGATAATAACAGGGGTGCCAGCCGATGGTCGATGCCTATACAGAGCGATAGCGCACGTTGCTTGCTTGAGAAATGGGGAGGAAGCCCCTGATGCGAATCGTCAGAGAGATCTCGCCGATGAATTAAGAGCTCAAGTAACTCTCATTCATTTTTAGGCATAAATGTTTTTTTTGTTTCTATTTGGGTCCGAAATCTATACGTCAAGCCCAAGAGAAAATGCAAAATAAGTACATAGGTTATTCACCAAAATAAGGAATAACCATGTATTTAGGAAAAAACCATTAAGGTAAAAATTAATTGCCACTAAATGGCGATTAATTGAAATAAAGCAGGGTTCAGAAATTGGGCCGGGCCATCTTCAAAAGAGAAACCCATGTTAGGCCAAAACAAAAGCCCAAGGCCCAAATGACAAAAACAGGCTCAGAATTAAGCAGGACAAGTTGATTACGCAAGTTCCAAAACTGACTTTGGAAACTGACTGAGTAAAACTGATGATTCACATGGATATTTTCACAGACAGAGAGCCTTCTTCTTAAAGCGAAAGTCTCATCAAAACCAGAAAGTTTTTCAAAACCAAGTTTCAAAAAGTAGGCTGACGGCTGAGATTATTTTCCCTGCACAAAAGAAGAAAGGATGTTTCTTAGAGAACAAGTTCCGAGGAAGAAAAGAAGTTCCCATTTCACAGATAAAGTTGATAGCAACTACTTCTTATCTGAGGTCAATTATTTCCCTTTTAAAACTAGAATATCTTGGGGATATTTTAGGGGTATTCGTTAAGCATCTATATAAAAGGAAATAAAAACCAAAGACAAAAGGACAATCATCCAATCAACAAAAAACAAACTCTCAGTCAAAACTGAACAGAAAGATCTCTCGATCCCACAGACTCAAGACAAGGCAGGTTGTTGTAAAAAGCTAAGGATACAGATTCTGTGTTATTTTACAAAGCCCAAATAGGCAGAACTCAGTTCATGTCATCATATGAAAACCTCAACAAAATTTTCAAAAGCTTTTATGGCCTTCAAAGCATCCCAAAAAGCCACCCTTAAGGCAATCCAGTCCAGAACAGGAGGTATCTTCCGAGAAAGTCAGCTAGAACTCAGGTTTCTGCCGTTACAGATTTAGCCTAACAGCCAGAACAGGTGAATGCAAAGCAGATTCAACTCGAATGCTACCAAGACTCTGGAAGAAACAGGGTAATTACTTCATTTCAGGTCAATCCAGGTGAAGGAAGTCCGTCCAGAACAACCAGAACAGGCGCAGACTCTCAGTTCTGCCTGCAGACTTAGCCTCCCTATGGCTCAAATTGATGAAAAGCTCTGCCAATCACCAGCGTTGGTATCGATTCCCAGCTAACCTCCGTTAGTTGAAATTGTTGCTACATGAATTCCCAAAGATCAAGCAGTTCTGCCTGAAATTTGTTACCGTTATGTAAGAATATTTTGCTAGAATTTCCCAATTTATTAGCTGTGAAAATTATGAAGTCCTCACCTGTTTGAGGCATAGAAAAGAACTTACTTGGGAGATATTCCTCACCCAAATGCACAATTGCTTGATTTTTATCAAATGACTTGGGGCGCAAGTTATTTTGTTCTTTAAGTCTGTTAGAGGTTTGTTAACTTGCTAACAGTGGCACGCTCGACACACAAAGAAAGTTGATTTATTGACCAAATCAAGGTCTTTGAATTAAAGAAAAATTAGGTATTAGACATAATTATCTTTACTAACTAGTATTTGAGACAAACAGTATTTCTGTTTTGATTTTAATACCTAGGAATTGAATTTTGTTTTGGATTTTGCCAAAGTGGAGGCCCAGATTTGTTGGCCCACCTTACATTAATCACTGAAAGGACAATTATGCCCTTTTTATTTAAAAGCATGCCCCAAATTCGTTTGTTTCCATCATATATCTCTATCTCTCTCTTTCTCTCTCTCTCTCTCTCTCTCTCTCTCTCTCTCTCTCTCTCTCTCTGCAGCAACGACAACCACGGCCATGATCTGCGATCATCGATCCAAGATTGAGAGATCGATCTGTGATGGAATTCTCAAGCTGCTTGACTCGCGGCTCATCCCTTAGCCATTCACCGGCGACTCCAAGGTCTTCTAGCTCAAGATGAAGGGCATTACGATTGCTATGTTGCTGAGTTCAAGATCGATTGACTTGCAGCTCATCCCTTCGGATAACAAAGATTGGAACATCCAAGGTTCCAATTTCCAGTTTTTGTGTAATGTTTTTTTGTTAGTTGCTCAGTTCTTTTGATATTATTTTCATATCAGACTTCACATCAATATTTTGTCAAGCCCTAATAATCTTCTGACTTGTGTTTTTCTCTCTCTTTGTGAAGCTTGTGAAATTTGTTATTTTAAGAAATATTGAACTGATATGGGTGCACATTTAACTGCTGATGTTACTTTTGCATAATTTTTTATTTCTACAGAATTTCAGTCTTGTTTATGGTTGGTGTTTTCTATCCCTTCCACATGTTCACCTCACACCTTTTAACGAGATTATCCTTTTCTTTGGCCAGTAATGGCTATTCATTGCGCTGATAAGTAGGGCTCTTAAAGTGTATCTTTGGGTACAGTTATATATGAACTATCACTTCCTCTTCCAATTTGCTGTCATTTCTTTTAAGTGAAAGTGGCTTCTCAATTGGTCATTTGTTTCTATGAATTGCTTATTAATTTTGTATGTAACCTTCAGGTCAGATTTTGCACGTTTGCATTTTCAAGGCTTTTACGCTGCAGTCTTGGAGAAAGATGATGTGTTGATATCTGTAGCATCAATCAGGTAGTACTGAAATGAAGCTGTTTGTAGGGAGTCTATTTTCCAGTTTTCGTGTAATGTTTTTTTGTTAGTTGCTCAGTTCTTGTGATATTAATTTCATATCAGACTTCACTTCAATATTTTGATCTATTGTTTAAATCTCCAGCTTGCATCCTTATTATTTTAGTCGTTGATACCTGTTGTCATGTTGTTTTTACTTAAAAAAAACGAACATCCAAATTGTAAGATTATTTTCCTTTTCTATACTCAAAAAAATATAGAAAAAGAGAAAATGTTCTATTGCAAAAGTTTAATTCTTTGGATTCTTTTAGCATTCAAGAATGCTGTTCGAATATAAAATAATTGGTGGCTCACATCATAGGATTTCCTGCTGTAGCAAATGGTTTCTCATATCTTTTCTTTTTTCTGTGTGGAGAACATTAATTAGGTTGCATTGACAAGACCTGATGGTTTGGAGGTTTTCAATACTTGGCATTGACATCTTTGTGTATGCATCACTATCAGTTTGGTACAAATGGTACAAAATAAGCAGATGAAGAATATAGACTACTGTTAGTGAGGTTAAGAGAGCTATGTTATCTTGTATTTAAACTAACTTTTTTGTGTGTGTGTCCAATCGATAGTAGGTGGTAGGCAGACTTTAGAAATGCTATTTGTATGGATACTATAAGATGTGACTTCTTTGCATTGATCATTGATGGGTCACTGAGAATTGTTTATGATTGAAACAAAAAGCTGATTTAGGTTTGGTGGAGTGTCAATGAAGCACCACTATGTCGTATGTTCTATATATTTTGTTTTATTTTCCTTACTTGGATAAATGTTGCTTAGTGTAGCCTTGTGAATATATGTTTTTGCATTGCGATTTATATTTTTCTGCAATGCGCTTTATGTTTTCTGCATTGCGATTTATGTTTCCACTGCAATGCGGTTTATGTCACAGTCCTGTTCAAAACTTGGTGCATTTGGCAAATTAATGCTTGTTTATGAATTTTGAAATCTTATATTCCTTTTAGTTGGAGTCAACTTTTAACTAGATAATGTTTGTCAATGGAAATTTGGGATAGTAGAAACACGACCTATGGGATGACGTTGGGTTTAGCTACCTTTAATCACTAAGTCACTTTGGGTAAGGAGGATATAAAGCAGCGACGGGTAGCCCATGGCTCCAATCGGAGATTGGGCTCTTTGAAGCGATTTCAAACAGGGAAATGTGGGATGGAGGCGGAAAAAGCTTGTCATTGTTTCACAAAATAAGGAATAAGGAAATTTCGTTTATGTAGTGGTAATGCTTTGGCATAAGTTGACCTAGTTGAAAAATATATGAAATATAAGGGATATATCCTGAGCCATAAGCGATTAACACGATTCTTGGTTGAAGTGTTGATTCTTAAAGACTTTAACATAGAATCGGGGTTTTATCTTTGCAATGCGATTTATGTTTTTCTGCAATGCGGTTTATGTTATTCTTATACTGTGCTTTTGGTTTTGTTTTGCGGGGTTTTATCCTCTTAATTTTGGAGTTGTTGATTCTGAGACAGAGGAGAATTTGACTTTGTTTCTTTATAGTGTGCTTGCCTTAGGAGTGGCATTTTGTGTAATTTTGATAATTTTTTTATTACATTATTGTAAAATTAGGTACTACTTTTTGGTTTAAAATGAATTTGACTTTGTCTCTTCCCTGTTGTTTTCATCCATGGGAATAGCATAACTTTTCCTTCTGTTATTTTTTTAATAATGGTTTTGGCTAAGTTCTTCTGCATTGATGTGTGACTAATTTATGGTTTTGAGTAAGGAATCAGTCCTTTTTTTGGAAAACATAAACAAGTTAGGAAAAAAAACAATAGAAAAAAAAAGAAAAAAAAGGGAAAACGGCAAAACAAAAGAAACAGAGCAACAAACTTAAAATGGTGGAAAAGGAAGGAATAAGAAGGAAAGGAAAAAAAATAAAAATAAAAGGAAGGAAAATTTCAGCAACATAGATGGGGGAAGAAATAAGAATGGAGGAAAAGGTGACAGTTGTCTTTTGGTTTAAAATGAATTACTTAAAATTTGCATAATGGCATATTTTGTAATTTTTAGTTTTTTGTAATGCATAATTGTAAAATTACATCCTATTTTTTATTCTTTGGCCTTTTCTTAATTAAGTGAATTGAATTTGTATTTTCCTAATTAGTAAAATATATAGTGTCTATAAACTAAAGCACCCTTGAATTAATGGGGAACTTTGCCCTGCCATCACAAGTACTAAACAAAAAGGGGTGAACAGTTTCCTTTTTCGGAGGCATTGAATGTTTTACCAAATTGTTTATGTGTGTGCTGTATTTTCTTATTGTGTGGTGTAGGTTGTATAGGAGCTCTTAAAGAGGCGGGAGGAAACAGAATGGTAAGCTTTTGTGATTTTGGACTGAAATTTTTCAATTTGTTTTTGTTACCATGTCGCAGAAATGATTTGGTTTTTAATCTTTTATGAAATGCATGTTTAGGTTCATCGAAGGTGATTTTGATGCTTATGTGAAGAGACTTCAACAGCCTTATGTTTGGGGTGGAGAACCTGAGTTGCTGATGGCTTCTCATGTTTTAAAGTGAGAACAAGCAGTTTTGTGTTGTTTGTTATACCTTCAACCATGATTGTTGATGTTTTCTCATTCTGGTAGAATTGTGTTAACTCCATAGGCCAGATTGCCCTTCCTACTTATTTTGGATTCTCATACCATCATGTTGCCATACATGGAGTTTGTGATGCGTTTCTACTCACTTACATGCGACGAGGGTGTGTGGTTTAGTTTCGTGGCATAGGGTTTTAACTTATCTATGGTTGACTTTAGTTAAGCATTTTGAGCTACATGCACTACAAAAAAAATGGTCATTACCGACCAACATTTTTCGAGGGCCCCGAAATTCCCTCGGTAAAAGTGTTTTTTCCGATCAAAAAATGTTGTCCGTTGGAAATATGTCATGGGGTTGAAATTTGTTTCCGACAAAAAAAAAACCCTCGGAAAAAGTCTCTATAGTCGTCGGAAATATAATTTATTTGGCGGGAAGACTTGGCGCCAACTTTATTAACGACAAAAAGTATGTTCGTCGGAAATAGGATGATTATTTCCGAGGGGTTTCTCATTCCCTCGGAATTGTTTGACTATTTTCGAGAAGAAATATGTCCTCTTGGTAATGCAGTTATATTTACAACTAAATTCATACTCGATGGTAATAGTTGTGCTTTTTGCCAAGGGCATATTCACTTTTGTCAGAAATCACAACCTATTTCCGAAGGCAACATATGGTCATCGGTAATAAATTTTCTATTTATGATGAGAATTAGGGACCGTTGGAAATGATTATCTTAAAAAATTCATAACAAATTAAATAAAAATAAGAAAAATACACTGAAAAAAGCTACGCACTCCTTAGGATAAATCCTTTGATTTTAGAGGTCTAAAATCATGATTCCACATAATTGAGTTCATGGTAATGATTGGATCAAAGAAGCAAGAGTGTTAGGTTATCAAACATTAACTAGTGTTTGGTTTGTTTACAAACTAATTTGAGTTTTTGTTGTCACTTTTGAATTTTTATAAGTAAAAAAAATATTTTCGAAGCTTTAGGACGAAGAGAATGTCACTAGGACGGTGATTTTTGGATTTTTAATGTATTTATTATGATTTTTAGGAGTGAAATCATATAAAATTCATATTAAACTGAATTGCTCGACAAGTGGCAGCTTCTTTAAGGTGTTTTTTCTGTATTGGTGACGTGTGTCCTCATACTACAATGCCACCTGTCCTTTTCTCTGAGTTCCAGGTTTTGATTTTTCTATGAGTTTGCTATAAATTTTGTCTGTTTGGAGTCGTGGAAAAAGGTAAATTAAATTTTTTACACTGTTTATATATCTTAATTTGGTTTTCTCTTAGCTCCAAGATAACATTGTTTTGCCAGAGGGTCATAAAAAGGCGAGAAATGAGAAGCGAGGGCATTTGAGGAGTTGGAGGCCTTGGAGAGACCGGCTAAGCATAGCGATGAGATCATGAGACAAGTGTTGCTAAAGCTAAGAGAGTGATCTTTGGAAGCTCAAATGATGAGCCCCAAGAAACAGATGCGAGAAGACCCAATAGAGGAGGTCCAAAGTGCCAAACCAATGACTCCTGCTTTGTAGAAATTGGAAGCGCGTCTTGAAGGAGGGATTTCTAGTGTGTGCTTGTATTTTTATTTTTTATTATTTATGTTTTTGTTGTTGTTAAACTCTAGCGTGTGTTTGTGTTTAATGGAAAATGAAAATTTTAATTTATTTATTTTTTGAAACTAACAACGATTGGAATACTAGTATTTTAAGAATCTAAATCAACCATTCATTTGATCAAAAAATTGGACTCCTAACATTTGTTAAGTCTAAATGTTTACTAGAAGTTTTCTCAAAAATTAAACTCCCGCTCTAGGGTTGCTAAAAAATATGAAGTGAGGGGCCAAACTCAGCACCCCAAAGTATAAGCGTCAAGTTCTAGCGCCCAAACGAAAACGAAAATGTGATAAATTTTCAATTTTTATCGCGTTAGGGCTTCCCAACTTCTCAATTACCCAAAGAAAGTCACACATTCCCCTCACTGAGTCTCACTCTGCTCTTTTGCCTCTGCTAGAACTCCATCGTCCCCTACCAAAACTGACTCCAAATCCCCATCATCCAGCCCAACACCTTCATCAACTCTGTCTCTATCATCCATATCGACTCTCTCTCTCTCTCTCTCTCCGTCTTATTTCCCTCTCCATCTGCCTCTCCTTCTCCCTTACCCTCTATCTGGGTGTCTCTTTGCTATTTCAGTAAAATATTTGGGGTTCTGCTATTTCAAATCCGTAGATGCATATTAGGGCTTTTTCTTTGTCAGATTTGGATTCTGATAAATATGAGAGCGGTCGAAGAGCTTGACCGCAAGAAGAAGAGGTTGTTGAAGAACGTTAATGAGGATCAAATCGATGCGTAAAGCACATAAGAAGGTTCTAATTATTCTGTTAGGGTTTTTATTTATTTTTATTTATAATTGTTATTGATTGTATGGTGCGCTCCTTTTTTGATTGAATAGGCAACTCGAGTAGCCTAGAAATCAAGTCGAAGACCGTTTTAGGCTATTGTATTCGAATCCCTACGTTGGTTCCAATCTCAGTGAAATGTAAGTTTTGTCTTTGTTGAATTCAAGCTTCTGATGTTTCAGTTAGAGATTTAACTGCTCCTTCCTTCTCCCTATTCCTCTGGTTTTCTCTTTGCTATTTTAGTAAGAGATTTGGGATTTTTCTATTTCAAATCCCTAAATGCAACTTGAGCTTTTTTTATCATATTAGATTGGGGCATCTGGGTTTTGATGTTTGATTACAATTTCCTTTTCATATTTCTTATGTGGGATCCTAACCAGTTTTGCGTTTTCCTTCTACTTTGCAAATTGAGCTCATAGTTAAATCCCATCATATTCTTCTTTCATTGGTTGACTTATTCTGAATATGTAGTAAGACAGTTGATATCGACACATTCTTGGGTACAGTTTGGTTTTTGTGGTTGCAGATATATTGAATGCAATGCTTATTCGTGCTACTGTTCAGACTCTTCAGGTTGCATATAGGCAGAGTTTGAAATCACTAGATCTTCATACGATATCAGAAAGCATGGGTAATTCTAACTTTTGAAGATCAATATACTTCTCTTAGTCCTGTTTAAGGGTGGTCATATTTGATTGTATAAATTCCCCTAATGAAGTCTAACTTTTTATGCAAAGCAACTAGATATCGATAGATGCAGCGAGTATAGCTGGTTGTCTTTGTTGGGTTATTATTGGGTTTTATGTTAGGATTTCTATATTCGGATTTGTGTGGCTTCAATAAATAGGTTGCATTGTCATTGTGTTCGACAATTTTGAGCATTTCAAAATATCAGAGTTTAAGTTTGAAGTTTAGTTTCTCAGCCTGGGGTTTTTATATTCTTTCATTTAGTTTTTTCCTTCTTCTCTTCCCAGGTTCTACATTTAGTCTTTTTCATGCAAATGGCTTGCATTTCCCCCCTTAAGTTTTAGTTTAGTTTAGCTGCCATGGCTGCATATTTTGTGTTGTCATTCTTTTTTTTTTTCCTTGATTAATTTTCAAGTGGGCAGTATTACATTTACTAGCCTCCCGCACACGCAAGAGGGCATGCAAGGAGGCTAGAATAATTAGAAAAATAGGAGCGCCTGTTCCCAAACCTTTCTTTTGCTCTCTTTTGATTCAATCTCTCAGTAATTGTGCGTGGGTGTTTGTATACAGTCATTTATTTTTGTATCAAAATTTTGTTTTTCCCGAATTTTTTTTTTCAATATATAACATCATGTGGACATTGTCAAACTTAATGTTATATAATTGTTTTGGCTCTCTATTACTTTACACAAACAGAGTTGGATGATTCTTTCCAAATTACCTTTTCACTCTTCTTTACTTTTCTTGGTTTGTGAATTGAACATTGATCTCAATGAAAGTTTGGTATTTCAACTCATCTAATATCTGCTTACAAATGGTAGTCACTGCTCAAATGCATTATTGTTGGGGAATATTTCTTCCATTGCATTTGTGAATATTTCTATCTCATGTTTAGGCTATATCTGTTGAAATGTAAATTGCCTAGCTAATTTCTGATTAGTTGGTAATTTACTTAATATGTTTCTTACTTAGTTTCATTAAGTCATGTGTTAGTTGAGTGCCATGTGCTCTTATGCCAAGTGTAAGGCTTAGATAAGCTCTGCTATTGGTTTCGGCTCATAAGCTTTGTATTGCCATGTGTCATATTCACATTGGCCTAACTTTCCAACGGTTAGATTGTGTGATGTAAGTACTGCTCTTGATAAGAAATGAAAAATGTGTGCTGCAACAGATTCAGTTGGCAGAGATTATTCCATTTTCATTTTTTGGTTTTTCTTCCAAGCTTCTCTCTACTATTCTCTTCTCTACTCCCATCAATCCAAAGTTCAACATGGTATCAAGAGCGAGGTTGGATCTGGATAGTGGGCGTCAACACTGTGTGAGCTGAGATTTGAAATCCAACGTGAAATTTCATACTCAGTTCATCGATTCAGATCTCATATGGCTGGGTCAAGTGGAGGTGATCTTCGAGCTCCAATATTCAATGGTGATAACTATGAATTTTGGAAGATTTGAATGAGGACCATTTTCAAATCTCACGGAATCTGGGATTTAGTGGAAAATGGAATTGACATTTCAGAGTCGAAGGGGAAGAAGATTGTGGAAGAAGGGTCATCGGCATCGTAGAAAGAAGCTCTGGCGATGAAGGATGCTAAAGCTCTTGGTATCATCCAAGGAGCTGTCTCCGATGATATTTTTCCCAGAATCTCGAATGAAGAAACCGCAAAGGGAGCTTGGAATATACTTCACCAGGAGTTTCATGGTGACAAACAGGTCAGATCTATCAAACTGCAAGGTCTGCGACGTGATTTTGAATACACAAGGATGAGGGATGATGAGACCTTGTCTGTGTACCTCACTCGCCTACTTGAGCCGGTGAATCGGATGAAGGGCTATGGGGAAGATCTATCAAAAGGGAGGTTAGTTCAAAAACTACTCATAAGCACGACCAAGGAGTTTGATTCTGCTTGCTATGTAATTGAACAAACCAAGGATATTGAGACTGTTGAGGTACAAGAAGTAATTGCTTCATTGAGGGGATTTGCTCAACGTCTAGATAGACACTGAAAGCACCACCGAGAAAGCCTTCAAAGTATGAGCATAAACCAAAAGGGGTCTCAATTTAATTCTGGTTCTTGTAATAACAAATCGAAGAAGAATTGGAAATCAAAGGACAGGAAATGGGATTCTAAGTTCCAAAATAATGCTAATCAAGGTGGAAAGCATAGTCAAGGAGACAAAGTCGAACAAGCTAAGGGAAAATGTAAGCATTGTGATAAACTACACTATGGTGAGTGTTGGTTTAAAGGAAAACCGAAGTGCCATGGATGCAATCGCTTTGGCCATTTCATCAAAGATTGTCATCAAGCAAACAAGGGAGAGAAACTTGCTAATATTGCAAATTAGGTAATGTAACCTGCAACTATGTTTTATGCTTGCCATTCTGCTACCTTTGGAAGAAGTGTGAATGTTTGGTATGTTGACAAAGTGCATGTAGTAACCATATGACTGCACATGAATCTCTCGCTTATTGATATTGATAGAAGTGTGAATTGTAGAGTTAAAATGGGTCTTGGTGATCTAGTACATCAATAGGCAAAGGTACCTTGGCTATAGATGTGCAAGTGTTACTAGGTACATTAAAGAAGTCATGATTGTGCCTGGTTTGGATGAAAATTTGTTAAGTGTTGGACAGATGATAGAGCATGGACATTGGCTTGTTTTTGGTGACAATATGGTTAATATTTATGAAGATAGGCAGATGCAGGATTTGGTTGCAAGTGTACCAATGAAGGGAAATAGATGTTTTCCTTTAAACCTAGAGTATGTTAATCTCTCCATGGCTAATAAAGTAACAATTGAAGAATCATCTTGGTTGTGGCACAGAAGGTTTGGACATCTAAACTACCCTAGTTTGATGCTCCTGCAAGAGAAGGAAATGGCACAAGGTTTGCCTAGATTACAAGTTACTAAGCATGTATGCTCTGGTTGTGCTACTGGAAAAGGGCAAAGAGAACCATTTGATAAGGAGAAGGTTTGGAGAGCTTCACAACCCTTAGAACTGATACATTCTGATATCTGTGGTCCAATGCAGACTACAACACCTGCAGGCAACAGATTTTTTCTCACATTCATAGATGATCACACTAGAATGTGTTGGGTTTTCTTTCTGCAGTATAAGTCACAGGTGTTTAGTATTTTCAAGAGGTTCAAGTCCATGGTAGAACTTCAAAGTGGCTATCAAATCAGGAAACTCAGAAGTGACAGGGGTGGAGAGTATACCTCCCTGGAGTTTTCAAGTTTTTGTGATGATATGGGATTGGAAAGGCAATTAACTATTGCCTACTCTCCGCAACAAAATGGTGTTGCAGAGAGAAAGAATCGAACAATAATTGAAATGGCAAGAACAATGTTGTTTGAGAAGAAGGTTCCTCTGAAATTTTGGGCAGAAGCTGTGAATACAGCTGTGTATCTGCAGAATCGAAGTCCAACAAGTGCTCTTGATGGCACAACTCCATTTGAGAAGTTTAGTGGAAGGAAACCAGGTGTCAAACACTTGAGAATTTTTGGTTCTCTTTGCTACATTCACATCCCTTCACAGAAAAGACACAAGCTAGAGGAAACTGGAGAGAAGGGAGTATTTGTAGGATATGGAGTTTGTGAAAAGGGATATAGAGTACTCAATTTGAGAACTCAAAAGGTTGAATTGTCTAGGAGTGTTATTTTTGATGAGAAGGCAATGTGGGATTGGGAATCAAATGAGGAAGTGCAAGTGGAAGTTACAATTCCTAGGGATGATGAAAGAAGCTCAATGACAGATGGGATAGATTCAGATGCATGTGACTCACCTCAGCCTGTGACATCTCCCCTGAGATCACAAGCTGTCAGAGATCTGCAATTATCCATTGAGTCTGCTCCTCTTGACTCATCAGATTCCACCTCTACTGATTATGATCACACTCCAAAGAAATGGAAAAGTTTAACTGATGTGTATGCTCAATGCAAAATGAGCATAATTGAACCAGAAAATTATAGTGAAGCAGTCAAGGATGAAGCATGGAACAAAGCTATGACTGAAGAAATTTTGATGATAGAAAAGAATTCCACTTGGGAATTGGTTAACAGGCCAAGCAACAAACCCATTGTGGGGGTAAAGTGGATATATAAAACAAAACTGAATCTTGATGGCTCTATTCAAAAACACAAGGCAAGACTTGTAGCCAAAGGTTATACACAGAAACCAGGAGTTGATTTCAATGAAACCTTTGCTCCAGTAGCAAGGTTGGATACCATTAGGACTCTCATTGCTCTAGCTGCTCAGAAAGGTTGGAAACTATGGCAACTAGATGTCAAATCTGCTTTCCTAAATGGCATCCTTGAAGAAGAAGTCTATGTAGATCAACCTGATGGTTTTGTGGTTAAAGGGGCTGAAGACAAGGTGTATAGGCTTAAAAAGGCTCTTTATGGTCTAAAACAAGCACCAAGGGCTTGGTACAGTGAGATTGATACCTATCTCATTCACTGTGGCTTTCATAGAAGCTCAAGTGAAGCAACTTTATATGTGAGGAAGAAAGAAGGTGTTGGAACCTTAATTGTATCAATCTATGTTGATGACATAGTCTACACAGGTAGTAGTGCAGATATGATGAAGGATTTCAAAACAGAAATGATGTGCAAATACGAAATGTCAGATTTAGGCTTACTCCATCACTTTCTTGGACTGGGGGTAACTCAAACTGAAGGGAGCATCTTCATTCATCAAAAGAAGTATGCTCTCACTCTCTTGGATAAGTTTGGACTCAAAGACTGCAAGTCTGTAAGTACTCCATTGGTTGCTACTGATAAGCTGCAAAGAGATGATGGAAGTGAGGCTGCATATGAAAGCTTATACAGAAGGATTGTTGGAAGTCTCCTATATCTAACTGCAACCAGACCAGACATTATGTTTCCTGCTAGTCTGCTTGCAAGATACATGCACAATCCTTCTAAGAAACATTATGGGGCTGCTAAAAGGGTTCTAAGATATATTCAAGGAACCATTGATTTTGGAATTGAGTATGTGACTGGAAAATCAACTTTGCTAATTGGCTATTGTGACAGTGACTGGAGTGGATCTGAGGAAGATATGAAAAGCACT